>CM075979.1:24904817-25089319 GCA_038087875.1 Malacoraja senta
AGACGCAAATTACTGGAGTAACTTAGCGGGTCAGGCAGCATCCCTGGAGAACATGGATAGGAGTTTCAGATGGGACTCTTCTTCAGACTGACAGGTCAATCAGTCAACAAGAAACATCATCTATTCATGTTCTCCAGGGATGCTGTCTGACCTGCTGGGTTACACCAGCATTTTGTGTCTTTCCTACCATATAAAACAGTTTTTTCTTTAATTGAATTATACTTTTCTGGCCATCTTTCTTGACCTTCTCAATTGTTATCAATATTATTATGGTCATTAGTTACTAATGAATTTCATTTATTCTTAAACTGGAAGGTAGAGGCAGTTTAATAAACACACTCTCATGTCCTGTGTAATTCTTCAGTGTAATTCTGCTGAAATCGACTCATTACATTGAGTAAAAAATGTTCCTCAGGTCAGATGACCGTGGAACTCCGTCACTCCCCCCCCACCCCCCCCCCCCACACATTGACCTGAAATGTTTGCCGTTTCTTCTTCCACAGGAGCTGCCTGGCTTACTGATTGTTACCTGCATTTGATGTTTTTATTTTAGATTTGCAGTTTTTATTTTTATTTTCATATACGAGAGATCAATCAACATCTTGGCAGCAGTACTGCTCCACACACATCTCTGCTTCCTGTCGTTTCAAACTGGAAGGGCCTGCTGACAGGAATCTGCTGACTGTTCAATATTTCTATCTAGTAAGGCTACCTTAACAGGAAACACAGGCCTGCTGATCGAGGACTATTTTGTGGATGTCCGAGGTTTCACTACTGGTTTTAGGGAGGAAAAAAAGTCATGTGTTTGTATCCACGTGAATAACACCACTGCAAGATTAATTTCCCTTATACAGTAGTCTGCAAAAAATGTCAGAGCATATGCAAAAAGTGGCTTGAACTACTGCAGGCTTGTGGCTCTCTTTCTTCTCTTGGAGAGTCAAATTTATTGTCACACTCAAACCCACGTCACTTTCAGTATTAATTTTGCACAGGCTAAATGAATGGCAGACAATGCCAATGTTGGTGTCCATTTCTATTGTTGTAGTTCAATATCCCCGATCGTATGCTTCCACTGTCTGTCCCAAGTGATGTTTGCTTTCTACTAGTAGAACAATAATATAAATAAAAACCTTTCCTAAATTCATTTTTTAATCACGTGCTGAATTTTTCAGGCATTGCTAGCTCATTACGAATTTATTTTTGAATATTTCATAACACAATATTGTTTTTTTCATTTTATTCAAAAGGCACTTTTAGAAAATGTACAAATGTTCCTGTCCACAAGCAAGAGCTTGTCCATTGCACTTGCATTTTTTTAAATTTCAAGTCCACCGAAATGTTGCCGATTCCTTCCTGTGTATGCCAAGGAAATTGAAGAGGACACTTTAGGAAAGTTTGTCAGAAAGTTACGAGAAAGAAAATGTGTTAGGAAGTTTGATTACATGAGATTCAACAGGGGGTGATTTTTGCAGCACTCAGAGCACATGATGAAAAGTAGAGACAAGGAACTGCAGATGCTGGTTTACAAAATAAACAACACAAAGTGCTGAAGTAACACAGCAGGTCAGACAGGATCTCTGGAGAACATGGGTAGATGACGTTTCGGGTCAGAACCTTTCTTCACTGATTCACACCTCATCAATCCTCTCGGTTCACAATTCTCTAATCCTTTTTTCTTCACATCTTGTGTAAGTTCATCTCTGGCCTTTGTCATACCTATCAACCTCTCTAGCCAAAACGTCACCTATCCATGTCCTCCAAAGATGCTGCCTGACCTGCTGCGTTACTCCAGCACTTTGTGTTGTTTTTTTGATGAGAAGACATTTTTTTTCCATTTGAAACTGAATAAAAGTTGGGCAAACAGACCATGCATACAATGAATAGGTGATGTTACACCAATTGGTGATCTGTAAAATCCTTGTTATTTGGAGATCATGACTATTATTTCCATATAAGCCGTGTTGCTAACTTCATGAAGAGTTGACAATAGCAAACACTCCAATATCTAGCCATTAGCTGCTCTCCTGACAAGTTTCATCACTATATCTTTCCTTTTTCCCTGCCACAATTATATTTAAAAACTCCCCAGGTTTTGTACATCGTAGACAGATAGAGAGTGAAACTATGTTACCCAAGCATGCACTCCAAGATAAAGTAAACCAAGTGTTTCTGCCATACAAACATACATAGAGAGTGGGCGTCATACAGCACGGAAACAGACCCTTCGACCCAACTTGCCCATGCCGACTAAGATGCCCCATCTATGCTAGTGCCACCATATTTGCCCATATCCCTCAAAACCTTTTAATTACCTGTCCAAATGTCTTTTAAATGTTGTTCTCGTACCTGCCTCAAGTACCGCCTCTGGCAGCTTGTCCCATATACCCATTACCCTCAGTATGAAAATATCAGTTAAACGCTAATATTTTTGTTTGGCCCATATCCTTCTAAACCTTACCAATCTATATACCAGTCCAAATGTCTTTTAAATGTTGTTATAGTACCTGCCTCAACTACTTCCTCTGGCAGTGTTCCATATACCCATCCTTTGTATGAAAACATTGGTGTCAAGCTCTAATCTTTATGTCTCTAAAGGACTTAGCCCCAACCTCACGAGTCAAGTGTCAAAAGTGTTTTATTGTCATATGTACCGAAACGGCATTCAACCATTCACCTTCTCTCACCTGCCAATGTTATGGCTTCTTTCAAAAGACACAAGATATTGACCCAATTTAAGCAATGATACCAATGAAGGAATGAGAGGATCTTATGAATTTATCATAGTTCCCATATCAGATTTCGGATCCTTTTCTAAAACTCCAAAATACCCATATTTAAATCAGAGCAGAAATCAGATCATGAAATTGTAATCCATTCTGCAAGAGGTTATGCTAAACGTTGGATAGGACAGTCACAAATCATCTAATGGCATTTCAAATGTGAGAAACTACAATCCATAGAATACTGAAAATGTTAAATCTTTCATATTTCTCTTAGCTTTCACAGTGGAATGAGTAGAGTGATGACACAGCATGGAGTTTGGGCAGAGTTTTGCACCCTTGCATCTTAATAACATTTACCAGCAGCTAACATGACAGAGGTATGGGACAGCCCTCCACTTGCAAATCAAAGAATTCCGTGCTATGAGAAAAATAGAATCATACTATAATTATACATTTTATAAATCATTCCTCACAGACACCTGGTCTTACCATTACACACCTTTCCCTCGCCTTTCCAAAAGCCAGGTACAGTAGTATGAAAACCTATACTACCAGATTCAGGGACTGATTCTTTCCAGCTGTCATCAGGCAACTGAACCATCCTACCAACAACTAGAGAGCAGTCCTGACCTACCATCTACTTAATTGGACCCTCAGACTATCTTTAACCAAACGTTACTGGACTTTGTCTTGCATTAAATGTTATTCCCTTTATCGTGTATCTGTACACTGTGGACGGCTTAATTATAATCATGTATAGTCTTTCCTTTGACTGGATAGCATGCAACAAAAAGCTTTTCACTGTACCACGGTACATGTAACAATAAACTAAATTAAACTAATACATCCAATCCTCATGATGCGCAACACTTTCCTGAACACTTGACTTGACTAGCATCCCATCCATGAGCTTGAACATTCGCTTCCTCCATTACTATCATGCAATGGCTGCAATGTTTAGTTTAGAGAAACAGCTCAGAAACAGGCCCTTCAGCCCACTGAGTCCATGCCGACCAGCGATCCCCATAGACTAGCAATATCCTACACACTAGGGAAAATTTACAATCTTTACCGAAGCCAATTAACCTACAAACCTGTACATCTTTGGAATGTGGGAAGAAACACAAGAACCCTAGGAAAACCCACGTGGTCACAGGGAGAACGTACAAACTCCGTACAGACAGCACCCCTAGTCAGGCTCAAATCAGGGTTTCTGGCGCTGTAAGGCAGCAACTTTACCACTGCGCCACCGTGCTGCCCATCTGGAAGGTGATTGCATCCTACCCACCAAACCTCACTGACATGCAACTTAGAGGGCAGCAGCTGCACAAAAGTAACCAACTTCAAGTCAAACATCATTCTGATTAGTAAATTTTTACATTTGCTGGGTTAAAATCCTAAACCCACTTTCCTAACCTAATAGCAGTGTGGGAAGAAATGTATTGTCATAGCACAACTTTAGCAGTTCAACACCACCATCTCAAGTACAATCAGGGAAAGATAACAATTATAAGCACAAGGACGGCAAGTGCTGGAGCAACTTGGCTTGTCAGGCAGCATCTCTGGCAAACACGGGTTGGGAACATTGAACACTCCAATTTTTGGTAAACAATCCCCCCTTTTTTCTTCCCCTCTTGACCTACCTGTGTGCGCACCCATCTCTCCCTGCTCGCCATGCTCTCCCCCCCCCCCATCCCATTCACTTAGTTCCTCTGGTTTCACGTTCCATACCTCTTCTATCCTTATCTCCTACTTTTCCTCTTTTCATCTCTGGTCTTTGCCCAATCATCTGCCAATTAAAATTCTCCCTCACCTATATCCACCCATCACTTGCCAAGCTTTGTCCTGTTCCCACCTCTTCCAGTTTTCTCTCTTCGACTACAATCAGTCTGAAGAAGGGACCTGCTCCATCTATCTTGTGGAGGTCTATTCATGTCCTCCACAAGATAGACACAAAATGCTGGTAACTCTGCAGGTCAGGCAGCATCACTGGAGAAAAGGATTCGGTGAGGTTTCAGGTCAGAACCCTTCTTCAGACTGCTGAGTTACACCAGCATTTTGTGTATTTTTTGACAGACAACAAATGAGTGTCTAACAGCAACACCCACATCCTGCAAATGATTTAAAACAAACACCATTTCTATGATATTCAGTATGGATAAATAAGTCAATGACAAAATCAATTTGGTAGAATCAGAACTGAATGTCATTGGACAAGTTATTGGTAAGTGAATGTTACAAGTTTAAATGCTCACGGTCAGTGCCATTTTGGATACATGAGACTGAGTAATTAGGAGAGGATAAACTGACCTGCTCCGCACCTCTTTCATGTTCTACTGAGCCTGTATATTCACTGTACTGCCTGATATAATAAACTTATCTTATTGCTTTTTTTTGCCCATTTAATATTGCTGCAATAGACTTTCTGATCTACCAATGTGACAGTAATCTATCTATGTGTATGAATGCTGGCACTGTTTCCGTCTGCAACAATCAATGGAGTCACTAGCCATTAAATGTACTGGGGGAAAAAGCATAAATTTTAAACTCTGCTTTGTCCCGAGAAAGTGACATGAACAGGTCTTTCTCTCTCTATAATTAACAGGATGTAGCATTTCTATAAAAAACACTAAATAAAAAAGAAAATGCTAATTTCAGCAGGTCAGCCAATTTCTGAGGAAGTAGACTTATTGCATCAGCATTAATTTTGTACATGCAGATGCTTGATAGATATGCAGACAGAGCTGCAGACAGATCGATATGTAGATAGCAGATAGACAGGCAAGCAGACAGACAGATCGATAGGCAGATAGATAGACAGGCAGATAGATAGACAGACAGAGCAAGTGTTAAAACAATCCCTTGTGTCCACTGATTCCACAGCAACCATCGATCATCCGTCACACTAGTTTCTACATTATCCCAAGTTTGCATCCATTCCCTATACACTACAATTAATTTACAGAGGGCAATTAACCTACAAATTCACACATATAGGGATGTGAGAGGAAACAGGATTTGCCAGAGATAACCCACATGGTCACAGGGAGAACATGCAAACTCCACACAGTCAAAACCCGAGGTCAGGATCAAACCCGAGGTCAAGATCGAACCCAGGTCTCTGGCACTGCTTGGCTGCAGCTCTACCAGCTGCGCCACTGTGCCGCCCCTATAAGTACTTGCGTTGTTTATTATTGAAATTCATATTTGCAACATCTACAATATTAGTAGGAAGGGGGAATGATGGGCACAAGGAGGCAGGTGGGCAGGGCACAGGGTGAGAGTGTTAAAGCAGGCTTATATCCTTCATGATAATTAATTTATGTATTGTAGATCTAATCTGGCAATACTGTTATTAAAGACGTCCAATTCAGTCAGTCATAATACTATTCAGCTATTTTTGACGATGGATATCGGTCGGCTTTCAATACCCTCTTTATTTGCCGTTTTCTTCCAAGTGTTCAACATGGAAAGCGAGGGGGTGCATGAGATAATCAGAGGATTTCTTGCCCATGTTTGACTAATGCCACATGACTTCATAGCAGCCTGGATCTACTGTTGAGGGCTCACATGGACTTCCCTTTTCCCACCTGGATATGATTGGGCCATATGCTCTGCAGAGTCTATCTTGTTTAGTTTAGCATAGTTTAGTTTAGCTTAGTTTATTGTCACGTGTACCAAGGTACAGTGAAAAGCTTTTTGTTGCGAAACAGGTCGAAATGGGGAAGTCTGGAGACACAAGAAACTGCGCATGCTAGAACCTTGAGTAAGAAACAAAGTGATGAGTAAATCAACAGGTTGGGCAGCATATCTGGAGGACATGGATAGATGACATTTTGAGATCCTTCAGGCTGACATACGGATGGTGTTTTGATTGGCAGATGTTTGGATAAAGGGTAGAAATGAAAAGGAGACAAAAGGCGAGCAAAAGGGTGTCAGATAAGGAGAGAAGAGAAGAACATGTAAAGCCTGAGGGAGGGCATAGGTGGAACTGAACAGAGATATGGGGGGGGAGGAGAAGTGGGTGCACACTCAGATGGGGGATTGGTACCTCAGCTCTATGATCTTTGATTGGTACTACTGGGGAAGTCTGGTACATTGTATGTAAGGTAGGATTTCTTGAGCAAAAACATCAACCTGATATGCCTTCCCTCTTTCAATGCGACCGTTATTGTACAACTGACTAACTTGCTGGGACATTTCATATTAAATTGAAGAGGCAATCACACTGTAGGTTCTGGAATCACACCCAATCCAGCCCAGGAAAGGATGACAGATTTTATGTCCTGAAGGACAGTTGGGAAACAAAAACTTTTTTTTTACAATGTTGCCACTTTTACAGTCATTATAAGTATGTATTTTGTTAAATAGGCCAGGTTATTAATCGAATTTAAATTCCACAAATCTTGTGGGTATAGAACTCGGGTCTGGGGACTGACAATCAATGCATTTGGTTGACTTGAACAGTAACAAAGAACAACATATGCCAAAAGTACAAAAAGATCCGAAATAAAAACAGAAAATGGTCAAAAATAAAAGTCGAGTACCAACTGATGGAGAGGAACTGTTTCAGATCGGTGACTTGAACTGGTGAGAGGATCAGCGGCGTGAAACGTTGTTTTGCTTTCTCCCTCAAATGTTGCCTGAACCTAGCTGAGTAATTCCAGCATTTTTGCTGTCGCCTCTGATCTGTAACTCTGGCAACTTAAGCACTGCGTCATTTTCTCCATGTTTTTAACCAGCTTTTCCTCCATCCCTTCTCTCCCCGCAAACTCCTGGCGTCCAATAGCATCTGCAGTCACCGGACCACGCATGTATCTGTTTCTATCACATGACAGCTCCTGTCAGAACAAAAATAAACGCGAAAGAAAGATATAAAACCCAGAGGAAACGTGTAGGATAGAGTGAACAAAAGAGCTCCCACCACCTGCAACATGCAAGCAAATAAAAGCGGCAACATGCAAGCAAATAACCTGTCCTGTGAACTTGATCCGCCGCCCTCCACACTCTGTACATTTAATAATTGCACGGCCACAATTATTATAACTCTGCAAAAGTTATAGATATTTGAGGCTTCCCGAGTGATGCAGCTCGGCGGAATGAAGTTTTGCCTCACAGGTAAACAAAGTCTGGTCCCATCCCAATCTCCGGGCCCTGGCCCGAGGGCGAGCTCACCACGGTAACCGGCGACACCATTCTCCTCTCCGCTCGCCGCCGCCTCCTCTTCCTTCCTTCCTCCCCCCCCCCACCACCTCCTCCTCCTCCTCCTCCTCCAGATCCGCTCCGGGCTTCGTTCCCACCCCCGGGATAGATGGATAGATAGATGGATGGATGCCTGCCGTTGCCGGCGCCCGTGCCCTGTGCCGTGACCACTGCTGCTCCAGTCCGGCTCTTCGCTTCGTCCCGCTTCTGTTTCTCTCCGGATCCCCTGACGTCACGGGGGGAGGGGGGCTCCGGGAGGAGGAGGGGGGGGGGGTCACGTGACGTCACATTGACCGCCAGTAAACCCCGAGGATGTGTGGGGACATAGAGTGGGATCCTGACTCTGGGGCTGCCCCAACGACAATGAATGCCTTCCACAAGAGTCGCTGCCTCAAAGAGGCAACCAGTATCATCAGAGACCCACACCACCCTGGCCAAACTCTCATTTCATCCCTGCCACCAGAAAGAAGGTGTAGTAGCAGCTTCTTCCATACACCCTCCAAATAGTCTTCAAACTATATAGACGGGGCCATTTGTACTATTGCTTATTATTTGTTTGCTTTATATATATAGATTTTTTCTTTGTTTTTTTATCATGGGTTTAACATATGTTTACATATTTGTTGTGCAACTGTAAGTAACAATGTAATTGTTCCGTTGTGGAACTTAACTACCAGCTAGAAGCCAATAACTCCTGATGTACAAG
The DNA here is from genome assembly GCA_038087875.1 of Malacoraja senta. Taxonomy (NCBI): domain Eukaryota; kingdom Metazoa; phylum Chordata; class Chondrichthyes; order Rajiformes; family Rajidae; genus Malacoraja; species Malacoraja senta. Next base: position 24,913,449 of record CM075979.1, read on the forward strand.
TAAATAGCACCGTTCAAAAGGATGATTGAGTATTTGGAAATAAATAAATTGCATTGTTTAGTTGAGTTAAGTTTATTGTCACCTGTACCGAGGTACAGTGAAAAGCTTTTGTTGCATGCTAACTAGTCCATTGCACATGTCAGCTCGACTATTCAATTATCATTAATGTTTAATTTTGTAGATGAATAACTGAAATGTTGCTATATTGCAAATAATACAGACAAAATTACAGTTAACATGTATTGTTAAATGATCGAATAGTCTAATTCTGCTCCTATGTTTTATGATCTATGATCTTACAAGTATAAATACAGAAGTAACATTTGCTTGTTCTGGATTTTTACTTGTAAAATCATACATCATAAAACAGGAGCAGAATTAGGCCACTCGAAATTACATTTGCTTGTTGCATTAATTTCAGAAAATCACATAATCGGATAATGGTTTCAAGAAGTTTGGAGGCCATTCTGTCTGTCGAGTCCATAAATACTCTATGTTGAAGCCATCCAGCTACTTCCTACATTCACCCCCCAATGCTCTGCAAATTATTTTCTTCCAGATATTTATCCAGCACTCTTTTGAATGGTACAATTTCCCTCCTCTACTACCTTTGGCAATGAATGCCAGAATCTAAATGCTCGTTGTGTAAAAAAAACTCATGGTACTTTTCATTTTTTGTTATAGACAATAGACAATAAACAATAGATGCAGGTAGGCCATTCAGCCCTTTGAGCCAGCACCACCATTCAATGTGATCATGGCTGGTCATCAACAATCAGTACCCCGTTGCTGCCTTCTCCACATACCCCCTGACACTGCTAATATTCACCCTCATTCTAAATTTCTTGGTTCATGACTCTTCTGGCAATAGACATACAATGCCTATGTTGAACATAATGCCAAGATAAATAATCTCTGCCTGATCCATATCCTTCCATTCTCTGCATATTTGTGTGCCTATCTAAAAGCCTCTCAAATGCCACTATCATATCTGCCTCCACCACCACCTCTACTCCGACCACATAATTTAACCAGTGGTGATGAAAGTTTTGTAAACAATAGGCAGGTACAGAATTGGCAGTCACTTGGAGAAATGTGGATGAATTAGAGAACACTATGGATTTGTTCAAGGTAAATTAGACCACTAATTAATAGAATTTTTGGATTAATTAACGCAGAGGAAACGATCAAGGAGCAAAATTCAGTTGGACAGTTTAGATTTGATATTATCGTGACCATTACAATGAGGGCAATTTAATTTTGATGTTTATCCTGGCTGTGATTGACTTAAAACTAAGTATTCTGAACATCAATAAAGCATCCTCACAAAAGACAAGACTTGCACAGAGAAATTTGTTATAAGAAAATAAACAATGCACATTCAGTGGCATCAACTGTTGCTGAAGCTGTGAAACACAAAGATAAAGATCCCCCCCTATAGAATCATAGAGCATGGAAACAGGCCTACCTTGCCGATGCTGACCAATATGCCCCATCTACACTAGTCCCACCTGCCTGAGTTTGGCCCATATCCTTCTAAACCTATTGATGACTCTCTCTGTACCCGTGGCTGTCCAAAACACAAGAAACATTCCAGAGTTTCACACCACACAGAACACACATTCCACTGGCCTGAGGTGCTCTTACACACCTCTATTTATTACCTTAACTTAACTCACAGAGAGAATATAATTAAACTATTATTATTATCAAATTACTTGCTGTTTTACATATCCTGGAACTACTTTAATTCCCCGGCTCTTTGTGTATACCAAATGCTTGTTTAAACTTGCAAGAAGTTTGTCTTCACATTCCTTTCACTCATTGAAACTCTGTTTTCTGCCCTACTTTATATCAGGAGAAAATGTGTTTAATTGTTGAATGTACCTAAAATAGAACTATGCCATTTTTCCTTGCAGCAGCATAACAGATCTGTAAAACAGTACTCATAGATAACACAATAAACAGAAGTCCAATACATTAAAAATAATAATATTAGTGCAAAAACAAAAGTCGAAGTCCTGATTGCAACCAAGACAGTTCATAGTTTTTATTTTAGTTGATGTTTGTTGTGTTCAAGAGCCTGATGGTTGTTGGGAAGAAACTGTTCCTCACCCTGGAGGTCACAGTTTTCAGACCTACACCTTCTTCCCGATGACTGGCGTGAAATGCGAGCATTGTCATGATGCTTTAGGTTCTTGATGACGTTGGCCGCATTTCTGAGGCAGCGCCTCCGATAGATCTATTTGATGGTAGGGAGATTAGTCCCATTGATGGACGGCCAAATTGATTGGTCCTCCATTTCTCTTGCTCCATTTAAATTCTTTCCCTTCTTTGCACTTTATATTTTGCTATTTCAGTATTGAACAGTATGTCCTCCTTCGTCACAATCATTGCAATGAAGGGCAATTTAAGCTTGATTAACTATTATTCCTCATGACTGATTAGGTCGTCTGAGCATTCATGTAGCATCCTTGCAAGACACAAGGCATGCTCAAGTCGTCAAGTTTTATTTGTCACTTGCACATAAAGTGCAGTGAAATGAATTTGCCAGCAGCGGTTCAATAAAAAAAGAACACAATACACAATAAAAATTTAACACAAACATCCACCACAGCATTCATCACTGTGGTGGAAGGCACAAAATTTGGTCAGACCTCCATTTCCCCCCGTGGTCAGGACCACAACCCTCCGCAGTCGCCGCTGCGGGCGTCCAGATGTGCAGACAAGGTAAGTCCAGGTAAGTCCTGAATCGGTGCTTCCCCACTGGAGACCGCGGCTTCAAGATGGTGTAGGCCGCAGGCCGGCGGTCGAAGATCTAAAGTCCCCGCCGCGCCGCAGCCAGAAGCACCGCAGACCGTAGGGCCGGCGGTCGGAGCTCCTCTCCAGGGATCCCCGGCGAGGGATCCCACTCCGGATGGTAAGTCCCCGCCGCACCCGCGGTAGAAGAAGGCTGCGAACAGAGCGCTCCCCTCTGACGACCCCCGGCGAGGGATCGCCCGCTCCGCGACGAAAGAGTCCTCGCTGCACCCGCTGCTGAAGCTCCGGGCTCGTCTCCGGGAAAGGCCGCACCGATCCTCGATGTTAGGCCACGGAGGAGGCGAAATGGAAAAAGTTGCCTCTCCGTGGAGGAGGCGACCGAAGCGGTTTCCCCCACACCACCCCTCCACCCAAGACACACAGAGAAATATTGAACATTAAAAACACACATTGAGACACACTAAAAAACAAAAAAAGTGGAAAAAACTAACACGCTGCTGTTAGGGCTGCCGGCTCGCAGCGCCCCCACCGACCAGAGAGAATCATTAAAATAATTAGTAGAAAAATAAATCACAGATACTGGTTTATCAAGGAAAGACAGAAAATGCTTGAGCTCAGCGGGACAGACAGCATCCCTGGAGAACATGGATGGGTGATTCTTCAGTAAGTGTCTACTTTTAAGTTTCTGGAAAACCGATTATAAAACTTAAATTTTTGCAACTTTGAATGTTGTTTCACATAGATGAACATATCTACTATGGGAAAAATCTGTTTGCCGCAATCTTTTAGAGAATTAAATTTATTTTTTCCTGTTTTTCCAGGTTGGGCTTTGCATTCAGTCATATCTGTCGCATTTTTATGATGAACAACTGTAAAATATAACTGATTTAAGAATATAAAATCAAATGTTTGTCCCAGTCTTTCAAATTATAGAGTATCTTCCTCAAATAAAGCACCAAAAAAGTACTTTTTCAGTGTAACGCATTGATTTTAAACCTTCGTAACAGTTTACTGCCGGAAAAAGTGGTGATTTTCAGCAAAAATGGTAACCGTCACATAACTGTTCACCAACTTCCTCTAAAACAATATTAACTTCAGATGAATAGGCAGAATCATAGTGTTCATTTATTAATTACAATTGATAATTATGGTAAATGTATTATTTTACACATTATGAGCATAAAATACTCATGTGACGGATATGACAGCATGATGGAGATGATCAAATTCGGGAGTGTCACTTGACGGAGATGACTAAAACTGTCTTAAGGCTCCAACAGCTTGCTAAAGATTGAGAACAGGAAGCAACATATGAACAGGGATTAGTGTTTCCTCATTTTCCTCATTTTCATGTGAAAATACAAGGCAGCTTCTGCAGATAGAACCTTGTTTACTCAGGTGATGACTTTTCATTACACTGTATAACAATTTTGAACAGTTCTCAAAGCAATTACAATACATGTATAACAATTCTAAAATAGGTTTTTTTAAATATTTTTATTTTTTCATTTTAAATAAATCAACACAAAAAAAGGGACATGTTAATAAGAAACACTTAAATAATACACAAAAGAAAAATACAAAAATATACAGAAACATAAAAGAAAATATCTATCTATCTATATATATATATATATATATATATATATATATAATGCAACCATACCATCAGTCACACACCCCACCCTGGCTAATTAAGAGTGAAGATTGCACCTACACATAACAACATTTAACAAACCAGCCCTTAGTCTGGCAGAACCTGCAAGTCTGTAAAGTATGATAAAAAAAAGGTTGCCATTTGTGAAAACATTTATCAGTACATCCCCCTCAATGTATATTTAATTTTCTCAAGTTTAAGAAAAAACTCTACATCTTTGAGCCACTGTGACACAGAGGGTGAGTTAGGAGATTTCCACTGTAGGAGTAGGTGACGTCTGGCTATTAAAGATGTAAAATTAATAATTTCTTTTTGCACAGAGTTTAATCAACTTGACTCATCCGGGGCCCTAAAGATGGCAATCAATGGACAGAGCTGCGGAGGTATTCCCATTACGGTAGACATTATATTAAAGTAGCCAGACCAAAAATTATGAAATCATGGACAAAGAAAATAACAGTTTTTAACAGTTTTCAAGCCAACTTTTAAATATAACAATCTTTAACAGTTTTCAAACTAACAAGGGAGAGAATTACACCATTAGCAGAAATAACGGTCTCTTGGCGAAGTCTGGCGAGAATCTCATGGAGCGGGTGAAAATGCGAGCCAGACCTCACCAAGAGACCATTATTTCTGGTAATGTTCTTGTTTGAACCGATAAATCGTATTAATTAACTGCCATGACATTACCCATAGCACATCTTAAGGATTGCAGCACCACTATGGGAAGTATACAACTTAGTATGAATGTGGGCAATGTTTATACAATATTGTCAAGAATTAAATGAACAAGACTTGGCACAAGTCTATACACTCAAAAACTTGAGTACTTTGTAGAATATTAATCCAAATTTAATTCCTTTTTCACCAAATTAATCTTTGGTTATGGTGGAGAACATGAAGCATGTTTACTAAAATTCAGAATGTTTGTATGGAAATTAGACTTGGTCCAAGTCTTTTGGCCTGTTTGTTTCAGCAATGCATACAAAAAAAATTGACTAAACAATGGTTGGCTATAAAACAAATAAACAAAAGAAAGATATGCCTGGTTTGGTTCTGAACAAACTTTAAGGGAATTATAAGAACAAATTTTAATGAATACCAAACAAAACAATGACAAAATTACACAAATATGATTGGATGTCCTATCTGTTTCACTGCTTGTCATATCCATTTCACTGCCTGTCATATCCATCACCCGGGAGATTGGGGGGTTAAGTGACGAAGATGAGCGTTACGGATATGATGGCCCAAACCTTTAGCTCAGCATGGCCTCGCAGGAAGGCGATGCCTGCCGATATTGTTTGGATGTATGGCACATGGCACGAACCTATCTGCACTACCAATCATAAAAAATAAAAAATAAATTATATTCTATGGGTTCTAAAGCATTCGGATATGATGCTGATTAAAGGTACTCACCTGTTATGCTGCAAAAACCGGAGTTTTGGCATGCTTCTCGTCCCGCAAATCAGGAGAAACTCACATGGTAGGTGACTTTCTAATACCGCGGTCTTTGAAGACCGGAAGTGCGCGTCCATTCCATTTATATCCATGAGGGATGGCGCAACACAGGTGAATGACGGCATCTGACTCCAATCGTCGGACAAGAAATTTTCGGGAAAAAACAGTAAGATTTATAATTTTATCAAGAATAGAGGCATAGTTTGAAGGGTGAAAAAGATTTGTCATTAATACCTGCGTTTAAGAGTATTTTGATTTAAGATCAATACCCCATCAAATAAATGTGACGACTGGAATTTTTACGAGTAACCAGCAGGAAATGAGATTTTCCGGGGATAGGCATCGAACATCGGGAAAAAAATAACAATATAACACTTTATTCCTCTTTATTTAGCAGGATTATGTTTATTAACAATATAGAAAAAGAAGAAATGGTATAGAATTACGGATTTTCCATCTATACGGCATCAAAGTATCGGGACACCAAAGTAGACACTTACTGAAGAATCATCTGGATAGGTGGTTTCAGTTCGGGACCCTTCTAAAGACCCACAGAGGGGCAGCCGTGTCAGAGGGTCTCACAGTACTCCTGTCGGAGAGAGAAGGAGAACTTCTTCATTGTAGGCGGTTTGAAAAAGGGTCACGACCCAAAACGTCAACTTTCCATGTTCTCCAGGGATGCTCTTGACTTGCTGATTTACACCAGTATGTTGTGTCTTTCATTGAAATAATAAAACAGGTTCATAGATGCCTTACAACAGAAAAGGATCTAGCCCAACCTTGTACTACCTTCCAGCATCAAGTCCTAACTCTGCAGGTCGCAGCTTCCTCAAGCACATGTCCAATAATTTGCAATTGTGATGATGACTTCTGGCAAAGCAGTTCTTCCAGCACTTTGTGTTTTGAACCAATTTAATTGTTATCACCATCTCCATCTGAAATATTTTAAAAAGGGCATCACCATGCAATCAATATAATTAAAGGTTGGGTGTTATTGGGGTCACAGTACGAGAATAAACTGTGTCCGTGCGATATCGGGTTTGCATTAGGCATCCCTCCTTCCCTTTCTGTGCTAACCATCGAGTACCATAGTGGCATAGCTGCTGCCTCACAGCGCCAGAGACCCAGGTTGGATACTGACCTCGGGCGTTGTCTGTGTGGAGTTAGTATATTTTCCCTGAGCTACGGTTTCCTCCCATATCCCAAAGACGTGCGAGTTTGTATGTCAATTGGCTTCTATTAAAAAAATTACCCCTAATGTGTAGGGAGTGGATGCGAAAGTGGGATAATATAGAACTAGTGTGAACCGGTGATCCATGCTGTTTCTCTAAACTAAAAAAAATGTACACCAAGCCCATTTTCTAGTACTTGGTTCATAGCAGTTCATGCCAAGGTGATTCCAGTGCTCATATAGATACCTCTGATGTAGCGGTAGAGTTGCTGTCTTACAGGTCAGAGACCCGGGTTTGATTCTGACCATGGATGCTGTCTGTACTTTTTCCATGACTACGTGGGTTTACTCCGGGTGCTCCAGTTTCCTTGTACATCCCAAAGATGTGCGGGTTTGTAGGTTAATTGGCCAAATTTCCTCTGGTGTGTAGGATAGAACTATTGAACAAGTGATCGCTAGACAGCACGGACTTGGTGGGCCGAAGGGCCTGTTTCAATGCTGGATATTTAAACTAAATTAAACTTTTAAATATGGTGAGATTATACGACTCCACCACCCATTCGGGCAGTATCCAAGTTTTAGCCTTCCTCTGGGTAAAAGGTTCTTCCTTAAACCCTCTGAAATTCCCTTAAAACAATGCTCTCCATTCAAATGCCTTTTCCTTTATTATACTTCAATCAGATCACCCCCCGCCCCCCACACACACAATTATTTCAGCTCCAAAGCAAGATTTACAGTCTGTCATCAGAAGTGATGCACACTCCATCTTAGGCAGTCTGAAGAAGGGTCCTGACCCAAAGCGTCACCATCACATCCACATTCTCTAAAGGCGTCGCATGACTCAATGAGTTAAAGCAGAACTTTGTATCTTTTTTTTTGTCAACCAGCAGCTGTGGTTCCATATGTCGACATCCTGGTGAATCCTGCCCTGTTTATTAAATCCTCTTCACAATAGGTTTGGATTTAGGTTTATTATTGTCACATATGCCGAGGTACAGTGAATAGGTTTGACGTCTTTAATAATCAAGAACCTATCAATCTCCATTTTAAAAATATGTAACTTCAAACTCGAGTACAATAGGTAGAGCCAAAGGGAAGATACAGTGCGGAATATAGTTCTCAGCATTGTAGCGCGTCAGTTCCTTAGACAACATCTAATTTCTTTAATGGGGTAAAGGTGAATCGAACCAGTCAATAGTCATTACTCTTGATAATATATTGCATTACACATAAGACATTGCGATGTATAGTACTTGGATAAATATATGTAAAGGCACAAAAAGCTGGAGTAACTCAGTGGGACAGGTAGCATCTCTGGAGACAAGGAATGGGTGACGTTTTGGGTCGAGACCCTTCTTCAGAAAGGATAAAGGCAGGCAGAGTAATGAATGGATCTTCAAGGATAACAAAAATAGCGTTAAAGTGAAAACACTAAATGTTATTTTTGCCAACTAAGCCTTTGCAAAAACCTTAACAAATTTCAGTTTGCCTGTCTGTCGGTCCTCATAAACCCTATTTATATACCCGATTAGCAATCTCCAATCCCGTAACAGAAAGTTGAAAGTGTCCCCTAATAAAGCAAAGATTCGGAACAGCCTTTTGACTCAATGGCGATTGTTACCCAGGACATGTGTTTGATTGGCGCGCTACGCGGTTGTTTTCAAGAAGTAACTCATTCATAAATCAGTCGGCAACAACGCGTGACCCCTGCGTGCAACACCAGCGGGAGTGATATCAATCCTTGTGTAACGCTAATCTGTAGATTTTTCTCTAAAATTTAAATTGCAATGAATTAGTGAACCACACACAGGTAAGCAAGCCATGATAGGCAGCTCTGCAACTTTAGGATTTCCGGGGATCATCAACCACCCGCGGAATGAGTGTTAGTCGCTTGCAGAGTATTTTAAAAGGAGTTTGTGAACTCGTAGCTGGACGAATCTACCTCACAAATGGGATAAAAAGACGCATCAGTTTTACTTTCAAAGGGAAGCGCAGGCAAATGATGGAGAGGAGTACAAAGGAGTCCTTTATTATTAACTCACAAAAGTCCTCACATAGACTGGGTATACAAGGAACTGCAGATGCTGGTTTACGCAAAAAGACGCAAAGTGGTGGTGTCTCTAAGCGGATCAGGCAACACCTCTGGAGAATATGGATCCATGTTCTCCACAAATGCTGCCTGACCTACTGAGATATACCAGCACTTTGTGTCTTTTTTCCCATAAACACTACGTATCACAGCCCTCTCAAAATTAATGCAGCTGAAGACTAAATTTTTCAAAGTAGCGGTACTGGTGTTATCTTTAATAGATAACACTCTAGCCACACAGGCACTTGGGCAGCTATGATTTAGAGAGAGCATTATTACCACCCTGAGCTACTTAATAAATCATTCCCGGTGGGAAGAGTGATTGAATGATTATTAAAGTTGCACACGTGACAAATAAAGTACCATTGAAATACCACTGAAGTACCACTGAATAAAGTACCAGTTTGCTGCACAGGGGATTGTGTGTGCTTTCCAGTAAAGATGAGGCAGATTCTTGTCATTTTACTTGCCTGAGATCAGCAGCAGGTCAAGGGTATTTTGTTTTGCCATATGTGCCGACAACAGAACAATGATATTTTTACTTACTGCAACTTAACAGGCCTATAAATGCAATACACACAGATAAAATACAATAATTTCAAAAACATTCAATAACTTAATAATTGTAATATTAGGTAACCATAATAGTGCAAAAAATCAAAGTTCGTAGTGCAACCAAAGATACAGTCCATAGATCATAGTTGCTGAAGTTCGTGTTGTGTAGTGTTCAAGAACCTGATGGTTGCTAGGAAGAAGTTATTCTTGAACCTGGTGGTCACGGTTTTCAATATCATGTACCGTCTACCCGATGGTAGGAGCAAAATGAGAGTGTGGTCAGAGTGGTGTGGGACTATGATGATATTGACTGCCTTTATGAGGCACCCCTGCTGTAGATTTCTTTGATGGTGGGGAGGTCAGTACCTATGATGAACCAGGCAGTGTGTCGTAGTGAGTATCTATTTTATTTTTACCAAAACATCGGTTTCCCAAAGGTTTAGGAAAAGAAAGACGATATTCTAATGACACTTTGGACCACAATGTTCACCATCAATAATCCTTTCAATTGGCATCATGAATTTAATTTTTAGGCAGTCCGTTGTGCCTTGCTGTGAGAGAAATGGGTTTTCAGGGTCAGAAGTATTCTTTCCTTCCCCCTATGGGCTTTTAATTGAGAGAAATTGCAATCAACATTATGAGGCTACTCAACACTGAGTGGGGAGTGACATCTTCGTTCACTCATGGAGGTTCCAGAGCTTGGATCCATAGAGGCACTGTCAGAGTAAGGCCTTGTGTGTTGGGTCTGCTGCATTCAACTTGCATTAACTATAACAAGGACACAAACATTACCGAAGATAGACACAAAATGCTGCAGTAACTCAGCGGGACAGGCAGCATCTCTGGAGAGAAGGAATGGGTGACGTTTCGGGTCAAGACCCCGATGAAGGGTCTCGACCCTAAACGTCATCCATTCCTTTTCTACAGAGATGCTGCCTGTCCTGCTGACTTACACCACCATTTTGTGTCTATCTTTGGTTTAAACCAGCATCTGCCTTCCTACACAAACATTACCCACAGACCAGAAACAGGAGGAAGAGGAGAAGATAGCAACAGGTAGCAATGGAGAGAGACTCAATCAGTATGTTGGAAGGCATGTCTCATAGCTTGATAATCCTTCTGAGGACTACCCTCCTGCTAACTCCATTTGGGATAGCACATACTCCAATGTGCCTAGGCTTTGCCATCTCATGTACTTTCAAGAGAGAGCTAGATAGGGCTCTTAAAGATAGGGGATATGGGGATCAGGCAGGAACGGGGTACTGATTGGGGATTGATGATGATAGGGATTGGGGATGATCATATTGAATGGCGGTGCTGGCTCGAAGGGCAGAGTGGCCTACTCCTGCACCTATTGTCTATTGTATTTGGTGTTCGAAGTTGCCATGGAACCCATCAGTATCTGCCAGTGACCAACATCATCAGGCAGAAGTCCCCCTTAAGAATCAACAGCATTAACATCGCCCATTCCCTACTAGACAAAAATGATCGAGGAATAATGTAACAAGGCACTAAATTACGAGTAAAACACAAAGTCCTGGAGGAACCCAGTGGGTTTGGTAGTATCTGTGGAGGGAATGGACAGGTGATGTTTCAGGTCTGGTCACTTCTTCAGACTCTTTCAGCCTCCTTCAGTGTGAAGAAGGGTCCTGACCCGAAACGTCACCTTTCTATTCCATCCTCTGTTCCTGCCTGACCTGTTGAGTTCCTCCAGTACTTTGTATTTTGCTCAAAATTCCCGCATCTGCAGTTCCTTCTTTTATCTCCACTAAATGACTAGAGCCGTGTTGAAAAATCAGCATAGCAACAATGATTAGGTAACTTGCTTATCCTCCACCAGAAGCGTTTGACCATTTTGCTGAAGTCCTGGATGTGAAACACATTTCCTAAAACCACAAGGATGCGGAAAATATATATCTAATGCTTTAATGAGGTATGTCCTAATAACAAGGACTGAAGATATTGCTTTGCCTTGATAGGTGCAGCCTTGACCTAAAGCACTAACATTGTCCATTTGTTTTAATAAGTAAATCCCTGACACCTAGAACTTAAACAATCCACAGCATCCTCGTTCTCTGGGGAAATTGGCACTCATACTGTTCTTACCCCATGAATGTTGGCAGTCCATTCATGCATGGTTTCCCACTGCATGCAACCCCTGAGCATAAAAAGACTTCCTATGTACTGTGAGGACCCAGGAATTATATTGTTGGATGGGAATGGCACATATACATGCACCTTATCTGGACAGAAATAGGGAGTAGATAAGGGAGGCATTCTAGATACGCTTGAAAGTTCACAGGCAGGAGAGATTGCAGCAAGAGAGGGAATGAGATGCAAGAGAGCTAACTGTACAGTTCGAGTTGCCAAACCAGGCCGTGATGCAACCAGTCAATACGCTCTCTACCGTAAACATGCAGAAATTCTCAAGAGAGTATTCATCAAAAAATCGAATCTCTTCAATCTCTACTTTCTTAGAAGATGTTGATGGGGTTTCCTCAGTAAAGGAGAAACCAGTCTGATTTAGGAATCAAAAGTATATTCACTTTTGCATGAAGCATCTGCTCTGAAAACAAGCAGTAACAGCAATGGAATCAATAGGCATGGATTACCTGCTCTCATTTTATTGTATGTTTCTTTGGACAGTATACAATCAAGCCCCAAAATATTTTACCAACTGATTCATTGCCATTATAATGTATGTGAACATCACCTTGATCTTGTTCTTAATTTTTCACTCTGCTTTGCGCTAATCACCATTTGTAGGATTTAAAGAAATTCTTTGGCTGCAGAGAGAAGCTAAACTTTATTATTATTTCCTCTAAATTATGAACCGGAGCATGGGGATGAGAACAAGCAAATGCAGTTAAAATTAAAATTAATTTAGTCACAAGATAAAAACATTTAAGGGATGACCTTTTGTCGCCTTCTGTTCAATTCAGAAACAAGGGCTCAACTTTGGTGCTTTTGGACCATAAGACCATAGGAGCAGAATTAGGCCATTTGGCTCATTGGGTCTGCTCAGCCATTCGATCACGGCTGATCTATTTTTCCCTCTCAACGCCCTTCTTATGCCTTCTCCCTATAACGTTTGACACCCTTTTTTTTGCATATATGATATGATACGATAGAACTTTATTCATCCCCAGAGGGAAATTGGTCAGACAACAGTCATAACACACAACAAGGTACACGAAGACTTGACATTAAAATTAAATTAAAAGTGAAAAAAAGAAAAAGGCAAGCGACTGTTGGCTGGCTGACGTGTGCACCGCACCGTAACCGGAACGAACGGACAAATAAATGAACGCAGGCTTATCCCCCGGGCAGAGGATTCCTAAACTAGAGTGCCCCCCCCCAGCCCCCACACCGGGTCCCCTTTGTTTTCCCACCGTCCCTCATGGGGGTCCCCCCACGCCAGGTCCCCCATTGTTCTTCACGGCGGTCCCCCCTCGCCGGGTCCCCATTGTCTTCCCCTCCTCCCCTTAAACTCATCGACAATTGATCGCGGGTCGATCGCGAGGCTCCACCGCCGCCGTCGAGGCTCCCGTTGCCGCCTCACTCCATCAGGCTACCAGATGTTAAAAACAATTCAGAGATTGAGTGTGTCAGTTTAAATACTGAGTCAACCAGCAAGTGAAAAAAACAGTTTCTTTAATAACGAGCTAAGAAGAAGGACATAGGTGACATTAAATGTAATACTGAGTCATCTGAATGAGGTCACTGCTGCTGTTAAGCTGCTATTTCAGGAAAATAAAGCACACAATCTATCTGACAATATGCAGTAAAATACAAAATGCAAGAGGAACTCAGCAGGTCAAGCAGCATCTGTGGAGGGAATGGATAGGCGATGTTTTGGGCCAGGACCCTTAAAACAGAGAACAGTACAACACAAGAACAGGCCCTTTGCCCACAATGTCTGTGCCGAACATGATGCCAACACCAACTCTTATCAGCCTGCAACTAATCCATATCCCTTCATTCCCTGCATATCCACTTGTTTATTATATTGTTTACAGAGTACTATGTTTACATATTATGTTGTGCTGCTGCAAGTAAGAATTTCAATGTTCTATCTGGGACATATGACAATAAAACCCTCTTGACCCTTGATATCATAATCATAATCATATTTTATTAGCCAAGTATGTTTTGCAACACACGAGGAATTTCATTTGCCATACAATCATACTAATAAAAAGCAACAGAACACACAAAATACATTTTAACATGAACATCCATCACAGTGCCTCCTCCGCATTCCTCACTGTGATAGAAGACGAAAAAAAGTTAAATCTCTCCCACCTTTGTCCTCCAGCGGTAGGGGGCCTCTAACCTTCCGTTGACGGGACGATCTCACTCCCGTACCCAGCAGCGGGCCTTTCTCCTCGGGGCGATCAAGCTCCTGCATCGGGGGGAATCTCTGCTCCCCCGCGCCGGGCGATCGACCCCGGGTCGGGGCTAGTCGAATGTCGTGCGACTTCTGGAGCTCCCGACGTCGGTCTCAACTCGAGACTGCGAGCCCTCGATGGTAAAATCCGCAGGCCGCGGTTGGAGCGTCGATCCCAGGCAAGGAATCGGCTCCGATGGTAAGTCCACGCCCCGCGGTAGGGCTCAAAGTTAGTCCTGAGCAAGGCCTCCAGCTCCACGATGTTAGGCTGCAAAATGACCGGAAAACAATCGCATCTCCGGCAAGGTAAGAGATTGAAAAAAAGTTTCCCCTGACCCCCTCCCCCACCACCCACATAAAACAAACCAGAGAACATTAACACAAACCTTTAAAATACACTAAAAATAACAAAAAAAGTCTAATAGGACAGACTGTAGGTGAGGCTGCCATCGAAGCACCACCTGGTGGTAATCCATGTGCTATCCAAAAGTCTCTTAAATGCCACTCACGTATCTGCCTCAACCACCACCTCCAGCAGCACGTTCCGGGCCCCCACCACCCTCTGCGTAAAAAACTTGTCCTGCAGATCGCCTTTAAACTTTGCCCCTCTCACCATAAAGTTATGCCCTCTAGTATTTGATTTTTCCATCTTGGGAAAAAGTTTCTGCAGTAATATGCAGTACCCGTTGTTGAACTATCAGGAGACGGGAGCATGAGGGTCGAGGTCAATTGTTTTCCAGTTCAAACAATAAAAATAAAAAAATTACTTCCAGGTGAGATAATGCGGGAATAACATTATATCAAGTCCTTTTCTTTTAAAAAAGGGACAACACTGCCTCCTTGTTTTTGAAAATGTTATTGCGGTTCACAAACAGGCTTTCGACATGAGTGTTAGAAATTCCACTGCAGAGAATGGCTTGTGTTTATAACCTAATGACCACTAACACCATGTAGAGCAGATGGACCATGTGTTAATCGACATCAACTGTCATTCAACAGCCTACATCCTCTTGACCTGGGCCTCCTCCATGGCCAGAGTGAGGACCACTGTAAATTGGAGGAGCAGCACCTCATATTTCGCTTGGGCAGTTTGCACCCCAGCGGTATGAACATTGACTTCTCTAATTCAGGTAGTCCCTGCTTTCTCCGCCCTTTCTCAGCTCTCCCTCCGCCCACTGTCTCTGCCTCTTCCTTTCTTCTTCCCCTCCCCCCCTCACCCCCACCCCCACCCTCACATCAGTCTGAAGAAGGGTCTCGACCCGAAACATTGCCTATTTCCTTCACTCCATAGATGCTGCCTCACCCGCTGAGTCTCTCCAGCATTTTTGTCTACCTCCTCTTGACCTTGTTCTTTATTGATATAGCGCAGAGACTAGCTCTTCGGTCCACCATGCCCACACCGAGCTGCCCCTGACATCAAATGGAGAAACACTGATGCACTATGGAGTGAAGATACAAAGTTGGGCTTAATGCCCTTTGCCGTCTGTCTGATCACTGGGCAGTCCTCCCAATGTGTGCATTGTACCCACATCATGGCCAGAGCCTACATGATTTGGGTACCATAATGTCTAAGCATTCATCCTTCCATAAGTCACATTTAGTCAAGTCACATTTATTTATATAGCACATTTAAAAAACAACTCTCATTGGCCAAAGTGGTTTACATTTGTTCTAAGAATAATATAAACAAACAAACTACATACATATATACATATAGCCCTCGCTCAGAGGATGTTAAGAAAGGCTTGGGAGTATAGATAAGTTTTTAGTCTTGACTTAAAGGAGTCGATGGAGGGGGCAGTTCTGATGGGAAGGGGGATGCTGTTCCACAGTCCAGGAGCTGCGACCGCAAAGGCGCGGTCGCCGCTAAGCTTATGCCTAGACCGCGGGATATTCAGCAACCCCAAGTCGGCCGATCTGAGGGACCTGGAGGTTGAGTGGTGGGTGAGAAGACTTTTAATGTAGGTGGGTGCAAGCCCATTGAGGGCTTTGTAGACATAGAGGAGGATCTTGAAATGTATACGGAACCGCACAGGGAGTCAGTGGAGAGAGGCCAGGATCGGAGTGATGTGGTCGCTTTTTCGGGTGCCCGTCAGGAGTCTCGCTGCGGCGTTTTGGACCAGTTGCAGGCGGGACAGGGACGATTGGCTGATGCCAGTGTTAAGGGAGTTGCAGTAATCTAGGCGGGAGGCGATAAATGTGTGGATGATCTTTTCGAGGTCATCAAAGTGTAGGAATTGTTTTATTTTCGCTATCGTCCAAAGCTGAAAGAAGCTAGCTTTTACCACGGCATTGACTTGTTTGTCAAATTTCAGTGCTGAGTCAAATATCACGCCAAGGTTTTTGACGTGAGGTTTGAGTATTGGGGTAAGGCATCCAAGGCTGCCTGCTATCATTTTGATTGAGTCCGAGGGGCCGAGAAGGATGACCTCAGACTTACTCTCGTTTAGTTGGAGGAAGTTCTGGGCCATCTAGATAAGCTAGGGTACTGTCCAATCACCTCTAGCCCATTGTGGACATCGAATGTTGTCTATGGAACTTTGTAATTTTAGTTTAGTTTGGAGATACAGCGCGGAAACAGGCCCTTCGGGCCAACCAAGTCCGGCGCCGACCAGTGATCACTCATACACTAATACTATCCTACAGACACTAGGGACAATTTACAATTTTACCAAGCCAATTCGCCAACAAACATGTATGTCTTCAGAATGTGGGAGGAAACCGGAGCCCCTGGAGAAAACCCACGCCAGTCACAGGGAGAACGTACAAACTCCATACAGGCAATACCCATAGTCAGGTTCGAACCTGGGTCTCTGGAACTGTAAAGCAGCAATGCTACCGCTGCTCCACCATGCCACCCATGGAACATGTGCTACAATGCTGAGAACTATATTCTGCACTCTATATCTCCCATTTTGCCCTATCGATTGTGCTTGAGTTTGACGATTATATTTAGTATAGTATTATCTGATTTATTTGGATAGCGTGCAAAACAAAGCTTTAAGCTGTCTCTCGGTTCCTGTAACAATAATAAACTCAAACCTAAAGGATACCAATATATCTTGACCTTCCCGGTTCTTGCCCCTCCCAATGCTGGACCTGAAGTTCAGAACTCACTTGTTGTTAGATCTTGGGGCCGATTTAAATCCAAGGCTCAGACCACAACTGAGCTGGGCTGACATCAGGACCTGTGTGGACCTGCAAGCAAGAGCTGTACTGTCAGTGTTCATGTTGATCCAATCTAGCCTCTGAACCAGTCAATAAACCTGCAATCCTGTGCTTTGGTTAAAAAAGCAAGATATTTCATAACTCTTGAAATATCCATGGATTGGTTAAGTTAGCGATGACCCTATAATATCTTTGCAGATGTTCAGTTAGATATAATTTTGTAACACCTTTACATTAATTAATTAAAACATAAGTTTTTATGTCCATATGTTGGTTAAGATATGGATAACCCTGCAAGACCTGAACATTTAGTTCAATTGGCAATACTACCGTAATGTCTGCACCCTAGTTAACAATGGTCTATTGTTGGCTGTGGACCTCATCCAGGACCTCATCCACTGTCAAGAGTGAGGCCACACGCAAATTGGAGGGACAGCACCTCATGTTTCGCTTGGGCAGCTTACAACCCAGTGGTATGAATTTGATTTATCTCATTTCTGGACCATTGCGGGCCCCACCTTTCCTGTGTCATCGGTGCTGGCTCTGATTTGTTCTGTACATTTTCATACCTTTAGTTTCCCTCTCCCCTGACTCTCAGACTGAAGTAGGGTTCTGACCCAAAATGTCACCTATTCTTTTTCTCCAGAAATGCTGCCTGACCCACTGAGTTACTCGAGCATTTGGTGTCATATCCGTGGTGAGATGTGTGTGTGTAGCTCAGGGTGTACGTGTAACATGTGTGTAGCTCAGTGTGTACCTGTGATGTGTGTGTACCTCAGTGTGTACCTTTGAAGTGTATACCTCAGGCTGTATCTGTAACGCGGACACTCGGCCCATCTCCCTGCCCCTGTCGCCAGCGCTGACCAAAGATACTAGAGGAGCTTGGCGCTGACGGTGACATCTCGGGTCACGTGACGGCGCCGCGGCTGCCGGAAGTGAGACCAGGCTTGCCGGAAGTGACAAGACTCCCGCAGGCCGAGTAGCCCAAAGATACCCAAAGCCTGAGTTGGAGCCGGGGAGCCGGGCTCTCCCCGCAAGTGGAGGCGCCGCGGACCCGGGCTCTCCCTGCAGGTGGTGGCGCCGCGGACCCGAGCTCTCCCCGCAAGTGGTGGCGCCGCGGACCCGGCCTCCGTCCCTGTCGCCATGGACTTCGGCAGCGTCATCAGTAAGGCATCCGAGAACCAGGTCGATGGCCAGATCCGGGTAAGTGGCCGCCTGCAAACTCCTCGCACAGGCCCGGGGAACGGCGTCACCCCAGTGATCGCTCCCATTCCCGCTCCCCGGGGGAGGCCCCATGCCGGATGTAACCGCGTCACGTTCTCCATGCCTTGCTGCTCACTGAGAACCTGGGAACAGTTGCATTGCACCCTTTAAACACCCCATGGGGATACATTGCGCCCTTTACTCCAGGGAGAGTTGCATTGCACCCTTTACCCCAGGGAGAGTTGCATTGCACCCTTTACCCCAGGGAGAGTTGCATTGCACCCTTTACCCCAGGGAGAATTGCATTGCACCCTTTACCCCAGGGAGAGTTGCATTGCACGCTTTACCCCTTGGGGCGGTTGCATTGCACCCTTTAAGCACCCCAGGGAGAATTGCATTGTACCCTTTAAACATGCTGGGGAGACTTGCATTGTGCACTTCGAATGTCTTAGGAAGAGTTGCATTGGATCATCCAGCCACTGACAGACCCTGGGAAAGTTCTATTGCAGCCTTGACTGCAGGGAGAGTTACATTGCAGTCTTTAACCACTCCAGCTACACACAGGCCTGTAAAGTGTAGTTATTCCAACCTTTAACCACTCTAGCCAGTCACAGGCCCAGGTAGAGTTGCATTGCACCCTTTAAACAATCGTGAGGGGAGTGGTATTCCAACATTTAAACACCCCAGCTACTGACAGGCCTCACTGATAATTAGATTACATCTTTAAAACACCCCAGTCACTACAGGACCAGGAAGAGGTACTTTTCATCCTTTACTGGATGGATTTAAGAGAGAACTGGATGGATTTAAGAGAGAGTTAGATAGAGCTCTAGGGGCTAGTGGAATCGAGGGATATGGGGAGAAGGCAGGCACGGGTTATTGATAGGGGACGATCAGCCATGATCACAATGAATGGCGGTGCTGGCTCGAAGGGCCGAATGGCCTCCTCCTGCACCTATTTTCTATATTTCTAAGTAAACTCCTGAACATCATGACTTGGATTCAAGAAGATAGCTTTCATCTTCCATCACCAACCTTGGTAGGAAAAAGTAAGAATGTATCCTGAAATCACGCTGCTAACTTTTGTTGAATTATTGTTTGGACTTTTTGAATGAGCTTGGTAAATATCTCTCACCACTTTGGCGTTGAATCTCAGTGGTATACTGGCTTCGTTAGGAAATTGGCTGATATGTAAATATGAAGAGGAGGGTAATTGTTGAGACATGACTAATGATATGCTGTAAGGAGCTTTGGTGGAGAAGCATGTATTATATTTATCTATGATATAGGCAGTAGGATCATAACATTCCATAGATATGAATTCATATTTGAGATTATTAAGAATGTCTATGGAGGATTGAAGTAAACAGCCTATTCCCTGTAATGAGTGTAGTTAAAATGTAGGAAGCCTTTCTCCTGCAGAACAAATGACCAAATTTGGAGTTCAATTGTCCACATATCCACTGTCATTATGGCTTGTACCGGATTTAGAATTCCAAAATAAGTGTTTTATTCTTTTAGCCAATTGTTTGTAATAACACAAACTTTTTGCCAAAATCATAGATAAACCCAAGGAACTACAGATGCTAGTTTACAAAAAAAAACACAGTGCTGGAGAAGGGTCCTGACCAAACAGCACCCATCAGTCCCCCAGATATGCTGCCAGACTTGCTGAGTTACCCCAACACTTTGTATCTCCCCCCCCCGGCTAAAATCACGTTTGATTGAAGGAAGCTTGAACAATAGTGATGCCTATGGGAAGGTTTGTGGGAATAGAAATCTGGAAGTAGAGATTGAAATGAAGAAGGATGTAATTTGGCTCTTGTCTGCCAGTTGAGAAAGAGCTGCTAGGGTTGTAGCCCTGCAGGTCATAGCTGTACAAGGATAAGTCCAACTGCTTTTAAATTTGATTAGAGCTCTGATTTTCACGTCCTGTTCTGTTTGGGGTCCAGCTCCCTTGGGTGGGTTAAAAAAGAGATTCCACATCTCTTTAATGCTTCTATCATTTCCATTTGTCAATGTCCTCTGGTTTTAGAAAAGGGAAATATATTCTTTCTCTTTGAAGACCATCATAGTTTATCAATTTTTTCCTATTATCTAAACATTTATGTTTTGGCATTTTTGCAAATCTCTCCTGTTCTTCTCGCCTTTCTTCCATTGTGAGACTGGAAGCGGTGTGACTCGAAGTAATGTGAGACTGTTACGTAAGTTGTGTGGTATAGACACAACGTGCTGGAGTAACTCAGCGGATCAGTCCTCATCTGTCGAGAAAAAGGATGGGTGACGTTTCGGGTCGGGACACTTTATCAGACCTGAATCTGAAGAAGGGTCCTGCCCCGAAACGTCACTCATCCTTTTTCTCCAGAGATGCAGCCTGACCCGCTTAGTTACTCCAGCACTTTGAGCCATCTTCAGAATTTACCAGCGTCTGCCGTTCCTTTCTACACTTAATGTGGTATACATTTCTAGCTTAACCACCTTGCTCTTGTACTATATGCCTCAGTGAATAAAGGAAAGCATTTTGTGTGTTTATAACCTTGCCTGCCCTGGTACTTTTATATATGAACTATGAACATACTCTAATGCACCCCCTGGTTCTCCTTGGCTCTCCTCCTTCCATTTATTGTGCATTTCCTCAGCTGGAAGTGAATTTTCACTGTGACACCTCCCTCTGTTCCCGTTTCTATATTTGCAGTCTTAAATTTAGCTATTTGTCTTGGTGGTTATTTTTGCCTCACGAGGACAGAAATTTTGGGCGGAGATAGGTGGGGGAATTGATCTATTTCCTTGCTATTTTTACTTGACTTCAGAGATACAGTGTGGAAAGAGGCGCTTTGGCCCACTGAATGTGCCGACCAACGATCACCTCCTACACTAGCACTATCCTACACACTAGGAGCAATTTACATTTTACAGAAGCCAGTTAACCTACAAACCTGTACATCTTTGGAGTGTGGGAAGAAACCGGAAGAACCTGAAATAAACTCACATGGTCACAGGTATAAACTCCGTACTGACAGCACCCGTAGTCAGGATCAAAACTGGGTCTCTGGTGCTGTATGGCAGCAACTCTACCGCTGGGCCACTGTGCCACCCTGTACGATATTCATATACGATATATTTCCAATTGGTTGTTGGGAAGCTTTCATGGGCCTTAGTTAATTATAGTTGGAGAATAGGACTGGGATTTGCAACTGATTTTTGTGACCTTGTTAATACATACCTGTGCTTTTGAAAGGAGAGATAAGAAAAATGTGCCACGTGCAGTTTATTTCAGGAGCAGATCTTGAACTGTGGCTGTACAAATGTTGTGTTTTTGGCTGGCGCAGGTGGTTGCATCAGGTGGGGGTTGATGTACGTTTTCAGTGTGAACACGTAGGACTTCAGTAATTCTGTAAATAAAATATTATATAAAATGACTGCAATATCCTTTTTACTACGTAAGTATCCATCGTATGAGGCAACTGCCCATGATGAAGGATTATCTTTGGTGCAATTGCTGAATATTTGATAAATTGAGCAGTTTTCCATTAATTAGCCTACGGAATATTTCATCTAACCGCACTGTAAATATGCTTTTCCCAAGTCGTGCATCTATTTTTAGGAACTTTGGTGTATTAAAATATGTGTGGCAGTAGATTTCCCCGCTGACTGCTTTTGTACCAATATGGCATACGTCTTGCACAAATTTTGCATATATTGCTCTTGTATTCATGTGTCAGTGCAGTGTCGGAGGTGTGCTGTCCTGTTGACACTATGTATTGGGTGAAATTATTTGTTCTTTTACATTTCATCATGCGGTAATAAGGCAATCACAGAACTGAGTGCAAGACAAGGGTAGTATTTTGAGAAATTACATAGTTCTTCGAAGTGTTAGTTATGGGATCTTATGAATTCACTGGTATTTTTGCCTGCAAAGCAACTGCAGCATTTTAAATGCATTTGTACATGGTTAGTACAAAGTTCATGTTTTCTAACATTACCACTTTGCTTCTAACTATTCATTATTCATTTTGAAAATGGTTCATAGATTGGTTCAAAAATTCAGGATAGATTTGCACTGTGGAATCCTATTTTGAAACCGTTGAAATTTCAAATTTCACCAAATGGTTTTATGGTTGCATTGAGATTCAACGTTCTATAATTGTGGGACTCAGCACAGTGCTTTTGCACAGGGCTTACAGCTGCTATTCTTCTCAAGGAGGTTTAAACAAAGCAACAAAGTAATCTATGTAAAATCTTCATCCACCTTAGATTTGCAGTAGATCCATTACCTGTCATTGTCTACATCTATTTTAAAGTGAACAAGGAAAAAAACCACCTACAATTTGACATATTTTCAGTTTAATGCTGATGAAACCTGAGATATGCAAAATTATTCCAATATAGGTCTTAGATAATATTTCTCCTGGGGTCCTTATCCTATTTAATTTTTTTTCAAAGTATAAGGAACTATATCAGAGCTAACTCGAGTATAAGAATTTACTTTTGTGTATTTTGATGGTGAGTAATTTGTTGATAGAACATGGAAAAGTGCAGCTATGCTTGTGCTGAGCATGATGCTAAGATAACCTAGTGACATCCGCAGATGATCCATATCCCTCCATTTCCTACAAATTAATGTACCTATCTCAAAGCCTCTTAAACGCCACTATCGTATCTGTCTCTGCCACCACACAGTCATCGCATTCCAGGCACCTTCCACCCTCTTTTTAAACTTGCTCTGCATATCTGCTTTAAAGTTTGCCCCTTTCGCCTTAAAACAGTGCTGTCTAGTATTTGATGCATGATTTTTATGCAGCAAATGATAAACACATTGGCAACGTGCTGAGTTCAGAAAGATTTAAAAACAATTATAACCCTTCCTAGCACTCAAACAAATGTATTCTTCTTCTTGAGTGAACTGCAACCCTAGGCCTTCAGTCACAGTATACGGGCACCTTGTGTTTTACACAGGGGTTACGCTCTTGATAATCAAAGTGCATAAATCGAACACATTCCAGGCACCAACACAACTACGCTGCCATAAGGTACCTGGCATACGTTTGAGCTTGTTATTCAAAAAATAGGAGCATGTGAATTAAACTTCAGAAGTAATTAGACAAGCGGAGAATCTAAATATGTGTAAAATTTGAGGTGTCTCTATAAATATCTTTACATTGTTAGGTGGTATCAGCGGAAGAAGTACTATAAGACAGTAGATAACATCATTGCTAATGACACATAAAGCAAAATTACATGTTACATAGACTGAAACAGTTCTTCACATCTGCAGAGCACACCAGAATTAAATAGAAAAAAAGGTTCCTGGTATCTGGTTAAATCACTCCAAAATGCAAATTAGTTTATTACAGTGTCCAAAAGTATAATATATTTGTGTAACGATGTAAACCCACAAATAGCTTTTTTGAACTCTGGTGGAATCCCCTACACAGTATGAACGATACCTATTATTCAAATTTAATGTCAGCAATTTAAAATTTCCAAATGCTTGTGTCTAATCAAAGGCTGGCTGCCAATGGAATTACTGTTTTATTTTGATGAGAGGTCAAATATCAGAGACATATTTGACAATTAACAGGAAAAAAAGCAAAATAGAATTCTTTTGTCACTAATCCGACACTAATCCCATTTTGTTGTTAGTATATTTCCATTAATTTCCCCCAGATTCTACATATGCCTTTTAATTCTTAATCAAATCTTTTAGAATTATTTACCCTGTCTGAGGGAAATTTGTTTTACTCCTAATTTCCTCCTCAAGTATATGCCTTCTTCCCTTCTACTCAAAGGACTCACTTGATCCTACCTGCCTATAATTGACACGTGCCTCATCCTCCCTGACCAGACCCTGAATATTTATGACAGTTTCCACATCACAGATGCTCCAAGGCAATCCATGTGGCCTGCCATTATAGGAGCTGCAGCTAGGCACACTTCCCACAAGTGTGGTCACCAGGAAAATTGGAACTGTTCCTGGGCGTTAGTTTAGTTTAGAGATACAGTGTGGAAACAGGCCCTATTGCCCACCGAGTCCACGCTGACCAGCGATCCCTGCCAACTAGCACATACATTACACAATAGGGACCATTTTACAATTTTTACCAAGCCAATTAACCTACAAACCTGCACGTCTTTGGAGGGTGGAAAGAAACAGTGGAATTAGTAGGACAACTGGGGTGGGGGTGGGGGAGAGGGAAGGGATGCAAGGAGTTACTTGAAATTAGAGAAATCAACGTTTATACCGCTGGGTTGTAAGCTGCCCAAGCAAAATGTGAGGTGCTGTTCCTCTGATTTACGTGTTGCCTCACTCTGACAGTGGAGGAGGCCCAGGACAGAAAGGTTAGTATGGGAAGGGGAGTTAAAATGTTTGGCAACCAGGGGATTGCGCAGGCAAAGACGACAGGTTCAGCGAAACGGCCGCCAAGTCTGCGATTGGTCTCGCCGAAATAGGAGCTAGCACAGGGAGCACTGGCTGCAGTAGATGATGTTGGAGGAGATGCAAGTAAATTTCTGCCTCACCTGAAAGGACTGTTGGAGTGCCTGGATAAAGTCGAGGGAGGAGCTTGAACCTGGATCATTAGAGCTGAGGGGTTGCAGCCTCATCATGCATCACCGTTGTCTCACCCAGCATGTCACTTGCTGCCATGTTCACAGTCTCAATTCCAAAACCCAAACTTTATATCATTTAATTATATCATTTGCTTCATGTGTAGTTTCCAAAATGCTAATATCTTGGGCTGAGTGCCACAGCCTATTGATGTCTTGAAATCCAATCAAAATCTGTGCAGACACCGTATCTGATGTCTCTGCAATAAGTTTAATACCTTGTACACAGGAGATGTCTACCCTTTGCCTTGGATGAATGTGTCACAGCTAGTGATGAGTGAACAAGTAACATTGATTACATGTCAGAACTAACCCCATGGGTGCAATACTGCATCAGAAAATACAAACACCTGAACATTGCTCTGTATACAAGGGGATATTGTGCACAGAAATAATCTTGATTCATTGTCTTCAGTTTTTTTAATTGACAGATACAGCTTGGAAACAGGCCCATCGGCCCATCGAGTCCATGCCAACCATTGATCACTCCTTTACACTCGTTCTATGTTATTCCGCTTTTGCATTTACTTCCTACACACTAGGGGCAATTTGCAGAGGCTGATTAACCTACAAATGTTCTCCGGAGTTACTCCTGCACTTTGTGTCATTTTGTTGTAAACCAGCATCCACAGTTCCTTATTTTTACGTGCTATTTAAGATGCTGTGTTCACCCTCAGTTTGAGCTGGAGGTGATTTGAGGAAGGAGTTCTTTCAGCGATTACTGACAAACCAAATCAATGAAAAAACATTTCTGCCAAAGATTTATTAATTCAGTTTACGCAAAGAATGGGTATCTGTGCCCATGGTAACGTAGTGAAAAACAGCTCTTTGAAGAATGAGGAAGGAACGCAAGAAAAAATGTGCTGAGACGTTTAATAAACAGTTTGAGATTCCCAGTGGCACAGGTAAATAGTCTAGTTTACAGCACGTATGCTCAGGTTAGCCTTTATTTGAGAATTGTTCACTTTTTAAGCTAGTATTGATTATCTCTGAGGAAACCAGCTAAAAATAAAAAAATGACTTGCACAAGTCCAAACACAACAAGAAAGCTCAGTACTATTTCTGCATGTAACAGATGAAAGTACATGATGCATGATGTGCAAAACCTTTAAAATTGAACTATCAGACAATGCAGAATTTTTACGATGACAACCAAGGTTTCTAATTAAAGGGCCTTTGGCTGAATCCAAAATCCTACACAACTTCTTCAGCTCCTTCAAAGATCTCAGCCTGTCACCTCAGTTTGCTTTCACAAAAAATAGTTACAATGCAATTTGCCTACTAGTCCCTAGTCCAACACAACCTTGAGTTGGAGACCCTTCTTCAGACTGAAATGTTGCCTATCTATGTTCACCAGGGATGCTGCCTGGTGAACTGCTGAGTTACTCAAGGACTCGGTGTCTTTTTAATCATAAATAGTATCGTGATTTGAAATCAATGATATGCAATTTTTTCCCATAATTATCCTTCAAAGTTGATTGCCCTTCTCACCTATGCCAAACATTTTAGACCATAAGACGTGGGAGCAGAATTAGGCCATTCAGCCCATCGAACCTACTCCGCCATTCAATTATGGCTGATCTATTTTTCTCTCTCAACCCCTTTCTCCTCCCTTCTCCCCGTAACAATTGATGCCCTTACTAAGGAAAAACCTATCAATTTCTGCCCTAAACAAATGCACAATTTCTTGACCTCTACAGCCATCTGTGGCAATGAATTCTACAGATTTGCCAACTCTGGCCAACACCCCCCTCTGACCTAGATTCTCACTATTTTTCACAAATTCCTGTTGTAAGAAATTGTATCTCAGGCACACCTTGTATTTCAAAACTCTTAGTAAGCTCATTGTAAATTGTTTTTGCGGTACAGCAACTGCTGTTGCTTGGTGAAATCTTGCAATGATCTTTGCACAACCAAGTTCCACAACTAGTAAATAAAAACATGGTGAGCTAATTTGTTTCTGGTGGTAAATATTATAAAAAGGATTGTGTTGTTAAATGTATAACATGGAGGTATTTGATTCAATCTTGCGGGTGTACCTGCCTCCACCAGTCCCCTCTTCCAGCTTTCTCCCCCCTACCCCAATCAGTCTGAAGTGGGGTCCCAGCTCTTAATTAGCATCTTCAGTTCCTTTGTCTCCAACTATAATATTTGACTATTTGAATAGTCAATTTAACAGGGCAATAGAGCAATTTCCCCGACTCTTTGAATTATTACTGCTGCTTCATATCTCTGACTAATGTTTGCTAAATCAGCAGAGATTGGGGAATGAACCCTGGTCTGCCTGTCTTTGTCTTTTAGTGTTACATAGCACACTGCAGCACTGGAACAAGACCTCCGGCCCACAATGTCAGTGTCGAACCAGATGCCGTTAAACTAATATTCTCTGTCTACATGTGATCCATATCCCTCCATTCCCTGCATATCCATGTGCCTATCTAAACTTCTCTTGGTACCATTATCGTATTGGCCTCCACCGCCACCAATGGCAGCGCGTTCTAGACACCTACCACTCTCAGTGTAAAAATAACTGCACCACACAACCATCTTTTAAATTTTGCCTCTCGCCTTAAAACTATGCCCTCAAGTCTTTGATATTTCAACCTGACGAAAAAGGTTCTAACTGTCTACCCTATTTAGCTGTATAATTTTACAAATATTCAATCTCTCAGCCTTGATGCTCCAGAGAACAATCCAAACAAGCTATAAGCATCTGGAACAACTGTTTTACTTGCATTTCTACATATTACAGTAGTCATTTTTTACTAAAGGTTCGAGTGAACAAATTACATTTGATTTATTTTGTTCTTTGTTCAACAGAAGCGTTACAGCTTGTCAGTGAAACCTCCAAAGAAGAGCCAACAAGCGAAAATAGTTCCATCTTCAGCCGTGCAGGCCTTTCTCCAACGCAAGAAGCAGGAGGTGAAGAAAAAAGGTACAGCAGTTAAAAAGAATGTTGATTTACAGTTTTGTGAGATGTGTCTCACTTTCTTTTACAGTTTTTGTCTGCATGAATTTCTAGACCTGAAACGTGTGATAGAGGGCATAAGTAACAACACCTTGAATGCTGCCTATCAGTGATAGATGGATACAACTCCCCTCATCTGTATCTCGCGAACACTTGCCAGGCTTTGTCCTGTCCCCACCTCTCTTCCAGCTTTCTCTCCCCCACCACTTAAAGTCTGAAGAAGGATCCCGACCCAAAACATCACCTATCCATGTTCTCCAGAGATGCTGCCAAACCCGCCGAGTTACTCAGGCACTTTGTGTCTTTTTTTGAATAGCATCTGCAGTTCCTTTGTTCCCAATATATTATTTATCTACCGATCAGTTTAGATTCAATTTCTCCTTTAATAACTTCTCAATAATAATTCTCATCTCCCTAATAACAGATTTTATAAACTTCCCCAGATACAATGATAGGTCTAATTTCCTTATAGGGGAAGTTACTAGAATCTATTATTAGGGACCAAGTAAATGAGCAATTGAATATAAACATCATTAGGTAAATATTATGGTTGGAGACAAAGGAACTGAAGATGCTAGTCAAGAGCCGGGACCCCACTTCAGACTGATTGTGGTAGGGGGGAGAAAGCTGGAAGAGGGGACTGGTGGAGGCAGGTACACCCACAAGATTGAAAAAATATCAAGACCAGCCCAAAGTATGGAACACTGCAGAGTCAAATAGAATAGAATGCCTTTTATTGTCATTCAAACAGCTTGGTTTGAACGAAATTGCGTTTTCTACAGTCTTACATTACAAAAAAAACCAAGACACACACTTAACACAGTTTACATAAACATCCATCACAGTGGATCTCCAACACCTCCTCACTGTAATGGAAGGCAAAGTCTTATCTCTTCCCTTTATTCTTCTCCCGCGGTCCAGCAGTCCAACTGCAGCGTCGAGGCAAAGTGGGGCTCCCGATGTTAAAGTCCCCGGCGGGCGATGGTAAGTCCTGTGGCTGTTTAAGCCACGCCGGGCGATGTTAGGCCCCGCTCCGTGTCCTTTAAACCCCGCGATTCCAGCGGGAGAAGTTCCGAAAAGCGGTCTCCCACCAGGGACCTGGAGCTCCCGATGTTCCTGTCCACCGGGCCTGCAGCCGGAGCTTCCGAAGCTCCGAAGTCGGGTCGCAGCCGAGCGCCACCACAGCTCTCTACACTCCGAAGACGACCAGCTCCGCGATGTCGGCTCCGCAGGCTCCACGATGTTAGGCCCAACGACACCGGAGACCCGACAGGGGAAAAGTCGGGTCCCCGAAAGGGGGGAAGAGATTAACGGTTTCCCCCACCCCTTCCCCCCCCCCCCCCACCCCCCACATATACACAGCTAAAGAAAAAAAAGAAAAACTAGGGTCAAGACATACATTTAACGAGACAAAAATTAAAAAACGACAGACGGACTGTAGTCGAGCCGCAGCCGATACGTGCCGCTACACCACACCAGATCGCATGCTGGTCAGTGGAATTGTAGTAGTTAGATACTTGATGGTGAGCATCGACTTGTTGAGTCAAAGTCCAGTTTCTCCACTGTCTGACTGATGAATGTTTTAGAATTAATGGATTTAGATTTAGAGTGATAAAGTGCAGAAGCAGGCCCACCGAGTCTGTGCCGACCAGCGACCTCCCCGTACATTAGCACTATTCTAGACACTGGCGACAACTTACAGAAACCAATTAACCTACAAACCTGCACGTCTTTGTGATGTTGGAGGAAACCAGAGCACTCGGAGAAAACCCACGAGGTTCCAGGGAGGACATACAAACTCCGTAGAGGCAGCACAGTCAGGATCAAACCCGGGTCTGTGGCACTGTAAGGCAGCACACTGTGCCACCTTGTGTTGTTTTGTAAATGATTGACTGAGCCTTCCACCAACGCCTCCTTACAGTTTCTCAAATATAGAGACACAAGGAACTGCAAGTGTTAGTTTACAAAAAAAGACAGTGCTGGAGTAATTCAGTGTTTAAGAAAGAACTGCAGATGCTGGAAAATCGAAGGGAGACAAAGAGTTGGAGAAACTCAGCGGGTGAGGCAGCATCGATGGAGCGAAGGAATGGGTAACCTTTCGGGTGGAGACCCTTCTTCAGACTGATGGGGGGGAGGGGGCGGGAAGAAGAAAGGAAGAGGCGGAGACAATAAGCTGTGAGAGAGCTGGGAAGGAGGGAGAAAGCAAGGACTATCTGAAATTGGGGAAGTCAATGTTCATACCGCTGGGGTGTAAATTACCCAGGCGAAATATGAGGTGCTGCTCCTCCAATTTGCGGTGAGACTCACTCTGGCCATGCAGGCGGCCCAGGACAGAAAGGTCGGATTCGGAATGGGAGGGGGAGTTGAAGTGCTGAGCCACCGGGTGATCGGGTTACAATACAATACAATATTTATTCAATGTCATTTGAACCTAAGTGAGGCTCAAACGAAACTCTGTTTCTACAGCCATACAAACAAAACAATTCCTACAAGACACACAAACAATTCAATTCACACAAACATCCATCACAGTGAATCTTCTCCTCACTGCGATGGAAGGCAAAGTCTTTTCTCTCCCCTATGCACCATTTTTCTCCCGATGTTGAAGCCCCAGGCGGGCGATGGTAAGTCCCACGGCCATTAAGGCTGCGCCGGGCGATGTACGGCCCAGCTCTAGGTCTAAATGTCACAAAGTTGGAGCCCCGGCGGGCGTTGGAATGTCCCACGGCCATTAAAGCTGCGCCGGGCGATGTACGGCCCCGCTCCGGGTCGTTCCAACCCTGCGACACGGGCTGGAGAAGTTGCGTTGCGGGAGCTCCGAAAAGCGGTCTCCCATCCGGACCCGCGAGCTCCCTATATCACAGTCCACAGGCCTGCAGCTGGAGCCCCAGAGCCGGGCTGCAGCAGCAAGCCACCACCACTGCCCACGCTCCGAGGCCAGCCAGCCCCACGATGGTAAGTCCACAGCTCCGCAGGCTCCGCGACTGGAGCCCCCAGGTCATTTCGGTTGGAGGCCTCTCCACGGTGCTAGGCCCCAACGACAACAGAGACCCGACAGGGAAAAGGTCGGGTCTCCCGTGCAGGGAAGAGATTTTAAAAGTTTCTCCCCCACCCCCCACATATACACAGTTAAAAACAGTATAAAAAAACCCAACAACTACATTTAACTAGAGCAAAAAAATTTCAAAAAGACACACGGGCTGTAGGGGCCGCTGCAACGTGAGTCACGCCGCCAACAGGTTGGTTAATGCGAACTGAGCGGAGGTGTTGGGCGAAGCGATCGCCAGGCTTGCGCTTGATCTCACCGATGTAGAGCAGTTGACACCAAGAACAGCGGATGCAATAGATGAGGTTGGAGGAGGTGCAATTGAACCTCTGCCTCACCTGGAAAGACTGCTTGAGGGGGGAGGTAAAGCGACAAGTTTAGCATTTCCTGTGGTTGCAAGGGGAAGTACCAGAGGTAATTCAGTGAATCAGACAGCATTTCTGGAGATGAATACAAAATGCTGGAGTAACTCAGCGGGTCAGGCAGCATCTCTGGAGAAAAGGAATAGGTGACGTTTCGGGTCGAGACTCTTCAGACAGAGTCAGGGGAGAGAGAAACTTAAGAGGTCTGATGAAAAGATTCCGAACAAATCAGAGCCAGCACCGATCACCAAGGAAACATGGAGCCAATCAGGACCTTTCTTAAGATTAAAGCAAGATCCTGAACTGAACTCAAACATCATATATCCATATCCTCCAGAGATGCTGCCTGACCCGCTGAGTTACTCCAGCACTGTCTTTTTTGTTTCTTGATTATAGTTGGGGAGATCTTCCATGGTTAGATGTACAAAAAAATGCTTCTCTATTATACCATCAGTTTCATTGTATTTGTGCCTAACGTATCTTTCATCTTTTTCTAACATGTAGATTTGGTAGAACAGCGGCGGAAAGAGGGACTACTAGCAAAGCGAGTTGAACTAAAGCATGATCGTAAAGCCAGAGCCATGGCGACTCGGACTAAAGACAATTTCAGAGGTTACAATGGTATTCCCATGGAGCAGAAAGGCAAAATGAGAGCTGATGATGAGGGAAAGGAACAAAGAATGGATGACAGCAGTGAGGAGTACTATGATAGGGAGCAGGTGGAGGATGAAATGTCAGAAGCTGCAGATTCTGACGGTTCGGAAGAATTTGTAGAGCAATTGGATGAGATATCGGATAATCAGCATTACAGAAAGCCTGAGGTTGCATTTAAGCAGCTGAAACGCCAGCATCGAGAGCCCGAGAAACCAATGAAGGAGCCCAGGAGAGCATATAAAGAACCAGACATAGTGACAAAAGTGCCAGAACAAGCTTATAAAAAGGCAAGCAAGGCCCAAGTTCCAAAGAAACCACCCATGAACTTCACAGATCTCCTAAAGCTGGCTGAAAAGAAACAGTTTGAGCCAGTAGCGCTTAAACCCGTTAAAAAAGTGGAGGAGAAGCTACATACTGCAGAGGAACTGAAAGAACTTGAGTTTCTAGAGCGCAAGCGGCAAAAGCAGAACGACAGAATGAAATCTGAAAAGGTGGTCACATTTTCACAACCAGTCAGCTCGTCAAAGAAAGAACCGTCAATTAAAGGCAGTAAAAGCACAAACTTGGCGCAAGGAGAGAAAAGTACTGTATCCAGAAACAAGAACTCGGTGTCTGCCAACAATATTAGCAAAAATCCCAAAACGTCATCTGGTGAAAGATTACCATCTTCAGCATCTCACAAGGCACCCACACAAGAGAAGTCCAGATTAGGCAGTGGCTGTCCCACCTCCAAAACGTCTGGGAAAACTGCAGAAAATGTCTCACCCAAATCTGGAAATAGCTCCCAAGTACCAAGCAAAGGATTAAAACCTGGATCGAATGGAAGCCACTCTGCATTGTCTTCAAAACACACCCAGAAAAAAATCAGTAGACCAACATCAACTGGGAAAGCTGACAATGCTTCCACAAGACACGAAAGGACAGAGTCTTCAAATCCGTTGCACTCCAGAAGTGCGAGTAGTTCGGCTCCTGAACGACACAAAGCTTCCTGTGGCTTTAGCCAAAAGCAAGCAAGCAATGCAGGCCACTTGGCCCAAATGCAATCGAGCAGCTCAGGCCACTCCAGGGCCAACAGTGCAAGTAATTGCAAGCCTTCTCATGCAGGAGCCTCGGACTCCACACGGCTGAAAGAAAAGAGCAGCTTGGGCACCCCAAAGCGTAACCCTGGGTCTCTGCAATCAAGGAGCACTAATGCCTCGGGATCGATACAACCGAGAAACACGGGATCGATGAGACCTGAAAATACTTTGCCTGTGCCCATGCGACATGGGAGCACTCCAAATTCTGGGGTGGCACGACCTGGAGAATTGAAGCCCAAATGTACTGTGGTATCAGAGACTATATCATCAAAGAACTTTCCTTCAAGGCCCAGCAATGGACAGGTCATCAATAGGAGACCACCACCACCAGGGTACAGACCAATGATGCACCCACCAGGTATGAGATAAAAAACCATGTCATTGTAAATTTTAAAGATATGTTTTACGTATTTTATGGCGTAGAAGGTCGAAGGTGGAAAAACAAGAACCTTAGCAACCCCAGTGTGAATCCCATCCCACATTATCTTTGCAAGCATGTTGCCAGGACCCGTGGGCCTGAGGTATAGGGAGAGGTTGAGTAGTCTAGGACTCTATTCCTTGGAACGCAGGAGGATGAGGGGTGATCTTATAGAGGTGTACAAAATCCTGAGAGGAATAGATCGGGTAGACGCACAGAGTCTCTTGCCCAGAGCAGAAGAATTGAGAACCAGAGGACATGGGTTTGTGAGGGGGAAAAGATTGAATAGGAATCTGAGTGGTAAATTGTTCACACAAACGATGGGGCGTTATGGAACAAGGCGCTGGAGGAGGTAGTTAAGGCAGGAATTCAAATCCCCATCCTTCCGTCCCCCCCGTCCCCTTCCACCTACATTTCTTCCCATAGTTTCACATTTAATGCATCTTCTATCCTTATCTCTGTATCTCACACCTTTTGTCCTTTCATCTCAGTCCTTTGTCCAGCTATCTGGCAGTCAAAAAAATCCCTGCATCTGTATCCACCTATTGCTTGCCAGACTTTGTCTTGCCCCCACCTCTCTTCCAGCTTTCTGCCCTCAGAAGGAATCTATGCAGAGAAGGAATTGGCGAAGTTCCGGATCAAGACCCGAGACCCAAAGAAGGGTCTGGAACCGAAATGTCGCCAATTCCTTCTCTCCACAGATGCTGCCTCACCCGCTGAGTTTCTCCAGCATTTTGTGCGCACTCAGAGAAAACCCACACGGTCACAGGGAGAATGTACAACTGCATACAGACAGCACCCGAGGTCAGGATCAAACCTGGATTTCGGGCGCTATAAGGCAGCAACTACCGCTGTGCCACTGTGCTGTGACTTTTCAGGACAGGAACCTTCTGAGGGCAGAAATCTGCATCTGCAGTTCTTTCTTAAACAGATTTGTAGGTTAATTGGTGTCGGTATAATTGTAAATTGTCCCTAATTTGTAGGATTGTGCTAGTGTATGGGGTGATCGCTGATCGGCGTAGACTTGGTGGGCTGAAGAGCCTGTTTCCATGCTGTATCGCTGAAGTCTAAAATCACCTATCCATGTTCTCCAGAGATGCTGCCGAACCTGAGTTACTCCATCACTTTGTGTCTTTTATTTTGTAAACCAGCATCTGCAGTTCCTTGTGCCTAGATATTTATTGTTCTATTGCGATTCTTGGCAACATTGAAATGTCACATCTGAAGACTTGTGGAATGTTTATAATATCTTCACTGCAAAATGTCACTGACTTGAGAGATGCTGTGTTCTCATGACTGAGTGGTAGTGTATGGTTTGTATTTGTTAATTGGCCATTAGCGAATGGATTTGCAATATTACAATGATTTGGATTCTATGCCACAGGACCTCCTACAAGGCCACCTGGTCCAATATCCTACAAACGAAGACTGGACGATGACGATGATGAGGAATACGACTCGGAAATGGATGATTTTATTGACAATGCTGGAGAATCACAAGATGAAATCTCAAAGCACATCAAGGAGATCTTTGGATATGACCGATCCAAGTAAGCCAACTTTTCTTGTGGAGCAAGTGACCTTGCTGGGTAGTGAGACTTAGCCTATCTTGTATAGAAAATCCAGATCACTGAATTAAACCTTAAAAATGGACAGTCAGGGTGCTAACAGGAAGTTGTTTTTTATCCACCCTCTATTTTCACTCCAAAGAAGGGTCCTTAAGTGACCTGAACATCACTCATCCTTTTTCTCCCAAGATGCTGTCCAACCCGCCGAGTTAATCCAGCATTTGGTTTCTGTTTTTGGTATAAACCAGCATCTGCAGTTCTTTGTTTCTATATTTTAACACGAGTTGCGAACCTGCTACTATTTTGCAGCAAACTGAAAACTCTAAAATTAATGTTCCTATTTCATAGATTGGTGTTAAATTTATGAAGAGCATTTGAAAGCACCGGGCCTTTACTCGCTGGAGTTTAGAAGGATGAGGGGGATCTCATTGAACCCTACCAAATATTGAAAGGCCCAGATAAAG
Organism: Malacoraja senta; assembly: GCA_038087875.1. Classification (NCBI taxonomy): domain Eukaryota; kingdom Metazoa; phylum Chordata; class Chondrichthyes; order Rajiformes; family Rajidae; genus Malacoraja; species Malacoraja senta. Next base: position 24,949,071 of record CM075979.1, read on the forward strand.
TGGATGTGGAGAGGATGATTCCAGTAGTGGGAGAGTCTAGGACCAGAGGGCGCAGTCTCCGAATAAAAGGGCGTACCTTTAGAATGGAGATGAGAAGGAATTTCTTTAGCCAGAGGGTGGTGAATCTGTGGAATTCATTGCCACAGACAGTTGCGAAGGCCATCATTTATAAAGCGTAGATTATATGTTCTGATTAGTAAGGGTGGCAAAGCTTATGAGATGAAGGAAGGATAATGTGGTTGAGGGGGAAAAGTAGATCAGCCACGATTGAATGGCAGAATGGACTTGACAGGCTGAATGGCCTAATTCTGCTCCTATGTCTTAGATATGGATCCAAGGCACATGGAAAATTTAGATAAAGATACAGTATCTACTCGAGAATAACCTTTCTCCACAATAACCACAAATACCTAAAGAATGCTTGTTTGGCTCCAAATCTGTGATGAGTTTGCACACATAAGCCTGGTAGCTGTGAGAATACTGCAATTAAACTGTGTCCCTGGGCTACTACAAAAGAGAAAATGTTTCCTGGTTGTTTCTCGGGGCCATCTGCTGGGGGCGAAGGTACAGACATCAACTTTCAGGATTTTGTCCGAAGATGCAATACTGGAATCTTGAGCAAATAAACGAAGTGCTGGAAGAACTTGGTGGCTCAGCCAGTAGCATTGGAGGGAATGGACAGAAGGATCCCAACCCAAAACAATGGCTTTCCATTCCTTCCACAGGTGCTACCTGACATGTTAACGTCCTCCAGCCCTTTGTGTTTTACTCAAAATTTGGGCTGATGCTGATACCCATAATACTAGATTAACCTGGCTCAAGACAGAAGAGGTAAAGGAGAAGGGAGGGCGGAAGAAATTAAATGGTGCGGCTCTGTAATGAAATATGGAAAATTGGAAAATAACATTTATCGAGAATGGGGTTGAGAGGGAAAGATAGATCAGCCATGATTGAATGGCAGAGTAGACTTGTTGGGCCGAATGGCCTATTTCTGTTGCTAGAACTTATGAACTTCTAGTGCCGCCTCTTGCCTCCCTTTTCTGATTCGTTAACTTCTATTCTGGTAAGGTACTCCAAATTTAGTCCAACTGTTCCATCTTAATTCTGTTCTATGTGGTTCTTGGATTTAGTTGGATCTTAGTTACATCTTGTTGATCTTACTATTTTTTATTCTTTCGTTTAAAGATCTTAATAATCTAAGAAACCCTGAGACTCGACTTGTTAATGCCTGTTCCATGGTCTAAATTTGTATAATCTTAGAACTGAAAGTGCTATTTTTCTGAAAGCAAAATATTGCTTGTATGGAAATTTTGGAATTCCCCAGCAGGTTAGAGTTTGTGTTTTACGTATCTGAACTTTAAATTTTCTTGCAGCACCCTCCCAAGCAACATTTTATTCCGCTAGGTACACAAAAATGCTGGAGAAACTCAGCGGGTGCAGCAGCATCTATGGAGCGAAGGAAATAGGTAACGTTTCGGGCCGAAACCCTTCTTCAGACTGATAGGGGGTGGGGAGAAGAAAGGAAAAAAGGACAAAGGCGGAGGAGGAGCCCGAGGGCTGGGGGAGGGGAGGAGACAACCAGATGGCTGATGAAGGGGAGGGGACAGCAAGGGCTAGCAGAATTGGGAGAATTCAATGTTGAGGCCCCCAGGATGTAGACTGCCCAAGCGGAATATGAGGTGCATTTCCTCCAATTTACGGTGTTGCTCGCTGTGGCCATGGAGGAGACCCAGGACAGAGAGGTCAGATACGGAATGGGAGGGGGAGTTGAAGTGCTGAGCCACCGGGAGTTCAGGTTGGTTATTGCGGACCGACCGGAGGTGTTCGGCGAAACGATCGCCAAGCCTCCGCTTGGTCTCACCGATGTTTCGATCGTTTCGCCGAACACCTCCGGTCGGTCCGCAATAACCAACCTGAACTCCCGGTGGCTCAGCACTTCAACTCCCCCTCCCATTCCGTATCTGACCTCTCTGTCCTGGGTCTCCTCCATGACCACAGCGAGCAACACCGTAAATTGGAGGAAATGCACCTCATATTCCGCTTGGGCAGTCTACATCCTGGGGGCCTCAACATTGAATTCTCCCAATTCTGCTAGCCCTTGCTGTCCCCTCCCCTTCATCAGCCATCTGGTTGTCTCCTCCCCTCCCCCAGCCCTCGGGCTCCTCCTCCGCCTTTGTCCTTTTTTCCTTTCTTCTCCCCACCCCCTATCAGTCTGAAGAAGGGTTTCGGCCCGAAACGTTACCTATTTCCTTCGCTCCATAGATGCTGCTGCACCCGCTGAGTTTCTCCAGCATTTTTGTGTACCTTCGATTTTCCAGCATCTGCAGTTCCTTCTTTAACATTTTATTCCGCTATATTGGTTTCAGCTATTCTTTCTTGGAATTACTATCGAATCACCACAAATTATACCTGGAATTCTATCTGTTTCAATCTTTGCAGATGCCTCATGCCCTGACTATATCTAGTATTTTTAATTTTGACTTCCCAGTATTGTAGGGTAATAACTAAATATCCTAATGTGATATTTCAAAATCCACATATAGGTGAAACATTTTAATCATACTCCTTTTTTTGAAGCAGTGGACAAGGAAGAGAAAATAATTAGGCATTTTTATTCTTTGTTCATAGATCTTTATTTTGTCTCCATTTTGGGTAACCATGGAGGCAGGACTGAGATATGGTTATTTCTTTGTCTGTTGTGCGGCAAAATTTGAATAGCAAGGTGGACTTTCCTTCCAAATTGTGTTTGAGTAATATATAACTATTAATAATATCTTTATTTCATATTCATCATTGATATAGAGTTATGTGCTAAGTGGGCAAACTCTAGGGCAGTGCAGCGGTAGAATTGCTGCCTTAAGTGCCAGAGTCCCGGTTCAATCCTGACGATGGGTACTGGCAGTACAGAGTTTGTACATTCTTCCTGTTTTTCTCCGGGTGCTCTAATTTCCTCTCTCACTCTAAATGTACAGGTTTATAGGCTAATTGGCTTTCGTAAATTTGTAAATTGTTCCTACCAGTTTAGGATAGTGTTAGTGTAGTCGGCTTGGATTTGGTGGGCCGAAGGGCTGTTTGTGCACTGTATCTCCAGAGTCTAAAGTAAAGTCTAAAGACTTGTTCTTTAAGTTGAGGGGCCAAAGTCTTGCTTGGTGATATCCATGAAGTAATTTTATTTTTGAGTGAGTAAGGATCCATTTTGAACAGACTGATTTATTTGAGAGGCTATACAGTGGCTGATAACAGTGATAATCTTTGCAGAGCTGAAGTTTGCAATGCAGGAGGGTTGGGAACAGGAAATCAAGGTCTTTACTCAGCATCTAACCTACTTTGTTATCTGATCACTCGGTAGATCAATAGAGGATTTGTGCTTGAACGTTTTGTACTCGTGCCTCAACATTAACTTTTAACAAAATACTTTGTGATTAAATTTTTATCAAACAAGTTTCATGCCGCTGACACGCTCTGTCACTTTGGGGCTCCCTCTCCTCTCACCTGCTGCTGTTGCTACTGATTTGTCAGATGCCTCCTCCTCCTGTGGCTCTGTCCATGTGGCCTCCCTGGCATCCGCCAGCATTCTCCACCATGGAAAATGTCAGCGTATGCCGGAGTGAAGGTGGAGGAAGGGGGCGGCAGTGGAGGAGGGAGTGGCGGAGTGGACTAAACAAGGCGAGGAGGAGTAGAGACGGCGGTGGAGCGGTGAGTGGACAAAGTGACAGCCGAACAGGAAGAAGCGGCAGCTGGTGAGAGGGAAGGAAGCCCCGTGGTGATCAAGCACGTCCTGTCAGTGGAGGCGGCCCAAAGAAGGTGTTGTTCCCAAAGGCTACAATGTGAGCCCCAACAACGGACGTGTCAACCAGACCATGCGGTAGCCGGTGAAAAAGGGCCCGCTGGTGCAGATCAGCAGCATCTATGCCTAGTTTTCAGGTGAAATGACACAAGGTGTTGAATAGACCACGCAGATTGAATCTGTCTGAAGAAGTGTCCCGACGTCACCTGACAATGTTCTCCAGCAATGATGCCTGACCCGCTGAGTTATTCCAGCATTTTGTGTTCTTTTGTGTATAAACCATTATCTGCCTGAGGTGGCAGTACTGGTTGAAATAAAATGCTTGCATATTCTGATTAACATAATGTTCCATTCCCCATCATGTAATAAAAGATGGTTATAGATATGCAGCAAAACGTACAGATACAATAAACGTACCTGCACATAGCCTCTTTCCACATCTAAGACTTATTGAAATGTACCGATGAAGAATTGGGTCCCTGTGGGGTAACTGCCTCAACCTCCTCCTGTGTTTCAGGTACAGGGATGAAAGTGATTATGCATTGCGATCTATTGAAAGCAGCTGGAAGGAACAGCAGAAGGAGGAAGCCAAAAGGTAAAAATGTGTGGATATTACCTGGAGGTGCGCTGAAGGAGATTTTATGTTTTGTATATCTCTGTGTATTTAGTCCATCGGGATGACGGCAGTGGCACTCATGACATAACCTCCTTACAATTAGACATGGCATCAGAGCATGTCCTGACAATTTCCCTCTTCTCCAAGACAGGATGCCTTGCTAAAACTGACCTTGAGTACCAGTTACTCTTCCTTCTTTTGCTCTACAGTCCCTAGTTTATCATAAACTCGACCAGTTATATAACTGCTCAGAAGAAGATCACTATCTCCACACTTGTGGCAAACCTCTGCATAGCAGTTTAGTTTATTGTCACGTGTACTGAGGTACAGTGAAAACATTTTGTTGCATGCTAAGCAGTCAGCAGAAAGACAATACATGATAATAATTGAGCTATCCAGAGTCTACAGATACATGATAAAGGGAATAGCATTTAGTGCAAGATTAAAGATAGTCCGAGGGTCTCCAGTGAGGTAGATAATAGCTCAGGACCGCTCTCTAGTTGGCGATAAGATGGTTCAGTTGCCAAATAACAGCTTGAAAGAAACTCCCTGAATCTGGAGGTGTGCGTTTTCACACTTCTGTACCTCTTGCCTGATGGGAGAGGGGAGAAGAGGGAGTGACTGCGGTGAGACTCTGCCTTGATTATGCTGGTACCCTTGCAAAGGCAGCATGGAGTGTAAATGGAGTTAATGGAAGGGAGGTTGGATTGTGCAATGGGCTGTGTCACAATTCTCTGCAATTTCTTACGATTTTGGATGGAGCTGTTCGCAAACCGCTCTGTTGCATCCCGATAAAATGCTTTCTACGGCACATCTGTAGACATTGGTGAGAGTTGAAGACATGCTGAATTTCCTAATCCTTCTTCTTAAGGAAATAGAGGCGATGGTGTGCATTCTTGGCCATTGCTTCAATATGTGTGGCCCAGGACAAGGTATTGGTGATATTTACTTGTAAGTTTGTATTGCCAACTTGCCCAGCCTGGGTTACCTTGGTTTTTATAGTGTAGATCCAGCTGGGAACAACTAATACAGCAATGAGAAGGGGGAGAAGTAGTCATTCAGGCTTGATGGTATATTAGGTTCTGCAAGACCTTTAGGAAAATCTGAGGATTTGTTTTTGTTATGCATATAACAAATGAATTGAGAATGCTTAACGCAAATTTAACCTCTTGATTCATTTGGCATGGAAGGGGTGAGCAGTCAGAACCTTTTTCCCCAGGGTGGAAATGTCCAGCACTAGAGGTGAGAAGGGGAAAGCTTAATGGAAATGTGCGAGGCAAGTTTTTTTTTAAAGAATGGTGAGGGCCTGGAGTGCACTGCCAAGGGTGGCGGTGGAAGCTGATACAGTAGTGGTGTTTAAGAATAGGCACATGGAAGTGCAAGGACTAGAGGGATATGGATCATGTACAGGCAGATGACATCAGTTTAGCTTGCCATCATGTTCGGAACAAACATTGTTCCTGTGCCCTACTGTTCTTTATGTGGTACCATTATGAGGTTACACTTCACATTTCTGTTTAGGCTTTATGCTAAAATAAATTTCTAAATTGTAGATGAGGATGACGTATAATATCAGTATTGTCTGAGGTTTATTGCAGAATGAGTATCTGAAAAACTGCTTACTCTATTGGCTGTAGACAAAAATGCTGGAGAAACTCAGCGGGTGAGGCAGCATCTATGGAGCAAAGGAAATAGGCAACGTTTTGGGCTGAAACCCTTCTTCAGACCTTCTGAAGAAGGGTTTTGGCCCGAAACGTTGCCTATTTCCTTCGCTCCATAGATGCTGCCCCACCCGCTGAGTTTCTCCAGCATTTTTGTCTACCTTTGATTTTCCAGCACTGCAGTTCCTTCTTAAACATTTACTCTATTGGCTATTTGTTTTAATATGTCACTTGACATTTAAGCAAAGCAAACTGATGAGACTAATTTGTCTGTTGTTATTCCTATAAATATGGATGCTGGAGAATCTAGAAGATAGGAAGAAGGGGAAAGCTCTTAAAATATATGTTCACAGTAGTGAAGTGGTAGAGCTGCTGCCTTATAGCGCCAGAGAAGCGTGTTCAATCCTGACTACGAATGCTGTCTGTACGGAGTTTGTACATTCTCCCTGTGACTGCATGGGTTTTCTCCGGGTGCTTCGATTTCCTCTTGCACTCCAAAGATGTACAGGTTTGTAGGTTAATTGGCTTCTGTAAATTGTAATTGTCCCACGTGTGAAGGATAGTGTTAGTGTGAGGGGTGATCACTGGTCGATGTTGATTCAATGGGCCGAAGGGCCTGTTTTCACACTATCTCTAAAAGTCTAAAAATAAAAGTAAAAGTATATTGCTTATAAAACATGAACTACCTTCTTTTGCAGCTTGCGTTTGGGTATAATGGAGGACGCGGAAGAACTGAGAAAAGAGGAGGAACTAAGAAAGAAGATGAAATCTAAGAAAAATGTGTCTTAGTTCATTGAAGACATTTCGGCATATTTATATATTATATTTATATTTAAAAAATCTGGTTGTATTTGAGGTAATATGCACTAAAGTAAGGTATTTACTTTATACACCATGGAGCTCGTAATTGACCAATTGAAGAGAAAAGTTAAATTAGCATTAAAGAAAGCAATGGTGAAAGTGAAAGTGATTTTACATAATTAATTGGTGCGTCACCAAGTTTTTCTCCTGTTCCTATCTAATGTGGTAGATAAGGTGTTCTTTTAGTTTATATGTGCCATAAATTTTAATTGTGACCCAGGCCTTGATAGCTCCAACATATTAATTTGTCACTAATAAAGTTGATCACATTGCAGATTTAAGAGCGTAGACCCTTGCACGCTGTGACATGCACCAAGTAGCATTCATCTCTCCATCCTGGTTGATCTATAATGTGTCCCTTTGTCATTTTGCTTCCAGCGACGGGTAGTGCAGTAGATTGGAAATGACCTTTTTATCGTTGACGTCCCTAATTTAACCCTGGATCCTGTGTAAAACGACTCTTTCTTTTGCCCATGAGTTTATAGTTCAAATCACTGATGATGTGTTAAATTTGCAGTTGCATTTGGTGAAACCCCAAAGTGTCTGAATGGGGGGAAAATATTAAAAGAATCCAAATCTATTATTCAACCTACAGTAGCTCGCACTTCCATTTGTGGCCACAAAAGAGACTTTGTATAATCTAATTTATTTTTCTGTGCCATGCCATCTGTCGTATTCTTCAGCAAGAAAATTGTTCCACGTTTCCTCTTAACTCTTAATTTAACTTAATTAAATTTCTGTGTCCTCTGATCCGAATCCTCTACTTTTGTGTGGTTTGAGAGAGGGGGGGGGAGACTAAAGCAAAAGACACTTTGTTGCAGCAGCTGTGTAGATTGTATGTGCTGCACCCAAGTGTGTCATACCTCCCTTGGAAGTACCAGAATCTGACATTGGGTGCCTAAAGTTGAAAACATTTCAATTTGCCTTGATTATGACAGTATTTATTCATGAAAATAACATACTCAATAATGTCTCTGCAATTTATTTGAACCTACATCTTGCATTAGAGCAAAGATTGAAGATCACAGTTTAAAAAAAATACTGATATAGATTTTGTAAGCTTTTTGATGAGAAAAATGCAAGTACAGATGCATTAAATATAATTGATATTCTGTACAATAAATTTTTATTACATAATTTATCATATCAAGTTGTATTAATTCTTTTATGGTTTTTTGCACTGATAATTGCAGGTCAACATGGCAATTGAGGTAGTCTAGAGAAGCAAGACAACATCTGAACATGTTTAAAAGATTAGTGTGAAGTAAATGTTATGATTATTAAATCACTCGCTACATATCTGCAGTTCACCCACTATACGTTGGCTGGACTGCTGTATAGTCCCCCCAATCATTTACTCGGGGAGCACCATGTCATTTTTTTTGCAGCCTATTACATATTAAGAAGCAAAGCACAGTGTTGGAATAACTCTGCAAGTCATCCTTTCTCTAATCAACTCTGCAAGTCATCCATGTTTAGCACATGTCTGAAGTCTGATGAAGGATTACATAGATACATAGATACATAGATACATAGAAATTAGGTGCAGGAGTAGGCCATTCGGCCCTTCGAGCCTGCACCGCCATTCAATACGATCATGGCTGATCATCCAACTCAGTATCCCGTACCTGCCTTCTCTCCATACCCCCTGATCCCTTTAGCCACAAGGGCCACATCTAATTCCCTCTTAAATATAGCCAATGAACTGGCCTCAACTACCCTCTGTGGCAGAGAGTTCCAGAGATTCACCACTCTCTGTGTGAAAAAGTTTTTCCTCATCTCGGTCTTAAAGGATTTTCCCCTTATCCTTAAGCTGTGACCCCTTGTCCTGGACTTCCCCAACATCGGGAACAATCGTCCTGCATCTAGCCTGTCCAACCCCATAAGAATCTTGTACGTTTCTATAAGATCCCCTCTCAATCTCCTAAATTCTAGCGAGTATAAGCCAAGTCTATCCAGTCTTTCTTCATATGAAAGTCCTGACATCCCAGGAATCAGTCTGGTGAACCTTCTCTGCACTCCCTCTATGGCTATAATGTCCTTCCTCAGATTTGGAGACCAAAACTGTACGCAATACTCCAGGTGTGGTCTCACCAAGACCCTGTACAACTGCAGTAGAACCTCACTGCTCCTATACTCAAATCCTCTTGCTATGAAGGCCAACATACCATTCGCTTTCTTCACTGCCTGCTGCACCTGCATGCCTACTTTCAATGACTGGTGTACCATGACACCCAGGTCTCGCTGCATCTCCCCATTTCCTAATCGGCCACCATTTAGATAATAGTCTGCCTTCCCGTTTTTGCTACCAAAGTGGATAACCTCACATTTATCCACATTGGGATTCTGACCCAAAACGTCACCTACTCTTATTCTACAGAGATGCTGCCTGTCCTGCTGAATTACTCCAGCATTTGTCTATCTTCGGTGTAAACCAGCATCTGCAGTTCCTTCCTAAGCATGATTGGTGCTTTACAAGTGCAAGAACTGTACTACAACTATAATTCATAGCACAGGTGCAACTCAGTGGGTCTAGCAGCATCTCTGGAGAACATGGATAGGTGATGTTTCAGATCGGGACCCTGGCAAGTGATAGATGGATACTGTTTGGGGGGGGGGAGATTTTTTTATTGAACAAAGGTCAGAGATGAAACATGTGAGATAAGGATAGGTTGAAATGTGAAGCCAGGGGAGGGAATAGATGGGAGGGGAGGGGGGAAGATATAAGGTGAAAGGGCAAAAATAGGCTCAAACGCAGGTTGTGTGATGGAGGGGGGAGGGGGTTGTAGGTTGGTTACCTCAAATTGGAGTATTCAGTGTTCGTATTCGGTGTTCACACTGTTAGGTTCTAAGCTACCCAAGCAGAATCCGAAACATCACTTGTCCATTCCCTCCACAGATGCAGCCTGACCTGCTGAGTTCCTCCAGCACTTTTTTAGCTCGAGGTTCCAGCACCTGCAATCTCTTCGTGCATACATATTAGGATGCATCTTCAATTTCAACTTTCACTGTTATGGAGACATTAGAGAAACTGCAGTCTGAAGAAGGGTCCCGACCTGAAACGTCACCTATCCATGTTCTCCAGAGTTGCTGCCTAACTCACTGAGTTGCAGCAGAAGGTTGGACACAAAGACAAAAAGTGCTGGAGTAAATCAGCTGTTCAGTCAGCATCTCTAGAGAACATAGATAGGTGGTGTTTCAGGTCGGGACGTTTTACTTTATTATTCTTTTTTTTAAATATATATATATATATATATTTTTTCTTATCATTTGAACCTCAAAGAGGCTCAAACGAAACTCCGTTTCCACAGCCATACAAACAAAACAATTCCTACACGACACACAAACAATTCAATTTACAGAAAAAACATCCATCACAGTGAATCTCCTCCTCACTGTGATGGAAGTCAAAGTCTTTTCTCTCCCCTGCACCATTTTTATCCCGATGTTGAAGCCCCAGGCGGGCAATGTTAAGTCCCACGGCCGTTGAGGCCGCGCCGGGCGGTATACGGCCTCGCTCCGGGCCCAAAAGTCACCAGGTTGGAGCCCCCGGTGGGCGCTGGAATGTCCCGCGGCCATTAAAGCCGCGCCGGACGATTTACGGCCCCGCTCCGAGTCGTTCCAACCCCGCGACACGGGCGGGAGAAGTTGCGTTGCGGGAGCTCCGGAAAGTGGTCTCTCACCCGGACCCGCGAGCTCCCGATATCATAGTCCACAGGTCTGCAGCTGGAGCTCTGGAGTCGGGCTGCAGATTAGGTCGCCCAAGTGGGACAACCCCTTTACTTTTTCGAACTCATTTTCTAATTAGTTTAATTAATTAATGTGCAACCTTTGGCACTGACGAGTTATGACTTCTCATTTATATTTTACCTAAATCTGTGCAAAATTTCATGTAGTTCCGAGACATGGGTCACGAAAGTTGATTTCACCGGTACGTTAAATGCCCGCTAAACTTTATTAAACTTCTTAAAACTGTCTCCACCCCATCTCTCCCCCCCCTTCTCTCCCCCCCCCCCTTCTCTCCCCCCCCCCATTCTCTCCCCCCCCCCCATTCTCTCCCCCCCATTCTCTCTCCCCCCCTTCTCCTCCCTCCCCTTCTCCTCCCTCCCCTTCTCCTCCCTCCCCTTCTCCCTCCCCTTCTCCTCCCCCCCCTTCTCCTCCCCCCCCCTTCTCCTCCACCCCCTTCTCCTCCACCCCATTCTTCTCCCACCTCCGTGCTCTTACTGGACTTACCGTACACTATGTCAGCTGTTTACCTTCCTCTTCATCGCACAGACAGCGCTCCCCCGCTTTCCCTGGCCCCCGACTTTGCGGTGTGTGCGCGGTCGGTCGATCCAGATCGCGGTTTCAACGCGAACGGTCGATCCAGCTCGAGGCTTTCCAGGCAAGTGCCCTCTAGCTTGAAGGTCGAAGACACTCTTCTTAACTCGCGGATTAGGTCGCCCAAGTGGGACAGCCCCTTAAGCGCCAATGCCCATATTACACCATGGGGAGCCTGTTTCCGTGCTGCAGTATATTTAAAGCATATATTATTATACCATATATATATATCTCTTGTAAATATGACTAATATATAATTATGTATTATAATTTTATGTAATTATAATTATATTTATATATAATTATAATTGTATGTAATTATAATTATAAAATATAAAAATAATATAATTGTGAGTGTGTTTTTTGAATGAGACTGCCGCAGAGGTCCGGCACTAGAACCAGCCTAATTAATGAGTGACGGCAGTTCCTGTGGGTTCCCCCGTTTACTGAACCCCACTGACTGCCAGTGTGCAGCGTGGGGGTTACGGCCATAGTGGGACTGGGGCAGTGCCAGGCTGGGGGAAGGCTAAGGCATCTTCCACTGACAGGAAAATGCTGAACCTTAATCCTAACCCTAACTCACCCCCCCTTCCAGAGCTGCCCACGGCTGGAGCTGGAGCCGCTTTGGGGCCGGCTGCGGGCTCCATACGTGTGGCCCCGCAGCGCGTCCACCTCAGCCAGCATGCCCTTCTGGATCATCATGGTGATGATGGTGGGGAGCAGCACTGCCCTGCACGCCGCCCGGGCCGCCTTCAGCACCACCATAGCGCCGGCTCCATCAGACCGCCCGCTCGCTCGCTGCAAACCAGCCTACCGACAGCCCGACTGACCCTCTTTAGCACCCACCGGCCGTTCGACCACTTGCAGCATCCACCGGCGGACCGATCACTCTCACCATCCACCGGCGGCCCGGCCACTCACCACCCACCGGAAGCCCGCGTTTGGGTATAATGGAGGACGCGGAAGAACTGAGAAAAGAGGAGGAACTAAGAAAGAAGATGAAATCTAAGAAAAATGTGTCTTAGTTCATTGAAGACATTTCGGCATATTTATATATTATATTTGTATATTATGTCGCGGGGTTGGAACGACCTGCTGAGTTCCTCCAGCACTTTTTTAGCTCGAGGTTCCAGCACCTGCAATCTCTTCGTGCATACATATTAGGATGCATCTTCAATTTCAACTTTCACTGTTATGGAGACATTAGAGAAACTGCAGTCTGAAGAAGGGTCCCGACCTGAAACGTCACCTATCCATGTTCTCCAGAGTTGCTGCCTAACTCACTGAGTTGCAGCAGAAGGTTGGACACAAAGACACAAAGTGCTGGAGTAAATCAGCTGTTCAGTCAGCATCTCTAGAGAACATAGATAGGTGGTGTTTCAGGTTGGGACGTTTTACTTTATTATTCTTTTTTTAAAATATATATATATATATATATTTTTTCTTATCATTTGAACCTCAAAGAGGCTCAAACGAAACTCCGTTTCCACAGCCATACAAACAAAACAATTCCTACACGACACACAAACAATTCAATTTACAGAAAAAACATCCATCACAGTGAATCTCCTCCTCACTGTGATGGAAGTCAAAGTCTTTTCTCTCCCCTGCACCATTTTTATCCCGATGTTGAAGCCCCAGGCGGGCAATGTTAAGTCCCACGGCCGTTGAGGCCGCGCCGGGCGCTATACGGCCTCGCTCCGGGCCCAAAAGTCACCAGGTTGGAGCCCCCGGTGGGCGCTGGAATGTCCCGCGGCCATTAAAGCCGCGCCGGACGATTTACGGCCCCGCTCCGAGTCGTTCCAACCCCGCGACACGGGCGGGAGAAGTTGCGTTGCGGGAGCTCCGGAAAGTGGTCTCTCACCCGGACCCGCGAGCTCCCGATATCATAGTCCACAGGTCTGCAGCTGGAGCTCTGGAGTCGGGCTGCAGATTAGGTCGCCCAAGTGGGACAACCCCTTTACTTTTTCGAACTCATTTTCTAATTAGTTTAATTAATTAATGTGCAACTTTTGGCACTGACGAGTTATGACTTCTCATTTATATTTTACCTAAATCTGTGCAAAATTTCATGTAGTTCCGAGACATGGGTCACGAAAGTTGATTTCACCGGTACGTTAAATGCCCGCTAAACTTTATTAAACTTCTTAAAAGTGTCTCCACCCCATCTCTCTCCCCCCTTCTCTCCCCCCCCCATTCTCTCCCCCCCATTCTCTCCCCCCCCCATTCTCTCTCCCCCCTTCTCCTCCCCCCCTTCTCCTCCCTCCCCTTCTCCTCCCTCCCCTTCTCCTCCCTCCCCTTCTCCTCCCTCCCCTTCTCCCTTCTCCTCCCCCCCCCTTCTCCTCCACCCCCTTCTCCTCCACCCCATTCTTCTCCCACCTCCGTGCTCTTACTGGACTTACCGTACACTATGTCAGCTGTTTACCTTCCTCTTCATCGCGCAGACAGCGCTCCCCCGCTTTCCCTGGCCCCCGACTTTGCGGTGTGTGCGCGGTCGGTCGATCCAGATCGCGGTTTCAACGCGAACGGTCGATCCAGCTCGAGGCTTTCCAGGCAAGTGCCCTCTAGCTTGAAGGTCGAAGACACTCTTCTTAACTCGCGGATTAGGTCGCCCAAGTGGGACAGCCCCTTAAGCGCCAATGCCCATATTACACCATGGGGAGCCTGTTTCCGTGCTGCAGTATATTTAAAGCATATATTATTATACCATATATATATATCTCTTGTAAATATGACTGTAATATATAATTATGTATTATAATTTTATGTAATTATAATTATATTTATATATAATTATAATTGTATGTAATTATAATTATAAAATATAAAAATAATATAATTGTGAGTGTGTTTTTTGAATGAGACTGCCGCAGAGGTCTGGCTCTAGAACCAGCCTAATTAATGAGTGACGGCAGTTCCTGTGGGTTCCCCCGTTTACTGAACCCCACTGACTGCCAGTGTGCAGCGTGGGGGTTACGGCCATAGTGGGACTGGGGCAGTGCCAGGCTGGGGGAAGGCTAAGGCATCTTCCACTGACAGGAAAATGCTGAACCTTAATCCTAACCCTAACTCACCCCCCCTTCCAGAGCTGCCCACGGCTGGAGCTGGAGCCGCTTTGGGGCCGGCTGCGGGCTCCATACGTGTGGCCCCGCAGCGCGTCCACCTCAGCCAGCATGCCCTTCTGGATCATCATGGTGATGATGGTGGGGAGCAGCACTGCCCTGCACGCCGCCCGGGCCGCCTTCAGCACCACCATAGCGCCGGCTCCATCAGACCGCCCGCTCGCTCGCTGCAAACCAGCCTACCGACAGCCCGACTGACCCTCTTTAGCACCCACCGGCCGTTCGACCACTTGCAGCATCCACCGGCGGACCGATCACTCTCACCATCCACCGGCGGCCTGGCCACTCTCACGACCCACTGGCGGCCCGGCCTGGCTGACCACTCTCACGACCCACCGGTGGCCCAGCCACTCACCACCCACCGGAAGCCCGACGGCCCGATAGCCCGACCGATCCTCCAACAGCATCCATCAGCCTACCGACAAGCCCGACAGACTGACACTGACCCTAACCCTAACCCTAACCCAGCTCTACATTTGTTATTTAACAGTTCACATCATAACTTTATAAAGATAAATCAATTGAAAAACAAAATTATCAACAAGGTGAGCATTACCTTTATTCCTTGGAAACCTTGCTATAGCGGAGCAAGATAGACCACTCCTGCTAAATGCAATGGGCTGACGTGAAGTTGGGGATGGCATCAAACAGGAAATTAGAAATGCGTGCAACAAAGGCAAAACAGTTATAATCGGTGACTTCAATCTACATATAGATTGGGTGAATCAAATTGGAAGGGGTGCTGAGGAAGAGGATTTCTTGGAATGTATGCGGGATAGTTATCTAAACCAACATGTAGAGGAACCAACGAGAGAGCAGGCTATTCTAGACTGGGCATTGAGTAATGAGGAAGGGTTAGTTAGCAGTCTTGTTGTGCGTGCCCCCTTGGGCAAGAGTGACCATAATATGGTTGAGTTCTTCATTAGGATGGAGAGTGACATTGTTAATTCAGAAACAACGGTTCTGAACTTAAAGAAAGGTAACTTTGAGGGTATGAGACGTGAATTGGCCAAGATTGACTGGCAATTAGTTCTAAAAGGGTTGACGGTGGATATGCAATGGAAGGCATTTAAAGACTGCATGGATGAACTACAAAAATTGTTCATCCCAGTTTGGCAAAAGAATAAATCAGGGAAGGTAGTGCATCCGTGGATAACAAATGAAATCAGGGATAGTATCAAAGCAAAAGATGATGCGTACAAATTAGCCAGAAAAAGCAGCATACCAGAGGACTGGGAGAAATTCAGAGACCAGCAGAGGAGGACAAAGGGCTTAATTAGGAAATGGAAAATAGATTATGAAAGGAAACTGGCAGGGAACATAAAAACTGACTGCAGAAAGAGATTAGTTAAAACAAATGTAGGTCCCTTGCAGTCAGAAACAGGTGAATTGATCATGGGGAACAAGGATATGGCGGACCAATTGAATAACTACTTTGGTTCCGTCTTCACTAAGGAAGACATAAATAATCTGCCGGAAATTGCAGGGGCCGCGGGTCAAAGGAGATGGAGGAACTGAGTGAAATCCAGGTTAGTCGGGAAGTGGTGTTGGGTAAATTGAATGGATTAAAGGCCGATAAATCACCAGGGCCAGATAGGCTGCATCCCAGAGTACTTAAGGAAGTAGCTCCAGAAATAGTGGATGCATTAGTGATAATTTTTCAAAACTCTTTAGATTCTGGAGTAGTTCCTGAGGATTGGAGGGTAGCAAACGTAACCCCACTTTTTAAGAAGGGAGGGAGAGAGAAAACGGGGAATTACAGACCAGTTAGTCTAACATCGGTAGTGGGGAAACTGCTAGAATCAGTTATTAAAGATGGGATAGCAGCACATTTGGAAAGTGGTGAAATCATTGGACAAAGTCAGCATGGATTTACGAAAGGTAAATCGTGTCTGACGAATCTTATAGAATTTTTCGAGGATGTAACGAGTAGAGTGGATAGGGGAGAACCAATGGATGTGTTGTATCTGGACTTTCAGAAGGCTTTCGACAAGGTACCACATAAGAGATTAGGCTACAAACTTAAATCACACGGTATTGGGGGTTCAGTATTGATGTGGATAGAGAACTGGCTGGCAAACAGGAAGCAAAGAGTAGGAGTAAACGGGTCCTTTTCACAATGGCAGGCAGTGACTAGTGGGGTACCGCAAGGCTCAGTGCTGGGACCCCAGCTATTTACAATTTATATTAATGAGCTGGATGAGGGAATTGAAAGCAACATCTCCAAGTTTGCGGATGACACTAAGCTGGGGGGCAGTGTTAGCTGTGAGGAGGATGCTAGGAGACTGCAAGATGACTTGGATAGGCTGGGTGAGTGGGCAAATGTTTGGCAGATGCAGTATAATGTGGATAAATGTGAGGTTATCCACTTTGGTGGCAAAAACGGGAAGGCAGACTATTATCTAAATGGTGGCCGATTAGGAAATGGGGAGATGCAGCGAGACCTGGGTGTCATGGTACACCAGTCATTGAAAGTAGGCATGCAGGTGCAGCAGGCAGTGAAGAAAGCGAATGGTATGTTGGCTTTCATAGCAAAAGGATTTGAGTATAGGAGCAGGGAGGTTCTACTCCAGTTGTACAGGGTCTTGGTGAGACCACACCTGGAGTATTGCGTACAGTTTTGGTCTCCAAATCTGAGGAAGGACATTATAGCCATAGAGGGAGTGCAGAGAAGGTTCACCAGACTGATTCCTGGGATGTCAGGACTTTCATATGAAGAAAGACTGGATAGACTTGGCTTATACTCGCTAGAATTTGGGAGATTGAGAGGGGATCTTATAGAAACGTACAAAATTCTTATGGGGTTGGACAGGCTAGATGCAGGAAGATTGTTCCCGATGTTGGGGAAGTCCAGGACAAGGGGTCACAGCTTAAGGATAAGGGGGAAATCCTTTAAGACCGAGATGAGGAAAATCTTTTTCACACAGAGAGTGGTGAATCTCTGGAACTCTCTGCCACAGAGGGTAGTTGAGGCCAGTTCATTGGCTATATTTAAGAGGGAGTTAGATGTGGCCCTTGTGGCTAAGGGGATCAAGGGGTATGGAGAGAAGGCAGGTACGGGATACTGAATTGGATGATCAGCCATGATCATATTGAATGGCGGTGCAGGCTCGAAGGGCCGAATGGCCTACTCCTGCACCTATTTTCTATGTATCTATGTATCTATGTAGTACGCAGCAGAACGGAACATGGGCCTTTTTATCATCCATTTCCGTAACCGGACCGGACCCGACTCGCAGTGTAATCAACGTTGCGGGGGAACAGTTTGTGTTAATAAATTATAATTCTGAAAATGAGGAGAAGATTTTTACCAAATAACGTTTATTTTTACGAGGATGTTTCCGGAACTGGCTTCCGTCTCCGCACTATTATCCTATGGGATCTTTGGTGCTGAGACGGAAGCCGGTTACGGAAATGGGGCCTTAAATTACCCATGAATCTGACCATGACCGTACTACGTCTTTTTCATCGAGTGGGCTATCTTGCACGCTATAGGATCTTTGATTGTTTTGATGTAATTAGGACGCAGCCATGATCCCAGGGTCCTCGCTGCCTAGCGACCATAAAACAAAGCGCAGGATTGGTCAATTTGCGTCCGACCTCAAAGTCAAACATGCATTGATTGGACAATTACTACTCGGAAAATTGGAAGTTTTTGTCATATTTAAAACAAATGTGCAGGTTTAGTTCTTGACGAGTTTCAGGTATGATTTATATAATATTTTTACACAATATGTTAAAAATTCAGGTCGTTCCGTGAGTTGGATCACGAACTTGAACGAAAAAGCTCCTCGGCCCACAGCCTATTAATGCTGCTCAAAGTTGTTACATTGGTCAAGCTATGCTGTGTTTCAATGGCACTTTTCTGTGTATGTATTATTATTGTTTGCAGCTGACAAGAGATGGAAAGAGATTTTAAATATTTCATGTTTGAATTCACAATAACCCACCTCGACCATTTTATGTGACCTCTTCCACAAGCCAAGAAGAGATAACACAGGGATAGAGTGTTTCAGGTGTTATATAGGAAACTGGTTTAGTTTCATTTTAGTTTAGAGATGCAGCATGAAACAGGCCCTTCGGCCCACCGAGTCCACGCTGACCATCACACTAGTTCTACATTATCCGACTTTCTCACCCACTCCGTAAACACTAGGGGAAATTTACAGAGGCAAACTAATCTGTTAAGTAACGCTAGTTGAAAGT
The DNA here is from genome assembly GCA_038087875.1 of Malacoraja senta. Lineage (NCBI taxonomy): Eukaryota > Metazoa > Chordata > Chondrichthyes > Rajiformes > Rajidae > Malacoraja > Malacoraja senta. The sequence goes on from CM075979.1 coordinate 24,967,644, forward strand.
ACTTTTTGAAATAATTTTGATCAAGTAATTCACCCTTATTGTAGAATACGCTACCTGTATTCACTTGTGAATGACATCCATGTCATTTAATGAGATTTTCAAACAGTGCAATTGATTTACAAAATGATTATGTTGGATAGGCTTGTGTTACAATATATGAATACTGCATTTAAGAAGCAGCAGCTTAAAGAGGTCTGTGACAGGTGCACCACCACCTTGGAGTCATAGAGTGATAATGTGTGGAAACAGGCCCTTTGGCCCATCTTGCCCACACCGGCCAACAATGTCCCAGCTGCACTAGTCCCACTAGCGTGCGCTTGGTCCATATCCCTCCAAACCTGTCATATCCATGTACTTGTCTAACTGTTTCTTAAACGTTGGGATAGTCCCAGCCTCAACTACCTCCCCTGACAGCTTGTTCCATGTGCCCACTGCCCTTTGTGTGAAAAGATTAACCCTCGGAATCCTATTAAATCTTTTCCCCTTCACCTTGAACCTATGTCCTCTGGTCCTTGATTCCCCTACTCTGGGCAAAATACTCTGTGCATCTACCCGATCTATTCCTCTCATGATTTTATACACCTCTATAAGATCCGTGCTCATCCTCCTGCGCTCCATGGAATAGAGACCCAGCCTACTCAACCTCTCCCTATAGCTCACACCCTCTAGTCCTGGCAACATCCTCGTAAATCTTTTCTGAACCCCTTCAAGCTTGACAATATCTTTCCTATAACGGTGCCCAGAACTGAACACCAATGTCGTATACAACTGCAACATGACCTCCCAACTTATATATTTAATACTCTGACTGATAAAGGCCAAAGTGCCAAAAGCCTTTGTGACCACCTTATCCACCTGTGATTCGACCTTCAAGGAACCATGCACCTGTACTCCTAGATCCCTCTGTTCTACAACACTACCCAGAGGCCTACCCTTGTTCAACATCCCAAAATGCAATACCTCACACTTCTCTGTATTAAATTCCATCAACCATTCCCCTGCCCACCTGGCCAATCGATCCAGATCCTGCTGCAATCGTTCATAACCATCTTCACTATCTGTAAAACCACTAACTTTTGTATCATCAGCAAACTTGCTAATCTTGCCCTGTATGTTCTCATCTAAAGAATGAACACCCCTTCTAGGGACTCCATTTTGTCATTCGTCATTGCGGTACATCCATTAGATGCAGCCTAACCTGAGAAATCTTAGCTCGCCAGCACTAGTATAACTCATCAGTCTGAAGAAGGGTCTCGACCTGAAATGTCACCCATTCCTTTTCTCCACAGATGCTGCCTGTCCCGCTGAGTTACTCCAGCATTTTGTGTCTACTGGGTATAACTCGCATCTCAAACCTGATGTAAAACTAATATCTCAAAGTTGTATGGTTGATTTAGCTTGAATGTCGATGAATGATACGAATTTGGTAATAATTGGAATTTAATCAAAGTATTTAGATGCTTTATATACAAAGCCATCGAGTCATACAGCATCACGTGAACTCTGGCCCAACCAAGTCTCTGCCGCCCCTCAAGTCGCACGGTGGTGCAGCGGTAGAGCTGCAGCCTCACAATGTCACAGTGTCCAATTGACTGACTAAACCACGCAATTTTGGGGTGTGTGTGGGGAAAATCACAGCTCCCTGGGGAAACCCACTTAGTCACACGGAGAACGTGCAAACTCCACATGGTCAGCACCCAGTCAGGATTGAACCCAGATTGCTGGAGCGGGGAGGCACAAGTGAAACACGAATGTACTGTAGCTTATAAGCTGGACTGTGATTGGGAAGATAGGTTCTGACTGTCACCCAGGAAAAATGTTCCCAATGTGGGGCGAGTCCAGAACCAGGGGCCACAGTCTTAGAATAAAGGGGAGGTCATTTAAGACTGAGGTGAGAAAAAATGTTTTCACCCAGAGAGTTGTGAATTTATGGAGTTCCCTGCCACAGAGGGCAGTGCAGGCCAAGTCACTGGATGGACTTAAGAGAAAGTCAGATAGAGCTCTAGGGGCTAGTGGAGTCAATGGATATGCGGAGAAGGCAGGCACGGGTTATTGATAGGGGACGATCAGCCATGATCACAATAAATGGTGGTGCTGGCTCGAAGGGCCGAATGGCCTCCTCCTGCACCTATTTTCTATGTTTCTATGTTTCTCACAGGATGGAAATATCAAATACTACAGTGCACAGCTTTAAAGTGAAAGGGAGAAAATGTTTTAAAAAGTCGTTGGGGGTAAGTTTTTTTTACACAGAGCGGTGAGGGCCTGGAATGTGCTGCTGGGGGTAGTAGTGGTGGCAGCTATGATTGTGACCTGGAAAATACTTTTGGATAGATACATAGATATGCAGGGAATGGTGGGATATAGATTATATGCGGGCAGATGAGAGTTGGTCTTGACATCATGTTCAACACAGACATTGTGGGCTGAAGGACCTTTTCTTGTGCTGTTCCATTCTATGTTCTATATTCAATACCAGAAGCCTGGGTTTGATCCTAACTAAGGGTGCTGTCTGTACTGCGATTGTAAGTTCTCATTGTGACCGCGTGGATTTTTTCCGGGTGCTCTGGCTTGCTCCTACATTCCAAATACGTACAGGTTTGTTGTTTAATTAACTTCAGTATGTTGTAAAATTGTCCCTAGTGTGTAGGACAGTGCTAGTGTATGGGGTGATCGCTGGCCGGTGTGGACTCGGTGAGCTGAAGGGCTTGTTTCTGTGCTGAATCTCTCCACGTGTATTTAGCTTGACAGCTCTGAAGCAGGTCTTAATCAGAGGGTCGGGGGCTACCTACGCAATAATTGTGGGATGCACCCCATCTACATCACTGCTAGAAGGTTCTAGACCCTCCATCCATTACATAGAAACATAGAAACATAGAAAATAGGTGCAGGAGTAGGCCATTCGGCCCTTCGAGCCTGCACCGCCATTCGATATGATCATGGCTGATCATCCAACTCAGTATCCCATCCCTGCCTTCTCTCCATACCCCCTGATCCCTTTAGCCACAAGGGCCACATCTAACTCCCTCTTAAATATAGCCAATGAACTGGCCTCAACTACCTTCTGTGGCAGAGAATTCCACAGATTCACCACTCTCTGTGTAAAAAATGATTTTCTCACCTCGGTCCTAAAGGACTTCCCTCTTATCCTTAAACTGTGACCCCTAGTTCTGGACTTCCCCAACATCGGGAATAATCTTCCTGCATCTAGCCTGTCCAACCCCTTAAGAATTTTGTAAGTTTCTATAAGATCCCCCCTCAATCTTCTAAATTCTAGCATGTACAAGCCGAGTCTATCCAGTCTTTCTTCATATGAAAGTCCTGCCATCCCAGGTATCAGTCTGGTGAACCTTCTCTGTACTCCCTCTATGGCAAGAATGGCTTTCCTCAGATTAGGAGACCAAAACTGTACGCAATACTACAGGTGTGGTCTCACCAAGACCCTGTACAACTGCAGTAGAACCTCCCTGCTTTTATACTCAAATACTTTTGCTATGAATGCTAACATACCATTTGCTTTCTTCACTGCCTGCTGCACCTGCATGCCTACTTTCAATGACTGGTGTACCATGACACCCAGGTCTCGTTGCATCTCCCCTTTTCCTAATCGGCCACCATTCAGATAATAGTCTACTTTCCTGTTTTTGCCACCAAAGTGGATAACCTCACATTTATCCACATTATACTGCATCTGCCATGCATTTGCCCACTCACCCAACCTATCCAAGTCACCTTGCAGCCTCCTAGCATCCTCCTCACAGCTAACACTGCCCCCCAGCTTCGTGTCATCCGCAAACTTGGAGATGTTGCATTCAATTCCCTCATCCAGATCATTAATATATATTGTAAATAGCTGGGGTCCCAGCACTGAGCCTTGCGGTACCCCACTAGTCACTGCCTACCATTCTGAAAAGGACCCGTTTTCTCCTACTCTTTGCTTCCTGTCTGCCAGCCAGTTCTCTATCCACATCAATACTGAACCCCCAATACCGTGTGCTTTAAGTTTGCATACTAATCTTAGTTGCAGGAAGGGACTGCAGATGCTGATTGAAACCGAAATGCTGAAGTATCTCAGTGGGACAGACAGCATCTCTGGATAGAAGGAAAGGGTGACCTTTCAGTTTCAGGTCAGGACCCTTCTTCAGACTGAATCAGGGGAGAGGGAGATACAGATTCATCCATTAGGTCTGGTCAAAAACCTGCATTCCAAGAATGGATCACCGAGAGAGGTTCAGAGTTTGTCATGGCAGTGCAGCATGGTGGCGCAGCGATAGAGCTGCTGCCTTACAGCGCCAGAGACCTGGATTCCATCCTGACTGGAGGTGCGGTCTGTACGGAGTTTGTATGTTCTCCCTGTGACTGCGATTTCTCCCAGCGCTCTGATTTCCTCCCACATTCCAAAGATGTACAGGTTTGCAGGTTAAGTGGCTTCAATAAATAAAATGAAGATGGATGTCAGGTATCGTACAGCAGTGATGTAGATGGGGTGGGGTCCTCAGATCAAGACCTTAAACCCATTACAGAGCTCAGGTGTACAGGGCAGTAATGATCTCTTGATTTCCTCCCACCTCCATATGACCCCTGAAACAATGTGTGGACCAACACTGCAAAATCATCCACCCTCACTGGCAGGATAATCAAACTAATGGCAGAGTTCTCTCCCAGCTCAATAGCCCAATGGTTTGGTTTCTCTAACCTAGAGAGATTAGTGCAACATGACTATGCGAACACCACCAGCCCCAAAGTAAATTCCAAAACTCTCGTCACACTCAGTGGCTTCCAATGTCAGGGTCATGTCTCTCAGACGCCTCACACTTGAGAGGAAGGCCCTATTCCAAGCTTCATGAAGCAATTTATTGATATCCTCAAAGTTGCCTTGAAGTGTAACTTCCCACTAATTTGTATTAACCCCAGGCCCATAACATTTGGGCTGGGACTGAGAACCATAAGCTCTATTTCAGAGTACTCCGAAATATGCAACGTTTCGGGCCTGTACGTTTCACAAGGTCATAAGTTCATGTGATGGGAGCAGAATTAGACCATTTGGCCCATGAAGTCTACTCCACTGTTCAATCATGGCTAATCTATCTCTCCCTCCTAACCCCATTCTTCTGCCTTCTTCCCATAATCCCTGACACCAATACTAATCAAGAATCTATCTTTCTCTCTTAAAAATATCCATTGGCTTGGCCTTCACAGCCTTCTGTGGCAAATAATTTCACAGATTCATCATCCTATGACTAAAGAAATTCCTCCGCATCTCCTTCCCAAAGGAACATCCTTTAATTCTGAGGCTAGGACCTCTGGTCCTAGACTCCCACAAGTGGACACATCCTCTCCCCATCCACTCTATCCAAGTCTTTCACTATTTGGTAAGTTTCAATGAGGTCCCTTCTCATCCTTCTAAACTCCAGCGAGTGCAGGCCCAGTGCTGTCAAATGCTCAAATGTAACCCACTCATTCCTGTGATTATTCTTGTAAACCTCCCTGGACCCTCTCCAGAGCCAGCACATCTTTCCTCAGGTATGGGACCCAAAATTGCATCAGCATTACATCCCTTTCGGGGTTGTCTGTCCATTCCCTCCGCAAATGCTGCCTGACCCGCTGAGTTATTCCAGCACTTTGCGTTTTGCTGATGAATTCGGCATCTGCAGTTTCTTGTGCCTCCACCATGAACTGACTGATCATATTTGCTCAATAGCCCCAGGAATGCATTCTTCCTCCTCGCCTTCCAAGATCTTCTGCCCATATCACTCCAAGAACTTCCCTGACCTCGAGCTCCCTCATTGTCTCAAAATATCCCCTTGGCCCTCTCCAGCCATCTAGTCGCTAACTCTGGCCATCTGCCTGATGCTCCCAATCTATTTTCATGTCCCGTATCTTCTGACCAACACTCGTAAACCATCTGCACAACCCTCATTGTCTGCCCAACATCCCACATCACCATTATGAACCCCTCTCTCTGCAATGGAGAGATCATGATGTATCTCAGCACAAATTACACCTTGGACTTCAAGTGCAGCAGAATATCAGAGGCCCTTTCTCGAGCCAATTCAATTGGTCGTAGGCCAAATGAGGCATGTGAACCATGAATTAGGTGGCCCTATTCCAGGCGGAAGGTTGTAGTTTTGGGAATGTGTTTGAAGAGGCTTTCTGCACCATATCCTGCAGAAGATACATGGAGCAGCCACAATAAACCCGTGAGGAACGAGAGCTTCACTTTGGATTGTGTCTAGATTGCTGAGGAAGTAGGCACATGGCCCTGAACGCTATCTAGCTTCCTGTGTGCTGTTACAGTTAACTCTGTCAGTTAAATACAGTGTGTTCCTCAGACAAGGAATAGGTTGAGTAGGTTGGGTCTCTATTCCTTGGAGCACAGGAGGATGAGGGGTGATCTTATCGAGGTGTATAAAATCATGAGAGGAATAGATCGGGTAGATGCAGAGTCTCTTCCCCAGAGTAGGGGAATCAAGGACCAGAGGGCATAGGTTCAAGGTGAAGGGGAAAAGATTTAATAGGAATCTGAGGGGTAACTTTTTCACACAAAGGATGGTGGGTGTATGGAACAAGCTGCCAGATGAGGTAGTTGAGGCTGGGACGATCCAAACGTTTAAGAAACAGACAGGTATATGGATAGGACAGATTTGGAGGGATGTGGACCAAGCGCAGGCAAGTGAGACTAGTGTAGCCTGGACATATTGGCAGGTGTGGGCAAGTCAGGCCGAAGGGCCTGTTTCCACACTGTATCACTCTATGACATCTGATGTGCCTTGAAGATGCAGGGAAGACATTGGAGACACAAGAAACTGCAGCTGCTGTAATCGTGAGAAAAACTCTTTTAATTACTGGACAAACTCAATGGGTCAGGCAGCATCTCTGAAGGGAACGAACAGGTGACGTTTTAGGTCAGGACCCTTCTTGAATTGGGCATCGAGTTACTTGTCACGGTAATTTTAGCTTCCAACCTGCGTAGGGATGTTTAGTTACATTTCTAATTGTCTTTGACAATCCGAGGTTTGCAATGTTGAAGATTCAGCATTGGTCATGTCAGTGAATGAATCCGAGATGGGATTGCACAGTAATGTCTGTAGCACACCATATTGGATGCTCAGCGTATAAACAAGCCTACAGTGGCTGACAGGTCCATTGAGTGCTGCTCCCACTACATAGTGGAGCACAGGAGGCTGGGGGATGATCTTAGGTATATAAAATCATGAGGGGAATCGATAGAGTAAATGCACAAAATCTTTTACCCAGAGTAGGGGAATCAGAGGACATAGGTTTGAGAAGGGAAATATTTAAAAGGAGCCTGATGGGCAGCTTTTTCACACAAAGTGTACAGGTGATTGTTGGTCGGTGTGGACACAATGGGCCAAAGAGTCTTTCCATGCACTCTGTATCTCTAAAACTAAAAAAAGTGAACAGGTACTTGGATAGGAAACGTTTAGAGGGATATAGGACAAACGTGGGAATGTGGGACTTGTTGATGGGGCATCTTGGTTAGCATGGACATTGGGCAGAAGGGCCTGTTTTTGTGCCGTCTGAATCTTCTGGCATTAGTTCAGTGATTAATTCTGTAAAAATCCTGGAGAAACTCAGCAGGTCAGATAGCATCTGTGGAGCGAATTGCGAGCACATTGAATTGAAACCAATGATGCTGAATTCTTGGGCAAAGAAACAAAGTGCTGGTGGAACGCAGCAGGTCAGGCAGCATCTGTGGAGGGACCCTTCTTCAGACAGAGTTCCTCCAGCACTGTTTTTTGCTCCTGATTCCAGCATGTGTGGTTTTGTGTATCGTTCATTCCCTCCCCAGATGTTGCATGACCTGCTGAGTTCCTCCAGCACTGTTTTTTGCTCAAGATTCCAGCATTTGAAGTCTTCTGTGCTGCAATGGCAAGTCAAATTTCACACCAATTGGTGTATGTGATAATAAATGTCCTTTGTCTCCTGTGTTTCCAAAGCTTGTTTCTTAATGTGGACAAAACAACCCTGGGTGAAAGCACTACTCGATCCACAAGGGGGCGTTACTGTTACACTCCCAACATAGTCATACAGCATGGAAACAGGCCCTTCAGCCCAACTTACCCATGCCAATCAACATGCCCCATCTATGCTAGTCCCACCTGCCTACATTTGACCCATATCCCTCTAAACTTTCCCTATCCATGTACCTCCATATGTCTTTTAAATGTTGTTATGGTACTGCCTTAACTATCTCCACTGGCAGCACGTTCCATATACCCACTCAACCTCTGTATGTAAATGCTGACCCTCAGGCTCCTATTAAATGTTTCCCCTCTTACCTTAAACCCATGTCCTCTGGCTCTTGATTCTCCTACCCTGGGTAAAAGGCTCTGTACATTAACCCTATCTATTCTGCTCTTGATTTTGTGCACCTCTATAGGATCACCCCTCAGCCTCCCCTGCTCCAAGCAATAAAGCCCCAGCCCACCCAACCTCTCCCTATAGCTCAGGTCCTCAAATCCTGGCAACATCCTCGTAAATCTTCTCTGCATTCTTTCCACCTTAACGGCATCCTTCCAATAGCAGGGTGACATAATACTCCAAATAGTCTTTTGCCAATATAGAATTTGCAGCTCTGCTTGCTCTCATACCGTTTAATTAGTTATTTTGAGACACTCAGAATTTTAGTTAAAGACTGCTTTGGGTTCTGGTTGTTTTCTCTTCTGCTGTGGGATGCCGAGTCCAACAGTACTGTAGAATCATAGAAACAAGGAACTGCAGATGCTGGTTTACACAAATAGGACACAAGATGCTGGAGTAACTCCACGGGTCAGGCAGCATCTCTTGGGGAACATGGATGAGTTACGTTTTGGCTTGGGATGCCTCTTCAGTGATTGTCAGGGTGGGAGGGACGAAGAAAGCTGGGAGAGAAAGGCAGGACAAAGCGTGGTAGGTAATAGATGGACACAATCGAGGTAAGGTTTTGATGTCTGTCTATACGATGCCTATCAAAAGTAGGATCCACACTTTACATTCATAAAGCACAAGAGTGGCACAGCACTAGAGTTGCTGCCTTACTGCGCCAGAGACCCAGGTTCAATCTGGACTACGGGTGCTGTCTATATGGAGTTTGCACGTTCTCCCATGGGTTTCCTCCAGGTGCTCTGGTTTCCTCCCACGCTCCAAAGACGTGTGAGTTTGTAGGTTAACTGGCTTCTGTAAATTGTCCCTAGTCTGCAGGATAAACTAGTGTATGGGTGATCGCTGATCGGCGCGGTCATGGTGGGCCGTGGGGCCCGTTTCCACTCTGTAACTCCAAACTGCTGCAGATGGGTACATTTGATTAAGAATACATAATTTACAAATAATGTTCACCAGAGTAAGTTTAAAGTGAGGCAACGATTATTTGATGTAGTAATGCCAAAAAAAAAGCAGAATTAGTCAGTTTATTAAAAACAACATTGTCATAGTCTCCTGGTCTGTAGAGATTGTGAACAGAGATGTGGGTGAAGGAACCTTTGTTTCAGCAGATACCTGACCAGGATGAGGGGTACATGCCGTACAAAAGCAAGGCGACCTGGCGATCATGGTTCCAAGAAGCAGAAACAGTGCTTGGCAAGAACAGGATCAATGTCGGCTTGGATTGATATCTCAGGTCAACGATCTGTTCCAAAACGACACAGAAACAATTTTTGCAAATCACCCGTAAACCACTGCAGACCCAGTCATTCCTCAGGTCTTTTTTTTTTTTTTTAGAGTGTTTTCTTTTTAAACCAGACTCTCTGGGCTTGATTTTATTCACGTTCAGAATCACCAAATGTGTGTGTCGTGTTTTTGTTAGTTCTTTGCTTCTGCCACTTTGTTCAAGTACGTGTGGGGAGGGTGTGAGGTGAGCAGGAAGGAGTGGATGGGAACAAGGGTGCAGCAAGTTAGTACCCCGCCTCCAATTGTTCGGGCAGTTTATTGATTAGTTCAAAGCATATGGAGGTCACTGGAAAAGAAAATATTTATTGTTCACCATGAACCAAGAAGCTTGTTAAAGATCGGTGGATGTTGATAGATCTAGAATCAGGAATAGGCTGAACTGGGTGAGTGGAGTTCATCTGCAGCAAGGAACTGCAGATGCTGGTTTATAAAAGACAAAGTGCTGGAGAAACTCAGCGGGTCAGTCAGCATCTCTGGACAACGTGGCTAGGTGATGTTTCGGGCCGGGAACCTTCTTCTGACCCGAAACATCACCTTCCATGTTCTCCAGAGATGCTGCCTGACCCGCTGAGTTACTCCAGCACATTGTGTCTTCACTTGTATTGTATTCAGTGCTCACGCATCTACAGTGAAGAAACGAAACACTGACTGGAGCTGCAATTCCTTCCAGACTGTAAGGATGGTGGATTTCCATTAGAGACCAGATGGGTTTCCCTGACAATCCATGGTTATCATTACTGAGTTAATTTCTTTACTCCAAATTTAAAACCTGAACAAATTCCCCTGCTACCAGGTTGGGTACAAGTCCATGGGCCACACCTATGGTGTCTCGCTAAGGCACACATCTTTTATTGACTTAATTAATCCAAGCTCGTTGAGGCATGATCAAAGCAAGGTCTCATTATTTGCTTGGCGGCCTTACCTACCAAAGGACACTTGCCAACTGGGATGCAACACTGGCAGCATGTAAAAACCTGCCTGGTGTAGACTTTAGAGATACAGCGCAGAAGAAGGCCCTTTGGCCCACCAAGTCCATGCCAAACAGTGATCACCCCGTACACTAACACTATTCTACACACTGCGGACAATTTACAATTTTACTGAAACCAATTAACCTACAAACCTGTACATGTAGGAGGCAACCGGAGCACCCGGGGAAAACCCACACAGGTCACGGCGAGAACGTTTAGACTCTGTACAGAGCACTTGTAGTCAGGATCAAATCCAGGTCTCTGGTGCTGTAAGGCAGCAACTCTACCGCTGCGCCACCGTGCTGCCCCATTCTGACTCTCTGTGCTGCGGTCCCCACTGCTGAGTTGTTTCTAGATGTCACCTTGGTGGAAAACGTGGGGTGTGTCTGGTCTGCGGGGCTCGGTGGCACCCACGGGTGGGGTGCCATAGACCCAGGCGTAACCGCAGTTATAATAACGTGTACAGATAGGAAAAGGTTAGAGGGGTATGGGCTAAATGGGACTAGCTTAGATGGGGCACCTTGGTCAACCTGGACAAGTTGGGCTTAAGAGCCTGTTTCCATGCTGTGTGATTCCATGACTCTAACCGGTTCTCCCACCACTCTTTACAGGTTAGTGATTCAGAAGGAAACCGGTTTCCAAATCCTCCTGTCTCAGGAATCTGTGCTATTTCAACTCCAATTTACTCAGAAGTGTTAGTTAAGTAAATGATCCCATCCAGGGTGAAGAACATAAAGGCTTGCGTGCGGGTTTGTAGGTAAATTGACCTCTGTAAACTACCCCTCATGTGTTGGAAGTGCAGGTAAATTGGTGTGAACGTGTGATCGATGGCCGGCGTGGACTGGGTGGGCCAAAGGGCCTGTTTCCATGCTGTATCTGTTAATCAATTAAAATAGGAGCAGAAGTGAGCCTCACAGCTCGGTAGTTTGCTCCGCCATGCACTGAGATCACGGCTTCTTCAGCCTTGCCTCAGCTCCGTTTTATTGCCTGTTCCCTAGAATTCTTGACTCTTCCATTGTCCATAAGTCTATCTACCTCATTCTTAAGTGCCACCCATGGATAGGGGGCAAGTGAAATGGTTGCCTAAAATACTCTCACAGCTCTTCCTCCTTAGCAACCCCTACAGTAAGTGGCAGTGGCCACAGCACACCTTGTTAGACATGTATTTCACCCAGAGGTAATTGCCCATCCAGCTATTATTGCAGTTCCCCTTAGCACAGCTTAGCAGAACACAACATTGGTGCCACAGCTCTAAGGGCTGTGCATCTGAACACAAATAATTTGAAATAAAATCAAGCCATTTGTCTCTTGCCTAATTAAAATGGACTCTGCTCCATTGAGGTTGGTTGCCTGCCAAGGCTGGAATGGGGATGGGATAGGGTTGTGGAACAATTTGATTCAAAGGTGCTCTTCACCAGCCTTCAGTTGATAATGGGATCTGCCGTCAGGTCTTGCAGAGAGCCAGTGGCAGCTTCCTGTTAATACTGCGGAAATCACTTGAGATGCACACAGACTCCGAAAGAAACTGGAATTCCAAAGCAGTGCTGGAACTCAGAGAGCAGTAAGGAGAGAGGGAAGCGAGGATTGCTGGAGCAGCCTCATTTGTGGAGGTAAGCATCTAACCACAAGTCGCCAGACTTCTTCAGGGACCTAGGGGTGTGAAAAGTCATATGTTAGATGATGAGCCTCGATCTACAACATATGAGATAAGCTTAATTAAAAGTCTAAACAAATAATTTGCACCAGAAATAATTAAAAATTGAAAGACTTTAGAGACACAGTGCGGAAAAAGGCCCTTCGGCCCACCGAGTGCGTGCCAGCCAGCGATCACCCCATACACTAGCACTATCCTACACATTAGGAACAATTTCCAATTATTACCGAAGCCAATTAACTTACAAACTTGTATGTCGTTGGAGTGTGGGAGGAAACCAGAGCACCCGGAGAAAACCCACACGGTCACAGGGAGAACATACAGGCCTGTGATCAGGATTGAACCGAGGTCTCTGGCGTCGTAAGGCAGCAACTCTAACGTTGCGCCACGGTGCCACCCGCTGATACAGCGTGGAAACAGGCCCTTTGGCCCCCTGACCATTGATCTTTAGTTCTATGTTATCCCACGTTCTCATCCACTCCCTACACACCTGGAATAATTTCAGAGGCCAATTAACGCGGTCTGTATGGAGCTTTATGTTCTCTCTGTGACTCTGGCTTTTCTCTGGGTGCTCCAGTTTCCTCACACACTCCAAAGATGCACAGGTTTTAGTATAATTGGCTTTGGTAAAAATCGTAAATTGTCCCTAGTGTGTGGGATGGTGTACGTGGATCGCTGGTCAGTGTGGACTCGGTGGGTCGAAGAGTCTTTTATCCGCTCTGTATCTCTTAAAGTCTAAAAATAGGTTCAATTTTAAGTCTCTCCGGCAGAGAATTAAGATAGTAAACAGTGTGTGGAAAGTGGACATCCACTGGTATCATTGCTCACCCTATGATATCCTTAAAGCCCTGCGACAATGGTTTCACCTGGTAGCTCAGGCCATGCTTGTCACACAGCGACTTCACTAAAGGTGCGATCTTGTAGTAATTGTGACGAGGCATCGTGGGGAAAAGGCTGCAAAAGAAAAATGTTCCAAAGAAAGGAAATTAAGTGTCATTTTGTAATGTCGGATGTCAGAAGAGTAGTTTAGTTTAGAGATACAGCACAGAAACAGGCCCAGACGCTCACCAAAGCCAATTAACCTACAAACCTGTACGTCTTTGGAATGTTGGAGGAAATTGGAGGAAATCCACACATGTCACGGGGAGAATGTACAAACTCCATACAGACAGCATTCATGGTCAGAATTGAACCCGGGACCCTGGCACTGTAAGTCAGCAACTCTACCGCTGCGCCACCGTTTCGCGACCACAGGAGCCCACAACTGAACAAACTCATCAGGATTAACAAACTCATCAGGAAGGCTGGCTCTGTCCTGGGGGCAGAGTTAGATTCATGGGAGGTGGTCTTGGAGGGGAGGATGCTCCTCAAACCGCAGAGCATCTTGGACAATACAGCTCACCCCCTCCATGACACACAGGTCAATCTGAGGAGTACCTTTGGCAACAAACTGGTTCCACCAAGATGCAGTACAGAATGCCACAGGAGATCCTTCTTTCCTGTGGCTATCAAACTATACAACTCCTCCCCCATCTGTCGTGGGGTGGACTGTCTCCCCCCCCCCCCCCCAAAATCTTTGCACATCCCCAATTCATTCCACTCTCACTTTAATTTCATGTTTCATGTATCTTGTGTTTTATGACTGTTGACAGATTAACTTCCCTCTGGGGATAAATAAAGTTCTATTGTATCGTATCGGAATGTACTTACTGGTGCTCAATCTGAAAGTTGAGATGGCCACTGAACCAGTCATTGAAGAAGGATTGTTCAATGTTACACGTGGAGTCCAACTGGAAAATCAACAGAATTGTAAATCAGAAGCCAGTATCGTATTTGCCTCCATCACCTGGAAGTGCATTCCAGACATTCACCACCCTCTGACCATTCCATGTCTGTCCAATCTCTCCCTGTAGCTAATACCCCATATTCCAGGCAATATTCTGGTAAACCTCCTTTCCAAAGCCTCTACATCCTTCCTGTAATGGGGGCAACCAGAAATGCATGCAATATTCCAAATACAGCCTAATCAAATTCCTATAAAGCTGCATCATGACTTCCTGAAGTAATGAGGGAAAGGAGCTCACATTGTTCAGGAGGGCAGCATCATTGGGACATGTGGCATAGGCTCAGCTTGTATTTCAATGAATTCCAAAAAAATGTAGAAATTTAATAGCAGGATTGAAAATGACTATGAATTTGGTGGAATGGTAAAGAAAAAAATATCAGTGCGAAGATAGTGACATTTAAGAAGCTTTTAGAGAGGCAAGTAGATATGGAGGGATATGCATCATGGGCAGGCAGATGAGACTAGTCTATCTTGGAATCATGTTTGGCACAAACATTGCGGGCTGAAGAGCCTGTTCCTGTGCTGTACTGTTGTAAGATTCCAGATTTTTTTTAAATCATGTTTTGGTTTGATATCAGAAAGTACCTCTACATTTCAAAGTGGTGAAAAGACAAAGACTGTCCCTTATAAAGCTATTGAGATTTGGGCCACTCACAATTTCAGCAGAGTCTGGTGGATTTATGTTGGGTAAAGGTGCCAAAGGCTACAGGAGCAATGCAGGGAGATTATTCAATGGCTAATTGAGATGCCTAATGGATTGCTATCACTCCCATGTAACACACCTTAACTTAGCAAATATTAATGTTGAGGTGATGTGCATTACATTAGCAGTTCTTAAGAATTTGGTTTAGCCTAGTTGAGTTTAGTTTATTGTCACGTGTACCAAGGTACAGTGAAAAGCTTTTGTTGCATGCTAACCAGTCAGCCGAAAGACAATACATGATTACAATTGAGCCATCCACAGTGTACAGATACGGGATAGAGGGAATAACGTGAATAATTTTACTGCAAGATAAAGTCCGATCAAAGATAGCCCTAGTGTCTCCAATGAAGTAGATAGTAGCTTAGGACTGCTCTCTAGTTGTTGCTAGGATGCTTCAGTTGCCTGATAACAGCTGGGAAGAAACTGTCCCTGAATCTGGAGGTGTGCGTTTTCACACTTCTATATCTTTTGCCTGATGGGAGAGGGGAGAAGAGGGAGTGGCCAGGGTTCGACTCATCCTTGATTATGCTGGTGTCTTTGTCGAGGCAACTTGTGGTGTAAATAGAGTCAATGGAAGGGAGGTTGGTTTATATTGTACTGCAGGGAATGTGATACAGAGGCAGTAACACTCCCTCTTACAATTAGTCTGGCCTCCTTATCCAAAGATCTGTTTGAAAAAGAGAAATACCAAAGCCAATATGGAAAGAAGATATGTAGGAAGGAACTGCAAATGCTGGTTTATACTGAAGGTAGACACAAAATGCTAGAGTAACTCAGCGAGTCAGGCAGCATCTTTGGAGGAAAAAGAATAGGTGACATTTTGGGTCGGAACCTTTCTTCCATTCTGGAAGAATGGAAAGAATTTTGCATCAAAATATCCCATTTTGCATCCACTGAAATCTGAATGATTAGCCCTGCAGTTTTAAAGCCTTTTACAAATTAGCAGCATGACTGATCCTTGATGGTTTTACATATTTGTTTTATTGATTATATGAATCTGGTTTCTTCAATTTAGCATTATATGTTTTACTTTGAAATAGCACAACACAGTGACGCAGCAGCAGTGTTGCTCTCTTACAGCATCAGAGTCCCAGGTCCGATCCTGACTACGGGTGCTGTCTGTACAGAGGTTGTACGTTCTCCCTGTGACCTCATGGGTTTTCACCGGGTGTTCCAAAGTTTCCTCCCACATTCCAAAGACATACAGATTTGTAGGTTAATTGGCTTCTGTAAATTGTCAATTGTCCCTAGTGTGTAGGATAGAGCTAGAATACAGGGTGATTGCTGGTCGGCATGGATTTGTTGGGCCGAAGGGCCTGTTTCCATGCTGCATCTCTAAAGTCTTAAGGCAACACTCTTTACATTTACCATCCCTAACTCCATACAATATTCACACTCCATTTAATCACCAACTTTCTTAGATCGACGTCATTGTGCCTGCACTTTCCTGTATTATTATGAAACTTTAATTTACTATAAATATTCTAATTATGTTGATTAGAATTTTAATAAATTGCCTTCAGTATTCAGGGCCGACAGAACAACGGAGGACTCCGGTAAGACCAAGGGCGGCGGACTGTGCATCTATGTGAATAACACATGGTGCGCAGACGTTGTTAGGATTGGTAGTCACTGCTCTGCTGACCTGGAATACCTGATGTTAAAGTGCAGGCCCTTCTATTTGCCCAGAGAATTCACATCGACTGTTATCACGGCAGTCTATGTACCCCCGGATGCTAATGCCAGGCTAGCAATGGAAGAGCTGCAAGCTGCTATCAGCAAACATCTATCTGCTCACCCTGAGGGGGCATTTATTGTTGCGGGTGATTTCAACCACTCCGACCTTAAAACTGTACTCCCCAGGTTCCATCAGCATGTTTCCTGCCCAACCAGAGGAAACAATATTCTGGACTTAGTTTACACTAATATTACTGAAGCCTACAAAGCCCTCCCCCTCCCCCACCTTGGTCAGTCTGACCACCTCTCTCTGTTCCTGCTCCCCAAATACACACCTCTGATCAGACGTGTGAAACCCACCACGAGGACAGTGAAGGTCTGGCCTGAGGGGGCTGTCTCTGTTTTACAGCAGCAGTTTCAGCAGACAGACTGGAGTCTGTTTGCTACTCGGTCCACCTTCAATTCACAAGTGGACATCAACTCATACACCTCAACAGTTATTGAATATATAAAATTCTGCACCGATAATGTCACTACCCACAAAGAAATAAAGACCTTCCCTAACCAGAAGCCGTGGATGAGCAAGGAGGTCAGACTCCTACTGAAGGCTCGCGATGCCGCTTTCAGATCTGGCGACGCTGAGGGATACAGCTCATCCAGGGCCAATCTGAAAATGGGAATTAGGAATGCCAAACTCAATCACAAACGGCGGATTGAGGAGCACTTCCAAAACAACTCTGACCCCAGGCGCATGTGGCAAGGAATCAAATCCCTTGCCGATTACCAGAAAGTTAACACCCCTCCCCCAGACAACGCCACCCTTCCTGACGAACTAAACCATTTCTATGCTCGCTTTGACCGGGATAACAAAACCCCAGCCATCAAAGTTGCTCCACCCCCAAATGAACAACCCCTCAGTCTCTCCACCTCTGCTGTACAAGATGCACTGAGCAAGGTGAATGAGCGCAAAGCTGCCGGCTCCGATGGCATCCCTGGCCGGGTGCTTAGGGCATGTGCTGGACAACTATCCCCAGTCTTTACCGACATTTTCAATCTCTCACTGGCCCAGGGTGTTGTCCCCACTTGCCTCAAGACATCAACCATCGTGCCAGTGCCCAAACAGTCAGCCACAGGGAGCCTCAACGATTTCTGCCCAGTGGCACTCACCCCTGTCATTGCTAAGTGCTTTGAGCGGCTGATCTTGGCTCACCTCAAAGCCAGCCTCCCCCCCACACTGGACCCCCATCAGTTTGCCTACCGGGCCAACAGGTCTACAGAGGATGCCATATCGGCGGCCCTACACTCTGCCCTGACCCACCTGGACAACAACAACTCCTACATCAGGTTGCTGTTCATTGATTTCAGCTCCGCTTTTAACACTGTCATCCCCGCCAGCTTGATCACCAAACTCAGCGGGCTTGGCATCTCCACCTCCCTCTGCAACTGGACACTGGATTTCCTCACCAACAGACCACAGTCTGTTAGGGTCAACAACCTCAGGGTGCCACAGGGCTGTGTGCTCAGCCCTCTCCTCTACTCCCTCTTCACCCACGACTGCATCCCTAAGTACGGATCCAACGTCATCATTAAGTTTGCTGACGACACCACGGTGGTAGGACTGATCAGTGACAACGATGAGTCAGCCTACAGAGAGGAGGTCCAGCACCTGACAACCTGGTGTGCCAACAATAACCTCGTCCTCAACTCCAAGAAGACGAAGGAAATTATTGTCGACTTCAGGAAGGTCAGAGGGGGCAGACATACCCCCATCCATATAAACGGGACTGAGGTGGAGCGCGTCTCCAGCTACAAATTCCTCGGGGTACACATCTCGGAGGATTTGTCCTGGTCCCTCAACACCTCCAAGCTGATCAAAAAGGCACAGCAGCGCCTTTACTTCCTGAGGAGACTCAAGAAAGCCCACCTGTCCCCCCAGATCCTGACCAACTTCTACCGGTGTACCATCGAGAGCATCCTGACCACCTGCTTCACGGTATGGTACAGCAGCTGCACTGTTGCGGACAGGAAGGCACTACAACGGGTGGTGAAAACCGCGCAGCACATCATCGGTGCCCCGCTCCCTGCCATGGATGCCCTCCACCGAAAACGGTGTCTGAAACGGGCTGGGTAGATCATTAAAGACCCCTCCCACCCCAACCATGGACTGTTTGCCCTCCTCCCATCAGGGAGGCGGTACAGGAGCCTCAGGTCTCGTACCAGTAGGATGAGGAACAGCTTCTACAATTATACCATCGCATTGCTGAACTCGGAGTCCCGCCGATAGATTCCTCTGGTCCCTCTGTCCCCATTGTTAATTATTCTGTATTTTTGATTATTCTGTATCCTTTTTTTTTAAATTTTCTATATTGCACTACTACTACGGACTGACGCAAAACTGCATTTCGTTGTACCCATACTCAGTATTTGTGCAATGACATTAAAGTTGAATTGAATTGAATTGAATTAACATTCTGAGCAACAAAGTCATTGAAATTTGAAGTTGAAATAGATAATAGAAAGTGACGTAATGTAATTTGCTTCTCCAGTCATGAATAGTGTGCATTAATAATTGAAGATCTTTCTCCACAGATTAATGAGAGATCATGTATCGAACATCTCAACGTGATAATGGAACCATAAGACACAAAACTTTTCATGGAGTGTCTGATTGATTTGTGCTCTTTTTATCTTTCTGAACTCTCTCTGTTTCCTCTCTTGAAAACAAAAGCACTTGGTGTTCCACAGATACTGGACCACCTGTCAGGGTCTCCTACATGTAGCAATTCCCCATTTCAAGACTTGACACTAATAAGATCATTTATTATCACAGTCAGGACTGATCTATCCTCTCAAATGCCCCACTCTTCATTGTCCGTCCAGGAGTCGTCCAACAAAACAAGCAAAGAGATTAAATAAATGAATGGTGACCAGATCTTGTTACCGAGCCTCCACTGATGCACCAAATCGTGGCAACAGTCAATCAAGATGGTCTGAAGAAGGGTCCTGTCACGCAACATCACCTATCCATGTCCTCCAGAGATGCTGCCTGGCCCACAGAGTTACTCCAGCATTTTGTCTCTATCTTTGGTATAAACCAGCATCTGCAATTCCCTGTTATTACCAATCAGTGTCAAGAAACCAAGCGACCAATTTGATGTGGCACTCTGTAAAACTGAGGGGAAATAGTTTTGATGCATCTCTTGTGCAATGACTATAATTTAGTGGTGAACATTTTATTACGAATAAATATTTCTAACACCACGAAAGCATGTTTTTTGAAGTGAAAACTTTCATAAAAGGCCCAAAGAAAGTTCCAAATCTGTTCATTAAATGGAAACTACCTGCATACTGAGCCAGTCCTTGTGCTTTTCATCATCAATCTCCATTGGAATATGGCTCATCTGGGTCACCCACACAAACCAATGGCTCTCGATGAACCTGCAGAGAGAATTATGCAGTAGTTAGGTGTCAACTCTTATCAACACTATACTTACCCTATAACTATCAGGCGATAAAACACACAACCTCTAAATAAACTCTGATCTACATCGGTGTAAAGCAGCATCTGCAGTTCTTTCCTACACAGAACTTTGTTGTTGTTGTTTATGGTGTTTACGCAGACATCTGTTGAACTGATGCAGGTAGGAATTCCATTGTTCTGTTTCAGGAACATATGACAATAAAACACTCTTGAATCTTGACTAGAACAACATCTAAAGGCTGTTTTGACAGGTACATGGATAGGAAAAGTTTAGAGGGGTATGGGCCAAATGTGGGCAGGTGGGACTAGTGTAGATGAGGCATCATGGTCAGCATGGACACATTGGGCTGAAGGGCCTGTCTCTGTTTGGGTCATTTATTTGGGTGCCCTTCCATGAATATTATGAAGTGCAACCAGTTAACATCTTTTATTCAAGTTCATTTCATTTGATTTATTCTCATTTCCTGAGCTGATCACCCGAGCATGGTTTCATGGCAACAGGTAGATTTCTAAATGGCTGTTATTGTTCAGTAAAGTTGACATAGAAAGTTGGTAAAACTTAGACTTCATTAACTGATAGCTGATAAAGTCAAGTCCCTATTGGCAAGCTGACAAAATACCTGGAAAGCTATAAAATATTTCTTAATGGAATCTGTTTACTCCACTTAGTAATCCTATTCAAATTCTAACCACAGCACAACTGACATTATAGTCATGGAGTCATACAGCATGGAAACAGGACCTTCGGCCCAACTTACCCATGCCGAGCAAGTTGCCCCATCTGCACCAGTCTCATGGCCCCAGTGTTTTCCCCGTATCCCTCTGAACCTTTCCTGTCTGAGTTATTGTACCTGCCTCAACTACCTCCTCTGGCAACATGTTTCATATACCCAACATCCTTTGTGTGAAAAAGTTGTCCCTCGGATTCCTATTAAATCTTTCCCCTCTTACCTTAAACATATGTCCTCTGGTTCTTGATTCCCCTACTCTGGGTAAAAGACTCTATGCTTTCACCCTACCTACAGTGTTCCCCTCATGATCTTAACACCTCCATAAGATCACCCCTCATCCTCCTGTGCTCCAAGGAATAATATCCTAGCCTACCCAACCTCACCCTATAGCTCAGGCAACATCTTCATAAATCTTCTTTGCACTCTTTCCAGTTTGACAACATCTTTCCTATAGCATGGTGACCAAAATTGAACACAATACTCCAAATGCAACCTCATCAATGTGTTGTACAAAATTAATGGTTTCTTTGCCAGAAGCTTGCTATGCCTCGTGCTGCAACATCCAATCCCAACAGTTAGGAAAAATTAAAGTGGAATTCAGGTATAATGAAGATACAGAACTGCTCTGAATGACAACAGGAATTTTAACAGAACTTCTGACAATTCACCACTTGGATCATAGGATAAATGGAATTTGAGCATTGGAGTTGCTCCAAAAACCTAAGTTAACTCAAAACATGTGCCTAATGAGGGGAAGCACAGTGGCGCAGCTGATAGAGCTGCAGCCTCACAGCACTAGAAACCCAGTTTCGATCCTGACCTCAGGTACTGTCTGTGTAGACTTTACCTGTTCTCCCTGTGACTGCATAGGATTTCTTCGGGTGCTCCGGTTTCCTCCCACATCCCAAAGACGTGCAGGTCTGTAGGTTAATTGGCCTCTGTAAATTATCCCTCATGTGTCGGGAGTGGATGAGAAAGCGGGATTATATATAGAACTAGTGAGAACGGGTCAACGTGGACTCTGTGGGCCGATGGGCCTATTTCCATGTTGTATCTTTCAATTCAGTTCAACTATTTAAATGTGGCAGCACCTTAATTCATAATCCAAATAATCGTAACACTAGTAGGTTTGACTGAAAATAAAATAATTCTCCCTAATCGTACATACCTGACAAATAGAACAAAGATGATCGAACCAAAGAATCCATAGAAAGAGGCATAGGTGTTGAAGTAGCGGATGTAGTACGTTGTTGCCCAGGCAAGATCCTGCAAAGTAGGGAAGACGCAAACCAGGTCGTTAATGGCTTTGTTATATTATTCCTGATTTACACTCGGTGTAAACACCATTGCTCTGTTGTGCATCCAACACAATCAATGTAGGGAGTGCTGAGCTTCAGCTCCCATCTTAGGCTGTTCAAGATGTGTCGCTCAGACATTTTTTGCAGGCGAATCCACACTTTGCAAAGAGGTGGGCAACCGTCTCCTCTCTTTAGCAGCCGTCCCGAGGGCAGCGTGCGCTGGTAGTGAGGTTCCGACAGTGCAGGAAGAATATGACTGGGAGGGCTCCCCTCTCCGCCAGCCAAGCCAGGTCTTGGTTCTTGTTGGTGAGTTCTGGCGATGAGGCATTTCGCCAGACAAGCTGGGCAGTCTGCTCTGGGAATCACGCCACAGGATCCATGGAGTCATTTCCCTGCAGTACCTGCAGGACGTTCCGTGCTGACCACTGCCTGATGGACTTGTGGTCAAAGGTGTTGGTCCCGAAGAACCTTTCCACGAGCGACAGATGGTGTGGCAATGTCCAGCTAACTGGCACATTGCATGGCATCTGTGCCAGGCCCATCCTTCGCAACACCGGGGACAGGTAGCACCTCAGCAGGTAGTGACACTTGGTGTCAACTTGCCTTGGTTTTATGCTCCACCTGATGCACGTTGGGCACGTTTTTATCCCCGTTGTCTGCTGACGTGCATTGTGGCCCGTCGCACCCGGTCCATCCTTGACCCCCAGATGAACTGGAAGATGGCCCGGGTGATCCATGTGGAGTAGGAGGGAGGGACAGGCCACACAGTGTCAAGTACAGCAGCCCTGAGAGTACCTCACACCTGATGACCAAATGTTTTCCCGTTATAGAGAGGGAGCACTGCTTCCACAGCTCCAGTTTCTTCCCCACCTTGGCTATCCACTCCAGTCACACGCCTCCGCCCCCCCGAACCAGATCCCCAGCACCCTCAAGAAGTCAGGCTTGATGGTGAAGGGGACGGAAGATCGGTCGGGCCAGTTGCCAAAGGGCATGGCCTCTCTCTTCCTGCGGTTCACCCTGGCTCCCGTGGCCGACTCAAACTGGTCGCAGACGCTGATCAATCTGCGGACCGACCCTGGATCCGAGCAGAAGACGGCGACATCGACCATGTACAGGGAGGTTTTGACCTGAGTGCCCCCACTGCCTGGCAATGTCACTCCTCTTATGCTCACGTCCTTACTGATGGACTCGGCAAAAGGTTCAATACAACAGACGTACAAGACAGGGGAGAGAGAGCAACCCTGCCTGACTCTAGACCTGACGGGGAAGCTGTCTGATTCCCACCCATTGATTTGGACTGCACTACAGATATCGGTGTAGAGCAGTTGGATCCAATTTCTGATTCCCTCTCCAAAGCCCATTTTGGAGAGCACGTCCCTCGTGTACGTGTGTGATATCCTGTCGAAGGCCTTCTCATGGTCCAAGCTGACTGGGCAGGCATCCACCCGTCTATCCTGCAAGTAGGCAATGCTAACCAAAACATTCATGAGGGAAGTGTCCGGGGGTGGGGAGGGAGGGAGGGTGTATTGCCGGGGGTGGGGAGCGTGTATTGCCGGGGGTGGGGAGAGAGGGTGTATTAACGGCGGTGGGGAGGGTGTATTGCCAAGTTGACCAGGATCGACTGCATGTGCCTAGACGGTTTGTCTGCACACAAATAGAACTGCCTTCCTGCTAGGACCCTCGAATCTGTTCCATTCAATATTTACTTTGCAATACTGGCCTTACAACACAGATGCATCACTTTTCACAAATGCAAAAGCCAATGTACTCTTGATGTCCAGAATGGCACGGATATTTGGGAGCTCAGTATTCCCCAACTAATGAGGAAAGACAACTCAATTGGGCCGAGTGCCAAACAAAAAAATTGCTGATTCCTTTACGGGGAGGAAGAAGAACTCACAGGTCCACTCACCCAAACCTTTCCTCACAATAGTCCCACTGTAGCATGGGGCAGAACATAGAACAGTACAGTGGAAAAGCAGGCCCTTCGGCCCACAATGTCGATGCCACAGATGATGCCAAGACCATCACCAATCTATCTGCACATAACCCATATCCCTCCATTTGCTGCATATCCATGTGCCTGTCCAAAAGTCTTTTAATTGCCACTAATGTATCTACTTCAATCACCCCCCTAGGCAGCATATTCTGATTTTTCCATCCTTCGGGAAAAAGGGGCAGTGTTGTGTGTTCCCACTCTCCACTTTCCACTGCGCTCCGGTGGAAAGAGGTGCAGGAAGAGAAAGCAGGAAGTAAGGTTCAGACCCAAAACGTCACCTGATCTTTTTCTCCAGAGAAGCTGCCTGACCCACTGAGTTACACCAGTATTTTGTGTCAACCTTCATAATAATGTTCAACTTGGACGAATGTGGGGAGAATGGGAGAGAGGCTAATGTACGTACCACCCAATCGCGGCGGGTGATCATCGTCATCGTTATCTGAATGTAGAAATACACCGGAATTAACAGGGGCGGGCCAACTGTAAGAGAGAGCAGCAAATGACAGCACAGCACATAATCAGCACACATAACAACCGTGACAGCCTACAGTATTGCCAGATGCTCAAGGAGACATACTCACTGAGGTAGAAGTACTCGTGCTGATAGTTGTACGGCAAATACTTGATCTTCTTTTTTCCAAACTACCGGTAGAAAAGAGGACTTAGGTGTAAACCAAGCCAAGCCTTTAGTACATAGTTGCAGAATCAAGGAACTGCAGATGCTGGTTAACACACAAAAGGACACAAAGTGCTGGAGTAATTCAGTGGGTTAAGCAGCATTTCTACAGAACATGGATAGGTGCTGTTTCAGGTCAGGACACTTCTACAGACTGAAGAAGAGTCTCAACCTGAAACGTCACCTGTCCATGTTCTCCAGAAAAGCTGCCTGACCCGCTGAGTTACTCCAGTACTTTGTGATTGAAGCAAGTTCTCGACTCAAAATGTCACCTGTCCATGTTTTCCAGAGATGCTGCCTGTCCTGCTAAATTACTCCAGCACTTTGTGTTCTTTGGTACACAGTTCATAGGATACACTATCCTAAACATGCCAGACCTTAATTAAATTCCACTCTAACATTCTCCCTGATCAGTAGTGCATTAGATTCCATCCCACATCCTTCTCCTATGTACTTATTGTTCTATTCAGCTAACTATTGCAGACACACACTCCAAGTAGGGAGCAAATAGGAGATAGGGTTACAATATTTATTAAGGATTTTTCTGCCAACATTGCTACCCATCAGAAGCATGAAACACAGAACAATAGATATATTCAAATGGTAACATATCATTGAAACCGCCATTGGATTCATCAAGTAGATCTATTATCAGGTTCAGTGAAGGATCTCTTGACTGTTGGACAGAGTGGGAAGAAGGAGCAAGTATCCATGTGCTCCATATGATCATTTTCCTTTCACTACCACACTACCCCCTGTGTCTCTTCCTCTTTTTCACCAAGTGAAACACCAGAGAGTCATTCACTCTAGAACCATATCATGTTTAGAGTGGCACGATGGCGCAGCAATAGAGTTGCTGCCTTAAGGCGCCAGAGACCCAGGTTCGATCCTGACCAGGGGTGCTGTCTATACAGAGTTTGTATGTTCTCCCTGTGACTGCGTGAGTTTTCTCTGGGTGCTCCTGTTTCCTCCCACACTCCAAAGGTGTACATGTTTGTAGGCTAACTGCTTTTGGTAAAAATTGTAAATTGTCCCCAGTGTGTATGATAATGCTAGTGTACGGGAATTGCTGGTTGGCATGGATTCGATGGGTCGAAGGGCCGTTTCTACGCTGTATCTCTAAACTAAACTAAACTATATTTGCTGTCAATTACATGCAATGGGGTGAGCAATATGCACAAATATCATGACTGGGACCAGAGTGAAATGCCTGCTTTCAGCTTTAAGAACAGGAATCCTTCCCACCACATTTTATCTCATCTTCAAATATTTGATTATCTGTGAAAAATCCAGGTTGATATAAATCCTTTCTAGGGGAATTTAAAAATGAAAGAAAACTCACATCCAAGGGCATTTTCGTAGTATTCATTATTCTGCTACTAAATCATCTGAAAACTTGATCTGTTATTCACTCCTATATATAACAGCAATTGCTATTACGAGTAAAATGATTTTGTAAATGTCTCCATGGCTCCTATTCTGTAACTCAGGGCAGTTTTATTTTAATGAAACCAATGATTCTGTTTACTAAATGTATGAAGAGGTCAGACAACATGACAGTCTCGCATACGTGTAATTTTATCCCAATTCAGGTCCCAGCCTCGAATATCAAGAAGATAGAAAGAATCTGTATTGCAAATTTCCCAACACTACTTCCCTTTAACCTGTTCACTGTCAAGTTTTTTCCCCACTATTGGCCATGACCCGAGTATACTCAGGGGTGGCACTGAACAGGTTAATGTTGAAATCAAGTGAATCTTGATTCAGAGTAATCCAGCATGGAATCAGGCCCTTCAGCCCACCTCGTTAATGCAGACAAAGATGCCACGTCTAAGTTAGTCCCATTTACCCGTATTTGGCCCATATCCCTGTAAACCTTTCCTATCCATGCTGTTTTTTTTTAATTTTTCCCTCCCCCACAATAGAGAACAGAATTTTTCATTTTAATTCATAATTTGGAACTCAGTACAGAGAGTCAATGTTTCCTTATTCACCTCAAGGTCATTTTTCAAACTTATTCTTGTCCCCAATTATAGGCCTCTATCTTTATTTTAATTTCTGAATTAAAAGAATTTACCTCCACAGGTTGTGTGTTTCCCAGTACGAACACCTTCAGCATGTTCACATCAGGGTCTTTATTAAAGATGTTGGGCTTGGCGTGGTGTTGGAAGTGTCGATGATTCCACCAGTTTCCAGAAGCTCCCTTAGAGATGAGATACAATATCACACAGCTTACTAAGAGCACGATAATCTCCATTCACTCTACCTTTAAGGTTGCTGCCACACTTGTTTACAATAATCCAAACTCATTGTCTGTGAGCTTCACATTTTGTCACAAACAAGTTTTAGCATCCCGCTACGGAATTAATGACCAGATGAATGAACGGTGTACAGTACGGATCATATTGACTGGCTGCATCACGGCCTGGTTCTGCAACGTGAACGCCCAGGAGCGAAGAAGACTGCATAAAGTGGTGAACACTGCCCAGTCCATCTCAGTTCTGACCTCCCCACCATCGAAGGCATTTACAAGAGTCGCTGCCTCAAAAAGGCAGCCAGCATCATCAGAGACCCACACCACCCTGGTCACGCACTCATTTCACTCCTGCCATTGGAAAGAAGATATAAGAGCCTGAAAACTGTAAAGTCCAGGTTCAGAAACAACTCATTCCATCAGGCCATTAAACACTACAACCTCCAAATAAGCTCTGAACTACATAGACTTGGGGGCATTGTTTTTGTCTTTTTGCACTATTATTGTTTGTCTCGTTTATTATATTTTTACAGAGTACTATGTTTACAGGTTCTGTTATGCTGCTGCAAGTAAGAATTTCATTGTTCTGCCTGGGACATGTGACAATAAAACACTTGGCCTTGTGCTTGAGGATTTCATCAGTCTTTCCATATCCTTGTATAATATGCTCCTAACCTATTCAACATTTTCCATAGGATCTTCTGTTTCATCTGCACTCAACACCATTTTTACTACTGTGCCCACCTCTGCACTATTTAACTGCTGCGCCAGTCTGAAGGAGGGCCATGACCCGAAATGTCGCCCTCCACAGATTTCCCTCCACAGATGCTGCCTGACCCACTGAGTTCCTCCAGCACATTGCTTTGCTCAAGATTCCAGTCTCTGCAGTTCCTTGTGCCTCCATAATGATTACCTTCATGTGACCTATCAGGAACTTGTGTAACAGGTGGTTCCATTTTGTTTTCCGGAAAACTGACAAATGTCCGAAGTCATGTTGAAGCCAGCCTGACTGAGCCTGGAATTGACAGAGAAAGATCATCACTTCTGCACTAAGAATTGCAATAAGATAAGAAAATACATTTCACTCCATTTACTATTTATAGCAAGTAATAAAATAATAGTCAAGAAATTTAACCATGCAATGCTCTTTTCTGCATTTCACTATTATAAATTAACAAATGGCTTCCTTTTGTTTACAGATAAAGCATGGAGCAGGCCATTCGGCCAACCGCGTCTATGCCAACCATTGATCACCCGTTCACACTTGTTCCAGGCTATCCCACTTTCGCATCCACTCCCTACACACTCGGGGCAATTTACAGAGATACTGACTGTTGAATTAAATCTATTAGTGTAACTGCTGGATAGCCATTTCACAATGATTAGTTTAGAGATAAGCATGGAAACACGCCCTTCGGCCCACTAAGTCCACACTGACCCGTTCACACTAGTTCCATGTTATCCAATATTCCGTACACACTAGGGGCAATTCATAGAAGCCAATTAACTTACAAACCTGCACGCTTTTGGGATGTGGGAGGAAACCAGAGCACCCGGAGGAAACCCGTGCGGTCACATGGAGAACATGCAAACTCCACACAGACAGTACCCGAGGTTAGGACAAAAACCCGAGACTCTGGCGCCGTGAGGCAGTGGGTCTACCAGCTGCGCCACTGTGCCTACCATAATGAATCAAGAATTACGATAATAAATTACCTCAGGGATGCCTTGAATCTAAGTGACTGTCGATGGAATACATGAAGCCACATATAAAATATAAACCCGTTCTTCATTAGTACAAGTGTCAGAGGTTATGGGGAGAAGGCAGGAGAATGGGGTTAGGAGGGAGAGATAGATCAGATATGATTGAATAGTCTTTAATGACGATGGGCCGAATGGCCTAATTCTGCTCCTATCACTTATGATCTTACGATTTTAATACAGCAGGTGGGAAACCAGCTCTAAAATTCTGCACCAGTTTGCAAAAGAGAGGTAGTCACAAAATGCTGGAGTAACTCAGCGGGACAGGCAGCATCTCTGGAGAGAAGGAATGGGTGACGTTTCCGGTCGAGTCCCTTCTTCAGACTGATGTCAGGGAAGTGGGCAGGACAGAGATAGAATGTTGTCGGAGACAGTAAGACTAGTGGGAGAACATGGAAGGGGGAGTGGATGGAGAGTGAGGGAAAGCAAGGCTATTTGAAGTTAGAGAAGTCAGTGTTCATACCTCTGGGGTGTAAGCTACCCAAGCGAAATATGAGATGCTGTTCCTCCAATTTGAGCTGGGCCTCACTTTGACAATGGAGGAGACCCAGGACAAAGAGGTCAGATTGGGAATGGGAGGGGGAGTTAAAGTGCTGAGCAACCGGGAGATCAGGTAAGTTAAGGCGGACTGAGCGGAGGTGTTCAGCGAAACAATCGCTGAACCTGCGCTTGGTCTTGCCAATGTACAAAAGTTGACATCTGGAACAGCGGAGACTGTAGATGAGGTTGGAGGAGGTGCAAGTAAACTTCTGCCTCACCTGAAAAGACTGTCGGGGTCCTTGGATGCAGTCGAGGGAGGAGGTAAAGGGGCATGTGTTGCATCTCCTGCGGTTGCAGGGGAAAGTACTTGGGGAGGGGGGGGGGGTGGTGGTTTGGGTGGGAAGGGACGAGTTGACCAGGGAGTTGCGGAAGGAACAGTCACTGCGGAAAGTAGAAAGGGGTGGAGATGGGAAGATGTGGCCAGTAGTGGGATCCCGTTGGAGTATTATATGCTGAATGCGACGGCTGATGGGGTGGAAGGTGAGGACAAGGGGGACTTTGTTCTTGTTGCGAATGGGGGGAGGGGGAGCAAGAGCGGAGCTGCGGGATAACGTGGAGACCCTTGTGAGAGCCTCATCTATAATGAAAGAGGGGAACCCCCGTTTCCTGAAGAATGAGGACATCTCCGATGATCTTGTATGGAAAACCTCATCCTGGGCGCAGATGCGGCGTAGACAGAGCAATTGGGAGTAGGGGATAGAGTCTTTACAGGAAGCAGGGTGGGAAGAAGTGTAGTCTAGGTAGCTATGGGAGTCAGTAGGTTTGTAGTAAATGTCGGTCAATAGTCTGTCTTCTGTGATGGAGACTGTAAGATCCAGAAACGGTAGGGAGATGTTGGAGATGGTCCAAGTGAATTTGAGTGCAGGATGGAAATTAGTCGTGAAGTTGATGAAGTCAGTGAATTCTGCATGGGTGCAGGAGGCAGCACCGATGCAGTCGTCAATGTAGCGTAGGTAGTGTTCGGGGATAGGGTCAGTGGACACCTCGAACAGTGATTGTTTGACGTACCCAACAAAGAGGCAGGCATAGCTGGGGCCAATGCGAGTGCCCATAGTTACGCCTTGGATTTGGAGGTAGTGGTAGGAGTTGAAGGAGAAGTTGTTGAGGGTAAGGATCAGCTCTGCTAGGTGGAGGAGATTATTAGTAGATGGAAATTGGCTGGTTCTGCGGTCGAGGAAGAAACGGAGGGCTTTAAGACCTTCCTGGTGGGGGATGGAGGTGTGGAGTGACTGGACATCCATGGTAAAGATGAGGGAGTGGGGGCCTGGAAAACAGAAGTCGTTGAAGAGACGAAGAGCGTGTGAGATATCTTGGACAGGTAGGGAGGGATTGGACCAGGGGGGGATACGATGGAGTCGAGGTATGTGGAAATTAATTTGGTGGGGCATGAACAAGCAGAAACAACGGGTCTGCCAAAAGAGAGGTATTCACTGGCGTTTCCCAGCACAATCTTTTGAGCCTGAAGAAGGGTCCCGACCCCAAAATTTTGCCTATCCATGTTCTCCAGGGATGCTGCCTGACCCGCTGAATTACTCCAGCACTTTTTGTCTTTTTGCAATCCAGCATCTGCAGTTCCATGTATTTAAACATTAGTTGTTTTTTTTGTTCCTTTTTCAGGTTCCTTTATCCACTTCTTTTTTTTTTAAGCCTTCACTGTTCCTATTCCATCTCAGTTTCTCCGAAGCAATTCCTTTGCACAAAATGTTTTGAATATTTTCCTCATCTCACCTCACTTCTTTCCCAATAGTCTTATATTGGCATCTAATTACTGACCAGCGACAATAGTTGTTCTTTTTGCACAAAATCATTGATAATTCTGAACACTTCTATTGCCTCAAGCGGAAGATAGTTTGTATATATTTTAATGTCTTCAAGCTGCTTTAGGAAGTCGTCCGATATAAATCCTGCAGTTTAATATTAGAGGGGCTCAGGAAATTATCTCTCTCAACTGTACTTGGATGACTGGCTGGAAAAAACATTTTTTTTAAACATGCTTTCTCTTTTTAAATAGATTCCACGTTTTCTCTAAACAAACTATCAAGTTTATGCGCGACAGCTTCCTTTTAAAAAACTGACAATGAAACATTATTTTTTTGCAATTTTCTGTGGGAACATGTGGGAAACACAGTGGCGCAACCAGTAGAGCTGTTGTCTCCCAGCGCCACAGATCTGGATTCAGTCCTGACTTTGGGTGTTGTCTGTGTGGAGTTTGCATGTTCTCCCTATGACCACATGGGTTTCCTCCGTGCGCTCTGGTTTCCCTCTACATCCCAAAGAAAGGCGAGTTTGCAAGTTAGTTGGCTTCTGTAAATTGTCCCTAGTGTGTAGGGAGTGGATGCAAAAGTGGGAAAACATAGAAGTAGTGTGAATGTGTGATCAATGGTTGATGTGGACAGTGGCCTGAAGGGTCTGTACCATGCTGTGTCTCTAAACTAAATTAAATATTGTTTTGATCCAATACAGTGGATATTACTCGCTTCAAATGGTTTATGTGATTAGAAAAGAGAGTTTTTGATAATTGAATGTGTTAAACTTTAGAGTTTGGAGTAGGATTCGTTAGATGACCTGTTCTTGTGGATCCTGCATTGGAATTAGACCGTTCTTCGAGATTGCTAGCCATAATCTAATTGAAGGGACCAAGGAGTTAATCACTCTACCTCACTCAGGCATAACTGAAAAGTGCTGGAGGAACAGCTGGTAGAGCTCTTATCTCACACCGCCAGAGACCTGGGTTCGATTCTGACCCCAGGTACTGTCTGTGTGGAGTTTGCATATTCTCCCTGTGACCGATTGGGTTTCCTCTTGTTGCTCCGGTTTCCTCCCACATCCCAAATACATGTGGGTTTGTAGGTTAATTGGCCTCTGTAAATTGCCCATGGTGTGTAAGGAGTGGATGTGAAAATGGGATAACACAGAACTGGTATGAACAGGTGATCGATGGTTGGTGTGAACACAGTGGTCTGAAGAGCCTACTTCCATGCTGCATCTCTAAACTAAACTCAACAGGTCTGGCAGCGTCCATGGAAGGAATGAACAACTGATGTTGCAACTCGGGATCCTTCTTCAGAGCTTAAATTACATCTGTCCATTCCCTACAAGGATGCTGCCTAACCAGCTAAGTTCCTCCAACACTTGTGTTTGGCTCGGGATTACAGCATCTGCAGTTCATTGAGTCTCCACTGACATTTTAACTTCACGCTTCATTGATCTGATTACATGGCCATGACGGCCCCATACCTGTGAGGTTGCCAGGATTAAGGCAGCAATGAGCGTTGGAATCCAACCAGACCCAAAATATGACAACGTAAACCAGGCTAAGAATTCCAGGAGAAAAAGCTGACCAAGGTAGAGGGAGAAAAGACCAGATCTGTCTTAAATAGTTCCATGTCTTCTGCTGTTTTCCGCAATGCCCGAAAATCTTCAATCAACTCTAGCTGCAAAGAAGAGTTCATGGAAACTTCAGTAAACTATATTGAACAATATATTTTTAATAATTCATTTTTAGATTATTTCAAATCGGTGTGAATTAATCACTTTCCCCAAGGTATGAAGTGAAATCTCCCATAAAGTGTCGAGGGAAAAGTCCATAATAAAAGCGGCACCACAGTGGTAGTGTTGCTGCCTCACAGCGCCGGAGACCTGGGTTCAATCCTGACTATGGGTACTGTTTCTGTGGAGTTTGTACATTCTCCCTGTGATTGTGTGCGTTTCCACTGGATGCTCCAGTTTCCTCCCACATCCCAAAGATGTGCAGGCAAAGATGGGCCTCTGCAAATTGCTTTCTTATCTCTGGCCTTTGTTCCAACCATCTGCCTATCAACCCACCCAACCCCTATCACCGGTACACAAAAATGCTGGAGAAACTCAGCAGGTGCAGCAGCATCTATCGAGCAAAGGAAATAGGCAACGTTTCGGGCCAAAACCCTTCTTCAGACTGATCAACCCCCATCGCCTGTGTTGATCTTTTACCTGTCGCTCCTCTTTTCCAGCTTTCTTGTGCACCCCCCCCCCCCCTCCTTCCCCCCAACAATCAGTTTGATGAAGGCTCTGAACCCAAAATGTCTGCCTATCTATGTTCTCCTGAGACGCTGCCTGACCAGCTGAGTTACTGCAGCACTTGTTTAATTTTGTGTATAAACCAGCACATGGTTTATGCTGGTTTATACAGTTCTTTATTTCTACACCTGAACTCCATTTAGTTAGCTGATACCTGACAGGAATTTAGTGGGAATCTGGACAAAACAACTAGATGAGAGAAAAGTTGGGGGTTCCCAGAACACATAATGAGACATCTTTTGGAAGGCACGGCGATGTAGAGGTTATTCATCGAAGGCATCGACTTGCATTAAATAGCCTGATAGTACACAGCTCACATATGACGGCTGTTTACTTGACTCATTAATGGGGAGGCTGAGGAACTAAAAAACATTATTAGACACAAAATGCTGGAGGGACAGGCAGCATCTCTGGAGAGAAGGAATGGGTGACGTTTCGGGTCGAGACCCTTCTCCAGACTGATTGGCTCAACTCAAAATATCACCCATTTCTTCTCTCGAGAGCTGCTGCCTCCAGCATTTTGTGTCTATCTTCAGTTTAATCCCATCTGCAGTTCCTTCATACATAAAAAACATTATTGAAGCTTAAATCAGTGGGCGTAACAAAAATGTTAATAAAACGTTATTTCCTTCTCGGCGAAAGGAAATTTAACCAAACTTAGATCAAATTACAGGGAGTCGCAAACATTGCACGCACACAAAGGCCATCTGTAAGGTAGAGCTTTATATCAATGTGCAAGGAGGTAATTGGATTACTGAGAGTATCTTTGTTGAAATCCATTGCTTTCAACTCTGCATTAGCGATGTAAACTGAATCTTTTAATAAATTATTTAATGATGTTCTTCTCCATTCTGACTGACCCCGAGCACTGAACTATGACTAATGTGTGCAGATAAAGAAACTTGTAAACCACCACAGAAACTATGTGCATTTCCACATTTTTGCTCACTGGACAATTAGTGCCGGGGTCGCTTCAGGGGACAAGGTCACCTAGACATCTTTCCTTCGGTTCCCACAAGCCGTCAGGCACGACGATGTGGTTCAAGGAGTCCTGTTCAAAGTGGTAGTGGTTTAAAGATATCAGCATCAAGCACTCCTTTAGTATAGGAAGGAACTGCAGATGCTGGTTTATACCAAAGATAGACACAAAATGCTGGAGCAACTCAGCGGGTCAGGCAACATCTCAGGAGAAAAGGAACAGGTACAGGAACAGGTGTCTATCTACTCCTTTAGTTTCGTTTAGTTTAGAGATACAGCGTGGAAACAGGACCTTCGGCCGACCGAGTCTGCAGCAACCAGTGATCACCCGGACACTAACTCTATCCTACACACTAGAGACAATTTTACCGATGCCAATTAACCTACAAACCTGCACGTCTTTGGAATGTGAAAGGACACCAGAGCACCCAGAAAAAACACCTGTAGGAACAAAGTACAAACAGGGACAAGGTACAAACTCCGTACAGACAGCACCCTTAGTCAGGATCAAACCCGGGTCTCTGACGCTCTAAGACAGCAACTCTACCACTGTGCCATGCCAGGTTTACCACTCCTATGCCAAGTATGTCACAATAATTATAGTTTTGCCCTCTTAATTCGACATTGATTTGCTTGAATAATATATTAGTTCAAATTAAAAATACGCAATGAGAAAAATTCTGTATGCTTAGGCTTAACTTTCTCCCTGATGCTACTATTTATTTTAAAGGAAGTAATAGTGAATAGATATGTTTAATTTGCTTAAGTAT
This sequence comes from Malacoraja senta, assembly GCA_038087875.1. Classification (NCBI taxonomy): domain Eukaryota; kingdom Metazoa; phylum Chordata; class Chondrichthyes; order Rajiformes; family Rajidae; genus Malacoraja; species Malacoraja senta. The sequence continues at coordinate 25,002,705 of CM075979.1, forward strand.
TGAGATAGATTTGCGCTCTGCCACCTTACTGCTGTGGACTCATCTACATTATCTTTTGGACCCACCTCCAAGGTTGACTGTGCAGCTAACAAATAGAAGTCCTAGATTTTAGGCAAAGTATCTGAACATAACAATTCAAATCAACAGCAAAATGAAAAATGTTAGGTCTCCGTAATATGCAATGACAATAAAATAATCCAATGATCTGAGGCAGCACAGTGGTGCAGCTGGTAGAGCCGCTGCCTCACAGCACCAGGAACCTGGGTTCAATCCTGACCTCGGATACCGACTGTGCAGAGTTTGCATGTTTTCCCTGTGACCACCTGGGTTTCCTCCAGGTGCTCTGGTTTGCACCCACATCCCATAGATGAGCTAGGTTAATTGGCCTCTGTAAATTGTCCATAATGTGTAGGGAGTGAATATGGAAGTGGGATAACATAGAGCTAGTGTGAATGGTCAATGATCCATGATCGGCGTGGACTCAGTGGACCAAAGGCCTGTTTCCATGCTGTATCTCTGAACTAAACATAACTCAATTAAACACCTTCCAAACACTTGTTGCCAGTATCAGGTCAGTAAGAGGTCTCCAATGAGGTATATGGTAGGTCAGGACCATTCTCTAGTTTGTGGTGGGATGGTTTAGTTGTCTGATATCAGCTGGGAAGAAGCTGGTCCCTGAATCTAGAGGTGCTCGTTTTCACACTTCTTTACCCCTTGCGGGATGGGAGAGGGGTGAAGAGGGAGTAACTGGGGTGTGACTGGTCTTTGACAAGGCTGGGACCTGAGAGCAGATCAGTGGGCTTGTGCTGTTTTTTTAAAGGAAGCATTGCTGATAGATATTTAAAAAAAAAAAAAAGTACTGGAGGGGGGTCAGGCAGCGTTCCTGAAAAACACGGATTGGTGACGTTTCAGGTCTGGACCCTTCCAAAGCATCCTGATCCGAAACATTACCTATCCATGTTCTCCAGAGATGCTGCCTGGCGCATGGAGTTACTCCAGCAACTTTGTCTTTTTAGTGTAAACCAGCACCTGCAGTTCCTTGTTTCTATTTACTGATAGATATATTCTCTCCGTGTTCTCCAGAGATGCTGCCTGACCCGTTGAGTTACTCCAGTACTTTTTGTCTTATTTGTAAACCAGCATCTGAAGTTCCTTGTGCCTACTGATAGATATGTTTAAGTTGCTTAAGTAAGATTATAGATTTAGTATTAAGTTGTGCACCACTGGTATCTGGCCAAGCCAGTCTCATGCATGCCCCTACCTCAACACTGCACACTGGATTTACACTCAAGTGGAAACTCACTCTTATTATAATACACCAACATCCCTCATTACCCCATCCTTTTTCACAGATGGGTCTATCATAGAACATAGAACAGTATAGATAGACACAAAAAGCTGGAGTAACTCAGCGGGTCAGGCAGCATCTCTGGAGAAACAGAATAGGTGTTGTTTCAGGTCGAAACCCTTCTTCAGACTTCTTCAGACCCAGAGTTACTCCAGCATTTTGTGTCTATCTTCGGTGTAAACCAGCATCTGCAGTTCCTTCTTACTCATAGAACAGTACAGCACAGGAACAGGCCCTTCAGCCCACAATGTCTAAGCCAAACATGATGCCAAGACTAACTCTTATCTGCTTGCCTATAACCCATATCCCTCCATGCCTTGCATTTATATACAAGTGCATCTCCTGTCTATTGACAGCTGAGAATCTGCACGGCTCGATTTCTGTCTTGCATCTAACATGTACCGACTCTGACCCATTAATACGTGATGAGGCTGCATCACGGGAATTTAACTCTACAGTAACTGATCTGGCATGAATAGAGAGGATGGAGCTTTTCTTTGGAGCTGATCCCTGTCTGTGTGGTCGTCATGCATGGGGAGCCAGGAGAAGATGTGATCCTCGCCCTGACATTAGTAACAGTGAACGTGCACAAAAAACCTCCTAATTATTAATGACCACAATGATTGAGGAGTTGGCACCTATCCACTCTCACACAGAATGTGGATCACAATACAATGGCGACTTGAATTTCTTTTTGGCCTGTTCTCGTGAAAAAGACTCTTACAGGAGAAGCTGTAGAAGGACCAGTCTATTTTTGCTGAGGGATCAGAAACCAAGGGGAATAGATTTAAAGTAATTGGTGGAAGGATTAAGGAGAAAGCATCCCTGGAAGTGCAGCATCAATTGATATTTGTATGCTGCTTTATTCAACCATTATAGGATGCTTAGTAGCAATGTTTCACACATTGGAACACAAAAGAACTAGGCTTACTTATTTTTTCTCAAAAACTAACATACAGTGCTCCAAAATACAGTGAATGGAATGAACCTTCACAGATTTGAACATCGATTCATCAGTTTGTTTAAAGTTAATGGCAAGATCCGGAACAGCATTGATGTACAGGGGGGTCTTGGCATCCAATTCCATAGCTCCCTAAAAGTAGCAACACAAATATGTAGAGTGATAAAGAAGGAGTATGATATGCTTGCCTTCATTAGTCAGGACATTGAGTATAAAAGCCAGGAAGTCATGATGCAGGTTTATATGGGTCTGGTTGGGCTGCATTTGGAGTATTGTGTGCAGTTCTGGTCATCCCATTACAATGAGGTTGTGGAGGCTTTGAAGAGGGTTCGTTGAAGAAGTTTATCGTTGAATTACTCTATGTCTTTCTTCCCCTCAGTTTGCTCTGTTTCAAGGAGGATCGTAATAAAAGACAGAACAGGCATAAGGGTAGGCCATTCAGCCTCTCAAGCATTCTCACCTTTCAATAACATCAAGGCTCATCCAGTCTTACCTGAACACATTATTTTTCAGCTCTTTCTCATACCTCTTGACTCCCTGTTCCCTATTTGCAATGTGCCAATGGCTTCAACTTCACAACTCTCCAGAACTCCAGTCATGACCCTCCGAGAGAAGAAATTTCTCCTTATCTCTGCATTAAAGGGGCAACTTCTTCTTCTGCCTCCACCAAGATGCACTCTCTCAGCAACCCCCTCAGAATGTATTTGGCTCCATAAGATCACCTCTCACTCTTCTTAATATAATTAGATAAAGGAAGGAAAGTGTGGCATCATGGTTAGGTAGCAAGATTAGCAACAAGAGTTCCAGACCATTGATCCTGAGTCAAGAGTTCAAATCCAAACATAACAGCTAGGATAATTAAATTCAAGTATTTTATGGGCAGTGGTAGAGTTGCTGCCTTACAGCACCAGGGACCCGGGTTCGAATCGGACTATGGGTGCTGTCTGGACTCTGGACGGAGTTTGTACCTTCCCCCTGTGACCACGTGGGTTTACTCTGGGTGCTCCCGTTTCCTCCCACACTCCAACGACGTTTTGTAAGTTAGTTGGCTTCGGTAAAATTGGTCCTAGTGTGTGGGATAGTGTTAGTGTACGTGGTGATCGCTGGTCAGTGTGGACTCATTGGGCCGAAGGGCCTGTTTCCACATTGTATCTCTAAAGCCTAAAGAAACTCAACTCGTCAACCTTCCTACATTTGTCCACCCTTTCACCCAGTGAGCCTTCTTTGCCCAATACAAGTCTATCCATCCTTAAACACGGAGACAAAAACTCTAGAAGTACTCCAGCTGCAGTCTCACCGTTCCTTGTAAAGTTGCATCAAAACCTTCCTTCATTTATAATCCATGCCCCTTTCAATAAAGCACCACATTCCACTAGCCTTCCTAATGACTTGCCGTGCCTGCCTGCCAACTTTGATATAAAGTGTTTCATATAAAGCACCTAAATCTCTTGTACCTCCATAATCTTCAATCTTCCACCATATAAATAATAATTATATTTTTCATTCTTCATAACAAAGTGGATAACTTCATATTTTCCCATTTTACACACCATCTGCCAATTTCCAGTCCCCTTGCTAACATTATTCATATCCTTTTGCAACCTCCTTACAATTTCTTCACTACTTGCCAACCCACCTTTAGACTTTAGAGATTCAGTGCAGAAATAGGTCCTTCGGCCCACCGTGTCCATGCTGACCAACAATCACCCCGTACACTAAGGGTTAATTTTCAATCTTATCGAAGCCAATTAACCTACAAACCCGTGCGATGTTGGAGTGTGGGGGGAAACCAGAGCACCAGGAGAAAACCCACGCAGTCACGAGGAGAACGTACAAACTCTGTACAGATAACACCCATAGTCAGGATCAAACCCGGGACTCTAGCGCTATAAGGCAGCTACTCTACCACTGCGCCACTGTGCTGCCACAAAGATACACACCTATCTTTGTGTCATCAGAAAATTTGGCTACAGTATACTTAATCCTTTCATCAAGTCACAAATAGAAGTAGCTGAGGCCCAGCACTGGTCCCTGTGGTATCCCATTAATGACTGCAAACTCCACACAGACACCACCTGAAATCAGGATTCAAACCTGGGTCTCTGGCATTGTGAGGCAGAGGCTCTTGTAGCTGCACCACCGTGCCTCCCAAAACATACTGAAAAGCATATTTACATTTAATTATTGGGCTATTTTAATATAGTGATTAATTTATTCAAATTAAACAAGAAATATAATATTAAAAATGACAAATGTCCGCTTTAAAACAGTGTGTGTTAAATTTATGTTACAAGAACCATTGTCGTGAAACTAAGCAAGATTTCACCTTCTTCTGGCGATCTTGGCCGGGCTCTCCCGGTGCTAGTTCACCAAGCAGAAGAGGTTTCAGAAATTTCCGGACAAAGGTCAGGTGTGGATGGAAAGCCTGGAATGCATCCTGTAATGAAAAAACCCACAAGCAATAAGAAAACAAAACATGACCTTTCAGAGAAGGAAAAATGCAAATATTCTAAACCAATAAACTCATTGTGACTTCCAAAGCATGTTCAGTTTAATTTAGAGATACAGGAAGGAAACAGGCCCTTCAGCCCACCAAGTCCACATCGACCATCGATCAGCGTTCACACCAGTTCTGTTATCCCACTTTCGCATCCACTCCCTGCACATTAGGGGCAATTTACAGCAGCCAATTAACCTACAAATTTGCACATCTTTGAAATGTGGGAAGAAACCGGTGCGGCCAGAGAAAACCCACATGGTCACTGGGAGAACATGCAAACTCCACACAGGCAGCACCGCAGGTCAGGATTGAACCCGGGTCTCTGGCACTGTGAGGCAGCAGCTCCACCGCTACGCCACTGTGCTGCCCTTGCACAGGGTGATATTAGTATTGGGTAAATTTATTAATTATCAATTATCAAATACTCCCTAAAGCAGCAATGAACTGCTGATACAAATCTGGTACAAGTCACAGTGATGGTAATACAAAAATGGCAAGTCTTTTGCCAGCATTTGCAAAAGCAGAGAGGTGTGTTGAGCATGGAATCTATATCCACTCAATTCACACGTAATCCTTATACAGAAGACAAAGCTATGGTGGCATTTAACCTTTACTATTTAAATTATCCTTCCTGGTGCAATTGGCATTAAATGATCCTCTTCCCAACAAAAGCAAGATTCCACATCCAGGTATTTCCCAAGATATTTCCAATGTTTTAATGATCTTTCAATTACCATGCTCCTGTCCACACTATGGGGACCTCTCTCGCTCGCGCTTTCTCTCTCTTTTACATCCTTTCTCCACAGTTTTAAAATCCTTCTGTTTGACAATGTCTTAAGCTTTTTTAGTTTAGATTAGTTAAATATTATTGTCACGCGTATCGAGGTAGTGAAAAGCTTTTTTGTTATGTGCTATCCAGTCAGCGAAAAGACTGTACATGATTACAATCAAGCCATTCACAGTGTACAGACACAGGGAACACTGCTGTTCAAATAACGATTTAAAGGAGTGGGGCGGTTATAATGAATGATAGAAGACCCACTTCTGGGACCGGCACGTAAGTAGTCGCCCGGCTTTAGCGCCATCTTGGGGTCTTCTGACTCCTATTCATCATCTATTGCTCCTGAAACTAGAACATGCCAAATCTAAGTGAAAGTCGTTGCTGCAGTGCCTCTATTCAAGCCACTATCCTACCCATTCCCTCTCCTGTGCATTTAGAGTCATAGAGTGATACAGTGTGGAAACAGGCCCTTCAGCCCAAATTGCCCACACCAGCCAACAATGACCCAGCTACACTAGTCCCACTTGCCTGCGCTTGGTTCATATCCCTCCAAACCTGTCCTATCCATGTACCTGTCTAACTGTCTCTTAAACGATGGGATAGTCTCAGCCTCAAGTACCTCCTCTGGCAGCTTGTTCCATACACCCACCATCCTTAGTGTGAAAAAGTTACCCCTCGGATTCCTATTAAATCTTTTCCCCGTCACCTTGAACCTATGTCCTCGGGTCCTCGATTCCCCTACTCTGGGCAAGAGATTTTGTGCATCTACCCGATCTATTCCTCTCATTATTTTGTACAGCTCTATAAGATTCCCCCCTCATCCTCTTGCGCTCCATAGAATAGAGACCCAGCCTACTCAACCTCTCCCTATAGCTCACTTCCTCTAGTCCTGGCAACATTCTCGTAAATCTTTTCCAAACCCTTTTAAGCTTGACAATATCTTTCCTATAACATGGTGCCCAGAACGGAACACAATATTCTAAATGTGGTCTCACTAACGTCTTATACAACTGCAACATGACCTCCCAACTTCTATACTCAATACTCTGACTGATGAAGGCCAAAATGCCAAAAGCCCTTTTGACCACCTTATCTACCTGCGACTCGACCTTCAAGGAACCATACACCTGTACTCCTAGATCCCTCTGCTCTACAACACTACCCAGAGACCTACCATTTACTGTGTTGGTCCAGCCCTCGTTTGACGTCCCAAAATGCAACACCTCACACGTCTCTGTATTAAATTCCATAAACCATTCCTCCGCCCACCTGGCCAATCGATCCAGATCCTGCTGCAATCTTTTCTAGTTATTTTGCCAGGGATTGCCCATGTAGTCATGGACAAATAGAGTGGCCACTATATCCAAATCTATGATGGACATCTGTAACTCCTAGCTACTCCAAGGGGATACCAGCCAAAATTAATCGCGAAGTTCATTTGTATCCTCTAATTAAGTTGTTCCAGTGCAGTTGCAACACTAGCATCTACCCAATAAAGGAAAAACCCAAGTATGTCCCATTCACAAACAGCAGGCCAAATTCACACGTCCAATTACTAACCAATAGGTCTACTCTTAATCATCATCAAAGTGTCATTGATGGTGCTATGCAGTGGGCATTGGATACTGACCAATAACCTACTCATCAGAACCAGACCTCATTACAGCCTTGGTCCAATTTGGGGCCAGAGATGAGATGAGGTTGGTATCTGTTGACATCAAGAAATTAATTGATCGAGTGTGACATTAAGGTGCCCTGGTAGAAATGAAGTCAATAGGTATCAAGAAGAAAGTACTCCATCGCTTGCAGCCATACTTCACATAATTGTAGATGGTTGTGCTATCAAAGATCAATTATCACAGCCCTAGCTAGGACTTTAAGATACTGTCCTAGATCCACCTATCTTCAACTCCATTACTTTAGTTTAGCATGGAAACAGGCCCTTTAGCCCATCAAGTTGGCGCCAACTAATAATCACCCGTACACTAGTTCTATCCTACAACCTAGGGACAATTTACAAAAGCCAATTAAGCTACAAACCTGCACGTCTTTGGAATGTAGGATCAAACCAGAGCACCCACAGGGAAAACGTACAAATCCATACAGACAGCACCCGGGTCAGAATAGAAATCAGCACTCTGGTGTTGTAAGGCAGCAACTCTACCGCTGCGTCACTGTGCCACTCAGATTGCTGATTGCATGATTCACAACTCCTCAGCAAATGAAGGGGCCCATGCCAGCTTGCAGCAAGACAACATTTGGACATGGGCTGATCAGTAATGGGCCTGTGCCACAGGCGATTTTGCAGGCGACTGTCAAGTCGTAGCCGGTTGCTGAAAACCCAGCGACTGGAAGGGCGACTGTCAGAGTGGAACACACATACACACATCGCTTCCTTCACCAGCCAGTTATGCAGGCGGGGGACAGGGCAAGCGGGGGAATGCCAGGAGATGATCAGCTCCAGTGAGAGAGAATGTATCTGTTTATTAGATTAGATAGCCCTTTATTGTCATTCAGACCGAAGTCTGAACGAAATTGCAACAGTCATACATAAAACAATAAACACATATTAACATCCACCACAGTGAGTCCACCCAACATCTCCTCACTGTGATGGAGGCAAAAGTCTTAGGTCTGCAGTCTCTTCCCTCCTCTTCTCCCTCTGCGCTGAGGCGATACCCCCCCGGGCGATGTTTCCCGCGGCTCAAACACCGCGGCCCGGGGTGGTCGAAGCTGCCGCCCACCAGTCCTGCAGACGCAGCCGCTGGCCCGCGGCCGAACCCCGGACTCAGGCCACCACCGCCAGAACACCGTCCCAGCCACCCTCACGTGAGTACCGTGCCGTCTTCAGCCTCGGGCTGGGCCGCCCCGACATGGGTGCCGAACCTCGCCCCGGGCCGGGCCGCCCCCGACATGGGCGTCGCTTCTCCCTCCGGCCGGGCTGCCCCGACATGGGCGTCGCTACTTCCCCGGGCCGGGCCGCCCCCGACATGGGCGTCGCTTCTCCCCCGGGCCGGGCCGCCCCGACCTGGGCGTCGCTTCTCCCCCGGGCCGGGCTGCCCCGACCTGGGCGTCGCTTCTCCCCCGGGCCGGCTGCCCCGACCTGGGCGTCGCTTCTCCCCCGGGCCGGGCCGCCCCGACCTGGGCGTCGCTTCTTCCCCGGGCCGGGCTGCCCCGACTTGGGCGCCGAACCTCCCTCGGGCCGGGCTGCCCCGACTTGGGCGTCGCTTCTCCCTCGGGCCTAGCCGCCCCGACTTGGGCGCTCACGGGAGCACTGTTCCAGCCCTGACCCGGACCACCCTCACGGGAGCGAGCTTAGGGCGAGTCCCGACGGGCTCTGCCTCCGGAGCCACGAGGTCGCCACCTCCATTAGGCCTCAGCGCAGACGGAGGCAGAGAAGGGGAATACGACAAAAAGTCGCATTCCCCCGCAGGGAGAGACTGCAAACCCCGTTACAACCCCCCACCCCCCCCAAAAACACAAACTAAAAACCAAAAACTAGACTAACCAAAACGAAATAAACAACACAAAAAACACAAACAAACAGGACTGCCGATGAGCTGCTGCAGCCAGTGCCCCGCCGGCCACTTTATCCTTGATATTAGATGGAATGACCATCCCAATGTCCCCAATGTCAACATCCTGGGAGTCACCATTGACCGTAAACATGACTGGACCAGAATATGAAAACCAAATGACCGCTTATCCCAAACATCTAAACTGAAAACAGAAAATGCTGGAAATATTCAGCAGGTCAGGCAGCACATGTGGAATCCAAAACAGAGTTAAAGCTTAAGGGTGAAGGGGAATCAAGAACCAGGGAACATAGGTTTAAGTGAGAGGGAAAAGATTTAATAGGAACCGAGGGGCAACTTGTTCACACAGAGGGTGGTGGGTAGATGGAACAAGCTGCCAGAGGAGGTAGTTGAGGCACTATAACAACTTTTAAACAACATTTAGACAAGTACATAGATAGTTAAGGTTTAGATATGGGCCAAACACAGGCAGGTGGGACTAGTGTTGATGGGGCATTTTGGTCGGAATGGTCATGTTGGGCCAAAGGGCCTGTTTCCATGTTGCATGACTCTATGATCCTTCAACAGAACTAAGACGTCTTCAAAATTTAACTCAATAGAACCAGCCACATGAATACTTTGGTTACCATCCGTGATAAAACACTCCACTTTTACCTCCCTATATCAACCACTTTAAACATTTGATCGCTCGATCACCAATCCACTGTGCCTGCAGCGTGTACCATTTACAAGATGCAACAGTATGCACCAGGAAAGAAGACAAAAAGTGCTGGAGTAACTCAGCGGGTCAGGCAGCATCTCTGGAGAACATTTACAGGTGACGTTTTGGATCAGGACCTTTCTTTCAGCCCTCACTCATTTTATTAGGTTCTTAGGTTTACCTATAGAAACTCGTTTTTTTATCGGAAATGGCTGATTCTTTTCATTTGTTGGGCTGACTGAAAGACCAACATAAAACATTCAACCATTTTTATTCTTCAAATGATTTGTACAGCCAGAGTAAGAACTTCCTTGGAATTCCCCCCATTCTGCCAACTTTACTGGCAGTGAAAGTCTGCTTATAAATTACAAGGTTCTGACACTGGACCAAGAGCAGCTTTGACCAAATTCCACGCACACTTCAGCATTTTTCTTCATATTTGGGATTTCCAGCTTTCACGGATATTATATGAAATTTGTATAAAGGTAGAAGATCAGCATCAGCTTGATGTGAATTCAACTTGGTTAAACTGGTCAGAATCAGATGCACCAGATCATCTAAACCTGGAGATGATAACTGTTCAGGTTTACTAACAATACATATACACCAATGTGAAGAAGGGACCCGATGCAAAATGTCATCTGTCCATTCCCTCCACAGATGCTGCCTGACTTGCTGAGTTTCTCCAGCGGATTGTGATTAGCTCAGCATTCCAGCATCTGCATTTCCTTCAGTCTCCATTGCAATGTGATGGCACGTTGTGAGCATTGAGTCAGCCTAGCCTTCTGTGTTTTTGGATCACTAAATCAGTTTGATGTTCCAGAGATTTACAATTGAAAAAAACGAACTATATTTCGACTTTAGAGATTCAGTGTGGAAACAGGCCCTTCGGCCCACCATGTCCACTCAGACCACGATCACCCCGGATACTAACACTATTCTATACACTAGGGACAATTTACAATTTTACCAAAGCCAATTAACTTTCAAACCTGTAGGTCTTTGTAGTGTGCGAGGAAACCGGAGTACCCATAGAAAACCCATGCATTCACGGAGAGAATGTACAAACTCATTACAGACAGCACCCATAATCAGGATCAAACCCATGTCTCTGGCACTGTAGGGCAGCAACTCTACAACTGCACCACCGCCCTATTCTGGAGCAAGCTATCATTTTTATTCAGGATCTGGTGGAAACTAATCATCCTAATGGAAATGGAGGGTTGTGCCAGAAGTAATCTCCCACTGGGAGGAGTCTGCCTTGCCTTTAGACACAAAGTGCTGGAGAAACTCAGCGGGTCAGGCAGCATCTCTGGAAAACATGGATTGGTGACGTTTTGGTTGGAGAGCCTTTGGATTGCATTATTATTATTAATATTAAACTTTATTTCGGACTCAAGGTCCAGACAAGGGACATTACATAAAATACATTGCATATAAAAACACCATGAAATACATATAAAATCTTAGTATATCTGCCAGTAATTATGTGGGTGGGATTTATTATGTAGTCAGAGGTGTGTTTGAGGCTGGGATTCTCACGCAGACGCACTAGTAGCTTTTAGTTTAGTTGGAAGTAGCATGGGGAAGAAGGCTCAGCTTTCGACCATGCACGAGTTTGACTACGAGTAAGACTACTTAAACAAGAAGAAGTTTGGATGAATATCTTACTGTTTTTACTACGACAATAAAGAAACTATTAATTAAGAGACTGTGTTTTGAAGATTTATCTTTGGACGGCTTTGAGTGTCTAATGGAGAGCTCGCATGCATATCAAAATTATCTCCTTACCCCCGTCTTCAATCATAGTGGCTAGAGGAAAGATTCCTTGAACGATATAATAATCTGCCATTACACTTTTTCGCATTGATGCCCTCTTGAAATTTATCAGCCACTTCTGCTTGTGTTTCAGACAAATACACGGTTTCTAAATTTTCCTTTCCACCAGTATTAAGTTTTGAACATAACAAAACCTCAACCATCTGCATCCACCAGCTTTGTCCCACCCCAATCTCTCTTTTCCAGCTTCCCCCCCCTCCTCCCCACTCCTACCAACCTGAAGAAGGGTCTCTCTCCAAAAAGTCATCTGTCCATTCCTATCCCAGATGTTGCCTGACCTGCTGAGTTCCTCCAGCGCTTTGCATTTTGTTCAAGATTACAGCACCTGCAGTTCCGTGTGTCTCTGAATTAAGTTTTGAGCATCCACATTTCTAATCACAGCATGTTCATTTGCATTGCCCAGTCCGTCTTTCCATCATTGCACTATCCTTTGTCATTGTGGATACTGACTGAAATGTTAAAACATTTGCACATCCTCAGGATCCTGAAAATCTCCATCTGAATAGCATTCCTTCCACCAGCTAATCACGATCTTGGCATCATTCTTAATTCCCATGTGAAACACAATCGGCCTCTTGTTTTTGCAACGTGCTGATCGACAACCAGCAGCCAATTGACAGGAATGCACACACCTCATATTGAAGCTCCTAAGATTTAAATTTCCCTACATGCACCCTGAGGAAAAATTAGGCTGTTCCACGCTTTTATACTCATTTAAATTAGCTGGTCCCATTTCTTTGCTAAACAGGGTTTTTTTTCTGGAATAGTTAAAACCTTCCAAGTTTTAATTTCTGCATTATGCGACTGGAGGCTTCAACCCAAGGGCCTGAAGCGACAGCAGGGATTTCATGCCAAGTGCCAGAGGGAGCAGCAGAAGTTCCGTGTCAAGTCCTGGTTTGGACGCCCTTGTTTGGAATGCAAGAGCCAAACTTTCCACCACATTGAACGTAGTTTGGCTTCATTAGTCACCCACTCAGCGGGGATTATTGGATAATGATCAGGAGCTGTAATCCAGGTTGATTTCCCCCTGTGAATCCCGACCCAGCTTCCTCCCACTGCCTTGCCTTTGGACAGTGTGCCTGTATGCCAATAATCTGCAAGGCAATGCCATCGTTTTTTCCATGATGCATTGGAGCTTTGGTGTAGGAGGTAGCGACTTCCGATGTTTGGGGCAGGGCATGCCCTAGACATATGATGCAAAAGGAGTGGGCAGAGATAACTGCAACATTCAACCACAGGAATCAAATCCCAGTGAACTTTGCTGCAGAAAAAAATTGCGTGGGTGAATGGATCTTGAAATGCCACACCGTCAACTGTATCATTAGTCTCAGATATTACTCAATGTACATATTCCCCAATCACCTACCAAGCATCCACATTAATCATTTGCTTCAATGTACCCTCACAAAATTAATATTACTCCAACGCACACAATTATATCTTGCACACACTGCCGGTTGTTTGAAAGATACAGCATGGAAACAGCCCCTTCAGCCCACCGCGTCCATGCTGACCATCGATGACCTGTGCACATTAGGTCTATATTATCCCATTTTTGCATTCACTCTCTATACACTAGAGGCAATTTACAGCAGCCAAATAACCTGCAAACCCGCACATCCATGGGATGCAGGAGGAAACCAGAACAACCGGAGGAAATCCACTTGGTCACAGGTGGAACGTGCAAACTGCACACAGACAGAACCCGAGGTGAGGATCAAGCATGGGTCCCTGGCACTCTGAAGAAACAGCTCTGTCAGCTGTGCCACCCTAAATTCAACCGTGATGACTTTCATCTGATACTTGGCAAGATGATCTGAAACACTGACACACTGCCTTCCTCTTGTGGGCACAGCTAACAGCTGTAGCTAACCAGCCAAGAGCTCACTGTGCATCATCTCATCCAAAGGAGAGGCAGTACCTACCATCATCGGAGAACACACTTCTCTCCTTATCTCACTACCTTTTGTGAGAATTGTCTGTCACGGTTAATCACCTACCCACCATCAAAGGGATCTGCAAGCATCGTTGCCTCAAAAAGGCAGCCAGCATCATCAAAGACCCACACCACCCCAGCAATGCTCTCATTTCACTCCTGCCATCGGGAAGAAGGTACCAGAGCCTGAAAACTGTACCATCCAGGTTCAGGAGCAACTTCTTCCCAACAACCATCAGGCTATTGAACACTGCGCACTCCAACTAAACTCTGAACTCCAAACTGCCTGCGTTGCACTAGGGACTTTGGCTTTGTTTTGTTTTAGCATTATATTGGGGGTTTTTAAACTTATTGAACTTCTTTTATTTTGTGTGCTTATTATATTATCTATTGAGTAGTGTTTCCAAGCCTTCACAGCTTAAGGATAAGGGGGAAATCCTTTAAAACCGAGATGAGAAGAACTTTTTTCACACAGAGAGTGGTGAATCTCTGGAACTCTCTGCCACAGAGGGTAGTCGAGGCCAGTTCATTGGCTATATTTAAGAGGGAGTTAGATGTGGCCCTTGTGGCTAAAGGGATCAGAGGGTATGGAGAGAAGGCAGGTACGGGATACTGAGTTGGATGATCAGCCATGATCATATTGAATGGCGGTGCAGGCTCGAAGGGCCGAATGGCCTACTCCTGCACCTAATTTCTATGTTTCTATGTTTCTATGTGCTGCTGCAAGTAGGAATTTCATTGTTCTTTTTTCAGGACATGTGACAATAAAACACTCTTGATGAAAGGAGGTTATAAAGGAGACACAAGGAACTGCAGATGTTGGTTTACCAAAAAAAGGCACAAAGTGTTGGAGTAACTCAGCAGGTCAGGTAACATCTCCGGAGAACATGAATAGGTGACGTTTTGGGTTGGGACCCTTCTTCAGACTGATTGAGATGGAGAATGATAAAGCTGGAAGAGACGTGGAGGCAGGACAAAGCCTGGGAAATGATAGATGGATACGTCATGGGTGGAGAGGGGGAGTTGATTTGAAGGTGGTTGGACGAAGGGATGGAAAGACAAAAATTATGAGATAAGGATAGAAGAGGTGCGAATTGTGAAGCCAGCGGAAGGAATACAGGTGGAAGCGGACGGGGGTTAGAGGGAAGGGGAGAAATCAATGCGAATCCAGGGAAAAGGGGGGAGGAAATGTGTAACTTGAGGTGGATGGAATGAAGAGGGCGGTTGAGTTTGGAGAGAAGGTAGTGGGTGGGCTACGGGACAAGTGAGTGTGAGTATTTGAGCCACCACCTTCAGGACAGAGCCAAAGGCAATGGTCCGTAGGTACGCCCTGTTCGTGAGCAGCCATAACTAGGGGCCAGTGCTCCGGGTGGTGTCCTCGAAGGGGCAGGATCTATGTGAACACGTGATTTGATGCCTGCCATTCGGGGCGGGATGGGGACGTGATCCATGTGTACACGTGATAGATGTGGCCCGCCATCCGCTCACAGACACAGTTCTGGCCCCTATGCAGAACAAGGTTGCCGACCCCTGTCCTAGATGGTGTACAAGTTGCACTCCACCAGCATAATTGATGTTCCTGGTTGTGAAGAGTTTGGAGGATATTACAGCATTCCACTGCTCTAACTACAACAGGCAACACAGAAAACAGAAAACCCACTTTGAGGAGTGATAGGTACTGATAAATTCCTTTCTTACTTTTGACCAGTACTTGTACTGCATTGTGTATCACTAACACGGTTTAAAAGTCCATGAAATATTGCAATCTTCCAATGCATCATTCCCTGAAGTGAGATCCCAAATTATCCTGGTGTAAATCTACAGAGCAGGATTTAACACCTAAATTTGTAATTGAGATACCACTCATTCACACAACAATGGTGCTAATGAGTCAAAAGTTAATGCCCTTATTTTTTGATAATATAAAATTAACTCATTACCAGAGAGTAAACTATAATTACTGAATTGTTTTGGACTTATCTCAAAACATTTTCTCAAATAAAATTTTCGAGAACCGAGGAATGTAGAAACAAGGAACTACATATGCTGGTTGATACCAAAGAATGACACAAAGTGCTGGAGTAACTCAGCAGGTCAGACAGTATCTCTGGAGATGCCGCCTGACCCGCTGAGTTACTCTGACACTGTGTGTCGATGTTTGGTGGAAACGAGGAACTGGAAACGACCAGGTTCAGGAATAGCTACTTCCCCACAGCCATCAGGCTATTTTACTTCGGAATCACGTGAGTGACTACGTGGAGAGATGAGGAGCGTGCTACGGGTCATGAGATTTCAGACCCCGACTCTGACGGTGAGGCTGTACAAGGCGATGAACGGCAGCTGCCAGATGTTCCACCCCTGGCAGTACGATTCGCTGCCCCGTCAGGGTCAGGAGAGCTATTAGGAGAAGAACTGGCCTCCTTAAATAAATTACTTGGTTTCCCATCAGCTGGAACAGCAGGAGATGGATGAGACTGCAAGAAAGCAGGAGACCCCAAGTAACTGGGTTGCTGAAAGCAGCAGCAGTGAACCAAATTATCTGGAATCAGTTGCAGAGAATATTAAAGCTGCTGGGTTCTGGAATAACTGCTTTTACCAGAATAGCAGATAACAGCCAAGAGATGACGAAGTTGCATCAGGAAGCACTGGGGTTGCTATGCAGCACCTACTTCGAGATCAATTATCTGAGGAAGGTGCTATACGGCCTACTATGAATCCGAAATTCGCAGCACTCTGCAAACCAAGTAATATACAATTACCCAACTTACTCTTTGGAGAGGATCTCGGGAGACGTATTAAAGAGTTGGAAGATGAAGCGAAAACAGGATTGATGAAAGCATCAATGGTTGCAAAGTCTGTAAAGAGGAAGTATCCTTTCAGACGTCATACGGATCCTGGACCAGGACCAAGTTGCTCATCAAGGCAGGGACGTAGCTGGCGGCCTGCAGCGGGAGTAAGAACCAGTGGTGGTGCTTCCGGGAGAATCCAGGGATCTCAGAGTACTCAAATGACTCAAGAGGTAGGTGGACCTGGTACTCATGGGAACATACTAACTGGATTAAGTCCAAAAGTTGGAGGCAGATTACGTCTCTTCTATAGCAATTGGAAGAAGATTACTTCAGATGTGGTAATTCTGAATAATATACAAGGAGTTCAAATTGAATTCAATCCAAATTATGATTTGCCTGTCCAGCATGTTCCTAGCAGAACTCTCCACTTTGCAAAGTAATGGAGGTTCAAGCTGCGCTTCAAAACCCTATATATAAAAGGTGTTATTGAAGAATCAGTCTACCAAATTCACCAATTTGGGTCAAATATATTCCCTCGATCAAAAAAGGATGGAGGATGTAGGATTATTATAGACTTGACAAGTCTGAATCCTTTTGTTCAGTGTCTGTTCACTTGGAAGATATGAAGTATCTTAAATTTACATGGATGAACCAGTTAGGGCAGTTCAAAGCTCTGCCTAATGGGTTAACGTCCGCTCCCAGAATATTCATAAAATTGTTAAAATCAATTCTGGGGTTGCTGAGAGCCAGGGGCATGTACTAATGGCATACCTGGATGATGTCCTGATTATAGGAAGGACAAAACAGTCAACAGAAGCATCTGTTGCAGTTATGAAATCAAACTTTTGAAAGTTTGGGGGTTTCTAAATTCATCCAAAGAAATCAAGGTTAAAAACATGTACCTCGATTGATTATTTGGGGTTCACAATTGATTCAGCCCAAATGAAAATTACTTTGCCCAGTGAAAAAAGGGTGGAGTTGATTAAAGATTGCAGTAATCTGTTAAACGAGCAAAAACCTTTAATCAGACAGGTGGCTCGAGTACTGGGAAAATTAGTAGATTCCCAGCAGTCCAGTATGGACCATTACATTATCAACAGCTGCAGAGAATCAAAGAACAGGCACTGAGAGTAAATGCTGGTCATTTTGATAGAACCATGCAAGTAACAACAAATGCTGTTTCTAATCTGCAGTGTTGGATTCTACATGTCTCAAGCAGTTCAGGCAAAGTGCTGATTGAACAACCTTCCATGATATTACAAACTGATGCTAGTGCACTAGGATGGGGTGCAACTGACTTAACATCTAGCTGCGGAGGCAGATGGAATCAGGAAGAGTTATTGTTACTGCAGACATGGGGAATTACCTATTTGGAGCTTTTAGGAGGGTTCTATGGACTCCAAGCTTATTGTTCTAACAAAAGTTCAAATTAATAAACACAACAGCAGTTGCCTATATTAATGATATGGGTGGAATTAAGTCGATGTCATGTGACAAATGGTTAAATCAACTTTGGTCTTGGTGTATTGAAAAGAACATTTGGATTTCAGTTATCTATCTACCAGGTAGAATGAACACGATAGCAGACACCAGGTCACGAAAGTTCCATGATAATAAAGAATGGATGTTGAATCAAGAGGTATTCAATGATATAGTAATCAGATTTGGAATGCCCGACATCGACTTGAATCATCAGCTATCGAGATATGTCTCATGGAAACCAGATCCAGGAGCAGTGGCGTTTGATGCTTTCTTGCTACATTGGGGTGGTATGTTTTCATATATATTTCCACCTTTCTGCCTCATAAGCCAATGTTTGCTTAAAATCAGGCAAGATGCTGCTTCAAGGGTATTGGTAGTACCAGATTGGCCTACACAGCCATGGTATCTGTTGATATTAGAATTAACAACACAAATGTTGATGAAAGTCCCAAAAAGGAGTAATTTATTGCTGCACCCTGTAACAGGGGAACAACATCCATTATATGATCGTTTGGATTTGTTGATTTGCAGGTTTTAAGAATGCCTTTTCTGGGACGAGGACTGTCTGAGCGTACTGTGGACATGCTTACGGCAGCCTGGAGGAAGAGCACTCAAAAACAGTACCTTTCTTATATTAAGAAATGGGAAGAGTTCTGTGTACAAAAGAATGTGCAATAAAGTACTGCAGATATTTCAAATGTTTAGAATTTCTGTCAAAACTTTATTATGATGAAGGTCTGAGTTGTAGTGCAATTAATTCAGCCAGAAGTGCATTGTCCTCATATTTGGTTCTGGATTCAGAAAGAAACCCAATTGGGTCACACCCAATTGTTTCCAGACTAATGAAAGGAATCTTTAATTCCAAACCACCGAAACCTAGGTACATGACAATCTGGGATGTAAGTGTGGTACTGAAACTACTTCGTGAATGGTCATCAAGTGTGTCTTTACCTTTGGCCAAGCTCAGTATGAAAGTATTCATGCTTATGGCATGAGTGACAGCACAACGAGTGCAAACACTTGGAAAATTACAAATAGACAGTATGGAAGTAACTGAAGATAAGGTTACATTCTAAAGCAAATTAGGCCAGGTGTGACAGGATTTAAAATTATGCTAGCAGCATATCCAAATGATCCTTGTCTCTGTATTAAGACATATTTGTTACAATACATTGAGGTCACAAAGAATTTGAGAAATACGGAAACTGGGTTGTTGATCACACACAAGAAACCACACAAGAGAGTTTCAATACAGACTATTTTCAGATGGATAAAAGAAGTCTTAACAGCTGCTGGTATTAACACTAATGTTTTTACGTCTCACACGACTAGGGCAGCAGAAACGTCGGCGGCCAGGGCAAAAGACGTCCCCGTCGACCATATCCTCGCAGCCGCCGGGTGGTCCAATGAGTTCATGTTTCAACATTTTTACCATCGGCCTATTGTTAATGCGGGATTGTTTGCAGAAACTATTTAAAGTTCTGTGTAAATTCCTCTGGTTTAAGTTCATTATTGAAATGAATTACTGCATTTGTGGTACAAATGTTATTATGAATTCATGATTGATTATTTCTCGTTCCGAGTCAATCAATGCAGTGAGAAGCCGGGATTGATCTACGGCATGAAATCACAAAGCTTTAAAATCTTCATGAAGTCACTCACGTGACTCCAAAGTAAAATAGTAAGATTAAACGAGAACTTACCTAAGTTTGAAGTTTGATCTTTATTTGATGAGGAGTTACGTAGGTGATTACGTGCCCGCCTCGACCCTACCCTCTATCATAAAGGTCAGATGGAAGTTCTTGTATTACTCGTTTTATTATGAGACTATATTACTTCGGTTGTTGTTTTTTGTGATTTCACACCGCTGCTTTGAAGATTGACGCGCAGGCGCACTGGCGGGGTTCTTCACGTAATCACCTACGTAACTCCTCATAAAATAAAGATCAAACTTCAAACTTAGGTAAGTTCTCATTTAATCTTACTATTAAACTTGGCTCGGACAAAACTATGAACATTAATAGCCTATCTGTTATTTGCACTTGATCAGTTTATTTATTCATGTGTGAATATATTTATATAATGATATATGGACACACTGATCTGTTTTGTAGTCAATGCCTTCTATTTTCTGTTGTGCTGAAGCAAAGCAAGAATTTCATTGTCCTATGACACATGACAATAAACTCACTTGAACTTGAACTTGAGATGCTGGTTTACTAAAAGGACATAAAGTGCTGGGGTAACTCAGGCAGCCTCTCTGGAGAACATGGATAGGTGACATTTCGGATTTGGATCATTCTTCAGATGGTCCCGACCTGAAGCACCCCTATCCATGAAGAAGGGTTCCGACCATGCTGCCTGACCCGTTGGGTTACTCCAGCACTTTGTGTCCTTTTTTTTTATTTAAGCAAAATACTTTGGCACTAGAAAGCCCAATTCGTAAGAATTCTTAAGGGCTGTCATTCCCATTCATTTTACAAAGAAAATATCATTTTCCAAAGTCAAAGTCAATTTTATTCATCACATGCACATTACAAGCAGTGAAATTAATTTGCCAGCAGCGATACACTTAAAAAGAACACACAATACACTTCTTCTTCATCTTTCGTGTGGCGTGCACAGCCTAAAGTTGTAGGACAACTTGTTCTATTTGATCTTCCGTTTGTGCACGTCAAGTTGATTGCATTAGTCGAAACAGGGCAGACCACGTGAAGGTTGCAATCTTCCACCCCACACAATACACAATAACATTTAACACAAACATCCACCACAGCATTCTTCACTGTGGTGGGAGGCAACAAAGTTCAGCCAGTCCTCCTCCCTTGTTCATCCGCAGTCGTGGCCACAGACTCCGCGGCTTGGAGGTCCCGAATCGGCACTTTCCTACCGGAGTCCGCGGCTTCAGGATGTTATCAGCTGCGGGCCGTCAGTCGGAGCTCTTCGCCGGCGATCCCTAGCGAGTCCATGCCACGCCCGCGGCTAGAAGCTCCGCAGACCACAGTCCCATGATGTCAACGACACCAGGCCAGCATTCGGAGCACTCCTCTCTGGCGACCACCGGCAAGGGATGGAAAGTCCACGCTGCGCCTGCTGCCAATGCTCCGGGCCCGACTCCGGGAAAGGCCGCTCCAATCCATGATGTTAGGCCGCGAGAGAGGTGACATGGAAAAAGTCGCCTCTCCGTGGAGGAGGCGGCCAAAAGCGGTTTCCCCTTTCCCCTCCCCCCCACCCCCACATAAGACATACCGAAAGACACCCAAACTGACACTAGACACACCAAAAAAACAAAAAAAGTAGAAATAACGAACACGCTGCTGGCAGGGCAGCCGTCTCGCAGCGCCCACATGACCTTCCAATAAAGCTACACATATTTAGCTCAAAGATTTTCAGCCGTTTCATCAGTGACCTTCCTTCTAAGATATGGTCAGATGTGGGATGCTTCACTGGTGATCGCACAGTGTTCATTTCCATCTGCAACTCCTCAGATAATGAAGCAATCCATGCACTAATGCACTAAGGCATGGACAACTTGGACTGATAAGGGGCAAACACATTTTGATTAAACCTGATAGAAATATTTATAATTATGAGATAGGTATGTTTTCCTGGGATGAAAATGTCAAAGACTAGAGAGCATAACTATATGGTGAGAGGGACAAAGTTTAAAGGAGATTTGCTGGGAATTTTCTTTTTAAATGAGAGGGTGGCGGGTGCCTGGAAGGCAATGCCAGAGGTGGCGGTGGAGACAGATATGATAGTGGTGTTTTAGAGGTTTTTAGATTGGCCACATGAACGTGCAGGAAATGGAGGGATATGGATCATTTGCAGGCAGATTCGTTTTGCTTGGCATCATTTTCAGCATGGACATTGTGGGCCACAGGGCCTATTCCTGTACTGTAGTGTGGTCTATGTTCTACGTTTGTCAAATTAATTTGTCCAAGTGTTGTGCGCTTAATTTATGAAATTATAGACTAGATATATGACAGCTTTTCTTATCCAACAGGTGTTAAGTTGCAATTATGGGCTTGTGCAATGTGTGTGGTACTCTGCAAGCTTTTTGACTACTGCTTGGCTGTCACCCTACAGAAGGAAACTAATCCAGAAGTTGATGTGTGGACTATCACTAGACTGGTTTTTATCCACTGGGGCAGTACAGTGGCACAGCGGTAGTGCTGCTGCCTTACAGCGTCAGAGGCACAGGTTCAATCCTGACCACAGGTGCTGTCTGTACGGAGTTTGTACATTCTCCCTGTGA
The DNA here is from genome assembly GCA_038087875.1 of Malacoraja senta. Taxonomy (NCBI): domain Eukaryota; kingdom Metazoa; phylum Chordata; class Chondrichthyes; order Rajiformes; family Rajidae; genus Malacoraja; species Malacoraja senta. The sequence goes on from CM075979.1 coordinate 25,024,835, forward strand.
CTGCGTGGGGTTTTTCCGGGTACTCCAGTTTCCTCCCACACTCCAATGACACAAGGTTTGTAGGTTAATTGGCTTTGAATAAAAATATGTAGACTATCCCAAGTGTGCAGGATAGTGATAGTGTACGGGGTGATCGTTGGTCAGCGCTGACTCGGTGGGACGAAGGCCCTGTTTCCGCATTGTATCTCTAAAGACTACAAGTCACTGCGTGAATGCAAGAGGAATATCTTTCTTAGCTCTTTATTGGAGTTACAGGGCCTCAGGGGAGGATACAGAACTAGCTTAATCATAATCTCCACAGTTTCAAGTGGGTTTCTTGAACCATCTGGTACTTTAGTGCCCAGGAATACATTACAACTAATCACCCGTTGGATAGGAAAAGTGTCATGTATCTAGCATGCAATTCAATAAATAAAGAGCACGATTCTTGGACAAGCTAATTTGACAAACATAGAACAAAGAACATAGATCAGTACAGCACAGGAACAGGCCCCTTGGCCCACAATGTCCCTGCAGAAATTAAAGACACTGGTAACTACAGCAGTGCTCCCAAGTTTGATCGTACAAATGAAGGCTTTTCCAACTTGAACATTTTTCATGAATTCATTTCAAATTAGCTTTAGGTGATATTTGCTGCCAGATGCTACAAAATGCTATATTTTATTCTCTTAAAAGGCCACAGTGGTACAGATTGTGTATCATATCCCCCCCCCCCCCTCCCCACCCCACTTTCAGTCTGAAGAAGGGGCCCGACCCAAAACGTCAACCATCGTTTTTCTCCAGAGATGCTGCCTGATCCATTGTTACTCCAGCACTTTGTGTCTATCTTTATTATTCATAGAAAATGGCCAATATTTAAAAAAGTTGGAGTTAGACCATTTTGTGTTGAAATTGGGAATCTTGTAAATCAGGATTCTCTTAAATATATCATTGCTCGACATCAAAAACCTCTTTTGTTATTTTAAAGGACAATGTTCTTGTCACCCAATTCATCTAACAATTTCAATTTATATCGTTTAATTCTCCTTTTCTTCCTTGACCAGCAACACTATGAATTAAAATGAAAATCCATCAGCCACATTGCTCAGCTGTTTGCAGCTCCATGAGGTTGACTTGTGTTTAATTTAGTTACATTTAGAGATACAGCAGAAACAGGCTCTTTGGCCCACCGAGTCCGCGCAGACCAACCATACACATACACTAGCACTATCCTACACACTAGGGACAATTTACAATTTCTACCGAATCCAATTAACAAACCTGTACGTCTTGTCTTTGGAGTGTGGGAGGAAACCCACGTGGTCACAGGGAGAACATACAAACTCCCTGACAGACAGCACCTGTAGTCAGGATTGAACCTCGGTCTCTGGCGCTGTTAGACAGCAACTCTATCGCTGCGCCACCATGCAGAAACACTTTAGGTTTTCTCCATATTTAACCAGCTCTACTTGTTAAACAACTATGGTATAAGTCTAAAGAAGGGTCTCGACCAGAAACGTCATATTCCTTCGCTCCATAGATGCTGCCTCACTTGCTGAGTTTCTCCAGCATTTTTATCTACCTATGGTATAACCATTGTCTTTTGTGCCCCTTGAGCTAAGTAGATGATGTTTGAACATCACTATACCGGTTCCATCAGTGAATTAAACCAGGGCAGGTCTACATCTCAATGTTATGTAACCACCTACCGTCTCTTCCCTCAGTAAAATGACCAAAATCGGTCTTGAAAGTTTTGATTAATCAGCCTCTACCAACAATTAAATGTTCCACATTTATAGAACATTTTTATAGAGAGTATTTACTAATTTCAATCCTAAATGGTCTCGCTTGAAATTTATTAAAAATTGGTTTTACCTTGGATTATTAACCAGAGAAAAATATTATGCTATTTTAAATCCCTTTCACATTTTAGATACTTCCATTAGAACACTCACTCACTTGTTGCGCTCAAGAAAACACCGGTTTATGATATATCCCTTGATCAGTTGAATTTCTATTTTTTATCTTCTAACAACAATGTATACTTGCTAGGTCTGGTGTTCCGTATGGGCCCGAGCAAAGGTCTGTACACTGTACACCTCAAGGAACACCCTTCGCTTCTGAAGTCGACCAACAGCATGTATCACAACAATGTAATCCCACTTTCGCATCCACTCCCTACACAGCTTGAACAATTTACACAGGCCAATTCATCTACAAACCCACACGTCCTTGGATGTGGGAGGAATGAGGGGCAGCACAGTGGTAGAATTGCTGTCTTACTGCGCCAGAGGCCCGGGTTCGATCCTGACCACGTGTGCTGTCTGTACGGAGTTTACATGTTCTCCCTGAGACTGTGTTGTGTACAGGGTGATTGCTAGTCGGCATGGACTAACTGGGCTGAAGGCCGTGATTCCACGCTATCTCTCTAAGGTATGAATTAAAGTATCTGGAGCACCTGGAGGAAACCCACGCAGTCACAGGGAGAACAAGCAAACTCCACCACCAGGGTCGCCGCACGATTGGCAGCCCCGCCAACAGTCTGTCTGTTTTTTTTGTCTTTTATTTTTATTTTTAATGCGTTTTAAAAGTCTGTATAAATGTTCTCCGGTTTGTTTTATGTGGGGGGGGGGGGGAGGAGGGGGAGGGGGTCGGGGGAAACATTTTTTCAGTTTCTTACCTTGCCGGAGATGCGATTGTTTTCCGGGTCGCATCTCTGGTCACTCTGCGGCCTATCATCGATGGAGCAGGAGGCCTCCTCGGACTGACTTTGAGCCCCACCGCAGGGCGTGGACTTAACATTGGAGTCGATCCCTTGCCTGGGATCGCTCCAACCACAACCTGCAGATTTTACCATCGTGAGCTCGCAGTCTCGAGAGAGGCCGAGTCGGGAAGCTCCAACGACACAGAGGCTCGACCAGCCCCGACGCGGGGTTCGATTGCCCGGAGCTGGGGAGCTGACATCCCCCTGATGCAGGATCTGATCGGCCCGATGAGGAGGGCCAAAATGCTGCCGTCTACGGGAGTCAAGATCGACCCGTCAACGGAGAGCATCAGGCCACTGACCGCGGGTGAGCAAAGATGGGAAGAGATTTTAACTTTTTTTTTTTGCCTTCCATCACAGTGAGGAATGTGGAGGACTCACTGTGGTGGATGTTTACGTTAAAATGTATTTTGTGTGTTCTGTTGCTTTTTATTTGTCTGACTGACTTGGCAAATGAAATTCCTCTAATGTTGCAAAATATACTTGGCTAATAAAGTATTATTGTGATTGAGATTGTGATTGATTGTGACAGCACCCGAGGTCAGGATCGAACCCGGATCTCCAGCGCTGTGAGATGCTATTAGAACATCTGTTTGCTTTCCTTGTTTAAACAGCCTGGTCTTGGGCACAGCTGTGAAACTGTTGAAAAGTGTAGATGAAACACAAGATCACAATGGTAAATAATGAATAGGATAGGAGCGGATTTCACACGGATATAATAGGAATGATAAAATCCACAGGTGATGAGATAGTGCTAATTTGCACTGATGCACTTGGGAGAGATAACCTGGACAAGATAGTATTCTGTAAATGATGCTACTGGACAGGAGTAGATCAAAGGAGTTCCAGGAGATTCATAAAGGCTTGAAGGTAAGAGGATGTTGATAAAGTGATTAGAAAGCATATGGCATAATTGGCTTTCGTTTAGTCTAGTTTTAGAGGTACAGTAGGAAAGGCCCTTCAGCTCACCATGTGCACATCGATCATTGATCACCCGTTCACACTAGTTCTATGTTATTCCACTTTCACATCCACTTCCTGCACACTAGGGGCAATTTACAGAGGCCAATTAACCTACAAGCCCACATGTCTTTGGGATGTGGAATGAAACTGGAACACCCAGAGGAAACCAACGTTGTCACAGGTAGAATGCGCAAATTCCACACAGACAGTACCCGAGGTCTCTGGCGCCCTGAGGGAGCGGCACTACCAGCTGCGCCACTGTGCCGCCCTGGGTTCTTTGAACCCGACTCTGTGGAATCATGAAAATAAACAGTTATTTCAGAGGGTCTGTCAAGGCTTGAATTGCTAAATGGCCTCTCACTGAAGGATTCCATCGCCCTCTACAATACAACATCCACTAGCACAACGGCGCAGCACTTTGTGCAGTGATAGAGTTGCTGCCTTCAGTGCCAGAGACCCGAGTTCAATCCGGAGAATGGGCGCTGTCTGTACGGAGTTTGTATGTTCTTCCTGTGACCGCATGGGTTATTTCCTGCCGCTCCGTTTTTTCCCCACACTCCAAAGACGCATTTGTTTTTAGGTTAATTGGCTTCTGTAAATTGTCCCTAGCGTGTAGGATAGTGCTAGTGTATGGGGTGATCGCTGGTTGGCGCAGGCTCAGTGGGCCGAAGGGCATGTTTCCACGCTGTATCTCTAAAGTTTAAAGTCATTGCCTCAGCTGCAATGAACTAACGGCATGGGACGGAGACCTGCTTAGCAACTGTGACACACTTACCCATGAATTTATCAAGAGCAGCTTCAAAAGAAGATTTAACAGCTCACTGAAAACCACCGGCGCAGTGACAGTATCATTCAGTTTGGGTAATTGCACCGTGAAGTTCAGGGCCAGGGTCCCTACGTCATCACTTCATCTGAAGAGCGAGGACAGAGGCTGAATCAGTTCAATCACTGGGCAAACAATCTACTTCATTTGCCTGTAATTTATCAGCTGACCTTCTGTTTTCGTCTGCCTGTATTATGCCCCAAATGGGTTACATGTGCTGCGGTTTCACTGATGACTCAAACTATTATCTAACCAAATGCATCTCATTGCAGGGTAATGGGATACAATTCTTCACACCCTGCTCTTGTAAGATTCCAATCCATAACAATTAGGGCATTCTATGGTGAACACAAACCATTGTACAGAACTGAGTCAATCTTTTTGACAAATCGCTGATAAGTTTAGTTTACTGTCATGTGAAAAGCTTTTTGTTGCATGCTAACCAGTCAGCGGAAAGACTACACATAATTGCAATTGAGCCGTCCACAGTGTACAGGTACATGATAAAGGGAATAACGTTTAGTGCAAGATGAAGTCCAGTAAAGTCTGATTACCCGATTACTTGAAGTGGCTTTTATGAAAATACCTCTGCTCCTGTCAGGCAGAAGATACAGAAGCTTGAAAGCATGCACCACCAGACTCAGAAACAACTTCGCTACTGGGTGCTCCAGTTTCCTCCCACATCCCAAAGATGTGCAGATTTGTAGGTTAATTGGTTTCTGTAAATTATCCCTAGTGTGTAGGATAGAAATAATGTATGGGTGATTGTTGGTCGGTGTGGACGTGGTGGGCCAAAGAGCCCGTTTCAACACCATCTCCAAATTGAACTAAATTAAACTAAACTAAACCTCTGTTATCAGGTTTCTGAACAGTCCTCCCATAAGCTAGGGTACTGTCCGATTTACCTCTACCCAATTAAGGACATTGGACTTTGTCTATGGAACTGGTACACTACAATGCTGAGAACTATATTCTGCATTCTGTATCTTCCCCTTTGCTCTACCTATTGTACTTGAATTTGGCTTGATTGTATATATTTGTATTATTATCTGATCGGTTTGAATAGCATGCAAAACACAGCTTATCAACCTCATTGAAGGAAAGCATGAACTGTAAATAAATTGCAACATCTGCCAAAATTACCCAGCAAATTACTGAACTCTGATGCAGTACAATAAAATTTAAAAATCCAATCTCTACCTTTGAGCAACAGATGTCATTAGTGGAAAATGTAAATAAATTGGAAAGAAGGCATGGGAGGAGGTGACTCAAGAATTGTTCAGGCAATTGGAGATCAGATTGAATCAAGAGGATAAATCTTTTGGGGACACCAGGAACTGCAGTTGCTGGAATCTTGAGCAAAATACAAAGTGCTGGAGGAACTCAGGAGGTCAGGCAGCATCTGTGGAGGGAATGAGCAGATGATGTTTTATGTCGGGACCCTTCGTCAGACTGATTGCAAACTTTTCTACACTGAAGCTTCAAAATTCACAACTCTTTATCTTTTTGAGCTCACCCCTGTCTTTTCATCTCTGTTCAACAATCTGCCAATCAAATAACCCCCTCCCCTATGTTCACCTATTACCGGACATGTTTTATCCTACCCCTCCTCTTTTCCAGCTTCCTTTCCTACCTCCCCCCCCCCCCCCCCAATCAGTCTGAAGAAGGGTCCCAAAATGTCCCCTATCCATGTTCTCCAGATATGCTGCCCTGACCTGCTGAGTTACTCCAGTCCTTTGGGTTTTTACTTTTCTATGTTCTTTGTTCTTATCATCTGATTTTACCAAACACTAAAAAAGATTAAACATCCCTGCAATGAACCAAACATAAAATCTGATGAATTAAGTACAACTCAGTAGTATGTTTACACCAAAGATTGACACAAAATGCTACTGTACCTCAGTGGGTCAGGCAGCATCTCTGGAGAAAGGTAAGAGGTGACATTTCAGGTCGAGACCCTTCTTCAGACTCAGACTTCACCGTCTGAAGAAGGGTCTCGACCCGAAACGTCACATATTCCTTTTCTCCAGAGATACTGCCAGACTGTCTGAGTTACTCTTGTACTCAGTAATACATGAGCTGAGAGCATTGTACTAACATTTAATAATAGCAATCTGTCCACTGTATCCATTGCAGAGTGTATTCAATGCAACATGTACTCTGGGGTAAACAGGGCACACAAGTACAACAGTATTTCAACAAATCAATTCATAAAGGGGAGATTGCATCATATCCCACAAAGGCTCACTGCCTAATACGTGTATAATCCAGTTCCAAGTTTACAATGAACTGCCTAATCTCAGCCAAGGATCAGATTGTAACAATCTGCAGAACTCCCAAATCCTGATCAACATTAAGCTACATGTGTAGTCCGTTAGATGCTGGTTAGGTATACGAGACGTACCATTTCCTACAGATGAAGAGCTTGGAAAACACATAGAGTCTAACTCCACATTGAGCATGAACATCTGACAGACATCAATGGAGCGACATCCCACTAAACAAGCAGCAAGTTCAGAAGGGGGTGAGGTTCATGTGAGAGGGAGCAGAATTAGGTCATCCGGCCAATCATGTCTACTCCACCATTCAATCATGGCTGATCTATCTTTCCCTCTCTACCCCATTTTCCTGCCTTCTCCCAATAACCCCTGACACCTGTACTAATCAAGAACCTATCAATGTCTGCCTTAAAAATATTAATTGACTTGGCCTCCACAGCATTCTGTGGCAATGAATACCACTGATTCATCAACCTTTGACTAAAGAAATGTCTCCTCATCTCCTTCCTAAAGGTATGTCCTTTTATTCTGAGGCTATGGCCTCTGGTCCTAGACTCTCCTGTTAGTGGAAACATCCACTCTATTCAGGCCAGAATTGGACAACATTTAAAAATATGGTTATTTTGAAATAATTTACACATTTCTGATTATTATCACGAATCTACTTCAAGGAAGCTTTAATTGTGTTAATATAGTATATCAGTACAAATAATACTTTTATCCATTGAATCAAGTGGTACGTAAAATGGTAAGTCATTGCCAGAACTGAGTAGGACAAGTTCTCTTCTTCATATAAAATAGGATTTCAGCAAATTCCAGATGCATTCTAAAGCAGAATGAATTCACGTACCGCCCACTGAATAATGGTGGCTGGAAAAAATATATATCGTATGGTAGACCCCGGTTTTCCTAGATTACAGTGGGTATTTTAGAAACTGCAATCTACCAACAAATCCATGCACGTTTTGAGAAAACCACAGTCATTGCTTAGTCGATTTTGTTTAATTATATATTTAAAAACGAGCCCGTTTCCTAATGATATTTTATCTTTCACAGTAGCAATTTAGTATCTAGACGTGGACCAGGTCTGGAGTTGTACAGCGGACAGCAGCGCTGCACAAATGCCACAGATCCAGATGACCGAGAGTAACTCTACATTTCTTGAACTCGAGTAACCTTGAACCTTTGCCAAATAAAAAGCTGGTGTTAACCCCCGAGCAAGAATTCCATATCAAGAATTCATTCCAAATAAATTTGCAGAGCAATTTCATTGACATTGTGGGGGGAGAGGGGGTTTACACACGCGCTGTAATTTTTGGAAAGACTATAAATGTTCTCAAACTCGTCTGTTACAAACGGCACTGGATGCCTTTAATTTACAGGCGCTCCGATTCTCTACGAAGGCGGTTTCCTTACCGTTGCATCTTCGCCGGCATAATGACTGATAACCCGAACCCCTCCTGGGTGTTTGAGCGCCCAGTTGGTGATGTTGTATACTTTCCTATCAATCACAAGCCACTGGTCCGTCCTGCTATTGTGCTTCTGAATCTCGTCCCACGTGTAAAGGGGTACTTTTTTCTCGAATTCTTCCTCTTCTTTTTTCTCTCCGCCTTTCCCCATGCCTGTCTGTCTCTCTCTCTCTCTCTCTCTCTCTCTCTCTCTCTCCTTCACGTTATTCCCTCTCTCTACCTGTCCTCTTTGCTTTAGCGTTTCATCTTATATTTCCAACCCGCCCAGCAACATCCTACAAGAATTAACCATTAATACGATGCTGTAACCTAGGTGATCAGCAGAGTTTCTGCACCAATCAAGTGGCGGTGTCACAGCTCTCGTCTGCAGGCATTGGTTCAATGCTGATCTTTCGAACGAGTTGGGGGCTGATACTTCTCTAAGAGTTTGCAAGGGAACCTCAGTCCAACGAGGTGACGCCCAAAGCGGCGCGGCGAAGAGTTCCTCCACTGTGTTGCCCAACTTGCCAAGCTTCTCAATAGCGTTGAGTTCTGTCTTCCTCCTTTGAATCGGGCACAGAGGGACGTTTCACAGACAGGATCAGATGTTTCCCGACTCGCTGTAGAGGCGGGGTTCCTCCTCGCAGTGTTACCCAACTATCACTCTGTTTCGTTGAAAGAAAGAACTGCAGATTCCGGTTAACGCACAAGGGGGACACGGAGTGTCTGGAGTAGCTCAACGGGTCAGGCTGGAGAACATGAATAGGGGACGGGTCTCGACCCATTCCTACTCTCCAGAGATGCTGCCTGTCCCGCGGAGTTATTCCAGCATGCTGTGTCTATTTTATGGATAGGGGACGTTCCCGGTCGGGACCCAACCAGACCCGACTCTGTTTCATTCAGTCTGAAGAAGGGTCCTGTCCGAATCTTTGCCTGTTCATTCCTACACATAATTCTTTTTCTATCTCTGTCTCGCCCACTCCCCTGACATCAGTTTGAAGAAGGGTCTCGACCCGAAACGTCACCCATTCCTTCTCTCCGGAGATGCTGCCTGTCCCGCTGAGTTACTCCAGCATTTTGTGTCTACCTTCGATTGAAACCAGCATCTGCAGTTCTTTCCTCCGCATATGTTGAATGATCCGCGGAGTTCCTCTAGCGCCCACAGTGCATTCTGAGCCCCACTGCGCCCGAGGTACGGGATCGATCCTGGCCTCGGGTGTTTGTGTGGAGTTTGCACGTTCTTCCCTGTGACCGCCTGGGTTTCCTCCAGGTGATCCGGTTCCCCCCCCCACATCCCAAAGACGTGCGGGTTTATAGGTTAATTGGCCTCGGTAAATTACCCTCTGGAGGGAGTGAATGCGAAAGTGAGATAACATAAAAACCAGTGTGAGCGGGTGATCGATGGTCAGCGTGGGCCGAAGGGTCTGTTTCCATGCTGTACCTCTAACCTAAACACTTTGTGTTGTCCTTAACATTCCAGCATCTGCAGTTCCTCGTGTCTCCATAGGTTATGCTAATACAGTCGTATTAGACAGACAGACTGAGAAACACGTCTGCCTGAACTGAAGAAGTGTTTCGGCCCGAAACGTTGCCTATTTCCTTCGCTCTATAGATGCTGCTGCACCCGCTGAGTTTCTCCAGCATTTTTGTGTGCCTGAACTGTTCTCCCTTCTCCGACGTTAATCCAACTCATATCACCTCCTTACAGCAAAATGCTTTGTAAAATGATTAAAATTCCATTCAAGTTGTGGATATTTTGAGAACATGTCTCTTTTTGTTTAGAAATTGTCTGATTATGTAACGTTTTTCATTGTGAAACTGAGGTGTACAGCTCAAGAAATAAAGGAACCAAATGCCGTCTTAGCTTCACATTTCTCTCCTCTTCTCCTTATCTGACACCATTTGACTCCTTTCCATCTCTAGTTCACCCATCTGCCAATGAAACCCCTCTCACCTGTGTCCACCTATCACTTGCCAGCATTTGTCCCGCCCTATCTGTCTTCCAGCTATCTCTCTCCCTACTACAAACAGTCCGAAGGGTCCCGACCCAATATATCATCTGCCCATTCCCTCTATATATATATATGCTGCTTGACCTGCTGAATTACACCAGCACTTTATGTATCTTTTATGTAAAGGAGCATCTTCAGTTCCTTGTATCTCCTTTAGAACCCCATTAAGTCAAGAGTGTTTTATTATCATATGTCCTGAAAACAGAACAATAGAATTCTTACTTGCAGCAGCATCAGCGCAACAGGTTGTAAACACTGTACTCAATAGATAAAGTAGGTCAGGCAGCATCTGTGAAGGAATGGGCAGGTGATGTTTTGGATTACAACCCTTCTTCAAACTGATTATAGTAGAGAGGTGGGACCTGGACAAAGTCCCAGGCAAGTGATAGATGGACTTTGGGGTGTTGTTTCATAAAGGAATGCCTGACCTGCTGAGTTCATCCAAAACTTTATTTTTTGCACAAGATTCCAACACCTGCAGTTCCTGGTGTCCCCAAAGCATTTATCCTCCTGATTCAATCTGATCTCTAATTGCCTGAGCATTTCTTGAGTCACCTCCTCTCATCCTTTCTTTTCAATTAAGTTACATTTTCCACTGGTGACATGTCTGAATCATTCTGATGAAGGGTCCCGACCCAAAACGTTGCCTGTCCACTTCCCTCCATGGATGACCACAAGACACAGGAGCAGAATTAGGCCATTTGACCTGTCAAGTACAGGGTTTGTATGTACTCCCTGTGACCGCATGGGTTTTCTCCAGGTGCTCCAGTTTCCTCCAACACTCCAAAGGTGTTCAGGTTTATAGGTTAATTGGCTTTGGTAAATGTTGAAAATTGTCCCTAGGGTGTCGGATAGTGCTAATGTACAGGGATCGCTGGTGGGCAGAAGGACTTGTTTCCATGCTGTTTCTCTTTATCTCTAAAGTCAAGAGTTAGACAAAGAACGGTGCAGCAGCTGGGTATCTGAAACTAAAGAGAACGTTGCAAATCACCAGCAGATTAAGCAGTTGAGTTATTGCTCCAGGTGGATCACTTACAACCGAAGAGTCCCAACCCGAAACGTCACCTATCCATGTTCTCTAGAGATGCTGCCTGACCCACTGAGTTCTCCAGCACTGTATCTTTTTTTTGTAACCCAGTCTCTGCAGTTCCTTTATTTAGACTTTTTACAACAGGAGCAGCCATTTCTAACACAAACAGGAAAAGCCAGATATTTTAATTTATTTAATTCAGGGCAGAACGACCTGGCGATGAGGAACAATTTGAATCTGCCATGAGGTGGAGGAATAAGTGCGAGAAGAAGAGAATAGGGAGCATTAAGGATGGAAATGGATTCCAAAGCCAATGCACAAGAGGCAAGGAGCAAACATGGGTGAAGTTAGGTAGGTGGGATAGTCCATCTATCCGAGGCAGAGGCCACAGGACTGTAAACAGTGCAGGTCAGAGGGTGCAGTAGTTTAGTTTAGTTTGGTTTAGTGATACAGCATGGATGCAGGCGCTTCAGCTCACTTGAGTCTGCACCGACCATGGATAATACATTCACACTAGTTCTATGTTATCCCACTTTCTCATACCTTAGTGTATACTTCCTATACACTAGGGACAATTTTTAGAGAGGCCAATTAACCTACAAACCCCCATGTCTTTGGGATGTGGGAGGAAACCAGAGGAAGCCCATGTGGTCACAGGGAGAACGTGCGAACTCCACGCAAGTTCTGGCTGCCCGAGGTCAGGTTTGAATCGGGGTCCCTGGCTGTGTGAGGCGACGGCTCTGCCAGCTGCGCCACTGTGAAGCATAGCGGTGATGACAGCGGGTGAGCTAAGCAGGGAAGCATTGAACGGCGCCCATCCCCACACCACATCTGACATCATCCAATGTGAAAGGTCAGCCCTTCTATATGAGCTCCAGAAGGAATCGCAAATGCTTGATCTCTTCAGCAAAACACAAAGTACTGGAGGAACACAGCGGGTCACGCAGCATCTGTGGAGGGATAGTCTGAAGACTGAAGAAGGGTCCCGACCCTAAACATTGCCTGTCCATTCCCTCCACAGATGCTGCCTGACCCACAGAGTTTCTCCACCACTTAGTGTTTTGCTAAGGATGGGAATGATTTGGAAGAGAGAGAGGGATTTCAGGTGCTAACAGACCTGCAGCAGGTTGGCAAGCAGCAGCTGAAATGAAGTGAATTATAACGTTCGTCAGCGTTCTCTTGCCAATGATTTGTTACACAGTGGCATTATTATTTCTCAGCTCCTGGCATTTAAGCACAATAATATAATCTTTCAGCAAAGTATCTTAAACAACTAATCAAAGTTGCAATTTTGTATTTGAATAGACGGTCTGTTCCTTTGAGTTAAAGAGATACGAAGAGTCAGGAGCACAAGCAAATCTAATTGTTAACGTGACCTAGCACGGGCACAGAATGTAGTTAATCAAGGTGACGTCTGTATGGGAGCATGTAAAGGATGACAGGGAGTAAAACAGGCTTGCACCAGGAATATCTTAGTTTAGTTTGGAGATCCAGCATGGAAGCAGACCCTTTGCCCTCCCAAGTCTTCGCTGATAGAACTAATTCTCACTAGTTCTGTGTTATCCCTATTCTAACTTTTTCGGGGTGGCATGGTGGCGCAGCAATAGAGTTACTGACTCACAGTGCCAGTGTATGGAGATTGTATATTTTCCTTGTGACCGTATGGGTTTTCTCCGGGTGCTCCGGTTTCCTCCCACACTCCAAAGACGTACGGGTTTGTAGGTTAATGAGTTTAAACCAAAAAAAAAATGTTTGATGTTACAATAGTTTGTGGTGCGTAGATCCGATGGCCAATTGCAATGTTCCACTGCTTTAATCTCAATGTGTATCATTGTTACCACATTATCAACAATATAAGATAATCTACCACTCTTCACTCTTTCTAGTCTTGAAGTCCTCTATCAAGTCCGCAGTAACTCGAACCATTTCATCTTCTCCCAGCTCCTGTTGGGCAGAAGATACAGAATCGTGAAAATGCACACCATCAGACTCGGGAAACGGCTTCTTCCCCACTGTTATCAGGCTTCTGAGCGGTCCTTCCATAAGTTAGGTCCTGTCCCCATTGAGGACATTGGACTTTGTCTCTGGAACTGGTTTGCTCCAACACTGGGAACAATATTCTGCCGTCCCTTTTCTCTACCCATTGTACTTGAGTTTGCATTTCTGTACATTATTATGATTTGTTTGGATAGCATGCAAAACAAAACTTTTCACTGTATCTCGGTACACGGATCAATAATAAATCTAAACCTAAACCTAATTTATTATTCTTTAATCACGGGTTACACTATCAAGTTCCCACTATAATAATAATTTAACTTCATTTATACATGAAAATCAAGAAATTGTTGATGCTGGAAATGTAATATAAAACCAGAAAATGCAAAACATTCAGCAGGTTTGGCGCATTTATGGAAAGAGATGTTAATATTTCAGGCCGGATTCTGTTGTTATTATCTTTTTCATTTCTTTTTACATGCTGTCTATAATGTCTGTTTGGGATTTGAATTGGACAAAATTAAGTTTATAAGACATAGGAGCAGAATTAGGCCATTCGGCCCATAAGGTCTACTCTGCCATTTGATCATGGCAGATCCTCTCAATCCCATTCTCCTGCCTTCTTCCCGTAACCTTTAACATGCTTAGTGTACTGTGTACTTTAAAGCGTGCGGCCTTATATACCTCCAGAAGATAATTAGTAATTCACTACATTAAAATGTTTCTCTTTGGATGGATCACATCATGTAACTCAAAACAGAAACTTTGTTTCAAATGTAACTTTCACTGTTTGTTAAATGAAAAAAAGGGCAGAAATTGATTTTGAAAAATTATACAAAGTGCTAAAATGTAACATTTATCTCTGAACTTAGAGAAAGGGTAAATTAAAGTTGAGAATTTCGTAACAGAAATGTTAGTCATCTTTTGTAAACATTCCCTCTTATATGTATTGAGAGTTCTCTTGCCATTACTGTGATTGTTTTGTGAAAGGGTTTTTAGATTAAAAGTATATACGTTATGAAATTATGACATTAATTCCTACTTTCAAAATTTGAGAATTAGGTGAAAAAAAAATAGAAGCCAACATAATCTTAGAAATGTGTGTAAGTAAGAGAAGAAATTTAGCTTAATCAACCTCCTGAACATCATTTCAACAACATCAAATGAAATTCTACAATGATTAGGCTTGGAAGTCTAGAAAACCACTGATAAAAGTCTACATTAAAGTTACAACATTAGCTCTGGATGATCGATAACACTCGCGACAAAGACTGGGCAAGAGGAAAACCAGTGAGTCTTTGTCACATTGTGAAAATCTGGAGGATAAAAAAATGCTAAGACAGTGCATCCGTCAAGCAGCTGGCAAAGTGAGTGAAAGGGAACAAGTCAGAACATAGTGTCCTTGTGTAAGGATGGAATCTGTGGCTTGTCATTGTGCAGAATGTTCTGTACCCCTTACCCTCTGACTGATGTTGTGCCTCATATGTGCAGGAAGATTAATACTAACACTAGATGGGTAGTTGGTTCTCCATAGATTGTCACCTTGTCGTGGTGGAGAAGCTTGTGTGGACCTGAGATCCTGAGAACGATGCCGTCTGGAACTACGCTCCTGGTAGGGCCACCCATGGCGGTAAGGTCGAGGGGTAGGTCTCTGACAAAGAGCAATCCAACTAAGACCTCAACGGTGGAACAGGCGGAGCATGATGGCTGACCTTAGTGGAGCGTCAGAACGGCGGGGAAGGCAGATGAAGGCTGCAGCAGAAAAGGGTCTCCGGTCATCTTGGACTCCATGTCATTGGATCCTGACCCAGATCTGTCACGGACCGTGGGGTGGCTGTCTGTGCTCCCCACATTAAACAAAGTCACCCACAGCCGTCCTCCATATAGGGAATAGCATCCTAAGGACACCATGGTCAGCCATGGCCGAAGGGGGCCTAAGAAGAGATGGGTAGACGGTCTGATCTGGATGTGTGGGTCTGAGTGGTCCCCTTTAATCCGAGACCGGAGCTAAGAGCTGAACCAAACAAACTAGATTTTTATATTTAATCTACTAACACTTTTATACATTTATACTAATGTTAGTAGCATGATTAACATTTATAATAGTTCTGGAAGTCACTCTTTGAACACAAATGGATGTGTATAATACATTTGTATAAACATTCTACTTGGCATTTCAGGTTTATTTTAATGTTCATGTCCACATTATAATTAAGAGCAAAATACCTTACGATTACTGTACATTACCTTACGAGGTACTGTACGATTACTGTACATTACCCAAACAGTAAACTCCAGGCTCTAATTTTAAAAAGTGGTAAAAATATTATGTGCAGGAAGGAACTGGAGTTGCTGGGTTATACTGAAGATAAACACCAAGAGCTGGTGTTTAACTTAGCGGGTCAGGCAACACCTCTAGAAAAAAAGCATAGGTGACATTTCGGGTCGGAACCCTTCTTCCAAAGGTAAAAATATATTTTTTTCTGCATTTATGGGTAACTACAACTCAGTTTTTCATATTCAGAGCCCAATAGTCCCTACTTCACTGTTCCATGTTAACAACGTTTCTCACCAACTATTTCACATTTCCACTCCCATGTCCTTGCTAAAAACAAAATAATTATTACTATACCACCACTAATTAATTGTATTCTAGTTCCAGACATAGGACGTCTGAGTTGGAGCCAGTAAAATAACACATTTGCTATAATTTTTGGATTTGGAACTCATTAAAATATAGTATTAACAGATGGTATTTTAATCTTATGACAATCGGGTATCATTATTTCACCCATTAAAGAATCACTAAAATATGACCTTCCACCAAAACAATCCATCTTAAAGTTGCCTCCCTGAAAGAGTCATCATGAAGGATAGAAAATAAGAGGTTGGACATACATTTAATGTTTAGATTTAGGTTTATTATTTCCATGTGTACTGAGTTACAGTGAAAAGATTGTTTTGCATGCTAATCAACCAAATCAGGTATACATAAATACAGTCAAGCCAAACTCAAAAGTGCATTAGGAAGATTAAAGTGAAAGATGCAAAGTGCAAAAATATAGTTCTCAGCATTGTAGTGCATTAGTCCTTGAAACAAAGCGTAATGTCCATGATGGGGTCAAAGTGATTCAGATAGTACCCTAGCTTCTGGAAGAATTGTTCGGGAAGACTGATAACAGAGGAAAAGAAGCTGTCCTGAGTCTGGTGGTGCGCACTTTCAAGCTTTTGTACCTTCTCCCTGATGGAGATGCGAGGAAGAAGGAAGAACCGGAGTGGGATAAGGCATTGTGAAGTGGAGATGGAGTCAATGGTGGGGAGGCTGGTCTTAGGGATGGACTGCGCGATATTCACAACCATGTTCCTAAATTTAAGTTCATGACACAATCCAAATCCAATAAATGCTAGAAAGACCAAACCATACAAAACAACAATTCTCAAGTTGATAACATAAGAGATGGCAGATGCTGGAACCTTGAAGAAAATCAAAGTGCTCTGAGAACTCAGCAGCTCCTCCAGCACTTTGTCATCTGCTCAAAAAGTCTTAGATTACAGGTTCAAGATGAACGAGTTGATCAGTGACAATGTAGACATTGAACATGACTTAGTTCCCTTGAGTTGGGAAGAATAGGGGAAGTAGACCGTGTTCTTGTTTCTGGTTTTTATTTAGGAGGGTAAAGGCAGGAATAGGCTTAATAGTGATTATTGTCTCAATTCAATACTCTGTCTCAGACCTGTCTGAGCATTCCTCTGGAGATGGAAATGAACAATAAATGGATCAAAGTCTGGATGGGACACTTTATAAAATTCTGGATTGGCCCATTGCAGGGAACATGAAGTTTGGCAACCGTTTATTAGACTGAATGGAAAGGGACAATGCCAGCATGAAGATTTCCAGCTTAAAATTCCATTGGGGACTGTAGTCACTAGTTCTTGGCTATAGCCTCCTCTTTCTATCAGAGTAGAGAGAGTCCACCAGTCTTTAGAACAGGCTGGTATTTAAGCTGGGAATCCGTAAAGGGGAAACAGAGAAAGTAGTAAGAGCAAACAGGTAAATGGGCAGGAAAGGTTTGGAGGGACGTGGCCAAATGCAGGTAAAAATGGGACTAGCTTAGATTGGGCACCTTGGTCAGCATAAATGATTTGGGCCAAAGGGCCTGTTTCTGTGCTGTATGATTCTATAAGCAGACCCTTCAGCCCTAGGGGGCAGTTTTACCATTTAATGTGATCACATCTGATCATCCAACTCACTATCCAGATCCTACCTAGTAACCAAGCTGTCACTTGATTCGGAGTGGGGGCGATTTTCAGCTGCTCCAGTTTCCAAATCTGGCAAAAATGTTATCAGGTGTCTAGGAAGCTACATGCCCTTCAAAGTAATTCTAAATTGAAACATGTTACCACGTTTGAAGTCTGGGACATAAAGGCAATATTTGTTTTTTGGAAATAGAATTCTCCTGCAGATAAAGTTAAAAAGGCAGACAATATCAACAAGGACCCACACCCTCTTCTCCCCTATCCCATCAGGCAAAAGGTATAGGTGTGAACATTCCAGATTCAGGGACAGTTTCTTCCCAGCTGTTATCAGGCAACTGAATCATCCTACCACAACCAGAGAACAGTGCTGAACTACCATCTGCCTACTTGGTGCCCCTCGGACTATCATTGATCGGACTTTGCTAGCTTTATCTTGCACTAAACGTTATTCACTTATCGTGTATCTATCTATACGCTGTAAATGGCTCCATTGTAATCACGTATTGCCTCGGTACAAGTGACAATAGACTAAACTGACATGAATTTATGAATGAGGACGTGTTAATTTGGCTGGCCTGTACGTGGAGGAGTTTAGAAGAATGAGAGCTGACGTATGAAAATTGTAACATAGCGAGGGACCTTGACAGGATATATCTTGATAAAGACTGTAGGTGCTGGAATCTGGATCAAACCGCAAAGTGCTGCAGGAACTCAGCAGGCCAGGCATCAGGAGTAGAGGGAATGGCCCGGCAGTGTGATCTACAGACACAGATTTCATCTCTTTCACCTCCAGGTTTACACCACGTGCAGCCTCGAAATACAGTTCTGAGTCGACAACTTTCTTTTCCCGAAGATACACACAAAATGCTGGAGTAACTCAGCGGGACAGGCAGCATCTCTGGAGAGAAGGAATGGGTAACGTTTGGGGGTCGAGACCCTCCCGAAACATCACCCATTCCTTCCTTCTCTCCAGAGATGCTGCCTGTCCCGCTGAGTTACTCCAGTACATGAGCTGAGAGCATTGTAGAACTGCAGATGCGAGACTTAAACTCGCATCTGCAGTTCCTTCCTAAACTTTTTTCCCCCCACATTTTCCACATTTCTCCTCCCAGTTTCTTTGCTTTCACCTGACTAAATCTGCCGAGGTTGGTGCGAATGATCCAACCCCGCCCGCATTAAAGCCGCTCACCGCGTCCCGACATCAACCGCTTCACTCCACGCCCTCGACGGCTGCCTGAGCCCATCTGATGTCCACACAACCGCCAATGAGCGAGCAGCCCTTGGCCGCCTGAGCGGAGTAGACGCTACAACTGACCAATAGCGGTCAGTCTCCGGGTAGTTCTTGCCCCCACTCCCTCCCATCGACCAATCACACAGGGTGGGGAGGGGGGTAACTTGAATAGCCCGCCGCATACCCGCCAATAGGGAAGAAGTGAGTGCAATGGGAGCCGCCTGATGCTGGATGTGCCCCTGAAGTTGGGGCGAAGGGCAGAGCCCGGCCCGGGAGTGAGGGTGGAGATATCTACTGCCCCGGGCTCCTCTCCAAGTGATGGGCTCCAGTGAGCAGTGTGGCGGCCGGCGGGTTTTCACCTGGGACGAGGTGCAGAGGCACTGCGGCCGCACCGACCGCTGGCTGGTCATCCGCAGGAAGGTCTATGATATCAGCGAGTTCAGCAAGAGGCATCCGGGAGGCGCCCGGCTGATCGGACACTATGCAGGGCAGGACGCCACGGTAAGAGAGGCATCTCCTCCTTCCCTCTCGTTTCTGGCCAAACCATGGCGCTCATGAGATGGACGTTTATTGATCAATCCTGAAAGAGAGAAAAATGTCACTCGCCACTGAACAGCGATCACATCGTTAACGTGGAATAGTACAGCACAGGATCAGGCCCTTCGGCCCACAATGTCTGTGCTGAGCATGATGCCAGGTTAAACCAATCATTTTTATGCCTGCACGTGGTCCATTTCCCTCAAGAACAATAGTGCGGTTTAACAGTCTGAAGAACTTCAGTCTGAAGAAGGGTCTCGACTTGTCTCCAGAGATGTTGCCTGACCTGTTGAGTTACTTCAGCATTTTCTGTCTAACTTCGGTGTAAACTGCATCTATAGTTCATTCCTACACAGTAATTCACTTTAGTTTATTATTGTCATGTGTACAGAGTGTGCAATGAAAAGCGATTTTTGTTGTTGTGTGCTATCCAGTCAGGAAGACTACAATCAAGCTGTCCCCAGTGTACAGATACAGGATAGAGGAAGTTGGAGATCACGTACGAAATGCATCACTTTGTTGAATATTTCAAATGTTAGTGGTTGATAAATCAAGCAAGATGACCGAATTGTAGGGTAGGAACTACAGATTGTATCTAGTTATCATCAAGTAGTTGGTTGAACGAATGTGATAATTAACATTCACAGATGAACAGTTTCAGTTTAATTTCATTTATTATTGTCACATGTACCGAGGTACAATGAAAAGCTTTTTTGTTACATGCTATCCAGTCAGCAAGACTATGCATGATTACAATCAAGCCACCCACAGTGTACAGATGCAGGATAAAAGGAGTAACAAGATAGTGCAAGATAAAGTCCAGTAAACTCCAATTAAATATATTTCGAGGGTCTCCAATGAGGAAGATGGTATGTCAGGACTGCTCTCTAGTTGGTGATAAGATGATTCAGTTGCCTGATAACAGCTGGGAAGAAGCTGCCCCTGAAACAGGTGGTGTGCATTTTCACATATTTGTACCTGCTGCCGATGGGAGAAGGAAGAAATGGGAGTGACCGGGATGAGACTCATCCTTGATTATGCTGGTGGTCTTGCCGAGTATAGCACAGCATCCCTTCAGTCTATGCTGAACATGATGCCAATTTTAATGATTTTCTTCTGCCTGCTCATGATCCATATCCCTCCATTCTCTACATATCCATGTGCCTATTTAAAATCCCCTTAAATGCCACTATTGTATCTGCCTCCACCACTACCCCTGGCTGTGCATTCCAGGCATCCACCAGTCTCTGTAAAAAAAAAACTGACCCCACTCATCTCCTTTAAACTTTGCCTCTTTTCCCTTCACGCTATGCCCTCTCGTCCTTGACATTTCCACCCCTGTAAAAAAGTTCCAGATGTTACTTTATCTATGCCTCGTTACTTTATATACTTCCATCAAGTGTTTTTACAGTTTGGCTATATTAACTTGTAAGTAAGTCATCTTTTGTAATCTGTGTTATCGGCCTTGGGTACTGCCTGTGTGGAGTTTGCACATTCTCCCTGTGACCCCATGGGTTTCCTCCAGGTTTCCTCCTGCATCCCGGGTGTGTAGGTTCATTGGTGTCCAGTACTCCGACACCCAATGTCCAAGTTTGGAAGATCATGCCCAATTGTCTCTTCCTTCTCTCAGCAGCCTCAGATGCACCCTATCTAGATTTGTTTCTCTTTCCACATCTACTACCTGACCAGCTGAGTTTTTCCAACTTGTTTGTTGCTGTCGTTGTCATCCGTCCATCTGCGAGAGATGATGGTGCGGCTTTGACGTTGTCCTCTGTAGTTGCATCTCCTGCTGTGGCTGACTAGACCTATCCTTGACAGGGAGACCCTCCCACAGCTTCCACAAGTTGCCTCTGGCTGTTGGATTGGGGATTGTGTTGCTGTAGCTGTTGACCATTGTGTGGTGCTGGTGCTTGGCCTCCAGGGTCTTGAACCACAGGCTGTGATGGTGCTTCATACCCGCCTGGAGGTCCTTAATCCACCTCCCCCGGTTCTCAGCAGTCGATTCCCAGTTGTCAGTGCTAAGGTTAAAATGTGTCATATCTCTTTTAATCATATCCTTGCAGCAAAACTTTGGCTAAACCATTTGTGAGAAAATAAGGAATAACAAACAGGAGCAGACTATTTCACACCTCAAGCCTGTTCTGCCATTCAATAAGATCATTGTTGATGTTGTCCTAGTGCCTGTTCTCTATAACTTTCAGCTCTCCTTTCGACCAAAAATCTATTTAACAATTCAGCTTCCAGAACTGTGATGTAGAGAAACTCCATAAAGAATTTCTACCTCATGTATCAATATCTACAGACAATGTTTCAGGTCTTGAAGAAGGGTCACAACCCCAAATGTCATCCATTCATGCTCTCCATAGATGCTGCCTGGCCCGCTGAGTTCCTCCAGCACTTTGTATCTTTCCCAAGAATCCAGCATTTGCAGTCTTTTGTATCTCTATCAAAATGTATCCTGTCAAACCTCCTCACAGCCATACATTTCAATAAGATCACCTCTCATTCTTCTAAAACCCTTCACTTACAGGCCAACCAAATTAACACGGTCCTCATTCATTAAACACTGCATCCTCTGGTCAGTGTGGCAAACTTTCCTTGAACTAGTTTCAATACCATTGGACAGGTACATGTATAGGAAAGGTTTAGAGGGACATGGGCCAAACACGGGCATCTCACCTACATTCCTTTTTCCTGAGAATGTCGCAGTCGCCTCGTCCTTGATAAGCAAACAGCGCTGTTTGATATTTGGCGTATTCGCTCTCACATTATCTGCTAACATACTCGCCTGGCCTACGTAATCTCCCAGTTGCAAACATTTTAACTCCCCTTTCCATTCTGACTTTTCTGTCCTGGGTCTCCTCCACTGCCACACACAAATAGGTCAAGCAGCACCTCATATTTCACTTGGGCAGCCTACAATCCAGCAGTATGAATATTGTTTTCTCTAATTTCAAGTAACCCTTGCATACCTTCTCTACTTTTCTCTCCCCCACCTTAGTCATCCTGCTAGGGTGGGGGAGGGAAGGGGAGAGTATCCCTTTGTTAGCGCCTCTTCCACAGTCAACAATGAACCATTCTTGGGTCATTGGTGTTGGCTCCAATTTGTACCTTTTCACACCTATAATTTCCTTCTCCCCTGACTCTCAGTCTGAAGTAGGGTCTCGACCCAAAACATCACCTATTCCTTTTTTTCAGAGATGCTGCCGGACCCGCTGAGTTACTCCAACATTTTTTTGTGTCTATCTTTGGTGTAAACCAGCATCTGCCATTCCTTCCTATTCATTTCTCCCTTGTTAGGCTTCATCCTACTCTGTCTTTTAATTGATCAATAGTCAGTGCTGGTTGGTTGAATTGTTAGAGAAATTGGATTCAACAATCAGAAAAAGATGTTATTGATCAGTAATTAGAGAGTGTTTACAAAATTAACTAAAAAAAGATAGCTAATCATCAACGGATTCATAGTCCGAAATACAAGCATTTGGAGAACGTAGAACAGAACAACACTGGAACAGGCCCTTCGGCCCACAATGTTCGTGGCGAACATGATGGGAGATAAACAAATCTCATCTGCCTGCACTTGATCCAAACCCCTCCATTTCCTGCATATCCATGTGAAATTACTGGTCAATTGTTAGATCAATTATTAAATTGTTTCTGAGTGGTTCTTCACTGATAATTGTGCAGTTTGGAGATTGACACTAATTTTCAAATGATTACTGAGAAATTGTCAAAAGATTAGTGTTCAGTAAATAGAGATTATTGATCAAATAGATCAATGGTTAATTAGTGGTGATCAGAGATAATGGACAGTTATCAATAAATCAGGATGAAAGGTGTCAAATGCATATCAGCAATTGGAGAAATCAATTTACCTGAAACTACTAAAAGATTTTTGATATATAATTTCAGATACAATTGTTCAAAAGTTAGAGTTTGCTAATTAATATGAATATGTTAACTCGTAGAGGGATTCTGATGATCACAGCAATTCATAGTTGCAGTCCAATCCCCCCAAAAGATTAGATTAGTTTAGAGATACAGTGTGGAAACAGGCCCTTCGGCCCATCGGGTCCGCGCCGACCAGAGATTCGCGCACATTAATACTATCCTACACCTAGTAGGGACAATTTTTACATTTACCAAGCCAATTATCCTACAAACCTGTACGTCTTTGAAGTGTGGGAGGAAACCGAAGATCTCGGAGAAAACCCACGCGGAGAACATGCAAACTCCGTACAGACAGCACCCGTAAATCTAGTAATCTGTACAGGAAATCCGAATCAATAGTCCAAGAGGTAGAAAATTAAATTCTGTATTGTTCGTCTTTCATGCATTTTGTTATGTTTAATATTAAACATAAAAACTGATAACAATAAGGTTGCATGTTCTGCAATATTGTGGACTTCCTCAGATGGGTAAGCCCCATGCCCTATACCAAGGCTATAGTCCCTTTGTTGTAGAGTATCTTTAACATAATCCAAATAAAAGTAAGCAAATTGGGACAAACATTTACAGAAATCTAAGCATAAATTTTAAAGTCCAAATTAACATCCTTCATAAAAATAATTTTGCCCTAAGTCAGTTCCACCCACAAAATGGATGACCAAAATAACCGGTTTCCACTGATTGCAACTGTTTAAAGAGCCTCCTCGTAGTGTGCATTTTAAGAGTTCAATGATAAACATCTATCTTATTAAGCAAAAATTAATGTGCATTAATTAAATCAGTAAGTTGTTCACTTACAGTATTTGTTCAATTAAAATCGTTACTTAACCCACAGGGTTCATGCTCTGACTCTTTGCCTCTACCTCCACTACAAATGTGCAAGTGGATCAAATTTGTTTGTCCTGGTCATGAGATCTGTGTGCATTTAGCTATGCACTGATTTTATAGTGGATTTCTGAATTGTTCCTCATTGTGTCATTGTCTCTAATTCTCTGTGTTGCCATGGTTATGACTTTTCACTGTAATTTCCTCAGTCCATTGTGTTTACTGCAGTTGGTTCAGATTAAACTACACATTCATTGGGTAGCAGTACGACTTTATGATTGACAGTTCCCTAGTTTCAGATTCCTCATAATGAAATGCTGAAGATATTAAAAAAAGACACAAAGAGTTGGAATATCTCAGAGTGTCAGGCAGCATTGCTGGAGAACATGGATAGGTGACGTCTTGGGTCAGGAAACTTCTTCAGACCCATGTTTCGGTTTGGGACCCTTCTTCAGACTGGAGATACTTGAGCCAATTATAGTCATACAGCATGGAAACAGGCCCTTTGACCCAATGCCCACACCAACCAGCATGTTCCATCAACACTAGTCCCATTTGCCTCGTTTGACCCATATCCATCTAAACCTGTCCTATCCATGTACCTGTCCAAATGTTTCTTAAACTTTGCAATACTACCTACCTCAACTACCTCTTCCAGCAGCTCATTCCATATACCCATCACCCTCTGTGTGGAAATGTTACCCCTTAGGTTCCTATTAAATCTTTCACTCCTTACCTTAAACCTATGTCCTCTAGTACTTGATCCCCTACTTTAGGCAAGAGTCTCTGTATCTATCCAATCTATTCCTCTCATGATTTTGTACACCTCTATAAGATCACCCATCATCCTCATGTGCTCCAAGGAATAGAATCCTAGCCTTCCTCAATCTCTCCCTATAGCTTATGCCATCGAGTCCTGGCAACATCCTCGTAACTCTTCCCATAAAGCAATTGTTTAAGGAATCTCCAAATGATCAACTCCACAGCTAGGTATCATCTGGCCATCTGTCTTTAGCAGATCTGACAATTAACAGTCCTAAACAGGGTAACTGCAGCCTTGTGTGAAAATCCATTATTGCTCAAACGCACCATAGTCTTGTTTTGAGTATTCTTTGGGGACACATTTGGGCAGGGCATTAGCAGGTGGAATTTAATCTGGCAAGTGCAAAGTCGTGTATATTTTGGGAGGTTAAATAAAGGTAGGGTATATCTGTCATTTGCAGCCAGAGGAGATGGTGGACTCATATACAATCACTATGTTCAAGAGACATTTAGATAGACAACAAGATTATATGTTACTTTCCACTAAACAAACAATTAGGTTGCATGTTCTTCAATTTTATAGACTTGCTCAGATGGATAATGTCCATACCCTATACTGAGGTTGTGGTTTCTTTGTCTAGAGTACTTTTAAAAGAATCCAAATGGGCAGAACAGTGCTCAGCGGTAGAGTTGCTACCTTACAGCGCCAGAGACCCATTTGGTCCTGACTACAGGTGCTGTCTGTACGGAGTTTGTGCGTTCTCCCCGTGACCTCATGGATTTCCCCCAGGTGCTCTGGTTTCCACCCACACTCCAAAGACGTACAGATTTGTTGTTTAATTGAATTTGATAAGTTGTAAAATTCTTCCTAGTATATAGGAGAGTGTTAGTATACAGGATGGTCATTGGTTGGTGTGGACGCGCTAGGATGAAGGGTCTGTTTCTGCACTGTATCTGTAAACTCTAAAGTAAAGTCTAAAGTTTTGATTACAAATAAAATTAGTCAGATCTGTGCTAAAGTTCATAGAAACTCAAGCTTAAGTTATGTCAAGTGCAAATCAACTTCATACAGTATATTAAAGTAATTTTGCCCTAAACCAGTTCCTTCCACATGATGGGCTACTAATATAAAGTGATGTTCCACACATTGCAGCTGTTTAAAGGGTCTCTTAATAGGGGACAATGCATGGAAGGATATGGACCAAATGCAGGCAAATGACATTAGTGTAGAAGGGCAACAAGGTCAACATGGATGGGATGGGCCAAATGGCTCATTCTATGCTGTACAACTCTATGACTCTCAATCCCAGTGAAATCAGCCTGCTTGCTCTATTGGTGCAGTCACTGTACAAATTGTGCAACAGGGACAAATTGTGCAACAGGATCACCGCCCTTCTCTTTGTTGTTGGGAACACATAATTGCAGCTCTTAACTGGGCTGATCCACCACCGATACTCAGTTACAATTGATGCTGTTTATTTGTTCTCTTGATATGGGCCAATGTTCCTTAGTTCCTTTTTCTATCCAAGGACAGCTCTCACTTCACTAGGGTGGCACAGCGGTAGAGTTGCTGCCTTACAGCGCCTGAGACCCTGGTTCGATCCTGACTACCGGTGCTGACTGTACGGTGCGTTTTACTCCCACATTCCAAAGATGTGCAGGTTTGTAGGGTAATTGGCTTCAGTAAAACTAAATTGTCCCAAGTGTGTAGGATGAGGATACAAAGTGCTGGATTAACTCAGCGGGTCAGGCAGCATTTCTGGAGAATATGGATAGGTGGACTCACAATTTTTTTGTAAACCAGCATCTGCAGTTTGTACACTATCTTCAAAAGATCTTTTTTTACCACAGTTGTGGATGATCAGGCCTGGGTTTCTCTATTCAAATAAATAAAGCTTTTGATGAATTTTTTGTTATTAAATTGCTAATTGCACTACAATGACTGTAGAAATAAAGTCATATTAGGATAACAGTAGGTCTCTTCCTTTTAGGACCCATTTACGGCCTTCCATGTTGATAAGACACTGGTGAACAAGTATCTCAACTCCCTGTTGATTGGAGAACTTGCACCTGACCAGCCCAGTTCAGAATCATGGAAAAACGTGAGTACTTTCTCAAGTCAATGTTCTGTAGGACATATAGTTCATAAGTTCATAGGTTATAGGAGAAGGATTAGGCTATTCGGCCCAACAAGTCTACTCCGCGATACAATCATCGCTGATCTATCTTTCCCTCTCAGCCTCATTCTCCTGCTTACTCCCCATAACCCCTAAAGGGGCTGTCCCACTGCGGCGACCTAATCCGCGAGTTAAGAAGAGTGTCTTCGACCTTCAAGCTCGAGGGCACTCGCTTGGAAAACCTCGAGCTGGATCGACCGTCCGCGTTGAAACCGTGAGCTAGATCGACCGACCGCGCGCACACACACACACACACACACACACACACACACATGAGAAAGACGGTTGCAAAGTAACGGTAAGTCCTTTAGAGAGTGCGGAGAGGGGGAGTGGGGAGAGAAGGGGGGGGAGACACTTTTAAGAAGTCAGACAACGGTTAATAGAGTTTAGCGGGCATTTTACCTATCGGTCGGTTTCCCTTGGTCCTGAAAACTCCAATGAGCCAATCAAAATGCCCGGTCAGCGAAGGAGATTGCCTACGGCTGCCCTCGACTGCCTGTAACTACACAGGGAAGGAGAGATGAAGGAGAGTTCCAGTGACCTCCTAGGACCATGTGTCGACCATGCTGCGAGTTTGAGTCGAGGGCAAACTCGCCTGAACTTGCGGATTAGGTCGCCGCAGTGGGACAGCCCCTTGACACCCATATTAATCAAGAATCTGCCACCTTAAAAATATACATTGACGGCTTCCACACCCGTCTATGGCAATGAATTACACAGATTCACCACCCTCTGTCCAAAGAAATTACTCCTCATCTCCATTCTAAAGATACGTCCTTTTATTCTGAGGCCGTGCTTCAGGTCCTAGACTCTCACATTCATGGAAACATCATCTCCACATCCACTCCATTCGGACCTTTCACTATTCGATAAGTTTCAATGAGGTTGCCCCACACCTATAGAACATAGAACTGTACTGTTCACAGGTCATTGTCAGCTGGGCAGTGAGCTGAAGGTCACAGAGTGAGCTGAGCCTTACCCTGACAAACACCCTCCACCAACAGTGCATGGAACTGTGCTGTCCTGCAGAGGATGCCTGGCTTCTATCGGGACCTGCGGTGAGTCTGGAACTTGGTTGCCGGCAACCAGGGCCCCCCCTCCGCTGGAGAAGGCGACGGCCCAGTCGTGAGAGCGGCCGGCCCTTGTCTCGCCCCACCGGGTGTTGGGGAGGCTCGAACGTGTGGAGTACTTGCGGCTGAGCATACCTCAAATCAGCCGGAAGTACCCAGGCGCTGTAATTATTCTCGGGAGCCGTCACCACACAACATGAGCTGCCTTTCCTCGTCACCCTTCATCTCCCTCCGAGACGCAAGGAAGCGTCTCCTGTTCGGGCTCCTCCTCCACACCCTGCACTTCCTCGTCCTGGTCCACCGTCCGGACACTAAGTGGCAGTCGGTGTTGCCTTTTGGTTGCGAGAGGATTCCCCCAGTGGGGGTCCCTCTACGCATGGATTCTCCCTCTCTACATCGAGGACCTGGAGTGGAGGGTACTGCACCAAGAAG
Source organism: Malacoraja senta (assembly GCA_038087875.1). NCBI lineage: Eukaryota > Metazoa > Chordata > Chondrichthyes > Rajiformes > Rajidae > Malacoraja > Malacoraja senta. Next base: position 25,053,370 of record CM075979.1, read on the forward strand.
TCCCTTGCAACCTGTTTCTCTCGCGGTTCACAGACTCGCCAGCCGCCTGCCACTTTTACGGGCTGGAAGAGTCGGTGTACCACGTGTATATGGAGTGTGTGAGGTTGCAGCCCCTGTTCCAACATCTTGCCTTCTGGCTGAACTTCACATCCACCATCCTCATCTTTGGACACCCTGTGCGCCAGGGAGAGGGTAGGGTCGAAGATGTCCTGGTTGTGTTGCTCCAGGGCCTGGCCAAGCTGGCCATCCGCGAGTCACGGCGCCAGGCAGAAGAGGGCTCTGCCCGAGCCGGCTACCTGCCCCTTTCCCGGGGTTACGCCCGCGCCCGGGTGGTACTTGAGACGGACTATGCGCTGTCCACGGGCACTTTGGGGGATTTCCGAGACCGTTGTGCTCCGCTTGTTGTGGAAGTCATCCTCAATACGGGTTGTAATATAGTTGTATAGTAGCTATTTGGTATATTTGTTTGTCTTGTATTATGGTGATGGGTTTTGTTTTGATTTATTTTATTCTGTAAATATTATTGGTAATAATTGATTACATTATTTTGGGTTAAAAAAAAAAAAAAACAGTACATGGAACAGTACATTTATCTATGCTGAACATGATATCAAGACCAACTCTTATCTGCCTGTACATGATCCAAAACCCTCCATTCCATGCACATCCATATGCCTATCCAAAAGTCTCTTAAACGCCAGTCATATCTACCTCTACCACCACCCCTGGCTGTGTATTCCAGGCGCTATCATACATTCATGACAGTGAGATGCGATTGTTGCTGGAGATGTGATTGTTTTCCGGGTCGTATCTCAGGTCGCTCTGTGGCCTAACATCGTGGAGCTGGAGGCCTTGCTCGGGACTGACTTTGAGCCCCACCATGGGGCGTGGACTTAACATCGGAGCCAATCCCTTGCCTGGGTTCGACGCTCCAATCGCGGCCTGCGACTTTAACATCAGGAGCTCGCAGTCTCGGGTAAGAGACGGATGCCGGGAGCTCCAAAAGACGCACAACGTTCGACAAGCCCTGACCCGGGGTCAGATCGCCCGGCGCGTGGAGCTGACATCCCCCTGATGCCGGAGCTTGATCGCCCCGACGAGGAGGCCCGCCGCCAGCTACTGGTGTAAGATCGTTCCATCAACGGAAGGTTAGAGGCCCCCGATCGCTGGAGGGCAAAGAAGGGCAGAGATTGAACTTTATTTTTGGCTTCCATCACAGTGAGGAATGTGGAGAAGTCACTGTGGTGGATGTATATGTTTAAATGTATTTTGTGTGTTCTGTTGCTTTTTATTAGTATGACTGTATGGCAAATGAAATTCCTCTAATGTTGCACCAGCCTCTGTGTAAAAAAGACACAGGCTTGTTTGCCTTTCCGCAGATGCTGCCTGACCTGCTGATTGTTTCCAAGATATTCCGATTTTATTTCACACTGGCAGATTTTTTGTCTGTGATTTTAATCACCTTTTGCATCTTTCAGGTACAGGTGACAGAGGATTTCAGAGACCTGCGTGCTGCTGTGGAAAGAACAGACCTCCTTCAGCCAAATAAGCTGTTCTTTGCAGGACACCTGGCTCACATCCTGCTCCTTGAACTGGCAGCCTGGCTCTCCCTTTGGTACTTTGGTGCCTCTCTCTTCCCCTTTCTGATCAGCTTAGTTCTGCTGAGCACTGTGCAGGTGGGTTTACACTTCGATGGTGCACAATTAGATGAATTTTTCCTGCAGTTGGCAAGTTAGCTGGAGTTTGAATTGCTTGCAATAGACTACATTACTCAGTCTGACCGATCTACATTGTTTGATTTTTATAAAGTTCTTGCAGCTATGATTCATGGTGACCTTTGATACTGAGTGGGCCACTATAAACTATATGTTACTCCTTTAAACTAGAGGACTAGTGGAACGGATTAGATGGTCAGTAGACATTAGGTTAGGCTTCTGAATACAAGATGTATATTGTCCTAATATTGTACTAATAACGTTAAATGGGGTTATTCTAACCAGTAGACTCTGGATCAGTTTGAACAATAATCTCGGATACAGTGCGATATCTTTTAACTTCCCTATATCATTGAAGTGCCATAGTAATCGTATACCAGTGCGACTGACGTGCCAAGGTAAAGTGGATGGTGGGAATTATTGTGATGGCCTTGTTGCAACTAATTGTTTGGGCCGTCACAGTGGTGCAGCGGTAGAGTTGCTGCCTTACAGACCCAGAGACCCGAGTTCGATCCTTACCACGGCTGCTGTCTGTATGGAGTTTGTACATTCTCTCTGTGACTGCGTGGGTTTTCTCCGGGCGTTCTAGTTTCCTCCCACTCTCCAAAGACGTGCAGGTTTGTAGGTTAATTGGCTTCAGTAAAATTGTAAATTGTCCCTAGTGTGTAGGATAGTGGTAGTGTACGGGGTGATCACTGGTTGGCATGGACTCGGTGGGCCGAAGTGCTTGTTTCCGCGCTATATCTCTAAAGTCTAAAGGCCTCTTCAGTACGTTTGGCACCTAACTGTAAAACTCCCCGATGATTTGTTCGCAGGCACAGGGTGGATGGTTGCAGCATGACTTTGGACATCTCTCCGTGTTCAGCAAATCGAAGTGGAACCACCTGGTGCACAAATTTATTATTGGTCACCTGAAGGTGGGTAACATTGCAGGTGGAGGTCGTTTCACCGTTTTGTTGCTTGTTCACCACGACACAGCAGAAGGTTATTCACACTATCAGGTCTATATTGGCTCCCAGCAGAGCAACACCATGTGTCCTATTTCCCCCTCCTATTTCCTAGTAGCCTTGCAACTTATCACCCCTCACATACCCTTAAATTAATAAAACATAGAAGAGTACAGCACGGGAACAGACCCTTCAGCACACAATGTCTCTTCCAAACATGATGCCAGGTTAAACTAATCTCTTCCTGCGCATAATCCAGATACCTCCATACCCTGCATATCCACTTGCCCATTGAAAAGCATCTTAAATGCCATTATCGTATCTGCCCCCACCACCACCCCTGGTAGTGAGCTTCAGTGATTCTTTGTCACCTATCAAGAGACAAGAGCCAAAAATGTTTAATTATCATATGTACCGAAAAAGGAACAATTGTTCTAGCGGCATAATGGTACTCATAGATAACAGCATAACTGTTTAACAGGAAAAAAAACAATAAGTTAAAACATTCACTATTAAAATGTGAAAAAAAATCTATATTATTGCAAAAATCCCAAATCCTTAGTCCAACCAAGACATTTGTAGTTCCTAGTTTAATTCGTGTTTGTAGTGTTCAATAGCCTGAACACCAAGGGGTAATTTACAGTAACCAATTAACCTGTCAACAGGACTGAGAAGTGGGATGACTCCAGACCAACCAGTGGAAAACCTTGCAGCCACAGGGAGAGTGTGCAAACTCCACATAGACAGCACTTGAAGTCAGCATTGAATCCCTGAAGCTGCAAGGTAGCAGCACCAACTGCAGTGCCACCTGTTGCTAGCCTATTGCAACTGCTGGATCATGCACTAAATCTCAGCTCGGATGGGTCTTGACCCGAAACGTCACCCATTCCTTCTCTCCAGAGATGCTGCCTGTCCCACTGAGTTACTCCAGCATTTTGTGTCTATCTTGTACTTCCTTAACATTGACTTTATTTGCCTTCTGCTTGCTCTGCTTCTGTTTTTATAGCCCTTCACATATACTCACCTCTTTGTGCGCATCTCTCTGTCGTTCTCTATCTCTTCTAGAACTTTTGCACCCTGTCTCTCTCTGAATATCTACAAGTCCTCTTCATAACTTGCTTTGCCTTTCTCTACTTTGGTGTGTCTAATTGTTTTTGATTCAAGAATCTGTCTGCCTTAAAAATATCCACTGACGGCCTTTACAGCCTTCTGTGACAAAGAATTCCACAGATTCACCACCCTCTGATTAAAGACATTTTTCCTCGTCTCCTTCCTAAAAGAACATCCTTCTTGTGCCCTCTTATATTTTGTGTTACTATAGAATTTCTCAGACTGCGTATGTGAATTTGTTCCATAATGTAGTCATTACTAGCTCAACAAAATCCTTCATAAATTGCTTTATGTATGCTCTTGCCCGGGATCTAAATGACCCAGCAGCTTGAATCACCCAATTGTGATGTGTGTAAACCTGAGGTTACAGCACATTTTCTACCCTCAGTGTAAGGGCATAGTAGCTGCAATGCCCCTAGACTAGACAACTGAAGTGGCCCCAGACTGTTATCTGCAATGCCCCTAGACTAGACGCTGAAGTGCCCCCAGACTGTAATCTGCAATGCCCCTAGACTAGACAACTGAAGTGCCCCCAGACTGTAATCTGCAATGCCCCTAGACTAGACAACTGAAGTGCCCCCAGACTGTTATCTGCAATGCCCCAAGAGTGCTCAGCAATAATACCCCTAGACCGAAGGCAGAAAATCTACTTTGTAGCTGACTTTGGACACCTTTCTGTGTTTAGCAAGTCCAAGCAGACCATATTGTCCACAGGTTTATTATGTGTCATCTGAAAGTGGGTCACTTTGTACGTGGAGATTATTTTGCTGGGAACTGCATATGCCTATTGAATCCTGTTGTATCAACACCAGTGTCAATACAGAAATACCTGTTGGAAGGGGTTGATAAGGAGGGGATGTGGTCTGGCTGTGATGCTCCTAGAACCAATTAGTCTGCTGAACGTCATCATCTATGCTGGCGCAAGAATGGCCCCTTTAGTCCCGCAGGTTGGTTAACACCATCAGGAGAAAGAAATTAGTCAATTTCATTGGCTTCCATAGTAGAAATAAGATATGTCCCTTGTATATTACAAAATAAGGGGGAATAAATGTATTTCCCCATGGATGTTTGTTGAGAGCTTTGTGGAGTTTGTTTGATGTGTGGATGTTGGGTGTTGGATGCAGTAGGTAGGCAGAGGGAGGAGTTAGACATTGTGCATGAAGGCCAACCCAACACTTACTCTTTCCCTTCTTGTACAGGGTGCTCCAGCAAGCTGGTGGAACCACCTCCACTTCCAGCATCATGCCAAACCCAACTGCTACCGCAAGGACCCCGACATTAATATGCACCCCATGTTCTTTGTTTTGGGGAAGAAACTTCCAGTTGAGGTAAATATCAATGCAAATCTCATCCACTTTATTGGGTCAGCGTGGGTTCTGCCACCAGGATGTTTAACAACTGCTGGAGTAGTTAGGATGCAGCTAAATGAGTGGGAGCATAGTTAGTGCAGCTGTTGAATAGGCTATGGGATCCCAGTTTTTATTTAAAAAACAGCCAGGGGCTGGCTAAGGGTTGAGGGGGAGAGGGGACTTGGGAGTTCATGTTATGGTATATGTGGATCCAAGGAATTGCAGATGCTGGAATCTTGCGTATAACACAATGTGCTGGAGAAACTCAAGCAACAACTCTGGAAGACTCTAAACTAGAGACACAGCATGGAAACAGGCCCTTTTGCCCACCAAGTCCACACTGACCATGGATCTCCTCATATACTAGCACTATCCTACCTACAGACAATTTACAATTACCAAAGCCAATTAATCTGCAAACCTGTACGTCTTTGGAGTGAGGGAGGAAACCAGAGCACCCGAAGAAAATCCGTGCGGTCACAAGGAGAACATACAAATTCAATACGGACAGCACCCATAGTCAGAATTGGACCCTGGTCTCCGGCGCTGTGAGGCTGTGCCACTGTGCTGCCCCAAGAAGAAGGATCCAGGCCTGAATCGTCTCCTATCTATGTCTTCCAGAGATGCTGTCTGACCCGCTGATTACTCCAGCACTTTGTATTGTTGTCATGTTAATTGTTGTTTACCTTCCTGTGCCACAGGGAAGGAACAGATGGATAGATACCTTAATGGGGAGATAATGCTAGCACCTCAAGAAAAAGATCAAAGAACAAACCTGTATAATAGACGGTATTGAACACCAGCTGTGTTTACATATACACAGTGCTTTTTTTTGTGACGGTTCATACCAGTATGGGTGTATCAGCACCGCTTAAAAAGTTAAACGTCATTTTGTTTTGCCTGGTGACGTGACATGTATGTTTATTAATAATTCGAACCGTATTTAACAACAGTCATTGCCCTGCATTGACTATCAGTAAAAGTTTTTGATAACACCTTCCAAACCTGCTACCCCCACTACTTAAAGGGGCAACGACCGCAGCACAATTGTGCAATGGTAGAGTTGCTGTCTTGCAGTGCCAGAGTCCCGGGTTTGACCGTACGGCTGATGTCTGTATGGAGTATGTAACCGTGTGGGTTTTCCCTGTGACTCCCCTGTTCCCTGTGACCGCATGGGATTTCTCCGGGTGCTCCGGTTTCCTCCCACACTCCAAAGACGTACAGGTTTATAGGTTAATTGGCTTTGATAAAGATTGTAAATTGTCCCTAGTGTGTAGGATACTGCTAATGTACAGCGTGATCGCTGGTCGGCATGTACTTGGTGGGCTTAAGGGCCTTGTTTCCATGCTGTATCTGTAAACTAAGCTAAACTAGTTCATTATGTCAATAGTATCTCCCATGATTTCCTCCCTCATGTTGGTCCTGGCTTAGAAATAAACTCTTTTTATGTCACTATTCAGCTAAAACCTTGGAACACTACCTAAAAGCAATGTGCTTCATCATACAGATTGCAGAGGTTCGAGAAGGCCAGCACTCTCCAAGCAAATAATGAATTGGATAATAAATGCCAGCCTAACCAGCGATATCCATATACAAATAAATATAAAGATTATTAATTCAGAAATCCCTCACTATGCAAAAGATAAAATAAGGTTGCTTAATTACCATGGTTGGTGGATCAAAGGATTATGTATGCTTCCATTCTGGCCATTGATATACCATAGATCTCACATGGAAAAAAATTACACGATGAAGTATTTTAGTTTTTGACGATACAGCATGGAAACAGGCTCTTCGGCCCACTGAATCCACACCAACCATCGATCACCCGTTCAAACTAGTTCTATGTTATCCAACTTTCTCATTCACTCCCTGAACATTAGAGGCAATTTTACAGAGGGCAGGGGAAGGAGAAGCAGAGGTACATTGCAAGCCCAATGCTCTTCTAGAACTGTTAACTCTATTCCTTTTTCCACAGATGCTGTGGAATTATTCCAACATTTTCTGGTTTTATTTCAAATTTCCAGCATCTGCAATTTCTGCATCTGCAATTTCTTTTTTTATGTCCTCGAATCAGGAATCGGGGCATGCAAATGTAAAGGACGCACATTTAATATCAATGGATTAAAACTGGGATGCACAGATTTCTCCTTCTAGGTTTCCAATATAAACTCCAATTGCTCAAAGCCCAGTATTAATGCATAAAATACACAACACACATTGTGCATTTATTTTCTACAAAATGCGTAAAGATAACTTTTGTACTCTAACCTAGGTGGGAAAGCAGAAGATGAAGCATATGCCATATCAATACCAACACAAGTATTTCTTCCTGAGTAAGTCCTGACGCATTTTATCATCATATCATTGCATTTTCCTTGGATGTATAGACTACTGTAGAGCTGCTGCCTCACAGCATTTGAGACCAGAGTTCAATCTTGACCTCGGGAGCTGTCTGTGTGGCGTTGGCAAGTTCTTTCTGTGACATCGTTGGTTTCCTCTGGGTGCTCCGGTTTCCTTACACATCCCATCAACGTGCAGGTTTGTAGGTTAATAGGCCGCAGTAAATTACCCTGAATGTATAGGAGGTTTATGAGGAAGTGGGATAACAAAGAACTAGTGTGAATGAGTGAATGATGGTCGGTGTGGACTCAGTGGACCAAAGGGTTTGTTTCCATGCTAGATCTTTAAATAAAAAACCTAACCAGACTGAACTGGAATTTTGCTCACATTCTACACCATTTCTCATGGCCAGCATAATCTTCCTTTTAGTTCTCCTTCTGGTGTTTTCCCTCACATCCATCTCTGCTATTTGTCTCAATGACGTCATGTAACAAGTGCCAGTTTGTTTCCACTCTCCGAATTAAGACATTCCTGCCACATTTGACATTGAACTTCGAAGTAATTTTTATTGCTAGTCCAGATCGTTCTTTCATCTCTATAAATCCTCTTCCCACGGTATTTTCTTATACAACCACAGCAGATGAAAAATATGCTCCTTTAAATAAGCAAAACACAAAGTGCTAGAGGAACTCAGCGGGCCAGGCAGCATCTGTGGAGCGAATGGGCAAACAATGTGTTCAAGATGGACCCCCTCTTCGTACTGACCCGAAGAGTCATCTGTCCAAAGTTGTTTCTCTCGTTTCCTTCAGTTGTACTTCTGCTGGCTAGGCAGGAGAACCTCATTCCCTCCACAGATTGGGCAGATGTGGTTCCCCTTTACATTCCCCGAGAAATTGCCTTGTTTGTCGGCGGTTGGCTACCTTCCAGTAATAAGTGTGGAAATAAACCTCTACTATCATCCTTTTCCCTTCGCATTCCCCCTCCTCCTACCCCTTCCTTCCAAAAAATCCTTTATCTTTCTTAAATCAGGGAAGAGTTAGTAGACACAGAAAACAATATGTTGGAATCTCACATTGAACTTAAAGTGCTAGACTAACTGAGCAGGTCAGGCAGCATCTCTGGTGACATGGATAGGTGATGTCTTGGGTTGGGACCTGTCTTGAGACTGGACTCTTAGCCCCACCTGAATCCATGTTCTCCAGAGATGCTGCCTGACCCGCTGAGTTACTCCAGCATTTTGCGATCTACATGAGAGTTGGCACTTGGTGAAGACACAAAATGTCGGAGTAAAGCAGCGGGTCAGGCAACATTCCAGGAGAACATGGAAAGGTGACGTTTCAGCGTGAAAACCCTTCTCCAGGGATACTGCCTGATCAGCTGAGTTACTCAAGCATTTTGAGTTATTTTTTTGTAAAGCAGCAACTGCAGTTCCTTGTTTTACGTGAGAACATTGCAGTTCTGTTGGGGACCAAGTTATTGTGGGCAGTGAAATGGTTAATAAAAATCACAATGAGGTGTAGGCATTGGGAGCTGCGGGGAAAAAATCCAGGACTGTCAGACCATGTATAATGTGTGAGTGGAGATATAATGTGATATGGGTGTTTCCTTCAGAGCTAGTGCTCCTCAGAGCCCCCCCCCCCCCCCCCCCCCCCACTAATGCCAGGCACTCTGGCTCTGTCATTCCAGCTCTCTTGATAGATCTTACAGTGGGGAGATTTTTTTCCTTCCCATTGATTGGCCAGCTCCCTCTCCTGACTTCACTGTAAAATATGCTGGATGCAGCGAGTAGATTTCCTGTGTTTACCTCGGACAGGCTACCGTCTGTGAACAGTGTTACATTTGCTGCGGGGCATAGTTGCTGTGCATTGATTCATTTTACAGGTGTGTACATGGAGCTTTAGAAGCTAATTGGTCTGACAGGTACAGTTCTACATTCAGACGTTCAGGTCTTCCATCTGTTCATGCAAAAATGTATATTTTAATTTTTCTCCAATATTCTCCCCTTTTCTCTCCTCTGAATTCACTGATTTTTGTTTGGTTTTATTCTGCGGGTGGCGGCAGGTTTGCAGGGCATCTCTTTAGCAATCATTGCAATTGTCATCTCAGTTAGTGTACTTTGCCCATGAATGGCTTCACAGGAGGGTACAGAGTCTGAAGAAGGGTCTTGACTGGAAACGTTGCCTATTCCTTTTCTTCAGAGATGCTGTATGACCCGCTGAGATACTCCAGCACTTTGTGTGCATCCCCCTATCTATGTTCTACAGAGATGCTGCCTGACCTGTGAATCAAATCCCACCCACATTCAAGATGGTTATGTTTGTACTGACCAGCAAGTCAGTAACTAATGACCAGAACAGTCAGTAGTTAGCCATCAGGAAAAGACACAAAGTGCTGGTGTAACTCAGTGGGTCGGGCAGCATCTGTGGAGAACTTGGATAGAATCGCCAGCAATGCTACCTGACTTGCTGAGTTACTCCAGAACTTTGTACATATATTTTTTGTAAACCGGCATCTGCAGTTCCTTTCTTCTCCAACTTGCTTCCTCTGCCCGTTTGCCATATCGGCTAGCTTTTAATGCTGCTTGAGGGTCAAAAACATGTTTAAGATTTTTTTAAAGGCAAGGATGTTGCCAAGATTGCAACTTCCATAGATACATAGAAAATAGGTGCAGGAGTAGGCCATTCGGCCCTTCGAGCCTGCACAGCCATTCAATATGATCATGGCTGATCATCCAACTCAGTATCCCGTACCTGCCTTCTCTCCATACCCCCTGATCCCTTTAGCCACAGGGGCCACATCTAACTCCCTCTTAAATATAGCCAATGAACTGGCCTCAACTACGCAGAGAGTTCCAGAGATTCACCACTCTCTGTGTGAAAAAGTTTTTTCTCATCTCGTCCTTAAAGGATTTCCCCCTTATCCTTAAGCTGTGACCCCTTGTCCTGGACTTCCCCAACATCGGGAACAATCTTCCTGCATCTAGCCTGTCCAACCCCATAAGAATTTTGTATAAGATCCCCTCTCAATCTCCTAAATTCTAGCGAGTATAAGCCAAGTCTATCCAGTCTTTCTTCATATGAAAGTCCTGACATCCCAGGAATCAGTCTGGTAAACCTTCTCTGCACTCCCTCTATGGCTATAATGTCCTTCCTCAGATTTGGAGACCAAAACTGTACGCAATACTCCAGGTGTGGTCTCACCAAGACCCTGTACAACAGCAGTAGAACCTCCCTGCTCCTATACTCAAATCCTTTTGCTATGAAAGCTAACATACCATTCGCTTTCTTCACTGCCTGCTGCACCTGCATGCCTACTTTCAATGACTGGTGTACCATGACACCCAGGTCTCGCTGCATCTCCCCTTTTCCTAATCGGCCACCATTTAGATAATAGTCTGCTTTCCTGTTTTTGCCACCAAAGTGGATAACCTCACATTTATCCACATTATGTTATACTGCATCTGCCAAACATTTGCCCACTCACCCAGCCTATCCAAGTCACCTTGCCGTCTCCTAGCATCCTCTCACAGCTAACACTGCCGCCCAGCTTAGTGTCATCCGCAAACTTGGAGATGTTGCCTTCAATTCCCTCATCCAGTTCATTAATTGTAAATAGCTGGGGTCCCAGCACTGAGCCTTGCGGTACCCCACTAGTCACTGCCTGCCATTGTGAAAAGGACCCGTTTACTCCTGCTCTTTGCTTCCTGCCAGCCAGTTCTCTATCCACATCAATACTGAACCCCAATACCGTGTGCTTTAAGTTTGTATACTAATCTCTTATGTTCGACCTTGTCGAAAGCCTTCTGAAAGTCCAGATACAACACATCCACTGGTTCTCCCCTATCCACTCTACTAGTTACATCCTCGAAAAATTCTATAAGATTCGTCAGACATGATTTACCTTTCGTAAATCCATGCTAACTTTGTCCAATGATTTCACCACTTTCCAAATGTGCTGCTATCCCATCTTTAATAACTGACTCTAGCAGTTTCCCCACTACCGATGTTAGACTAACTGGTCTGTAATTCCCCGTTTTCTCTCTCCCTCCCTTCTTAAAAAGTGGGGTTACGTTTGCTACCCTCCAATCCTCAGGAACTACTCCAGAATCTAAAGAGTTTTGAAAAATTATCACTAATGCATCCACTATTTCTGGAGCTACTTCCTTAAGTACTCTGGGATGCAGCCTATCTGGCCCTGGGGATTTATCAGCCTTTAATCCATTCAATTTACCCAACATCACTTCCCGACTAACCTGGATTTCACTCAGTTCCTCCATCTCCTTTTGACCCGCGGTCCCCTGCTATTTCCGGCAGATTATTTATGTCTTCCTTAGTGAAGACGGAACCAAAGTAGTTATTCAATTAGTCCGCCATATCCTTGTTCCCCATGATCAATTCACCTGTTTCTGACTGGAAGGGAACTACATTTGTTTTAACTAATCTCTTTCTCTTCACATATCTATAAAAACTTTTGCAGTCAGTTTTTATGTTCCCTGCCAGTTTTCTTTCATAATCTATTTTCCCTTTCCTAATTAAGCCCTTTGTCCTCCTCTGCTGGTCTCTGAATTTCTCCCAGTCCTCTGGTATGCTGCTTTTTCTGGCTAATTTGTACGCATCATCTTTTGCTTTGATACTATCCCTGATTTCCCTTGTTATCCACGGATGCACTACCTTCCCTGATTTATTCTTTTGCCAAACTGGGATGAACAATTTTTGTAGTTCATCCATGCAGTCTTTAAATGCCTTCCATTGCATATCCACCGTCAACCCTTTTAGAACTAATTGCCAGTCAATCTTGGCCAATTCACGTCTCATACCCTCAAAGTTACCTTTCTTTAAGTTCAGAACCGTTGTTTCTGAATTAACAATGTCACTCTCCATCCTAATGAAGAACTCAACCATATTATGGTCACTCTTGCCCAAGGGGGCACGCACAACAAGACTGCTAACTAACCCTTCCTCATTACTCAATACCCAGTCTAGAATAGCCTGCTCTCTCGTTGGTTCCTCTACATGTTGGTTTAGATAACTATCCCGCATACATTCCAAGAAATCCTCTTCCTCAGCACCCCTGCCAACTTGATTCACCCAATCTATATGTAGATTGAAGTCACCCATTATAACTGTTTTGCCTTTGTTGCACGCATTTCTAATTTCCTGTTTGATGCCATCCCCAACTTCAATACTACTGCTAGGTGGCCTGTACACAACACCCACCAGCGTTTTCTGCCCCTTAGTGTTTCGCAGCTCTACCCATACCGATTCCACATCCTCCAAGCTAATGTCCTTCCTTTCCACTGCATTAATCTCCTCTCTAACCAGCAACGCTACCCCACCTCCTTTTCCTTTCTCTCTATCCCTCCTGAATATTGTTTGTTGATGTCTGATTTGACCTGAGATGCTGCAAATAGTGTAGTTCCCACAAAACACCAGTGGCGTGGGTTCGGCTCTGAGCTCCACTGTAATCTGTGTGCAGTGCTCATAAGGTCATAAGGCATAGGAGTAGAATTCGGCCATTCGGCCCATCAAGTCTACACCACCATTCAATCATGGCTGATCTATCTCTCCCTCCTAACCCCATTCTCCTGCCTTCTCCCCATAACCTCTGACACCTAGGAGGTGCGGGGCCCAATTGGGACCAATTTTGGTGAGCCCCAGGTTCGCAGCCAAGGTCTGTAGAATCATAAAAATACAAATAAAGTCTATTATAGACTTTATATCTCTATGGTAGAATGGAAAGTAATCAAAATGTGCGCTTAAAAAGTGCCTGCAAGTTAATGGACCAAACAGATCTAAGCTACATTTTAATATAAAATTGCATACATCTAAGCCTACAAGTAACAAGTAAAATGTGTAGATCACCTCTGAAAAGTACATAGTTACAATACCATTTGTTTTAGTGACTGTGAAATGAAAAAAAAGTAATTTAATTAGCTAGATCCTGGCAAACCAATAACTATTGGCAAAAAAACAGTCCAGGCATTAAATTTTGGGCTTCAGCCCCATCCTACCCTTTGGGCTTCTACCCCATCCTAACTTAGTTGTGTGTGTGTGTATGTTAGTTGTCTGTGCGTGATGTGTGTGTGTTAGTTGTCTGTGCGTTATGTGTGTGTGTGGGAGGAAGGGAGAGAAGGGAGGAAGGAGAGAAGGGAGTGAGGGAAGTAGAGAAAGAAGGGAGGGTGGGAAGGAGAGAAAGAAGGGAGGGAGGGAAGGAGAGAAGGGAAAAGAGAGAGAGGAAGGAGCGAGAGAAGGGAGGGAGGGAGGGAAGGAGAGAAGGGAGGGAGGGAGGGAAGGAGAGAAGGGAGGGAGGGAAGGAGAGAAGGGAGGGAGGGAAGGAGAGAAGGGAGGGAGGGAAGGAAGAAGGGAGGGAGGGAAGGAGAGAAGGAAAAGAGAGAGAGGAAGGAGAGAGAGAAGGGAGGGAGGGAGGGAAGGAGAGAAGGGAGGGAGGGAAGGAGAGAAGGGAGGGAGGGAAGGAGAGAAGGGAGGGAGGGAAGGAGAGAAGGAGGGAGGGAAGGAGAGAAGGGAGGGAGGGAAGAAGGGAAGGGAGGGAGGGAAGGGAAGAGAAGAAGGGGGGGGAGGACCGGCGGCAGGAATGCCAGGGTCCGGGCGAACGCCTGTGAGCTGAGGCCGAGGTTTTGTAAATGTTGCTCCAAACCCCGGCCCGGGTCCTCCCAGTTTTGTTCACCGCGTCTCCCCGGGGGGAGAGAGGGGTGGAGCCGGGTCTGTGTTCGTGAAGCATGCCGACTGGAGGGGCAGGAGCGCTGCCCTGGGACCGTGAGGGAACGACCCACCTCCCCCTTCTCCATCCCCCCTCACACCCCCCTCCCCATCTACCCCTTTCTTCCACCTCCACCCCTCTACTCTCTCTCCCACCTCTCTCTCCACCCTCCACCCGGGGTAGATCTACCCGAGCCGAGAGTAGATTACTCCAAAGATCCTAGAGCGGAGCTTTGGATTACTCTAGCGCGGGGCCCCCCTTAGGCGAGGGGCCCAATTGGGAGCAATCGGTCCAATCGGCTTAAGGCCGGCCCTACTGACACCCGTATATGCCGTAACTGCTCCATGTTATTGCCAGGGTTTCCCTGCACTACTCCAGTTCCTTCACACATCCTGCTGGTCAGTATGTCTGTAGATTACCAACAATTGCCCAAGAGTGGATGGGTGGTAGTAAGCTGGAGTCAATGGGCACATGAGAAAAGAATAGGTTACAGGGGAATGTAGTGAAATAGACGAGAGCTGCCATTGACTCAATGGGCCTAATGGACTCTCCTTCTGTCATAATAAATACAAAATTGGCTGTCTAATGAGGTACTAAAAATGAGTGAAATTTCTTGGCAAATGTGTGCATTTTTTCCTATTTGCACTGGCTGACAGAGGAAAACAGGTGCGAAGAACTTGCATGGTGATAGAGGCAACGATTGATCATTATCACTGATTTCATGATGTATCATATGTTGCTCCCGTTTTTATTCCAAAAATTAACCATTTTCACAATTACAAATAGTTATAAAACAAAAACTGTGCAAAAAAAGGTCTTCATACATTCTTAGTGTCTGCCAGACACAGTGGTGTTCGCACCTGTCTTTAACGTTGCTCAAGCACATCAATTCTAAATGTTGTCCTCTCTCTGTCGCAGTTGGCCCTCCGGCATTGCTCCCCCTCTACTTCCAGTGGTACATCTTCTACTTCGCGGTGTCCCGGATGCAGTGGATGGTGGGTACTTCCAGCAGATGCCAGGGCATTTGATTGTATCTGACTTCAATTCCATCACCATTTTACGTGATTTGAATGTAACTCTCTCAGTAACCTAACCACTGCAAACATCAACCAGTGAGCCCTTGGACACCTGCAGTTTCCTTCACTGATGTAAAGTAACTGATCTCAGTTTGGGTGCTACATTTCCCTCACCGGTACTTGCTGTGAGTAAGAATTTCATTGTTCCTTTTTGGAACGTATGACAAGAAAACACTCTTGACTTCTTGTGGATGAGAGAAAAATATTCTTGCTTCAGAATGCAATGGAATATCAGCGCCCAATGCTGTTCGGCAGAGGCATGGGATACAACGGGTATATTTAATAATGTACATAGATATCTGTTATACTGATTATCATCAGTAGGAGTGTACAATTTTATTAACTACATTGCTGTGGAAGGTTATATTCGGATACTTAGTAAATACCAGGCATTTATTTCTAATATACTTCTATATATATAATGTACAATGCCATATAATGGAGACACAGGGAACTGAAGACGGTGGAATCTTGAATGCTGGAGGAACTCTGAGTCAGACAGAATCTGTGGAGGGAATGGACAGTCAGTGTTTCAGGTCAGGACGCTTCTTCTGATTAGCAGATGGCGTTTGGGTTTGGGACTCAAGAATATTTCCGATCCAAAATGCCATCTGTCCATTTCCCTCCATTACCTGACCCATTGAGTTCCTTCAGCACTTTGTGTTTTATTCAATGTGGAGTTATACTCAATAATGTGGTGGGTGAGGACATAGAATACAACTTCATCTCCGTACCTTGTTCAGATGTATAAAAAAGTGGCCTGAGCAATGGCCTGACTTGAGGAATGTATTGATAAAGAAAATGATTTGGTATAAAGTGTAAGTACATTATTTTGCCGAGGTGTGTCACGATACATGGGCAGAGGGTGACACTCAAGCACACATTGCCATGTAAAATTAGTTTATTATAACGGGAAGGAAGGGAGCCTTTTTGGCTGAATGCTGCCTAGAATTCTTTCTGTACTAATACATTCTTACAATGATGATCTATGCTTGCAACGGTGCATCTATAAACATAACCCCAATCAATTTCCTGATGGGGGTCTTCATTGAGAGAGGGATGTGTACATAACTTTTCATTTTACATAGGCAGCACGACTACTCCTGAGAAGTGTCTGCACCAACGTGGCAGGACTCCATTCCCCAGCTTGTCACGTGTCACTGTGGAGTCAATACTCCAGCTGCTCCCATTAGTTATATGACAGACATTATTCCATTGTCCCCTACTCACCATTATTGCAGCTGGGCCAATATATTGATATGAATCCAAAATTATATAATTTGTTAGGTGCAAAATGCTTTACCTTTTATTAAAATTCCTCTCTCTACCAACAAGTGTCTTTGACACTTTATTTTGAAAACAGATTCCAACCCGAAACGTCAGCTATTCCTTTTCTCCAGAGATGCAGCCTAACCCGCTGAGCTACTCCAGCATTTTGTGTCTATCTTCGATATAAACCAGCATCTGCAGTTCCTTCCTGCACGTGTCTTATTTAATTTGTTCTTCATCCTCATCTAACATAGATCACCACTCCCTCTCCAGCACATCCCGGCATCCGCTGTGCGGAGTATTACATTTCTGCCTTGTGCTTCGCCTGTAGACTGCTGCTTACTGCTGGTTGTGGGCTGGCATCATGTCATCTCCAGATGGAGTGGAGAATAAGGGCAGCACAGTGGCGCAGCGGTAGAGTTGCTGCCTTACAGCACCAGAGACACGTGTTTGACCCTGACTACGCATGCTGTCTGTGCGCAGTTTGCATGTTCACTCTGTGACCGCATGGGTTTTTTCCAGGTGTTCCTTTTCCCTCCTACATTCCAAAGATTTGTAAATTAATTGGCTTGGAACAATGTTGTGAAACATTGACCCTAGTGTGTAGGACCGTGTTAGTGTACAGGGAGATTGCTGGTCGGTGCGGACTCGGTGGGCTGAAGGGCCTGTTTCCGAGCTGTATCTCTAAAGTCTAAATAAGGAGAAAATCTATTCCAAACATGATCCCAAGATGAACTAAATTCAGTGTGTAGAAAGGATCTGCATTTGCTGGTTTATACCAAAGATAGACACAAAAGTGCTGGAGTAACTCAGCGGGTCAGGCAGCATCTGTGGAGAAAAAGGATGGGTGACGTTTCAGGTCAGAACCCTTCTACAGACTGAAACTGATAACTAAATTCATAAACGAAACCATCTGACTGCACATGATCTCTATCCCTCCATTCCCACCCTTCTCCTCCGTGCTTCTATAGCCAGTTCATAACGACTGTCCTTTAACAGGTGAGGCCGGGGAACTTGGATGAGGTGCCAGAGATCACCCCTGATATCTGGATCCAAACCCCGGAACAGCTGGGCAAGGGAATAATGGAAATTAAATGAAAACTAATGGCCCATTTGTAAAGTGATATTTGTTTTCCTTGCTCTTCACAGGACTTGGCTTGGATGGTGTCTTTTTACATCCGTATCAGCCTGACATACATCCCTCTGCTCGGAGTGCGAGGATTCCTTACTATGTTCTTCCTGGTGAGGTAAGGCTGTCAAATCATATCACTGTTAACAAGTATTTAGACAGGTACAGGGGATGGGACAGGTTTAGAGGGATATGGGCCAAGTGCAGGCAGGTGGGACTAGTGTAAAAGGGACATGTTGGTCAGTGTGAGCAAATTGGGCTGAAGGGGCTATTTCCACGCTGTATAATTCTATGATTCAATGAATGTTTTGCCCTGGGTTTTTTTCTGGCATTCTCTATCTTTCAGTCTGAAAGGTTCTCACCTGAATCGTCACCTACCTCTTTTCTCTGGGGACACTCAAACTAATCATGAAATGTCAATCTCCACCAGTCTGACAGGTTCTGACTGTCTAGGAAAGTTCTGACAGTCAAAAGGTTGTGACTGTCTGGAAAGGTTGTGATTGTCTGGAAAGGTTCTAGCTATTTAGAAAGGTTCTAGCTATCTGGAAAGGTTCTGACTGTCTTCTATGGCCATTTCTCTCATGCCATTCACTACTCGCCTTTATTTCTGACGTGGTTTGTTTATCTCCCCTCTGGTTCTTCACATTGATTATGTCTAATACCATTGATTCGTTTTATTCTTCTACTCCAGTCAGTCTGTCTACATAGCATGTGTTAATCGAGATCACGGCAGCTGATGTAATGTTATAACAACTGCTGTATCCCAGCACTGAGAATCCAATCCTTCATCTTTCGGTCAAATGCAGTCATTTCAAAGCAGTTTTTATTCAGTACTTTCTGCATAGCAAAGCCTCTTGCATTAATTTGCATTAATTTGCATTAATATATATTTCTGCCTTATTGCTTGTTTATCTGCTATTTTTCATTCCCTCGTCCATTTAATGGGGCACCAGTTCCCATGGACACAGGTAGAGGCCAGTCCTGACCTGATGGGACAGATCTGTCTACCAGTGTTGAGCCTTGGACATTGGAGGGTGGGCAGCTCCAAGGACTAGGTTGGTGCAGAAGCTGGCTGCTTGCCCCTTTTCCGGGGTTACATCCACGCCCGGGTGGTACGAGAAAGACTACACGCTGTCCACGGGCGTCCTGGGGGATTTCCGGGACCGTTGGGCACTGCGTGGGGTGCAGGAGTAGGCCATTCGGCCCTTCGAGCCAGCATCGAGTCATCCTCAATAAGGATGGTAATATCGTTGTATAGGAGTTTATTTGGTATATTTGTTTGACGTATTATGGTGGTGGGTTATGTTTTATTTTGTACTGTAATTATTATTGTTAATAATTGATTAAATTATTTTTGGTTTAAAAAAGAAAAGGACTAGGTTGGTCCTCACTGGACCCAGGCTTCACGACTCATCAAACCCACCACTGACTAACTGGGATAGAGGCAGGCAAGATAGTCTCAGTAACTCAGTGAGGTAGCACGGTGGTGCAGCGGTAGAGTTGCTGCCTTACAACGCCAGAGACACAGATTTGATCCTGACTACGGGTATTGTCTGTACGAAATTTGTATGTTCTCACCATGACGGCATGGGTTTTCTCCGGGTCCTCTGTTTTCCTTCTACACTCCAAAGACGTGCAGGTTTGTAGGTTAATTGGGTTTTGGTAAAAATTACAAATTGTCCCTAGTGTGCAGGATAGTGCTGGTATGTGGGGAACGCTGGTCGGCACAAAATTGGTGGGGCCGAAGGGCCTGTTTTATTAGTCCAAGATAATGTGGGACTTGGAATAAATATTGTTTAGGATCGTTTTGCAAGTTTTAATTCACTTTGCAAGTTTGTAGCCTGTGAATTATAAACAGAAGATACTGAATTAGTAGGAACAAGGAGCTGCAGATTCTGTTACAAAACAAAACCCAAAGTGCTGGAGTAACCCAGTGGGTCAGGCAGCATCTGTGGAGAATATGGATGGGCGACATTTTGCGACAGGACCCTTCTTCAGACTGATTGCAGTAAAGGTGGAGAAAGTTGGAAAGCTGGAAGATAATTGGGGACGGGGCAAAGCCTGGCACGTGACAGGTGGAAAAAGGTTAGGGGAGTTTTGATTGGCAAATGATTGGATAAAGGCAAGAGATGAAAGGACAAAAGGTAGGCTTGTAGTGGACATCAGTTGACAGTCTGTCCCCTGTGATGGAGACAAGGAGATCACGTAAGTGGAGAGAGGTGTCAGGGTGGAAGTTAGTGATAATGTTAATGAAATCAACGGTACAGGAGGCAGCGCTGATGCAGTGGTCGATGTAGTGGAGAAAGAGTTGGGGGATGGTGCCAGTGTATGTTTGGAACAAGGACTGTGCAACGTGACTGATAAAAAGGCAGGGATAACTTGGCCCCATGTGAGTGTCACTGGCTACACCTTTAACTTGAAGAAACTTGAAGTAGGTCAGGCAACACCTGTGGAGAATGGAAGTTAACATTTCAGGTCATTGAACAGGCGAGCAGAGGCTATAACCTGAAACTTCACGGTAAAAAGGTGGAAGATGTTGCGCTCTTCCTTGACTTAGTACATTTTGGGAGGCTCCTTGTTCTCACTGTTGTAATTCTGGCAAATAAGTCTATATTTATACCAAAGGTAGACACACAATGGTGGAGTATGTCAGCGGGACAGGCAGCATCTCTGAAGAAAATGAATAGGTGACTTTTCGAATCGGGACCCTTTGACATGTTAATTGTAAGGGGGGGGGGGGGAGAGGGGAACTGGAATCGAGAAAAGACCAGGACAAACAATAATTAATGCAACGGCCTGACACGCAGTCCACATTAAAAAAAACGGATGTATAAAGTAATGTACAGTTCCACAGTTCGCAACGATGTACCCCTCTTGGGATCACACCATCCTTAGCCAACAATTGGCTTATCAGGGAACCACCCAGCTCTGATTTGGCCTGGTCTTTCTGCTTCCTGTTTCCCTCCACTACTATCAGTCCGAAGATGGTTCCCGACCCGAAACATCACCTGTCCACGTTCTCCAGAGATGCTGCGTTCTCCAGAGTTCCTTCTTTTTATTACATTGTCCATATATATGTTGATCGAAGCACATTTCTCCCCTCATGGTTAATTCCATGGGTTCTGTTTGCAGGTTTGTGGAAAGTAATTGGTTTGTGTGGGTAACCCAGATGAACCACATTCCCATGACCATTGATCACGATCAGAAGGAGGAATGGCTGACCATGCAGGTGAGAAGCAACAGTCACAGACGCTGATCTAAGTGAAGACTCCTCACTGGGGTTTAGGGGACGGATTTAAGGCGAGAGGGGAAAGATTTAATAGGAATCTGAGGGGCAACTTATTTATGGGTATATGGAACGACCTGCCAGAGGAGGTAGTTGAGGCAGGTACTATAATAACATTTAAAATACATTTTGACTGGTATTTGGATAGGAAAGGGTTAGAAGGATGCGGGCCGAACACAGGCAGGCGTTACCTACAACCTACAAACCTGCACGTCTTTAGGATGTGGGAGGAAACCAGAGCACCGGGGGGAACTCCTACGGTCACAGGTTGAATGTGCAAACTCCATATGGACAGCACCAGAGGTCAGGATCGAACCCGGGTCTCTGGCGCGGCGAGGTAGCAGCTCTACCAGTTGCGCCACTGTGCACTGGAATGCAACTAAACTAAAAAGACATGATTGAGATTTATTTCAATATACAGGTCCATCTTAACCAAGAGTTTGTTACTATCATAGAAGTGAGCAGCGCAGCACAGCATAGCCAATGCTACCTCCACCTTATCTTGCAAATTAGAAACTTGAAACCTGATCACTCCTCCATCTATTTTCATCCAATTAGACTTTAGAGATACAGCGTGAAAACTGCGCCGACCAGCGATCTTACACTATCTTACACACCAGGGATAATTTACAATTTTACCTAAGCCAATTCACCTACAAATTTATACGTCTTTTGGAGTGTGGTAGGAAATCGGAAAAAAATCCCATGTGTTCACAGGGAGAACATACAAACTTCAGACAGAAAATACCCGTAGTCGTGGATCGAACCCTGGTCTCTGGAGCTGTAAAGCAACGACTCTACCGCTGCACCACCATGCCGGCCAAAGTTTGTTCTTGTTGAAACAGAAGAACAAAGAATATTTTTAAAACCTAAAGATGCAATTCCACATGACTTCATCTAGTTTAGTTTATTATTGTCATAATGCCCGAAGTACAGTGAAAAGCTTTTGTTTGCGTGCTATCCAGTCAAGAGAAGACGACATGAATACAATTAGGCTGTCCACAGTGTACAGATAAAGGATAAAGGGAAATAAAGATTTAAAAGAGTGGAGTAATTGTAATGTATGATAGCAGATCCTCTTCTGGGACTGGCACGCAGAGAGTCGCAACGCTCCAGTACCAAGGAGTGGATGTGAACTTTTTAAAGATATTGGCCATTTCCACCTGGAGAAAGGGAGTCTTCTCATTTCAAGTCCCTTCTGTAAGCATCAGCCTTATCCCAGGTCAGACACAGTATGGTTAGATGCAGAAAAAAGGTCTCTGCATTTTGTCACTAGAGCCAATCTTAGGTGAATGTTCCATACTGCATTCATAACATTTTGACATCAACCATCTAGTGATCAGTGTGTGAGATTTTGGGTATCATGATTATGTTCTCTGGAAACTGGACTGCATGGATTACAAGTTTATTTCATCTTGAATTTTTCCATCTGATGTGCAGGGAACTAGTTTAAACAATATTCCCACAGGTTAAATGGCCTGTTATCAAGTGTACAGTTCTATTTCTTTCTCCGCACTGTACATTACTTTGTACATCCGGTTTAAAAAATGTGGACTGCATGTCAGGCCGTTGCATTAATTATTTTGGTGTACTCATTCTGGTAGGACATTGATCTTTTGCTGTCTTTAGATTCTGCATCCTACAGTTTGTGATATTTGTAAATCATGACCAGATACTTTTTACTTTCTCCTTTTAGTTGCACGCCACTTGTAATGTCCATCAGTCTTTCTTCAATGACTGGTTCACGGGTCACCTCAACTTCCAGATTGAGCATCAGTGAGTATTACCCTCAAGTGTGAGGTGCTTTGTACAAAGGCACTCACAGGAACATGCTCCTCCCATGGCTTTATATTGAAGTGGAGTACAGGTGCAAGTTGGGTGTGCTGTAAGATGTGGTTTATTTGGAAATGGCTGTGAAGTTCATGTATAAATATATTTCATCTACGAATCCAGATGGTAGAATACAGATAATATGATGATACAGGTAATATGATAATCCAGGTATCTGATTAATACGGGTAATATGATTAATACAGATAATATGATAATGCAGGTAATATGATTCATGCAGGTAATAGGATAATACAAGTACATGATTAAACTTTACACAAAGTGCTGGAGTAACTCAGCGGGTCAGGCAGCATCTCTGGAGGGAACGGACAGACAACATGTTGGGTCGGGACCCTTCTTCAGTCTGATGTCATCTGTCAATTCACTCTACAAATGCTGCCTGACCCACTGGGTTTCTCCAGTACTTTGTGTTTTGCTAATGATTCCAGAACCTGCAGTTCCTAGTGTCTCTGTGATTAAGCATTAGTCAGACCGGAGCAGCAGCTTTACCAACAGTGCCACTGTGTTAGTTTCAGTATAAGAATGCTGGATGTAGAATGTACAAACTCATTTTTTATAATTTAGTATTAAACTTGCTTGGTGAGATAACATGTTTACGACCATT
This sequence comes from Malacoraja senta, assembly GCA_038087875.1. Lineage (NCBI taxonomy): Eukaryota > Metazoa > Chordata > Chondrichthyes > Rajiformes > Rajidae > Malacoraja > Malacoraja senta. Next base: position 25,076,766 of record CM075979.1, read on the forward strand.
TTTTTTAGATGTTAAATAGAGGTTGGTAAGCAACATAAAATGAAATTAGTTTAATTTAGTTTAGAGATACAGTATTGGAACTAGGCCTTCCGGCTCACTGAGCCCCCACAAACCATCGATCACAATTCACACTAGCTCTATGTTATCCCATTTTCTTCTCCACTCCTTGCACATTAGCGGGATTTTTTTTTTAAACAGAGCCCAATTAACTTACAAACCTGCACCTCTGAGATGTCGGAGGAAACCAGAGCACCTGAAGGAAATCCACACGCTCAATGGTTCTTTATTGTCACGTATGCACAGTACTATGAAATTCTTTTGCACAACCACAAATACACAGTCGCCATATTTTGCCGCCGTTTACACGGAAAAAAACAGGGAGAACATGCAAACTCCATACAAACAGCAGCCGAGGTCAGGATTGAACTCGGATCACTGGCGCTGTGAGGAAGCAGTTCTACCAGCTGCGCCATTATGCTGCCCGCTCTATATAAATTAATATCAATGATCCCATTGAAGTCCATGTCGCTGAAATTTAAACTTAGATGGACAAGGAAAGGAAGAGTTTGTGATGTCTAAGGCAGACAGCAGCTTCACTGAGTGTGCATTTTGAATCAATGGTGTTTAATTTCTATTTTTTATTTGCAGTCTGTTTCCCACAATGCCAAGGCACAACTACCACAAGGTGGCACCACTGGTGAGGTCGCTGTGTGCCAAGCATGGCCTGGATTACCAGTCCAAGACTCTGTTCACCGCCTTTGCAGACATCGTTCAGTAAGTAGAGACTAGGCTGTGTGACAAAACCATACTAACTCCGCCTCCTCACGGCACGCTCTCCTCTGCATTGTTGCAAATTCTCATTTCATTATCTCCAGCTCATTTCTTCGCAGGACCTTAAAACCACAGATGCCCTCAGATTGTTAAACATTTGCCTGACAAGCACTGCTTCTAGTGCATTGTCTCGCTGAACACCTTCACTTAGTCCACCTTAGCCTATGCGATCTCCCGATTGCCGAACATTTGAACTCCCCTTCTAATTCCCATACTGACCTTTCTGTGTTGAGCCTCCTCCACTCAGAGAGAGGCAACAAGCAAATTGGAGGAACAGCACCTCATATTTCGCTTGGACAGCTTACAACCCAGCGGTATGTTCTTTCACACCTCACATGCTCTTTATACCCTTCCATATCTCTAGTTTCCCTCTCCCCTGACTCTCAGTCGGAAGAAGGGTCTCGACCTGAAATGTCACTCATTCCTTCTCTCCAGAGATGCTGCCTGTCCCGCTAAGTTACTCAATCATTTTGTGTCTATCTTTGGCATGGATATTGATTTATCTAATTTCAAGTAACCCTTGCGTTCCCTCTCTCTCCGACACTCCCACACCTTTGTTGGATTGCTAGTTTCACCGTTCATATCCCTCCGTAATCACCGCATCCATAGCCAACAATGGATCATAGTGGGCTCCACCTTTCCTGAGTCATCGGTGCCGGCTCAAATTTGTTCAGTACCTTTTCATACCTCTAGTTCCCCTCTCCCCTGACTCTCAGTCTGAAGAAGGGTCACAACCCAAAACGCACCAATGCCTGTTCTCCAGAAATGCTGTCTAACACGCTGTGTCAATCTTACTGCTTCTAGTGAGCCAACAGGTGAAAGGAGGAAAATGGAGAAGCACTCTTCTCACGGGCCCACCCACCTCCCAAACCCACCCAACCTCCGCTCCCTCTTGGCGTGGGACTGTTCCGTTTCGAGTTTAGAAATACAGCGTGGGAACAGGCCCTTCAGATCACGAGTTTATGCCTGTACATTAGTTCTGCGTTATCCCCATTTCACATCCAACACCCTGGGGACATTTTACAGAGCACATGAAGAAAACCCATGTGATCACAGGGAGAACGTACAAACTCCGTACAGATATCACCCATGGTCATGATCGAACCTGGACGGTGTAACTGGGAGGGAACTGGAGACGTCCCTCCCCTCTCCTCGCCCGGCCATCTTTGTGTCCGGGGGCACCTCCTACAGCTGATCTTGAAGGCTCTGGAGGCATTACCCTGGTTCACCCACATACCAGCCCTTGCTCCTCTCATCCGACGCCTCCAGTTCCCTCTCGGTTACACCATCGAACGAGCCTTTGGGTGGGTTCCTGGACCTACTGACTGAACTTCGGGCGAGGTCCTGTCGACCGATGGAGACAGCGGGGATTTATGCTGTGGGTATTCTCTTGCAGCTCCTTGAAGGAGTCTGGTGAGCTTTGGCTGGATGCATACCTGCACAAGTGATCGGTCACCGGGAGCTCCTGAAAACACCCGTCGATCCGCTGCCTCCTTGAAAATAGGAGGGAAGGAAAGTTCCGGAAGCCCCTGTCAACCTTTGTAAACGTCAAGTGCCACAGAAGAAATGTTTGTTTGTTACTTCATCAAATTGTTAACTCAAGGGATTTAATTTGTGTTAAAGAAATTAAATGAATGCTATTAAGAAGCCAACAGCGATTCTTTCTAAACATGTTTGGGAACCCGTTCTCCACCATCGGATGGTGCCTTCTCTATTCAAGTCAGTCCCATTGTCACTGCCAGGTACAACATTGCTAGAGAGGCAGTACATAGAGTCATAGAATCATACAACGTGGAAACAGGCCATCGGCCCAACTTGCCCATGCCGACCAACATGTCCCATCTACGCTAGTCCCACTGACACTAGTCCCACTTGCCTGCATTTGGCTCATTTCCCTCTAAACCTATCCATATACCATACACCCACCACCCTTTGTGTGAAAAGTTTACCCCTCATGTTCCTATTAAATCTTTCCCACCCCACCTTAAACCTATGTCCTCTGGTTCTCGATTCCTCTACTCTGGGCAAGAGATGTTGTGCGTTACCCGATCAATTCCTCTCATGATTTTGTACACCTCTGTCGGATCATTCCTCATCATCCTGCATTCCAAGGGATAGAGTCCCAGCCTGCTCACCCTCTCCCTATAGCTCATACCCTCAAGTTCTGGTAACATCCTCGTAAATCTTCTCCGCACCCTTTCCAGCTTGACAACATTATCTCCCTTAATTCTACTTAAACAATGTCTCTCGGCTCCCATCTCATGAGAGCAGTCCATTTGTTGATGCCCCAAATCCCAATTGCCAACCCACTATTGCAGATCCTTGCCCTTCAAGTGCTGGATTGAAGCTAACATTTGATGTGAGACAGTGAGAGATCTTTCCTCCCACTCTTTCTGAACTTGAAGCTAAATGGTAGAGGCTTGACAAAAGTATTTTTAAACTTACTGCATTATATCAATGACCCCTAATATTGCTGCCAGATAGACACATTGCCTCTCTTTTATTGGTGGTGCTATCCTGTCTATTTTAAATTGGTTATTGTTGCACCAGCTGCAGAGAGCAATTTAAATGGCAATTTTTTTTTGGCTTGAGGGTATTAATTTAGCTCTGTGTCCAATGACTGGTCATAACAGACTTCTGTCTCTTAAGTGGAATTAGAATATTCAAAGTTTGTTCATACCAATTATCACCAGGACAAAAAATGGTCGACATCTGAAATAAAACAGAAAATGTTATAAATACTCACTAAGTAAGGCAGCATCTATAGAGAGAGAAAAAGTTAACATTTCAGAATGATGATCTTTTCCCTGTTGTTTTGGAAAATCATCTTCTTGGAACATTAATTCTGTTTCTCTGCCTACAAATGCTGATCAATGTGTTGAGTAGTCATGGAGCTGTTCAGCACCGAAATAGGTCCTTTGGCCCATCCCATCCATGCTAGCATTTTTACCCATGTGCGGCGGGGAGGAGGTGGGGGTTGCATTCCAAGGAAACCAATGCAAACAAACATCAGCGATAAATACAAAAAACAATAATGGTGCACGACTCTGGTCAAATGATGGATCATTTGGTATATTTAGAAATCGTCGTGACATCTGATGAATAATTAACCCATTCAAAGCCAATGTTTTTTAACAACTGGACTCCATGGGTGCCAACTGACTTGATCAACTTTGTTGTAAACTTTTGCATTAGTGTGTTACAAAGGGATATGATTTTTTGTACTTTATTGGGGGGTGGGTAGGGTGGAGTTGGGGTGGTTGTTAAAATGGTGATGTATCATTTGGCTCCAGATTGTGTGTAGTCTGCATCAGATGATGCCACAAGTCTGACATAAGCTTTGATAATAAAATTGGCTGGTTATGGATGAATTGTGAAGGGCAATATGAACAGCACAGGCCCATCTGCCTCTTATTATTTGGGAGGTGATGTCCACAACCCATCTGTCCTCTCAGCTATTAGGAATCGAAGCTGGGACATTCTGGACCGTGCTGCTTAGTAAAACAATGGATGTTGCATTTAATCACGGAACCATCTGTTAATTGATTGTGCTAACATTATTGATGCTATGATCCTGGTTTTCTAGTTGCATTTCTGAAATGCCTTGAAATGATTTACCAACAACATTGCATTCACAGTGCCCATGTTTCCATGGACTCAGTTAATGGAGCTTTGTGATTAGAAGCCATTTGCTTGGTGTGCTCTACTGCTCTTCATTGAATGCCATAGTCTTTTAAGCTAAATAAAGCGATTGCACATCAGTACCATTAATAGATTGTCGCCATCAAATCTCGGTGTGTGTATTGAATTGAATTGAATTGAATACATTTTATTAGCCAAGTGTGTATACATACAAGGAATTTGCCTTGATGCTCTGCTCGCAAGGATAACAACACAATATACAGTAGACAATTAAAAATAAAACATAATTTAAACATGTGAAGAATAAATTAAAATACCAGAGCAAAAGGAACCTACAGACCTTTGCCTGTTGACTAGAGCTACTGCTCGTGGGAAAAAAAGCTATTTTTATGTCTGACTGTGGCGGCTTTGACAGTCCGGAGACGCCTCCCAGAGGGAAGTGCTTCAAAGAGTTTGTGGCCAGGGTGAGCGGGGTCAGGGATGATCTTACCCACTCGCTTCCTGGCCCTTGCAGTGTACAGTTCGTTGATGGGGGGAAGGTTGCAGCCAACAACCTCTCGGCTGATTGAATGATGCGCTGCAGCCTCCGGATGTCATGCTTGGTGGCTGAGTCAAACCAGACCATGATGGAGAAGGTGAGGACAGACTCTATGATGGCCGTGTAAAACTGGACCATCATTGCTTGTGTTTAACAAGGAACTGCAGATGCTGGAAAATCGAAGGTAGACAAAAATGCTGGAGAAACTCAGCGGGTGAGGCAGCATCTATGGAGCGAAGGAAATAGGCAACGTTTCGGGTCGAAACCCTTCAGGTTGCGTTTCCTTAGCTGCCGCAGGAAGTACATCCTTTGTTAGGCCTTTTTGGCTGTGGAGTCGATGGTGGCCTTCCATTATAGGTCCCTGGAGATGATGGTTCCAAGGAACTTAAATGACTTCACAGATGTGACTAGTGTTGTTGATGGTGAGTGGGGGGAGCTCTCCTAAAATCTACAATCAATTCCACTGTCTTAAGAGCATTGAGCTCCAGGTTGTTGCGATGGCACCAGGACGTCAGTTGTGTCACTTCCTGTCTGTAGGCAGATTCCTCCCCATCCTGGATCAGTCCAATCACAAAATTCCTCCCCATCCTGTCGTCTGCAAACTTGAGAAGCTTGACAGAGGGGTCTGTGGAGGTGCAGTCATTGGTGTAGAGAGAGTAAAGGGGAGGGGAGAGTACGCAGCCTTGCGGTGCTCCATTGCTGAGGGTCAGTGGGTCCGAGATGTACTTTCCCAGCCTCACATGCTGCTTCCTGTCTGTCAGGAAGTTGGTGATCTACTGACAGAGACACGGTCAACTGGGAGAGTTTGAAGTGTAGTAGCTCTGGCACAATGGTGTTGAATGCAGAGCTAAAGTCCACAAACAGGATCCTTGCATAGGTCCCCGTGCAGTCTAAGTGCTGGAGGATGAAGTGCAGGCCTAGGTTGACTGTGTCATCCACTGATCTATTAGCCCCGTATGCAAACTGCAGGGGGTCCAGCAGGGGGTTTGTGATATTTTTCAGGTGGGCCAGCATGTCTTTCAAGGGTTTTTATGATTACAGAGGTCAGTGCAATAGGCCTGTAGTCATTAGGACCAGTAACCCTCGGCTTTTTGGGTACAGGAACAAGAGTGGAGACTTTGAAGCAGGCAGGGACAGTGCAAGTTTGCAGGGGCTGATTGAAAATGTCGGTAGACTGGTGCCAGTTGTTCGGCACAGAGCTTGAGGGTAGAGGGGGAAACATTGTCCGGTCCTGGAGATTTCCGACTTTTTTGCCTCCTGAATAAATTTTCCACCTTCTCAATTTCTATTGTTAGTGATGGAGAAGTAGCCAGACTGATGTTGGGCAGCAAGGAGGGGGTGGAGGAGGGCCTGGTCTTTGAAGACAGGGTGTGAAGTGGTGATTGGGGAGAGGGGGAGGGGGTGTGTTTAGTTCCAACAGCAAGGAAACAGGCCCACTGAATCCACGAAGGCCATCAATGACCCATTCACCACTTTCTCAATGCATGTATGTTTCTTTGTACCATATGGTGCCAGGTTAGACTGACAAGTCAGTGCTGCAATCAGGAATAGCAGTTTCCCTGCTATAAGTAATTCAGCGGTTTAAAAGAAACGATGACAGATCCCTCATTCAGATCCAGCACAGAAACAGGTCAATTGGCCCCATCCTGTCTCAAACAAACATGATTCCATTCCTCTTCATCAAATCTACGTCAGTTTTCTTTACTATTTCCTCTTCCTGCGTGTTTCTCCATCTTATCTTTCAATGTATCCATGTTATTTATCTCTTTGTGAACTGTAGTTAATTTCTCCAATTTCCACGGATGTGCATGGTCTGGTTTATGAGGGTAGCAGCAACAGGTGGGTCTGGGGTCTACCATCACATAGACAGACTGCAAGCCCCTGGAATGAGCAAGCTGAATACCCCAGGAGTTATGGGAGGAGATGGGGTCAGGGGCAACACATGTCCACAAAACCCAAAAGGCATATCAAAGATTAGTTTTGAGTCTCCTGGATATCTTTGCATTTAAGCTTCTTATTCAAGCATTATATGGCCCCTTCATTCTTCCTACCAAAAACTTTAAAACATATTTTAATAATAGGCAGCTACCTGTGGTGCAGCTGGTAGAGCTGCTGCCTCAAAGCACCAGAGATCTGGGTTTGATCCTGATCTCCGGGTGCTCCGGTTTCCTCCGACATCTCAAAGATATGTGGGTTTGTGGGTTAACTAACCTCTGTAAATTGATCCACGTATGTAGAAAGTGGATGTGAAAGTGGGATAACATAAAACAAGTGTGAATGGGTGATCAATGGTTGGCGTGTACTCAGTGGGCCAAAGGGCCTGTTCCACGCTCTTTCAATCAATCAATCAATACGTTTTTCTTCAGATTTACTAATATCTTGTATTTTGTTGTGGTGTTTCTCATAATTACACCACCCGTCTCCCTGAAATTTGATGTTGAGTGGGAAATTATGAGTTTGCACGTTCAATTCCAAATCCTAGATCACATGCTGCCCACTTTTGCCAGTCAGAGTGTCAACCATTAATCCTCGTTCACTTATTGTTCTGTCTTTGCAGCTAGTCTCTGCATATCTGGTACCTGTTCCCTGACCCCACATGTTCCGACCATAGACACCAGTCTCCAATATATGCACTCCTTTTTGAAGACTTTTTAAATGTCCAAATATATTTTAAATCCACAACATCCACATTAAATCCACTACCGTGTCTAGTTTTCTATACACACAAGGAACCGCAGATGCTTGAATATTGAGCAAAACATGAAGTGCTGGAAGAACTCAGCGGTTCAGGGAGCATCTGTGAAGGGACTGGACAGATGATGACCAGCACTTTCTGTTGTGCTATTTTTTTCTATAGCTTCTTGAAATCATTCAATAATGTTGATCAACATTTATTTTCATCCTTGAAATTTTTATCCCGACCATTCATTATTATATTTTCAATTTAATTTTCTCATTTTAACATGCTTTCCTCTGATGTTAATCTGATTTATGTATAGTTCTCTAAAATCTTTTCAGCTTATTTTTAATCATTATAATTAATAATATTAGGTGATTGGCTTACCTGCCTGTTATTACTTTATTGGTACCCCTGTGATCTGTTTTCTGATTCTTAATCTGATGTTCATCCTGAACGAAGGATCAACATTGAATAGTTCAACTCTCATCTCTCTTCAATGACTCATAGTTTTTTTTCAATGCATCAACGGTTTTCCACTGCCACTCAATATTGACACGAGGAATTGCAGGTTCTAGTTTACAAAAAAAGACACAAAGTGCTGGAGTAACTCAGCGGGCTAGGCGACATCTGTGGAGAACATGGATAGGTGACGCCTGAAGAAAGGTCTGAAGGGTCTCAACCTAAAACGTCACTTATTCCTTTTCTCCAGAGATGCTGTCTGACCCGCTGAGTTACTCCAACACTTTGTGTCTATCTTTGGTTTAAACCAGCATCTGCAGTTCCTTCCTACAGATTTCTCTGAAGATATGTTTGTGCTGGGACACTGTAGGCCAAAGGGCACATTCCTATATTGTATCTCTAAATTAAAAATTAAAACAAGACTCTTCATAGGGTTGGATGCCGAACTTAGAAACTAAAGAACTAGAAAAACTAAAGAACTGTAGAAAAAATTAGCAAAGCAACAGCAAAGTGCTGAGGGAACTCAGCAACTCAGAGTTATCTTCAGCGAAGTCTCCTGTTTATGAAATGCATCCAAGCAATTGAGCTAATCTGATAAAACAGATTGCTGCCACACATTAACTTCCATGTGTACATTGAACAATCTAAAAAGCATCCCTCACTACCAAACCCTCCTCACCCATGCCACTTCCAGAGAGGTACTTTCCATTACAACCATATCTAGTACAACTCCTGTTCTTCAATTTCCCTCGACACCACCCAGGAACCCAGTGGTATTGAGGATGAGTCTTCAGTTCAGTTTCATTTATTGTTACGTGTACCAAGATGCAGTGAAAAGCTTATGTTGTGTGATATCCAGTCAGCAGAAAGGCAATGCATGATTACAATCGAGCCATTTAGTGTATAGATACATGACTGAAATTATGCCACTGTTAGCACCTTTAACCTGCACGATTTTGTCAGGCAGCCTGAAGTCAGAGGAACTGCTTTTCCATGCACTGAAGCTCCCGCGCTATGGACTCCACCCCCTCTCCCTGGCACTACCGACTCCACCCTCCCCACGCTATAGATGCCGCCAGGCACTGCTTCAGTTTAGAGAAGTCTCCTGTTTATGAAATGCATCCAAGCAATTGAGCTAATCTGATAAAACAAATTGCTGCCACACATTAACTTCAATGTGCACGTTGAACAATCTAAACAGCATCCCTCACTACCAACCCTTCCTCACCCATGCCACTTCCTTCTTCTTCTTGCATATGGCGTGCACAGCCTAAAGTTGTAGGACAACTTGTTCTATTTGATCTTATTTGATTGTGCACGCCGGGTTGATTGCATTCGTCGAAACAGGGCGGATCACGTGAAGGTTGCAATCTTCCACCTCATGCCACTTCCTGAGAGGTCTGAAGAAGGGTCTCGACTCGAAACGTCACCTTTTCCTTCGCTCCATGGATGCTGCCACACCTGCTGAGTTTCTCCAGCATTTTTATCCATTCAATTTTTCCAGCATCTGCAGTTCCTTCTTAAACGTTTCAGTTTAGTTTATCACTTTAGTTTATTGTCACGTGTACTGAGGTACAGTGAAAAGCTTTGGTTTTTGTTGCATGCTAACCAATCAGCGGAAAGACACATGATAAGGGAATAACGTTTAGTGCAAAGTAAAGCTAGCAAAGTACTATCAAAGAAGATGGTCCGAGGATCACCAATGAGGAGACAGCAAAGATCCTAGACTGAACAGTAGCTCAACACTGCTCTCTGCTTGTGGTGGGATGGGTCTTTCACCCAGGCGCCGCAAAGGCTGACGGGATCTGTAGTTTTAGGACTCGGGGAGGGGCGGAGTGACATTATTCGCTGGCGAAATTTAAACTCCGAATTGTTCAGACATTTAAAATAAATGCGCAGCACGGCGATCTTTGAATACGGATCTGAAAAATAAAGAAGATTTAAAGGGGCGAAGGGAAGACTACAAGTCCCAGAAGGCAGTGGGGGCGTCAGGTGACTTCCTTGGTGGAGACGTGGCCCGAGTGCGAAGATGGTGAGAGGCAGGGGCAGGGGCAGGGGCAGGGGCAGGGGCAGGGGCAGGGGCAGTGGCAACGGGGGAGAGGGACCAGCAGTGGCGGGGTGGGAGTAGGCAGTGGCCGGAGGGAGGGCAAGATCGGACCGGATCGGGGCCCTGAGCGTCGGGGACGCGGGCACGACTGCATGGGTGTCCGACAACCGGCCGGGCCAATCGTCCCGCTGCAGGAGGGGGCGGCTCTGGCGGAGGCCGGCGAGGTGGGACTGGGTCAGTACCCGTGGCTGGGTGGTGCGGGACCGGGACTGGGCCCGCGGTGTAGAGGGAGCAGGGACAGAGAATGAGCGAGCGGTTGGTGTGGACAGACTTGTGACGGTAGAGCTACAGGGCAACACAACACTCATACAGAGCCAGGTGCTAGTTCCATTTCCCTGTCCCTCACCCTTATCCATTGACCTGCTTGCTTTGCCAGGACTCATTGGTGCCACGTTAAAATACCACCTAGATATATCAAAACCCTTAACTCTCACAGTTTTACAATTCAGTTCAATGTCCCATGTGTGAATCAAGGTTGTGACCGTCTGGAACGGAGTAGTCTTGACCAAATGCAACTGTCATTGAGCAGGTTATTGGTACCAAATGTTAATACAGTATTGTCACTGGCATCTTCCATCACTTGATTGACAGTGATGCAGCTGGCAGAGCTGCTGCCTCACAGTGCTAGAGTCACTGATTCGATCCTGGCCTTCGGTGTTCTCTGAGTGGTGTTTGAACGTTCTCACTGTGACCGCAAGTGTTTCCTCTGTGTGCTCCAGTTTCCTCCCATATCGAAATGATGTGTGAATTTGTAGGTTGATTGGCCTCTAATTTCCTCCCACTGTGTTGGATGGGATGTGGATAGGATTTGTTTGGCTAATGAGTCTCAAAATGTCACATATCCATTTTCTCCAAAGAATCTGCATGACTCGCTGAGTTACTCCAACATTTTGTGTCTATCTTTGCGTTAAAGCAGCATCAACAGTTCATTTTTATTACATTGTTGCTATGGAAAGGAGTGTTGACCTTGTTCTTCAAGTTAAACCAGCTTGTTTGGCTAATAGACTGTTTTGAACTTTGCCACTGTTCAGAAAAAGGTTCTGCTATTCAGAGTAGTTGAACATTGATCTTTATTGATCCAACTTCCATCCGGCACTCAAATACACCTGGACCATTTCCGACACTTCCCTACCATTCCTTGACCTCACTATCTCCATCGCAGGTGATAGACTTCATACCGACATCCACTACAAACCAACCGACTCCCATGGCTATCTGTACTACACTTCTTCCCACCCTGCTTCCTGTAAGGACTCCATCCCCCACTCTCAATTCCTCCGTCTACGCTGCATCTGCTCCCAGGATGAGGCATTCCACACCAGGGCATCCGAAATGTCCTCATTCTTCAGGGAACGGGGGTTCCCCTCCTCCACCATAGATGAGGCTCGCACCAGGGTCTCTGCCATACCCCGCAACACTGCTCTCTCTCCCCATCCCCCACTCACAACAAGGGCAGAGTCCCCCTAGTCCTCACCTTTCATCCCACCAGCCGTCACATACAACAAGTGATCCTCCGTCAGTTTCGCCACCTCCAACGTGACCCCACCACTCGCCACATCTTCCCATCTCCCCCCATGTCTACCTTCCCGCAAAGACCGCTCCCTCCGTAACTCCCTTGTCAATTCTTCCCTTCCCTCCCGTACCACCCCCTCCCCGGGTACTTTCCCTTGCAACCGCAAGAGATGCAACACTTGTCCCTTCACCTCCCCCCTCGATTCCATTCAAGGACCCAAGCAGTCGTTCCAGGTGCGACAGAGGTTCACCTGCATCTCCTCCAACCTCATCTATTGCATCCGCTGCTCTAGATGTCAGCTGATCTACATCGGTGAGACCAAGCGGAGGCTTGGCGATCGTTTCGCCGAACACCTCCAGTCGGGCCGACATAAACTACCTGACCTCCCGGTGCCTCAGCACTTCAACTCCCCTTCCCATTCCGTATCTGACCTCTCTGTCCTGGGTCTCCTCCATGGCCACAGCGAGCAACACCGGAAATTGAAGGAAATGCACCTCATATTCTGCTTGGGCAGTCTACATCCTGGGGGCATGAACATTGAATTCTCCCAACTCTGCTAGCCCTTGCTGTCCCCTCCCCTTCATCAGCCCTCTGGTTGTCTCCTCCCATCCCCCAGCCCTCGGGCTCCTCCTCCGCCTTTTTTCCTTTTTTTCTTTCTTCTCCCCACCCCTATCAGTCTGAAGAAGGGTTTTGGCCTGAAGCGTTAACTATTTCCTTTGCTCCATAGATGCTGCTGCACCCGCTGAGTTTCTCCAGCTTTTTTGTGTACCATTGATCTTTATTA
>CM075979.1:25089519-25229519 GCA_038087875.1 Malacoraja senta
AGCATCTCTGGATAGAAGGAAAGGGTGACCTTTCAGTTTCAGGTCAGGACCCTTCTTTAGACTGAATCAGGGGAGAGGGAGATACAGATTCATCCATTAGGTCTGGTCAAAAACCTGCATTCCAAGAATGGATCACCGAGAGAGGTTCAGAGTTTGTCATGGCAGTGCAGCATGGTGGCGCAGCGATAGAGCTGCTGCCTTACAGCGCCAGAGACCTGGATTCCATCCTGACTGCAGGTGCTGTCTGTACGGAGTTTGTATGTTCTCCCTGTGACTGCGATTTCTCCCAGCGCTCTGATTTCCTCCCACATTCCAAAGATGTACAGGTTTGCAGGTTAAGTGGCTTCAATAAAAAAAATGAAGATGGATGTCAGGTATCGTACAGCAGTGATGTAGATGGGGTGGGGTCCTCAGATCAAGACCTTAAACCCATTACAGAGCTCAGGTGTACAGGGCAGTAATGATCTCTTGATTTCCTCCCACCTCCATATGACCCCTGAAACAATGTGTGGACCAACACTGCAAAATCATGCACCCTCACTGGCAGGATAATCAAACTAATGGCAGAGTTCTCTCCCAGCTCAATAGCCCAATGGTTTGGTTTCTCTAACCTAGAGAGATTAGTGCAACATGACTATGCGAACACCACCAGCCCCAAAGTAAATTCCAAAACTCTCGTCACACTCAGTGGCTTCCAATGTCAGGGTCATGTCTCTCAGACGCCTCACACTTGAGAGGAAGGCCCTATTCCAAGCTTCATGAAGCAATTTATTGATATCCTTAAAGTTGCCTTGAAGTGTAACTTCCCACTAATTTGTATTAACCCCAGGCCCATAACATTTGGGCTGGGACTGAGAACCATAAGCTCTATTTCAGAGTACTCCGAAATATGCAACGTTTCGGGCCTGTACGTTTCACAAGGTCATAAGTTCATGTGATGGGAGCAGAATTAGACCATTTGGCCCATGAAGTCTACTCCACCATTCAATCATGGCTGATCTATCTCTCCCTCCTAACCCCATTCTTCTGCCTTCTCCCCATAATCCCTGACACCAATACTAATCAAGAATCTATCTTTCTCTCTTAAAAATATCCATTGGCTTGGCCTTCACAGCCTTCTGTGGCAAATAATTTCACAGATTCATCATCCTATGACTAAAGAAATTCCTCCTCATCTCCTTCCCAAAGGAACATCCTTTAATTCTGAGGCTAGGACCTCTGGTCCTAGACTCCCACAAGTGGACACATCCTCTCCCCATCCACTCTATCCAAGTCTTTCACTATTTGGTAAGTTTCAATGAGGTCCCTTCTCATCCTTCTAAACTCCAGCGAGTACAGGCCCAGTGCTGTCAAATGCTCATATGTAACCCACTCATTCCTGTGATTATTCTTGTAAACCTCCCCTGGACCCTCTCCAGAGCCAGCACATCCTTCCTCAGATATGGGACCCAAAATTGCATCAGCATTACATCCCTTTCGGGGTTGTCTGTCCATTCCCTCCGCAAATGCTGCCTGACCCGCTGAGTTATTCCAGCACTTTGCGTTTTGCTGATGAATTCGGCATCTGCAGTTTCTTGTGCCTCCACCATGAACTGACTGATCATATTTGCTCAATAGCCCCAGGAATGCGTTCTTCCTCCTCGCCTTCCAAGATCTTCTGCCCATATCACTCCAAGAACTTCCCTGACCTTGAGCTCCATCGTTGTCTCAAAATATCCCCTTGGCCCTCTCCAGCCATCTAGTCGCTAACTCTGGCCATCTGCCTGATGCTCCCAATCTATTTTCATGTCCCGTATCTTCTGACCAATACGCGTGAACCATCTGCACAACCCTCATTGTCTGTCCAACATTCCATATCACCATTATGAACCCCTCTCTCTGCAATGGAGAGATCACGATGTATCTCAGCACAAATTACACCTTGGACTTCAAGTGCAGCAGAATATCAGAGGCCCTTTCTCGAGCCAATTCAATTGGTCGTAGGCCAAATGAGGCATGTGAACCATGAATTAGGTGGCCCTATTCCAGGCGGAAGGTTGTAGTTTTGGGAATGTGTTTGAAGAGACTTTCTGCACCATATCCTGCAGAAGATACATGGAGCAGCCACAATAAACCCGTGAGGAACGAGAGCTACACTTTGGATCGTGTCTAGATTGCTGAGGAAGTAGGCACATGGCCCTGAACGCTATCTAGCTTCCTGTGTGCTGTTGCAGTTCACTCCGTCAGTTAAATACAGTGTGTTCCCTCAGACAAGGAGTAGGTTGGGTCTCTATTCCTTGGAGCACAGGAGGATGAGGGGTGATCTTATCGAGGTGTATAAAATCATGAGAGGAATAGATCGGGTAGATGCACAGAGTCTCTTCCCCAGAGTAGGGGAATCAAGGACCAGAGGACATAGGTTCAAGGTGAAGGGGAAAAGATTTAATAGGAATCTGAGGGGTAACTTTTTCACACAAAGGGTGGTGGGTGTATGGAACAAGCTGCCAGATGAGGTAGTTGAGGCTGGGACGATCCAAACGTTTAAGAAACAGACAGGTATATGGATAGGACAGATTTGGAGGGATGTGGACCAAGCGCAGGCAAGTGAGACTAGTGTAGCCTGGACATATTGGCAGGTGTGGGCAAGTCAGGCCGAAGGGCCTGTTTCCACACTGTCTCACTGTATGACATCTGACGTGCCTTGAAGATGCAGGGAAGACATTGGAGACACAAGAAACTGCAGCTGCTGTAATCGTGAGAAAAACTCTTTTAATTACTGGACAAACTCAATGGGTCAGGCAGCATCTCTGAAGGGAACGAACAGGTGACGTTTTAGGTCAGGACCCTTCTTGAATTGGGCATTGAGTTACTTGTCACGGTAATTTTAGCTTCCAACCTACGTAGGGATGTTTAGTTACATTTCTAATTGTCTTTGACAATCCGAGGTTTGCAATGTTGAAGATTCATCATTGGTTATGTCAGTGAATGAATCCGAGATGGGATTGCACAGTAATGTCTGTAGCACACTATATTGGATGCTCAGCGTATAAACAAGCCTACAGTGGCTGACAGGTCCATTGAGTGCTGCTCCCACTACATAGTGGAGCACAGGAGGCTGAGGGATGATCTTAGGTATATAAAATCATGAGGGGAATCGATAGAGTAAATGCGCAAAATCTTTTACCCAGAGTAGGGGAATCAGAGGACATAGGTTTGAGAAGGGAAATATTTAAAAGGAGCCTGATGGGCAGCTTTTTCACACAAAGAACTAGTGTACAGGTGATTGTTGGTCGGTGTGGACACAATGGGCCAAAGAGTCTTTCCATGCACACTATCTCTAAAACTAAAAAAGTGAACAGGTACTTGGATAGGAAACGTTTAGAGGGATATAGGACAAACGTGGGAATGTGGGACTTGTTGATGGGGCATCTTGGTTAGCATGGACATTGGGCAGAAGGGCCTGTTTTTGTGCCGTCTGACTCTTCTGGCATTAGTTCAGTGATTAATTCTGTAAAAATCCTGGAGAAACTCAGCAGGTCAGATAGCATCTGTGGAGCAAATTGCGAGCACATTGAATTGAAACCAATGATGCTGAATTCTTGGGCAAAGAAACAAAGTGCTGGTGGAACGCAGCAGGTCAGGCAGCATCTGTGGAGGGACCCTTCTTCAGACAGAGTTCCTCCAGCACTGTGTTTTTTGCTCCTGATTCCAGCATGTGTGGTTTTGTGTATCGTTCATTCCCTCTGCAGATGTTGCATGACCTGCTGAGTTCCTCCAGCACTGTTTTTTGCTCAAGATTCCAGCATTTGAAGTCTTCTGTGCTGCAATGGCAAGTTAAATTTCACCACACCAATTGGTGTATGTGATAATAAATGTCCTTTGTCTCCTGTGTTTCCAAAGCTTGTTTCTTAATGTGGACAAACCAACCCTGGGTGAAAGCACTACTCGATCCACAAGGGGGCGTTACTGTAACACTCCCAACATAGTCATACAGCATGGAAACAGGCCCTTCAGCCCAACTTACCCATGCCAATCAACATGCCCCATCTATGCTAGTCCCACCTGCCTACATTTGACCCATATCCCTCTAAACTTTCCCTATCCATGTACCTCCATATGTCTTTTAAATGTTGTTATGGTACCTGCCTTAACTATCTCCACTGGCAGCTCGTTCCATATACCCACTCAACCTCTGTATGTAAAAGCTGACCCTCAGGCTCCTATTAAATGTTTCCCCTCTTACCTTAAACCCATGTCCTCTGGCTCTTGATTCTCCTACCCTGGGTAAAAGGCTCTGTACATTAACCCTATCTATTCCGCTCTTGATTTTGTGCACCTCTATAGGATCACCCCTTAGCCTCCCCTGCTCCAAGCAATAAAGCCCCAGCCCACCCAACCTCTCCCTAAAGCTCAGGTCCTCAAATCCTGGCAACATCCTCGTAAATCTTCTCTGCATTCTTTCCACCTTAACGGCATCCTTCCAATAGCAGGGTGACATAATACTCCAAATAGTCCTTTGCCAATATAGAATTTGCAGCTCTGCTTGCTCTCATACCGTTTAATTAGTTATTTTGAGACACTCAGAATTTTAGTTAATGGCTGCTTTGGGTTCTGGTTGTTTTCTCTTCTGCTGTGGGATGCTGAGTCCAACAGTACTGTAGAATCATAGAAACAAGGAACTGCAGATGCTGGTTTACACAAATAGGACACAAGATGCTGGAGGAACTCCACGGGTCAGGCAGCATCTCTTGGGGAACATGGATGAGTTACGTTTTGGCTTGGGATACCTCTTCAGTGATTGTCGGGGTGGGAGGGACGAAGAAAGCTGGGAGAGAAAGGCAGGACAAAGCGTGGTAGGTAATAGATGGACACAATCGAGGTAAGGTTTTGATGTCTGTCTATACGATGCCTATCAAAAGTAGGATCCACGCTTTACATTCATAAAGCACAAGAGTGGCACAGCACTAGAGTTGCTGCCTTACTGCGCCAGAGACCCAGGTTCAATCTGGACTACGGGTGCTGTCTATATGGAGTTTGCACGTTCTCCCATGGGTTTCCTCCAGGTGCTCTGGTTTCCTCCCACGCTCCAAAGACGTGTGAGTTTGTAGGTTAACTGGCTTCTGTAAATTGTCCCTAGTCTGCAGGATAAACTAGTGTATGGGTGATCGCTGATCGGCGCGATCACGGTGGGCCGTGGGGCCCGTTTCCACTCTGTATCTCCAAACTAAACCAAACTAAATGTTAATTTTGAAATTTTAAATCAAAATGTTATGGAACCTAATGAACAACAGGAATTGCATTCAGTGATACGCAGCTGATGGATTGATCTGCTGCTGCAGATGGGTACATTTGATTAAGAATACATAATTTACAAATAATGTTCACCAGACTAAGTTTAAAGTGAGCCAACGATTATTTGATGTAGTAATGCCAAAAAAAAAGCAGAATTAGTCAGTTTATTAAAAACAACATTGTCATAGTCTCCTGGTCTGTAGAGATTGTGAACAGAGATGTGGGTGAAGGAACCTTTGTTTCAGCAGATACCTGACCAGGATGAGGGGTACATGGCGTACAAAAGCAAGGCGACCTGGCGATCATGGTTCCAAGAAGCAGAAACAGTGCTTGGCAAGAACAGGATCAATGGCGGTTTGGATTGATATCTCAGGTCAACGATCTGTTCCAAAACGACACAGAAACAATTTTTGCAAATCACCCGTAAACCACTGCAGAACCAGTCATTCCTCAGGTCTTTTTTTTTTTTTTAGAGTGTTTTCTTTTTAAACCAGACTCTCTGGGCTTGATTTTATTCACGTTCAGAATCACCAAATGTGTGTGTTGTATTTTTGTTAGTTCTCTGCTTCTGCCACTTTGTTCAAGTACGTGTGGGGAGGGTGTGAGGTGAGCAGGAAGGAGTGGATGGGAACAAGGGTGCAGCAAGTTAGTACCCCGCCTCCAATTGTTCGGGCAGTTTATTGATTAGTTCAAAGCATATGGAGGTCACTGGAAAAGAAAATATTTATTGTTCACCATGAACCAAGAAGCTTGTTAAAGATCGGTGGATGTTGATAGATCTAGAATCAGGAATAGGCTGAACTGGGTGAGTGGAGTTCATCTGCAGCAAGGAACTGCAGATGCTGGTTTATAAAAATAAAAAAAAGACAAAGTGCTGGAGAAACTCAGCGGGTCAGTCAGCATCTCTGGACAACGTGGCTAGGTGATGTTTCGGGCCGGGAACCTTCTTCTGACCCGAAACATCACCTTCCATGTTCTCCAGAGATGCTGCCTGACCCGCTGAGTTACTCCAGCACATTGTGTCTTCACTTGTATTGTATTCAGTGCCCACGCATCTACAGTGAAGAAACGAAACACTGACTGGAGCTGCAATTCCTTCCAGACTGTAAGGATGGTGGATTTCCATTAGAGACCAGATGGGTTTCCCTGACAATCCATGGTTATCATTACTGAGTTAATTTCTTTACTCCAAATTTAAAACCTGAACAAATTCCCCTGCTACCAGGTTGGGTACAAGTCCATGGGCCACACCTATGGTGTCTCGCTAAGGCACACATCTTTTATTGACTTAATTAATCCAAGCTCGTTGAGGCATGATCAAAGCAAGGTCTCATTATTTGCTTGGCGGCCTTACCCACCAAAGGACACTTGCCAACTGGGATGCAACACTGGCAGCATGTAAAAACCTGCCTGGTGTAGACTTTAGAGATACAGCGCAGAAGCAGGCCCTTTGGCCCACCAAGTCCATGCCAAACAGTGATCACTAACACTATTCTACACACTGCGGACAATTTACAATTTTACCGAAACCAATTAACCTACAAACCTGTACATGTAGGAGGCAACCGGAGCACCCGGAGAAAACCCACACAGGTCACGGCGAGAACGTTTAGACTCTGTACAGAGAGCACTTGTAGTCAGGATCAAATCCAGGTCTCTGGTGCTGTAAGGCAGCAACTCTACCGCTGCGCCACCGTGCTTCCCCATTCTGACTCTCTGTGCTGCGGTCCCCACTGGTGAGTTGTTTCTAGATGTCACCTTGGTGGAAAACGTGGGGTGTGTCTGGTCTGCGGGGCTCGGTGGCACCCACGGGTGGGGTGCCATAGACCCAGGCGTAACCGCAGTTATAATAACGTGTACAGATAGGAAAAGGTTAGAGGGGTATGGGCTAAATGGGAATAGCTTAGATGGGGCACCTTGGTCAACCTGGACAAGTTGGGCTTAAGAGCCTGTTTCCATACTGTGTGATTCCATGACTCTAACCGGTTCTCCCACCACTCTTTACAGGTTAGTGATTCAGAAGGAAACAAGTTTCCAAATCCTCCTGTCTCAGGGATCTGTGCTATTTCAACTCCATTTTACTCAGAAGTGTTAGTTAAGTAAATGATCCTGTCAGGTGCAAAAAACTGATTGCTCACAATCACGATGCTTAGAGAATTTAGAGAAACAAGTTCATTTATTAGCAAGTCTGCAGAGCCGGGTGCCTCCCCTGTTGAGACACACCGAGAGAGGGAATTCACTCTCTCTTATTCACATCATTTTACATTTGTTACATTTACTCCTCCCCTTCGGGCTCTTGTCAAATCAGATAACTGAGGTGCACATTCTACAGGTACCGCCCCTGGTGCCTCCCAGATCATACATCGCATGTACATTTAAATGAGACATCTTGTCATGATGGGCGTGTTTGCAATATTAATTTATCTCATTACGCAAGCGCATAGAGAGTTGTTCATGACCCTTACCCTAGTTCTATCCCGGACTGCCTCCTTATCTCCTTTGTTCTCATCCTTGAAAAAGTCACCATCTGTACTCGTGCATCCACCCCCTACTATACAAAGGGTTCTTGTCTAAATCAACTATACCTATTAACCCCTTCCTCACAATCCACACTTTTACTTTTGCTACTGCAATCTTTGATTTATACTATCTGCCCCTTCTCTAATGCTAGCAGCAGAATCTTCGCTTCCCTATCTTCCTCTCATTCGATAGACAGGGAGGTGAGACCTGCTAGGACTCTCGATACTGACCCATCAGGAGCAGTGTTGTTGGGGATGAAGGTGCAACATTGTTCCCCAAACATTACACACACCCTCCCTTCTCAGCCAGTAGCATGTCTAAGGCCATGCGATTTTGCCAGGCCATTAGGCTGGTATCTGTCAGTTGTTCCGCTAATCCTTCAACCGCATCTCGAGTGTAATTTATAAAGCGTTGTTGATTGTAGTATAGGTAGTTGATCCTGTCCACATTTTTATTAAGTGTGGACCACCAGAAGAGTATGGACTCAAAGCCTGCAGCTATCTGGTTTCTGGCTTTGAATTCATCGGGTACCCCTCTTGGCACCCCTATCGCATCTATATATATGTGTGTGTCGAATGATCCTCTCACCCCTCTCTTTTGTCGTCGGCTTCCTTCATTGAGTTCTACAGCATGTTCTACTGCTATGGTGAAGGGCAGTGGCCCCTGTTCCTCAGCCGTTATGTTATACGTCTGATTGCAGTTGAGCACCTCCCCCATTTCCTGTCCATCTGGGTTATATCTGGTATAGCACTCAAATCCCTCCTCCCCAAGGGGAGTGGTAAATGGAGGAGGTCAAGGGTCTGTCCTTCGGCCCTTTGTATTGTTGTTGCTAGCCGGGAATAGGTAATGATAACTCTGGCAGGTCGCATCCTTTGGTAAGATGGGATTCGTGAATAGCTGTAGTATACATGACATAGCCCCAGGTGTCCTATCCCAATTCAAGGGAAATGGTACTGGAACCAGCTGAGGCTTAGCTCCGGCGCAGGCGTAGCAATTGGTGTGTTGCATACTCCTGGCCGTGTACATCATCCAGGCAAGCCAGGTGTTGGCTCCCTTTCCTCCTGTCGGTATTCCCTCCTCATATAATTGCCTTAATTCTGTTTCTGCTGCTACTATCATTATCTTCAAATCCTTAGGCTCATTCTCCCTGTTCTATCTGCACATATCCAATACCTACCACTTTCCTGCATTTGAACACTCTGTATGCTTACATATACGCGTCCTGGCAATCCCTCATTCGGGTTTTGATATACTTTCCACCTATCAGTTTGATAGGTGGTTCGATGCCACCCATATTTTGATGAAGTAAACACCGCCTGCCAATTTCTACAGGGATGGGTGCATACATACATTCTATAGCCGCACCACCATTTTCCTTTACATACATCAAATGGGATGGTGGTGGACCTTCTATTCTGTGGTATTGTGATTTTTATGCATGTTATATTACTCACGAGTTGGGTAACCACCCAACACACGACCCAACAACACGAAATCTTCATTTTTCCCGCGGGTTCTTGGTAAATATTAAAGTCAGTGGTTCCTCTCCTTTGCGCACAGTCCACGGGCTGATATTGTCTGGTGGGGCCTCCACAGGACCCTTAACTCGACCTGCATATGTCCACCCTTTCTCTTTTGTTCGTACTGCCGTCTCGGTGATTAGTAACACCAGGTAGGGTCCAGTCCACTTAGGTTGCAGCTTTTCTTCCTTCCATGATGTTACAAGATCCCAGTCCCCCGCTTTCACAGAATGGATGGGAAAGTCGAGATGGGGACTCTGTGCCAGCAGCCCATTGGTTCTTAATTCTGTAATAGAACGAGATACTGCCAGTAAATAGTTCCTTAGGAATACATCATTCCCTTGTATTTGTTGGGGCCCCTTCTATCTTTCCTAAATAATAAAGACCTAACTTGTTCAACCTTTCTCTGTGTCGCTGAAACCCAGTCAACATTCTAATTGATCTCCTCTGTACTCTCTCTATTTTGTTGACCTTTTTCCTATAATTATGCATACCAAAATTATACACCATACTCCACAATTGACCTCACCAATACCTTGTACAATTTAACATTACAACCCAACTTCTATACACAATGCTCTGATTTATAAAGGCCAACACACCAAAATCTTTCTTTACCATCCTATCTTCATGAAATTCCACCTTCAGGGAACCATGCACAGTTATTCCTGTTCAACTTCATTCCTCAATTCACAATCATTTACCATGTACGTTCAATTCTGATTTGTCCTGCCAAGATGTATCATCTCACACTTATCAGCATTAAACCCATCTGTCATGTTTCAACCCATTCTTCCAAATGATCTAAATCTCTCTGTACACTTTTAAAATCTACTTCATTATTCACAACACCACCTATCTTAGTATCATCTACATACTTATTAATCTATTTTACCACACCAACATCCAGATTATTGATTCACATGACAAACAACAGTGGACCCAACACACATCCCCGAGGTACCCCTCTAGTCACTGACCTCCAACCTGACAAACATCCATCCACCATTGCTCTCTGACATCTCCCATACAGCCACTTTTTTATCCATCTTGCTATTCCTTACTAACCCTTCTTAACCAACCTTATTTCCTTATTGAACCTTGTCAAAGGCCTTACTGAAGTTCATCTAGACAACATCCACCACTTTACCCTCATCAATTTCCCTAATAACCTTTTCAAAAAATTCAAGATTAGTCAAACATCACAATCACAAATCCATGCTAATTCTTCCTAATCCTACCCTATTTATCCAAATTCTTATATATTGTCTTAAGTATCCTTTCCATTATTTTGCCCACCACTGATGTCAAACAACGTTCTTGTTCAAACTCTACTCTTTTCTCACATCTTTGTCCTCCTGTTCACTTACCTCAGGGCTATTATCTATTCATACCTGCGGGACAGCCCTCGTGTAATTATTGAAATGGTACCAGGTATATCAACCTTCTACCTGAACATCGGTCGGTAGTTTAGAAAACTCATACATACACCTTGTCTTCAGGTTTAAAGGGTCCTTCCTCCTGGTCCACCTCCAACAGCTTTTACTTTTCCTGTTCATAAATAGACTCGTATATCATAATTAACTGTTTCATATACTTTTTAAAATTCTATCTTTAACTGTTCCAAACTCGGTCTTTTGTAGGGACCTCTCCATTGTGTCACCTGCTCGGTTAGTTTGCATGCAACATCTCTTCAGTGCCAATGGCAGGGCATCGATCCAATTCAACTTTGTAATTAAACAAATCTTATTTATATTAACCTTCAATGTTCCATTTATTCTTTCCACCATGCCTGTGACTGCAGGTGTTACATACCCAAATGTGTATTTTACTCTAAGGGTCTCTATCGCCAACTTAGCTACTCCCTAAATGAAAACAATACGTTGTCAAAGCTGATTTCTGTAGGTCTACCAAACCTCTTAATTACCTTATTCATCATAAATGACACTACAGGGCTTATACCTAATCTAGTCTGAACTATATCCTGCCTTTTCCCAAGGTTATCATCCTCTGTCCTACATTCTGAAGTTTTTTTTATTTTTTAATCTCTCTTTCTTACATTGCTTTTCACTTATGGAACAATACCAACAAATCCTCCTTTAAATCCCTTTCTCTCTTGGGGACCCCAGTCCTGTTAGGGCTTATATCCAGATTAATTTCACTCCTGATAGGACTTTTTGAGGAAACGTTCCCCAAAGACATTCATTATTGGCATGTAATTCTCTGGCCCTGCTTGGTTCCGTCATAGGACTCACTTAGGTCCATTGTTTATTGACAACAGCTCCTCTTGCTGGTTTGCAAGTCTTTTTCCTATCTTTGCGGTATTTCTCGACTGCAGAGACCAACTGTTCGCTGAATCTGCTTGACTTTAAGAAGAATGACATCCACCACAGTAGTTCATAATATAATGTTCATCAATCAACTCTCCACCTTTTCAGCTGGTTTTCCAGATAGGCTGCTGGATTACATTGTCTGAGGGCCTGCCATACCCTCTGCCTGTTCATCAATCAACTCTCCACCTTTTCAGCTGGTTTTCCAGATAGGCTGCTGGATTACATTGTCTGAGGGCCTGCCATACCCTCTGCCTGACTGTGTCAAACAGTATGCCATTGCTTGTTACATTGTTTGCATCAGTTTATACCATCCATCTTCAGTAGTTCTGTCACTTTAGTGGTTCCTATCACTTTTACCAACAGTGCCTTCAAATCTTCCATGATCAATAATCGTCCCACGTTCTCCTCCTCCAAAGCCCTAATCCATTTCCTCCCCCATCAGCGATATAGTGTGAGGTATTTTTTAGCCCTTTCAGTTTATGGGTGCCCCAAGGGATAATCCGTGTCTGTCCTTCTCTTTTCTCTTTAAAGCAGTCTCATCACTTTATCCCAATGCTTCCAACTTTAATCCTTTCTGGTATGCCTTCTTTCTTATTCTAAACTCAATTTCTTGCTTCTCAAATATTCTAGCCTTCTTGCAAATTCATTCACCTTTCTTTCTAAACTTCCACTGACTCCTCCTGCTTTATTACTTTCATGCCTGTCGTTTTTCTACTTCTGTTATCTTCTAACTGCCTCTCTCTCCTTTCTTTCTAAACTTGAATGTTTACCAATTAACTTATTTCCAATTATTTCAATCCATATTCACCACTATTTTAAATATCCAATTCCTAGCACTAGTAACAATTTTCCAAATTATCTTTACTGACTAGAAATCTAAAAGAACATCAGAAAAACCAAAAGCTGGTTTCACAACTTCCCCTTCTAGGTTACGAGGATACATACAATTAATCGTTATCTTACAGTTGTTCGTCGCCTTTCACCATGACCTGATTTATTTAAAGGAACATACACCTACCTACAGTGGACATTTTTGATTCTAATAAAACTTACTTACTTACTCTTACAATGTGGTCTACAAATACAATAAACAAAATAATTATCACATATATAAACTTCCTCTTTCATTCCAAACCGGTTTTTACACACAAATCACATTCGTTCCATTCTTACTTCAAATAAATGCAACACATTTCCGGTGGCGCTATGGAGTAGGAGAGACTCGCACCGACTAGCTCCGGGAAATAAACGTTGAAAACGGGGGAAAAATACGGGACCTACCTCTAGAAAACGGCACCAAGTGTTTGCAACAGGTCCGTGACGTCATCAGGCGCGCGACACCGGCAGCATGTCGATTCAACATACCCCCCCAAGACGAGAAAAAACGGTAAGGGAAAAGAGGCAGGCCCACCTGAAGCCTCGGGCTCAGTTTTAACAGCATCCCAAGAAGATATCTCAAGGAAGAAAAAAACAGATGTGGAAGAATTAAGAACCTTCCTGACACAGGAAATCTCTAATATAATGAAAGAATTTAAAAATCTTAAACAGGAGCTGAAATCTTTAAAAGATGAAATTAAAGAACAAATTAAAGATGAGGTTACAGCTTCTGTGCATGAAGTTCTGGAAGACTGGAAATTAACCATGGAAGAAAATATGCATCAAAATACTGAAGAAGTATATGATAAACTGAATTCGATGGAATCCAGATTTGATGCTAAGTTGGAGCCGATCCTCCAGACTTTAAATCAACACCACGAGGCTGTAAAGGAATTGGAGGAAATTGCTGAGACGAGCACCGAAACAACAAATAAACTTATTGCCGAGAACAAACGCCTATCGAAGTTATTACATCAAATAACCGAAAAATATATTGACTTGGAGGGACGACAGAGACGTCAGAATTTAAGAATCGTAGGCGTCCAGGAAGGCAGAGAGGGGAATCGTGACCCTCGCGAATTTGCTGCAGATCTGCTGAAAAAAGTCTTGAAACTGGATCAAGCACCGTTAATTGCCCGAGCGCACAGAGTATCAAGACGTCGCCCAGGGGTGGGCGCCCCCCCAAGACAACTGATAGTGAAGGTGCAATATGACCATGTTTTGGATGATATGATGAAGATAATTGTTCAAAGCGGAAACCTCGCATTTGAAGGAGACAAGATAAGCATATTTAGAGATTATCCTGTGGAAGTCGCCAAGAAGAGAGCGCTGTTTACAGAAACAAGAAGAATACTTAAGAATATAAACAATTTGAGATATGGACTGTTATATCCCGCAACATTAAGAGTGACCTATGAGCAGAAGGAACATTTCTTCGTCAAGCATACAGAGGCACTTGAATTTGCCCAGAGCATCGTGAATAAGACCGAAGATTGAATAATATTCTACACCCAACATTCACCTGAAGACAGTGGAAACTGTTATCCTGCAGAGAAGAGATGGAACTTTAAACTATAATTTTTAAGAACTGTCCCCATTCTTCTTGCAGATTTTGTCCAAGATCTGCGGGAAGAATTGGGCAATTATCTCGCTACTGATACATAAAATTTACATTTTAGTACTAATTTCTAACAATTAATTCTAATCACGAATACTAATCAATACTAATTATTGTTAACTGGACCAACTTAGAATTGATTAAAAGTATGAAATATAAGTAAAATGTGATCCAAGTAATTAATTAATAAAATATAGGAAGTTTTTTCCTTGCTATTTTGGATATTTGGATATTTTGGACTTTGATTACTCTTTAACAATGTTTTTTGATTACTCTTTAATAATGTTTTTTGATTACTCTTTAACAGTGTTTTAAATTTAAAAAAAAGAGGGAAAATATTTTTAGCTTGCTATATGATACTAACATTTTAATTGGAGACTAACAAATACTTCAATTATGGAATAAAACTATTGTTTCCCTCCCCCCCCATAAATTGTTTTCATTGTAATTGAAACTTTTCTTTTAAGGAAAGTACGGAGCTAGTAATATTTTTTTTTTTTAACAAAAGCTACGGAGGTCTTTAGATGTTTAGCCACACTAGGGTGGCTATCACTAACTGCACTAATCATAGTTGTAGTTTTCTTCTTTTTCTACTTTTTACACGTTACTAATACAACATTTTATTACCTTTTCTATCTTATGTTATATTATATTTTGTATTTGGAATGGAATTATATGTTTTATTTAGGGAGATATGTCCGGATGAAAAACCGACGAGACTTAGAATTCATCTACCTGAGGTTCAAGTATAAGGTAGGGTTTAGTGCGCTGAGCCATCTGCTCCAACATAGACCACTTTAATCACAAGATGCAAGACGTTAATATGAAAATTGGGGGTGAAGGAATTACATTTTGTAGCTGGAATGTTAAGGGAATTAATGAACCAATCAAGAGAGGTAAAGTATTAGCCTATTTAAAATCACTTAAAGCAGATGTAATATTTCTCCAGGAAACACATCATAAAAAGGAAGCACAACATAGATTGAAAGCCAAATGGATTGCTAAAACGTATCATTCTTCATTTTCACATAAATCTAGAGGGGTTGCAATATTAATTCGTAAAGGTATACCCTTTAAACATATATCAACGACAGAAGATATTGAAGGCAGATATATTGTATTAGTAGGGGAGTTATACTCAAAAAAAGTGACTCTCCTTAATGTGTATGGACCAAATTTTGATAGCCCCCTGTTCTTTAAGAAAATACTTAACATTATCCCGGAATGTACACAACATAATTTAATTATCGGTGGAGACTTAAATTGTACACTGGATGCTTACTTGGATAGATCATCAAGTCAAAGAAAATTAAAATCTCAGTCAAGTGAATTTCTAAATTCATATATTAATACTACCAACATTAAGGATGTTTGGAGAATTGAAAACCCATCTGGTCGAGAATACTCATTCTACTCACCCGTGCATAAAACTTACTCAAGGATAGACTATTTCTTAGTAGACTCTAAACTTATCCCATTTACCTATAATTCGCAATATCATAATATTATAATATCGGACCATGCTCCACTAACATTTATGTTTAAACTAAACGGAATGACCGAGACAAAGACACAATGGAGACTTAACCCCCAAATCTTGAAAGAAAAGCTATGTAATGAATACCTCGTAAAACAGATTAATATGTTTTTCGAGGCTAATGACAGCCCTGGAATCTCCGCCTCCCTTCTTTGGGAAACATTTAAAGCATTTGTGCGAGGAGCATTAATCTCCTCCCAATCATTTATTAACAAAGAGAATAGGGCCAAACAACAGTCTTTGGAAACGGAAATAAGGCAATTAGACATAGAAAATGCAATAGCACCATCTATGGTAAAACACAATAAAATTGCAGTACTGAAATATAAGTTAAACAAGATATACTCAGACGAAGTAATAAAACTATATAAATGTACAAAACAATTACATTTTGAATTTGGAGATAAACCACAAAAACTATTAGCGCGTCAACTTCGTAAACAGGACGGGGAAAAAACAATTTACAAAATTAGATCAGATAAGGGAGAAACATTAACACTACCTAAAGATATTAATGATAGATTTTTACAATATTATCAAAAATTGTATTCATCTAAAACGACAGAACAACCAGTAGGAATGGAAACATTTCTACAGAAATGTAATCTTACAGGTCTAGATCAGAAAGAGAGAGAATCACTAGATGTAGAAATTACGGTAAAAGACATCAGGGAGTCAATTAGATCTTTAAAAAATGGAAAGGCCGCAGGTCCTGATGGTCTAAGCTCTGAATTTTATTTTAAAAATTACGATCTGATTTCTCCACGTCTACAGAGACTTTACAAACAAGCTTATACTCAACAGAAACTTCCAGAAACTCTAAATGAATCTACAATCATACTTATACCGAAACCGGATAAGGACCCTGAAGACCCAGGTTCATATAGAGCAATAGCTCTCTTAAATACTGATCAGAAAATATTAACCAAAATCCTATCTCATAGATTGAGCTTAGTGATTAACAAATTAATACACCCGGACCAAACAGGTTTTATTCCAAAACGTTACTCATTTTATAATTTGAGAAGACTATTCAATATTATATATACAAATAGAATTCCAAATGCAGATCTAGCAATTATTTCGTTAGATGCTGAAAAGGCATTTGACCAGGTAGAATGGACATATTTATTTTCGGTAATGAAAAAATTTCAATTGGGAGAGAAGTACTGTACATGGGTTAAATTGTTATACTCTAATCCAACAGCTAGAATATTAACAAATCAAATGTTATCAGCCAAATTTAATCTTTCTAGAGGTTGTAGACAAGGATGTTCACTATCCCCACTATTATTTGCTCTTGCAATTGAACCATTAGCAGAAAGCGTTAGAAACCATCCAGGAATACATGGATACAACACTAGAGATACAAGGAATAAAATTTCCTTATATGCAGATGATGTATTAATATATATTACAAAGTTAGAAACTAGTATTCCAAACCTATTAAATCTAATAACACAATTTGGTCAGTTCTCAGGATATAGGATTAATTGGAATAAAAGTGAAATCGTGCCAATAACAAAATTCAACTTAAATCCCCTTTTAAAATAGTTAAAGATAAACTTAAATATTTAGGAATCTATGTAACTAAGACATATACCTCTTTATTTAAACAAAATTTTCCATCCTTACTTAATAAATTACACAAACATATTCAGTACTGGAAAACACTTCTTATTTCAATGCTTGGTAGAATTAATGCTATAAAAATGATTTTCTTACCGCAACTACTATATTTATTTCAATTAATTCCGATATATATTCCAAAAAACTTTTTCAAAAAAGTCGACTCCATTGTTACAAGCTTTATTTGGGATTATAAGAATCATAGAATAAGTAAAAAACATTTATGTAAGTCAAAGAACAACGGAGGTTTGGCCTTGCCAAATTTCTTATTTTATTTTTGGGCAGTCCATATTAAAAACATGAATTTCTGGCTGGAAGAAATGGACCAACAACCAGAATAGTTAAGGATGGAAAAGGAAGACTGTTTACCTTTTGAAATAGGTTCGATTATATTTGCTACCACAAAATTGCATAAAAAAACCTATAAGGAAAACCCTATAATACATAGTGGAATACGAATTTGGAAACAATTAAAAAAGGCTTTAAAACTGAATAATATACCACTATGTCTTCCCATTGTAAATAATCCTTTATTCAAGCCATCCATATTGGATAGAGGTTTTATACAATGGAAAAATCATGGAATTAAAAGGATTGGACATCTTTATAGGGAAGGCATCTTTCTGTCATTTCAAGAGTTACAACAGAATCATGGACTACACTCAAATAACTTTTTCAGATATTTACAAATTAGAGATTATGTTAAATCCAATACACAAGTTTATAGGACTAGGGAACCAGAAATTCTTGATGAATGTTTGAATAAGCATCCTAACACTGAAAAATTAATAGCTTATATTTATAACATTCTCCTAAATAACGAGGTACCACCGATGGAACTATATAGACATAAATGGGAAAATGAGTTAGGTTATCCTATTACGAAAGATATTTGGGACGAAAGTTTACAACATATACATCAATGTTCGTTAAATGCCAGACATGCTTTAATACAATTTAAAGTCTTACACAGATTACATTACTCCAAAATAAAACTAAATAGAATTTTCCCACATATCTCTCCTATATGTGATAAATGCCTGCATCTAGAGGCCAATTTAACACATACCTTTGCAAATTGTATAAAAATTAAAAATTACTGGACTGATATTTTTCAAATAATCTCTGAAGTTGTTAATACCAAATTGGCTCCAGACTCAAAATTAATAATACTTGGGATATCAGAACAAAGTTTAGCACTCACAACAAGCCAAAGAAACTTCCTTGACTACAGTATAACAACTGGGAAAAAATTAATATTAAAATTCTGGAAAGGCCCTACAACCCCCACAATTAAAATGTGGATTGTGGAAATGTCGGAGACCCTACATCTAGAAAGAATTAGACTTGTCTTAATGGACAAGCAAGAACTTTTAGTTAAAATATGGGCTCCATTCATTGCCTATTTGAAGGGATAGAGTGGCCCAGCGCGAAAGCCCGACTGAAGCTTGAACTCAGGATTAGATGTAATTATATTTCATAACCTACGAACTTATCTCCTATGACGTATTATAAGTTATTCATTCCACCTCTTTTTCTTTTTTGATATTGTAATTCTTCTTTCTCTCTCTTTCTTCTTTCTTCTTTCTCTCTATTTTTCTTTTTCTATCTATATTAAAAAAAAACACTAGAAGCAGAATTAACTGACAATTGACAAATTTAATAATGTATGAGTGATTGATGTATATGAAAAGTTTTTTCTTCTATTATAATATGTTACTCTACATTGTAATATGTTTGCTTCTAATAAAAATTTATATCACAAATAAATGCAACATCTTTTACATGTATTAAAACTCAAAATAACAGAATCAAATCATTTTTGTCTTCTCCAATCCCTGGGTATTTCTCTACCCCAGAGGCTCAGCATTCGCCCCAACGGACTATCAGGCAGAATGCGGGGGTCAGGCTTACCGCCCTTTCCCTCCCTTTTGGGCTTTCCGTTTTCATTGCCCATCCTCCCGATCGGAATTTCCCCCCGATCTATTTCCCCCCGATCTATTCAATCACCCAAGTAGTACATAATAGTCAGTTTTCTTACCCGGGTCTTGTGCACAAGAATCACTCGATTTGGCTCCTCGCGATTTCCAACTACTCCCACTTGTTTCTCTAATCTCTGGTCCTGGATATCACCCGCCCAAACCGCTGACGGCAAGCAAGGGGTCTAGGGGCCGCTTAAATCAGCGGGGTGCACTGTCCCCTCTCCCGTATACCGTCGCCAGCTGGCCGGAGTGGCAATCCCGAGGACGAGCCCCCATCTGTCAGGTGCAAAAAACTAATTGCTCACAATCACGATGCTTAGAGAATTTAGAGAAACAAGTTCATTTATTAGCAAGTCTGCAGAGCCAGGTGCCTCCCCTGTTGAGACACACCGAGAGAGGGAATTCACTCTCTCTTATTCACATCATTTTACATTTGTTACATTAACTCCTCCCCTTCGGGCTCTTGTCAAATCAGAGCACTGAGGTGCACATTCTACAGGTACCGCCCCTGGTGCCTCCCAGATCATACATCGCATGTACATTTAAATGAGACATCTTGTCATGATGGGCGTGTTTGCAATATTCATTTATCTCATTACGCAAGCGCATAGAGAGTTGTTCATGACCCTTACCCTAGTTCTATCCCAGACTGTCTCTTTATCTCCTTTGTTCTCATCCTTGAAAAAGTCACCATCTGTACTCGTGCATCCACCCCCTACTATACAAAGGGTTCTTGTCTAAATCAACTATACCTATTAACCCCTTCCTCACAATCCCATCCAGGATGAAGAACATAAAGGCTTGCGTGCGGGTTTGTAGGTAAATTGACCTCTGTAAACTGCCCCTCATGTGTTGGAAGTGCAGGTAAATTGGTGTGAACGTGTGATCGATGGCCGGCGTGGACTGGGTGGGCCAAAGGGCCTGTTTCCATGCTGTATCTGTTAATCAATTAAAATAGGAGCAGAAGTGAGCCTCACAGCTCCGTAGTTTGCTCCGCCATGCACTGAGATCACGGCTTCTTCAGCCTTGCCTCAGCTCCGTTTTATTGCCTGTTCCCTAGAATTCTCGACTCTTCCATTGTCCATAAGTCTATCTACCTCATTCTTAAGTGCCACCCATGGATAGGGGGCAAGTGAAATGGTTGCTTAAAATACTCTCACAGCTCTTCCTCCTTAGCAACCCCTACAGTAAGTGGCAGTGGCCACAGCACACCTTGTTAGACATGTATTTCACCCAGAGGTAATTGCCCATCCAGCTATTATTGTAGTTCCCCTTAGCACAGCTTAGCAGAACACAACATTGGTGCCACAGCTCTAAGGGCTGTGCATCTGAACACAAATAAATTGAAATAAAATCAAGCCATTTGTCTCTTGCCTAATTAAAATGGACTCTGCTCCATTGAGGTTGGTTGCCTGCCAAGGCTGGAATGGGGATGGGATAGGGTTGTGGAACAATTTGATTCAAAGGTGCTCTTCACCAGCCTTCAGTTGATAATCTTTATTTTTATTTATCATTACACTTATAGGGCGCCTTTCAAAGACTCTCAAGGACGCCTTGCAGATAAGCAGAATTACAAAACATATAAGCAGAATAAAAAATAAAAAATAATAGGGACATCAACAACATCACAATACACAAATTAAGGACAGAATTCATTTCAAAGAGACAAAAAAGAAAATCAGAAACACAATTTGAGGCAAGAGCAGCGGCAGCTAAACCGCGCCAGCGTCCACTCTCCCCTCCGACCGCCATCTTGAATACAGACTAACAAAGACACAACACACAAAAAATCATCCCCCCACAATGAATTACCACTGTGGGGGAAGGCACAATGTCCAGTCCCCAACCCCAGTTCACCCAAAGACGGCATATTGAGGCCTCCACAGTTGCCTCTACGGAGGCCCGATGTTCCTGGCCGTTCTCGCCGGGTGCAGTTGTCCCGGCGTCGGGAGAGTCCACGCAGCGGCTGGGACGGCCAATCTTCTATTGGAGTCCGTGGCACCTGAAGCCGACAAGGCCGCGCCGATTTGGAGCTCAGAGGCTCCCGATGTTGTAGTTGGCTGTCCCGCAGACTGGAGGTGTTGAGCTCGGCGGTCACAGCTCACCGGAGCTCCAGCGCGTCGATCCAGCGCGGCGACCCAGGCAAGGCATCGCCCGCTCCGCTCCGCGATAGCGCTCCAGCGCTGTGCCGCCACCAAAGCTGAAGGTGCGAGGCGGTCCCCGCCAGGAAACGCCGCTCCAGGCCCGCTGGTAGGGCGCAAGGACGGGTCGACGGGGCAGCCCGGAGAAAAAGCCGCCTCACCGACCAAGGTAGGGACGTAAAAATAGTTTCCCCCATTGACCCCCCACAAGAAAAGTCAAATTCCCCAGAAAAGACATAGATTAACTAAAAACTAAAGAAAAAAGTGAAATTAACGGACGGCTGCTGATTAGCAGCCGTTCCCCAAGATGGGATCTGCCATCAGGTCTTGCAGAGAGCCAGTGGCAGCTTCCTGTTAATACTGCGGAAATCACTTGAGATGCACAGACTCCGAAAGAAACTGGAATTCCAAAGCAGTGCTGGAACTCAGAGAGCAGTAAGGAGCGAGGGAAGCGAGGATTGCTGGAGCAGCCTCATTTGTGGAGGTAAGCATCTAACCACAAGTCGCCAGACTTCTTCAGGGACCTAGGGGTGTGAAAAGTCATATGTTAGATGATGAGCCTCGATCTACAACATATGAGATAAGCTTAATTAAAAGTCTAAACAAATAATTTGCACCAGAAATAATTAAAGATTGAAAGACTTTAGAGACACAGTGTGGAAAAAGGCCCTTCGGCCCACCGAGTGCGTGCCAGCCAGCGATCACCCCATACACTAGCACTATCCTACACATTAGGAACAATTTCCAATTATTACCGAAGCCAATTAAATTACAAACCTGTATGTCGTTGGAGTGTGGGAGGAAACCAGAGCACCCGGAGAAAACCCACACGGTCACAGGGAGAACATACAGGCCTGTGATCAGGATTGAACCGAGGTCTCTGGCGTCGTAAGGCAGCAACTCTAACGTTGCGCCACGGTGCCGCCCGCTGATACAGCGTGGAAACAGGCCCTTCGGCCCCCTGACCATTGATCTTTAGTTCTATGTTATCCCACGTTCTCATCCACTCCCTACACACCTGGAATAATTTCAGAGGCCAATTAACGCAGTCTGTATGGAGCTTTATGTTCTCTCTGTGACTCTGGCTTTTCTCTGGGTGCTCCAGTTTCCTCACACACTCCAAAGATGCACAGGTTTTAGTATAATTGGCTTTGGTAAAAATCGTAAATTGTCCCTAGTGTGTGGGATGGTGTACGTGGATCGCTGGTCAGTGTGGACTCGGTGGGTCGAAGAGTCTTTTATCCACTCTGTATCTCTTAAAGTCTAAAAATAGGTTCAATTTTAAGTCTCTCTGGCAGAGAATTAAGATAGTAAACAGTGTGTGGAAAGTGGACATCCTCTGGTATCATTGCTCACCCTATGATATCCTTAAAGCCCTGCGACAATGGTTTCACCTGGTAGCTCAGGCCATGCTTGTCACACAGCGACTTCACTAAAGGTGCGATCTTGTAGTAATTGTGACGAGGCATCGTGGGGAAAAGGCTGCAAAAGAAAAATGTTCCAAAGAAAGGAAATTAAGTGTCATTTTGCAATGTCGGATGTCAGAAGAGTAGTTTAGTTTAGAGATACAGCACAGAAACAGGCCCAGACGCTCACCAAAGCCAATTAACCTACAAACCTGTACGTCTT
This sequence comes from Malacoraja senta, assembly GCA_038087875.1. Taxonomy (NCBI): domain Eukaryota; kingdom Metazoa; phylum Chordata; class Chondrichthyes; order Rajiformes; family Rajidae; genus Malacoraja; species Malacoraja senta. The sequence goes on from CM075979.1 coordinate 25,112,576, forward strand.
TGGAATGTTGGAGGAAATTGGAGGAAATCCACACGGGGAGAATGTACAAACTCCATACAGACAGCATTCATGGTCAGAATTGAACCCGGGACCCTGGCACTGTAAGGCAGCAACTCTACCGCTGCGCCACCGTTTCGCCCCCACAGGAGCCCACAACCGAACAAACTGATCAGGATTAACAAACTGATCAGGAAGGCTGGCTCTGTCCTGGGGGCGGAGTTAGATTCATGGGATGTGGTCTTGGAGGGGAGGATGCTCCTCAAACCGCAGAGCATTTTGGACAATACAGCTCACCCCCTCCATGACACACAGGTCAATCTGAGGAGTACCTTTGGCAACAAACTGGTTCCGCCAAGATGCAGTACAGAATGCCACAGGAGATCCTTCTTTCCTGTGGCTATCAAACTATACAACTCCTCCCCCATCTGTCATGGGGTGGACTGTCTCCCCCCCTCCCCCCCCCCACCCAAATCTTTGCACATCCCCAATTCATTCCACTCTTGCTTTAATTTCATGTTTCATGTATCTTGTGTTTTATGACTGTTGACAGATAAACTTCCCTCTGGGGATAAATAAAGTTCTATTGTATCGTATCGGAATGTACTTACTGGTGCTCAATCTGAAAGTTGACATGGCCACTGAACCAGTCATTGAAGAAGGATTGTTCAATGTTACACGTGGAGTCCAACTGGAAAATCAACAGAATTGTAAATCAGAAGCCAGTATCGTATTTGCCTCCATCACCTGGAAGTGCATTCCAGACATTCACCACCCTCTGACCATTCCATGTCTGTCCAATCTCTCCCTGTAGCTAATACCCCATATTCCAGGCAATATTCTGGTAAACCTCCTTTCCAAAGCCTCTACATCCTTCCTGTAATGGGGGCGACCAGAAATGCATGCAATATTCCAAATACGGCCTAATCAAATTCCTATAAAGCTGCATCATGACTTCCTGAAGTAATGAGGGAAAGGAGCTCACATTGTTCAGCAGGGCAGCATCATTGGGACATGTGGCATAGGCTCAGCTTGTATTTCAATGAATTCCAAAAAAATGTAGCAATTTAATAGCAGGATTGAAAATGAGTATGAATTTGGTGGAATGGCCTGAAGACGCGTTTAAATATGCCCAAACTATCGTTGAAAAATAGAAATGAAAGGGAGGTTTGGCAGACCTGAACCATTCTAAGCAATGCTTTGTCTGGGGATAGTTAGACTGTTATCTTTGGAATGTTGAATCAAGGACACTTTCTGTTCAAAACGAGTAAACAGCTGAACAGATGGGAATGGTATATACCAGAAGCATATACTTGCTTATTAGATTATAATATTATAACTAATTGTAAGAACTTATCCTATTAACAACTTAATAAGTTATGCATGTTAGATTAGAATACTAACAAAAACAAAAATAAAAAATACCGAACTAACATACTAACATGAATTTTTAATAAATTGAAACCTTATCTATAAGTGGGAGGAGGGGATGAGAAACGAGCACCTGGCTTAGGCCCAGAGGCACGTCTCGTTAACCCCTTCAACCAACAGTTGATTCTTATTGAAGTCAAAAGTATCGGTTTAATAATTAGTAGTTAAAATTCCGATATATATATATGTTATAATGAAATATACAGGGTAAAATTGTATTATATATCTGAATGTGAGGCCCCGTTTTAATATTTTAATATGTTATGATTAACCAAGAGAGCAGAGCTATTTGTGTAACAACGCAATGGAAGTCAAAATAAGGTTTTTTCCCCACCTACAGGTGGGACACTCGCTACAGTGCCGACTATATCAGACACTGTATTTTCACTTTTTTAGTTTTTTTTTAATCACATAAAATCACGTTTGTGTTTTGTGTTTATTGATAAGCGTAAAATGGACATACCAACAAAACTTAAAAACTCAAAAGCTCCCCCAATACCCAAAGACCTGGGATATGGATGCACCACAAGATTTAAAGGTACTATAATTATTCAAAATGCATGACACCAAACAAAAGAACCTAGGAGGAATCTCATTTTGTAGTTGGAATATAAGAGGTATTAACAAACCTATTAAAAGGGGTAAGATACTAGCTCAGCTGAAACTGTACAACTCCGACATTACCTTCCTACAAGAAACACACCTAAAATCTCAGGATCAAGTTAGGTTGAGGGCGAAATGGATAGGTCAAACATACCATTCTTCATTTACTTCAAAATCTAGAGGCACGTCAATCATCATAAGAAAAGGTATACCATTTAAAGCAAAGAATATCATAACAGATATAGAAGGGAGATACCTAATAGTTAATGGAGAAATCCATGATACTCCACTTACCTTGGTAAATATATATGCCCCAAACTTTGATAACCCCCACTTTTTCAATAACATTTTCAACATAATTGCAGAGTCTAACTATCAAAATGTTATAATAGGAGGAGACTTTAACTGTGTTTTAGATCCGTACTTAGATAAATCAAGTCAAAAACAGAGAGGGAATATGAAATCGAAAACCGGGGAACTTCTCAATACCTATATAAACAACACTAATATAGCAGATGTTTGGAGAATTGTTAATCCAACTGGCAGGGAATACTCGTTTTATTCAATGGTACATAAGACATACTCACGTATAGACTACTTTCTGCTGGATACAAAATTAATCCCCCAAACATCTAACGCAATATACCACACAAATTCGATTTCAGACCATTCTCCACTAACTTTCTTTTTAAAACTAGAAGGATTGTCTAAGAATAAATCGTTTTGGAGATTTAATTCTCAAATTCTAAAAGATCCACAAGCGAGTATATACTTAAAAGAACAAATGGAGGTCTTTTTTCAAATAAATGATACTCCAGATATATCGCCTACTGTATTATGGGAATCTTTTAAAGCATACATTAGGGGTATTATAATTTCATATCAAGCTTTTCAAAATAAAAAGAATAAGAATGAACAAAGACAGTTAGAAGAACTTATTAGACAAATGGATATAGATAATGCTAAAGATCCATCAATAGATAAACATAATAAAATAATAATTTTGAAATTTAAATTAAATAAATTATTATCTGCCAAACTTATAAGGCTTTTTCAAATTACAAAACAAGAGCACTTTGAATTTGGGGATAAACCGCATAAACTTTTGGCTCGCCAGCTAAAAAAACGAGAGAAGGAACATACTATACCAAAGATCAAATCAGATAAAGGGGAATTATTAACAACACCGAAGGATATTAATAAAAGATTTGCGCAATTTTATGAGAATTTGTATACATCTAAAACTACAATTGATTCCAATAATATCACAAAGTTTTTGGATACCTGTAATCTTCCAAAGTTAGAGCTGAAGGAACAAGAGGAACTGGGTGCACAAATCTCAATTAAGGAATTAGAAGATACAATAAACTCACTAAAGAATGGAAAAACACCAGGCCCTGACGGATTTACTAATGAATTTTATAAAAGCTTTTATGATAAAATAATACCAAGATTACAAAAAATGTACCAATATGCTTTTAAAAAACGAATACTACCTGATACATTAGCGGAATCAACGATTACTCTAATACCTAAGAAAAACAAAGATATAGAAGAACCTGGTTCATATAGAGCTATAGCATTGTTAAACACAGATCAAAAAATATTAGCGAAAACATTAGCTAGAAGATTAAGTAAATACATTAGTAAATTAATAAACCCAGATCAGACGGGGTTTATCCCTAAGAGATACTCATCTAACAATATGAGACGTCTACTCAACATAATGCACTCACACAAATCTGAAGATCAAGAATTATCAATTATTTCGCTGGATGCTGAAAAAGCATTTGATCAAGTAGAATGGAATTATATGGACAAAGTATTACAAAAATTTCAACTGGGGGAGAATTTTATTCTATGGATCAAGTTACTATATAACAAACCTACAGCTAGAATACTAACTAATAACATATTATCCTCGAAATTCCAACTATCAAGGGGAAATAGACAAGGATGCTCATTATCACCACAGCTGTTTGCTCTCATTATTGAACCGCTAGCAGAAAAAATTAGAATACACCCTGATATCCATGGATATAATACTAAAGACTCATATAATAAAATATCTTTATACGCGGATGATATATTACTGTACATTACAAAACCTCAAATCACTATACCAAATATATTAAATTTAATTGAAGACTTTGGATCTTTTTCTGGATATAGAATAAATTGGAATAAAAGTGAAATTATGTCAATAAAACCGAAAGATTCAACACATCTTTTAAAATTCCCTTTTAAAATAGCTACAGAAAAATTTAAATACTTGGGAATCGAAATTACCAGAACATATCAAGGTATGTTTAGGGCAAATTCTGACCCCCTACTTAATAAATTAAACACACTAATTAAATTCTGGAAAACGCTCCCGATGTCTTTAATAGGCCGAATAAACGCAATAAAAATGATCTTTCTACCACAAATTTTATACCTATTTCAATCGATTCCTATATACTTACCAAAGAAGTTTTTTAAAAAACTCGACTCAGATATCACTAATTTTATATGGGACTATAAATCACATAGAATACAAAAAACTCATCTGAATAAACCTAAAATATTAGGGGGTTTAGCACTACCTAATTTTATGTATTATTATTGGTCAGTAAATATTAAAAATATGATTCAACTGATGGATAATTCCGCCCAGCAAGTGGACTGGATTGTACTGGAGAAAGAGGATTGCTCCTCTAGAAACATTGGAGCGATCCTCCTTTCTCCAATGAAATTGAATAACATAAATTATAATAAGAACCCAATTATTCATAGTACAATCCGAATTTGGAAACAAATAAAACAAAATTTAAAATTAAGAAATTTATCACTTTTATTACCTATAGTTAATAACCCTTCGTTTAATCCCTCTATTATAGATAAAGCTTTTACACATTGGGATAGACTAGGAATTAAAACGCTTGGTGACTTGTATGAAACTGGAAAATTACTTTCATTTCAACAATTACAAATAAAATATAAACTCGGAAATAATCAATATTTTAAATATTTTCAAATATGCGACTATTTGAAAAAAAATACAAAAGATCATTATAATAACCCAGTAGATGTATTGGACGAGGCAATGCAGATAAAAGCTGAATCAGCAAACTTAATATCATATCTGTATAATATTATCTTAAATGTACAAATACCATCTACGGAGGGTATCAGAAGAGACTGGGAACAAGAGTTAGCTATTAAAATTTCAAAGGAAAGTTGGAATGAACACTTATTAAACGTGCATAAATGCTCGATTAATGTAAGACACACTTTAATACAATTTAAAATTTTACATAGATTATATTATTCGAAAACTAAAATTCATAAAATTTTCCCAAATGTATCATCTATTTGTGATAAATGTCAATCCCAAGAAGCTACTATAGCGCACTCATTCGTTTTCTGTACTAAAATTCAAAAATTTTGGAATGAAATTTTTGAAATCTTTACAAAGTTATTTAAAACAAGACTGATACCCAAAGCAGAATGGATTATCTTCGGAATAACGGAAGATGGTCCAGAACTAAATGTATTTCAAAAGAAACTAATGGACTATGGGTTAATAACTGGAAAAAAGCTAATTCTAAAATTTTGGAAGAAGGCTCCAATACCAACTATAAATATGTGGATTTCAAATATGTTTGAAACATTACACCTAGAAGAGATAAGACTCCTCCTAGCAGGTAAACCAGATCACTTCCACCTGACGTGGTCTGCATTTATAGAATTATTACAAATATAGGGTGCAAAAGTACTTAAAAAAAAAAAAATTGAGGTCAGGTAAGGGGGGATGATAGTTGATGAGTTGGTATGTCCCATTTATGTAATGCTCATAAAAATATTTGTTTCTCTCTTTTTCCTCTTTCTCTTTCTTTTCTAGGGTCTATTCCTTAACTCTTTTTCTTTTGTTTTTAATTTTGCTCTTATAGGGTCTTCGTCCTTTTTTGTTGTCACATTTTCTACACTTTCACTTTTTCCTTCACTTTCTTCTTTCTTTCAATCTTTTCCTTTTCTAGTGTAAAAAATAAATGGAGTACATTAATTGTAAGAAGATATAAATGACGAGTACTAATGTATGTGGTTGTAATGTAATGTACTTCTAATAAATAAAAATAAAAAAATAAAAAAAATAAAAGAATTTGGTGGAATGGTAAAGAAAAAAATATCAGTGCGAAGATAGTGGCATTTAAGAAGCTTTTAGAGAGGCAAGTAGATATGGAGGGATATGCATCATGGGCAGGCAGATGAGACTAGTATATCTTGGAATCATGTTTGGCACAAACATTGTGGGCTGAAGAGCCTGTTCCTGTGCTGTACTGTTGTAAGATTCCAGAATTTTTTTAAATCATGTTTTGGTTTGATATCAGAAAGTACCTCTACATTTCAAAGTGGTGAAAAGACAAAGACTGTCGCCTAAAGCTATTGAGATTTGGTCCACTCACAATTTCAGCAGAGTCTGGTGGATTTATGTTGGGTAAAGGTGCCAAAGGCTACAGGAGCAATGCAGGGAGATTGTTCAATGGCTAATTGAGATGCCTAATGGATTGCTATCACTCCCATGTAACACACCTTAACTTAGCAAATATTAATGTTGAGGTGATGTGCATTACATTAGCAGTTCTTAAGAAAGAATTTGGTTTAGCCTAGTTGAGTTTAGTTTATTGTCACATGTACCAAGGTACAGTGAAAAGCTTTTGTTGCGTGCTAACCAGTCAGCCGAAAGACAATACATGATTACAATTGAGCCATCCACAGTGTACAGATACGGGATAGAGGGAATAACGTGAATAATTTTACTGCAAGATAAAGTCCGATCAAAGATAGCCCTAGTGTCTCCAATGAAGTAGACAGTAGCTTAGGACTGCTCTCTAGTTGTTGCTAGGATGCTTCAGTTGCCTGATAACAGCTGGGAAGAAACTGTCCCTGAATCTGGAGGTGTGCGTTTTCACACTTCTATATCTTTTGCCTGATGGGAGAGGGGAGAAGAGGGAGTGCCGGGGTTCGACTCGTCCTTGATTATGCTGGTGTCTTTGCCGAGGCAACTTGTGGTGTAAATAGAGTCAATGGAAGGGAGGTTGGTTTATATTGTACTGCAGGGAATGTGATACAAAGGCAGTAACACTCCCTCTTACAATTAGTCTGGCCTCCTTATCCAAAGATCTGTTTGAAAAAGAGAAATACCAAAGCCAATATGGAAAGAAGATATGTAGGAAGGAACTGCAAATGCTGGTTTATATTGAAGGTAGACACAAAATGCTAGAGTAACTCAGCGGGTCAGGCAGCATCTTTGGAGGAAAAAGAATAGGTGACATTTTGGGTCGGAACCTTTCTTCCATTCTGGAAGAATGGAAAGATTTTGCATCAAAATATCCCATTTTGCATCCACTGAAATCTGAGTGATTAGCCCTGCGGTTTTAAAGCCTTTTACAAATTAGTAGCATGACTGATCCTTGATGGTTTTACATATTTGTTTTATTGATTATATGAATCTGGTTTCTTCAATTTAGCATTATATGTTTTACTTTGAAATAGCACAACACAGTGACGCAGCAGCAGTGTTGCTCTCTTACAGCATCAGAGTCCCAGGTCCGATCCTAACTACGGGTGCTGTCTGTACGGAGGTTGTACGTTCTCCCTGTGACCTCATGGGTTTTCACCGGGTGTTCCAAAGTTTCCTCCCACATTCCAAAGACATACAGATTTGTAGGTTAATTGGCTTCTGTAAATTGTCAATTGTCCCTCGTGTGTAGGATAGAGCTAGAATACAGGGTGATTGCTGGTTGGCATGGATTTGTTGGGCCGAAGGGCCTGTTTCAATGCTGCATCTCTAAAGTCTTAAGACAACACTCTTTAAATTTACCATCCCTAACTCCATACAATATTCACACTCCATTTAATCACCAACTTTCTTAGATCGACGTCATTGTGCCTGCACTTTCCTGTATTATTATGAAACTTTAATTTACTATAAATATTCTAATTATGTTGATTAGAATTTTAATAAATTGCCTTCAGTATTCTTAACATTCTGAGCAACAAAGTCATTGAAATTTGAAGTTGAAATAGATAATAGAAAGTGACGTAATGTAATTTGCTTCTCCAGTCATGAATAGTGTGCATTAATAATTGAAGATCTTTCTCCACAGATTAATGAGAGATCATGTATCGAACATCTCAACGTGATAATGGAACCATAAGACACAAAACCTTTCATGGAGTGTCTGATTGATTTGTGCTCTTTTTATCTTTCTGAACTCTCTCTGTTTCCTCTCTTAAAAACAAAAGCACTTGGTGTTCCACAGATACTGGACCACCTGTCAGGGTCTGCTACATGTAGCAATTCCCCATTTCAAGACTTGACAATGATAAGATCATTTATTATCACAGTCAGGACTGATCTATCCTCTCAAATTCCCCACTCCTCATTGTCCGTCCAGGAGTCGTCCAACAAAACAAGCAAAGAGATAAAATAAATGAATGGTGACCAGATCTTGTTACTGAGCGTCCACTGATGCACCAAATCGTGGCAACAGTCAATCAAGATGGTCTGAAGAAGGGTCCCGTCACGCAACATCACCTATCCATGTCCTCCAGAGATGCTGCCTGGCCCACTGAGTTACTCCAGCATTTTGTCTCTATCTTTGGTATAAACCAGCATCTGCAGTTCCTTGTTTTTACCAATCACTGTCAAGAAACCAAGCGACCAATTTGATGTGGCACTCTGTAAAACTGAGGGGCAATAGTTTTGATGCATCTCTTGTGTAATGACTATAATTTAGTGGTGAACATTTTATTACAAATAAATATTTCTAACACCACGAAAGCATGTTTTTTTGAAGTGAAAACTTTCATAAAAGGCCCAAAGAAAGTTCCAAATCTGTTCATTAAATGGAAACTACCTGCATACTGAGCCAGTCCTTGTGCTTTTCATCATCAATCTCCATTGGAATATGGCTCATCTGGGTCACCCACACAAACCAATGGCTCTCGATGAACCTGCAGAGAGAATTATGCAGTAGTTAGGTGTCAACTCTTATCAACACTATACTTACCCTATAACTATCAGGCGATAAAACACACAACCTCTAAATAAACTCTGATCTACATCGGTGTAAAGCAGCATCTGCAGTTCTTTCCTACACAGAACTTTGTTGTTGTTGTTTATGGTGTTTACGCAGACATCTGTTGAACTGATGCAGGTAGGAATTCCATTGTTCTGTTTCAGGAACATATGACAATAAAACACTCTTGAATCTTGACTAGAACAACATTTAAAGGCTGTTTTGACAGGTACATGGATAGGAAAAGTTTAGAGGGGTATGGGCCAAATGTGGGCAGGTGGGACTAGTGTAGATGAGGCATCATGGTCAGCATGGACACATTGGGCTGAAGGGCCTGTCTCTGTTTGGGTCATTTATTTGGGTGCCCTTCCATGAATATTATGAAGAGCAACCAGTTAACATATTTTATTCAAGTTCATTTCATTTGATTTATTCTCATTTCCTGAGCTGATCACCCGAGCATGGTTTCATGGCAACAGGTAGATTTCTAAATGGCTGTTATTGTTCAGTAAAGTTGACATAGAAAGTTGGTAAAACTTACAGACTTCATTAACTGATAGCTGATAAAGTCAAGTCCCTATTGGCAAGCTGACAAAATACCTGGAAAGCTATAAAATATTTCTTAATGGAATCTGTTTACTCCACTTAGTAATCCTATTCAAATTCTAACCACAACACAACTGATATTATAGTCATGGAGTCATACAGCATGGAAACAGGACCTTCGGCCCAACTTACCCATGCTGAGCAAGTTGCCCCATCTGCACCAGTCTCACGGCCCCAGTGTATTCCCCGTATCCCTCTGAACCTTTCCTGTCTGAGTTATTGTACCTGCCTCAACTACCTCCTCTGGCAACATGTTTCATATACCCAACATCCTTTGTGTGAAAAAGTTGTCCCTCGGATTCCTATTAAATCTTTCCCCTCTTACCTTAAACATATGTCCTCTGGTTCTTGATTCCCCTACTCTGGGTAAAAGACTCTATGCTTTCACCCTACCTACAGTGTTCCCCTCGTGATCTTAACACCTCCATAAGATCACCCCTCATCCTCCTGTGCTCCAAGGAATAATATCCTAGCCTACCCAACCTCGCCCTATAGCTCAGGCAACATCTTCATACATCTTCTTTGCACTCTTTCCAGCTTGACAACATCTTTCCTATAGCATGGTGACCAAAATTGAACACAATACTCCAAATGCAACCTCATCAATGTGTTGTACAAAATTAATGGTTTCTTTGCCAGAAGCTTGCTATGCCTCGTGCTGCAACATCCGATCGCAACAGTTAGGAAAAATTAAAGTGGAATTCAGGTATAATGAAGATACAGAACTGCTCTGAATGACAACAGGAATTTTAACAGAACTTCTGACAATTCACCACTTGGATCATAGGATAAATGGAATTTGAGCATTGGAGTTGCTCCAAAAACCTAAGTTAACTCAAAACATGTGCCTAATGAGGGGAAGCACAGTGGCGCAGCTGATAGAGCTGCAGCCTCACAGCACTAGAAACCCAGTTTCGATCCTGACCTCAGGTACTGTCTGTGTAGACTTTACCTGTTCTCCCTGTGACTGCATAGGATTTCTTCGGGTGCTCCGGTTTCCTCCCACATCCCAAAGACGTGCAGGTCTGTAGGTTAATTGGCCTCTGTAAATTATCCCTCATGTGTCGGGAGTGGATGAGAAAGCGGGATTATATATAGAACTAGTGAGAACGGGTCAACGTGGACTCTGTGGGCCGATGGGCCTATTTCCATGTTGTATCTTTCAATTCAGTTCAACTATTTAAATGTGGCAGCACCTTAATTCATAATCCAAATAATCGTAACACTAGTAGGTTTGACTGAAAATAAAATAATTCTCCCTAATCGTACATACCTGACAAATAGAACAAAGATGATCGAACCAAAGAATCCATAGAAAGAGGCATAGGTGTTGAAGTAGCGGATGTAGTACGTTGTTGCCCAGGCAAGATCCTGCAAAGTAGGGAAGACGCAAACCAGGTCGTTAATGGCTTTGTTATATTATTCCTGATTTACACTCGGTGTAAACACCATTGCTCTGTTGTGCATCCAACACAATCAATGTAGGGAGTGCTGAGCTTCAGCTCCCATCTTAGGCTGTTCAAGATGTGTCGCTCAGACATTTTTTGCAGGCGAATCCACACTTTGCAAAGAGGTGGGCAACCATCTCCTCTCTTTAGCAGCCGTCCCGAGGGCAGCGTGCGCTGGTAGTGAGGTTCCGACAGTGCAGGAAGAATATGACTGGGATGGCTCCCCTCTCCGCCAGCCAAGCCAGGTCTTGGTGCTTGTTGGTGAGTTCTGGCGATGAGGCATTTCGCCAGACAAGCTGGGCAGTCTGCTCTGGGAATCACGCTACAGGATCCATGGAGTCATTTCCCTGCAGTGCCTGCAGGACGTTCCGTGCTGACCACTGCCTGATGGACTTGTGGTCAAAGGTGTTGGTCCGGAAGAACCTTTCCACGAGTGACAGATGGTGTGGCAATGTCCAGCTGACTGGCACATTGCGGGCATCTGCGCCAGGCCCATCCTTCGCAACACCGGGGACAGGTAGCACCTCAGCAGGTAGTGACACTTGGTGCCCACTTGCTTTGGTTTAATGCTCCACCTGATGCAGCCACACACAAAGGTGGCTATCAAGGTGAGGGCGACGTTGGGCACGCTTTTACCCCCGTTATCTGCTGACTTGTGCATTGTGGCCCATCGCACCCGGTCCATCCTCGACCCCCAGATGAACTGGAAGATGGCCCGGGTGATCCATGTGGCGTAGGAGGGAGGGACAGGCCACACTTGTGCGAAGTACAGCAGCCCTGAGAGTACCTCACACCTGATGACCAAATGTTTTCCCGTTATAGAGATGGAGCACTGCTTCCACAGCTCCAGTTTCTTCCCCACCTTGGCTATCCACTCCAGTCACACGCCTCCGCCCCCCTGAACCAGATCCCCAGCAGCCTCAAGAAGTCAGGCTTGATGGTGAAGGGGACGGAAGATCGGTCGGGCCAGTTGCCAAAGGGCATGGCCTCTCTCTTCCTGCGGTTCACCCTGGCTCCCGTGGCCGACTCAAACTGGTCGCAGACGCTGATCAATCTGCGGACCGACCCTGGATCCGAGCAGAAGACGGTGACATCGACCATGTACAGGGAGGTTTTGACCTGAGTGCCCCCACTGCCTGGCAATGTCACTCCTCTTATGCTCACGTCCTTACTGATGGACTCGGCAAAAGGTTCAATACAAAGACGTACAAGACAGGGGAGAGAGAGCAACCCTGCCTGACTCTAGACCTGACGGGGAAGCTGTCTGATTCCCACCCATTGATTTGGACTGCACTACAGATATCGGTGTAGAGCAGTTGGATCCAATTTCTGATTCCCTCCCCAAAGCCCATTTTGGAGAGCACGTCCCTCGTGTACGTGTGTGATATCTTGTCGAAGGCCTTCTCATGGTCCAAGCTGACTGGGCAGGCATCCACCCGTCTATCCTGCAAGTAGGCAATGCTAACCAAAATACTGATGAGGGAAGTGTCCGGGGGTGGGGAGGGAGGGAGGGTGTATTGCCGGGGGTGGGGAGGGTGTATTGCCGGGGGTGGGGAGAGAGGGTGTATTAACGGCGGTGGGGAGGGTGTATTGCCAAGTTGACCAGGATCGACTGCACGTGCCTAGACCGCTTAGTCTGCACACAAATAGAACTGCCTTCCTCCTAGGACCCTCGAATCTGTTCCATTCAATATTTACTTTGCAATACTGGCCTTACGACACAGATGCATCACTTTTCACAAATGCAAAAGCCAATGTACTCTTGATGTCCAGAATGGCACGGATATTTGGGAGCTCAGTATTCCCCAACTAATGAGGAAAGACAACTCAATTGGGCCGAGTGCCAAACAAAAACATAGCTGATTCCTTTACAGGGAGGAAGAAGAACTCACAGGTCCAATCACCCAAACCTTTCCTCACAATAGTCCCACTGTAGCATGGCGCAGAACATAGAACAGTACAGTGGAAAAGCAGGCCCTTCGGCCCACAATGTCGATGCCACAGATGATGCCAAGACCATCACCAATCTATCTGCACATAACCCATATCCCTCCATTTGCTGCATATCCATGTGCCTGTCCAAAAGTCTTTTAATTGCCACTAATGTATCTACTTCAATCACCCCCCTAAGCAGCATATTCTACATACCACCCTCTGTGTAAAAAACCTTGCCCTGCACATCTCCTTTAAACTTTGCTCTTCTCACCTTAAAGCTGTCCCCTCTAGTATCTGATTTTTCCATCCTTCGGGAAAAAGGGGCAGTGTTGTGTGTTCCCACTCTCCACTTTCCACTGCGCTCCGGTGGAAAGAGGTGCAGGAAGAGAAAGCAGGAAGTAAGGTTCAGACCCAAAACGTCACCTGATCTTTTTCTCCAGAGAAGCTGCCTGACCCACTGAGTTACACCAGTATTTTGTGTCAACCTTCATAATAATGTTCAACTTGGACGAATGTGGGGAGAATGGGAGAGAGGCTAATGTACGTACCACCCAATCGCGGCGGGTGATCATCATCATCGTTATCTCAATGTAGAAATACACCGGAATTAACAGGGGCGGGCCAACTGTAAGAGAGAGCAGCAAATGACAGCACAGCACATAATCAGCACACATAACAACCGTGACAGCCTACAGTATTGCCAGACGCTCAAGGAGACATACTCACTGAGGTAGAAGTACTCGTGCTGATAGTTGTACGGCAAATACTTGATCTTCTTTTTTCCAAACTACCGGTAGAAAAGAGGACTTAGGTGTAAACCAAGCCAAGCCTTTAGTACATAGTTGCAGAATCAAGGAACTGCAGATGCTGGTTAACACACAAAAGGACACAAAGTGCTGGACTAATTCAGTGGGTTAAGCAGCATTTCTACAGAACATGGATAGGTGCTGTTTCAGGTCAGGACACTTCTACAGACTGAAGAAGAGTCTCAACCTGAAACGTCACCTGTCCATGTTCTCCAGAAAAGCTGCCTGACCCGCTGAGTTACTCCAGTACTTTGTGATTGAAGCAAGTTCTCGACTCAAAATGTCACCTGTCCATGTTTTCCAGAGATGCTGCCTGTCCTGCTAAATTACTCCAGCACTTTGTGTTCTTTGGTACACAGTTCATAGGATACACTATCCTAAACATGCCAGACCTTAATTAAATTCCACTCTAACATTCTCCCTGATCAGTAGTGCATTAGATTCCATCCCACATCCTTCTCCTCTGTACTTATTGTTCTATTCAGCTAACTATTGCAGACACACACTCCAAGTAGGGAGCAAATAGGAGATAGGGTTACAATATTTATTAAGGATTTTTCTGCCAACATTGCTACCCATCAGAAGCATGAAACACAGAACAATAGATATATTCAAATGGTAACATACCATTGAAACCACCATTGGATTCATCAAGTAGATCTATTATCAGGTTCAGTGAAGGATCTCTTGACTGTTGGACAGAGTGGGAAGAAGGAGCAAGTATCCATGTGCTCCATATGATCATTTTCCTTTCACTACCACACTACCCCCTGTGTCTCTTCCGCTTTTTCACCAAGTGAAACACCAGAGAGTCATTCACTCTAGAACCATATCATGTTTAGAGTGGCACGATGGCACAGCAATAGAGTTGCTGCCTTAAGGCGCCAGAGACCCAGGTTCGATCCTGACCAGGGGTGCTGTCTATACAGAGTTTGTATGTTCTCTCTGTGACTACGTGAGTTTTCTCTGGGTGCTCCTGTTTCCTCCCACACTCCAAAGATGTACATGTTTGTAGGCTAACTGCTTTTGGTAAAAATTGTAAATTGTCCCCAGTGTGTATGATAATGCTAGTGTACGGGGATTGCTGTCTGGCATGGATTCGATGGGTCAAGGGGCCGTTTCTACGCTGTATCTCTAAACTAAACTAAACTATATTTGCTGTCAATTACATGCAATGGGGTGAGAAATATGCACAAATATCACAACTGGGATCAGAGTGAAATGCCTGCTTTCAGCTTTAAGAACAGGAATCCTTCCCACCACATTTTATTTCATCTTCAAATATTTGATCATCTGTAAAAAAATCCAGGTTGATATAAATCCTTTCTAGGGGAATTTAAAAATGAAAGAAAACTCATATCCAAGGGCATTTTCGTAGTATTCATTATTCTGCTACTAAATCATCTGAAAACTTGATCTTTTATTCACTCCTATGTATAACAGCAATTGCTATTACGAGTGAAATGATTTTGTAAATGTCTCCATGGCTCCTATTCTGTAACTCAGGGCAGTTTTATTTTAATGAAACCAATGATTCTGTTTACTAAATGTATGAAGAGGTCAGACAACATGACAGTCTCGCATACTTGTGTAATTTTATCCCAATTCTGGTCCCAGCCTCGAATATCAAGAAGATAGAAAGAATCTGTATTGCAAATTTCCCAACACTACTTCCCTTTAACCTGTTCACTGTCAAGTTTTTTCCCCACTATTGGCCATGACCCGAGTATACTCAGGGGTAGCACTGAACAGGTTAATGTTGAAATCAAGTGAATCTTGATTTATAGTAGTCCAGCATGGAATCAGGCCCTTTCAGCCCACCTCGTTAATGCAGACAAAGATGCCACGTCTAAGTTAGTCCCATTTACCCGTATTTGGCCCATATCCCTGTAAACCTTTCCTATCCATGCTGTTTTTTTTATTTTTCCCTCCCCCACAATAGAGAACAGAATTTTTCATTTTAATTCATAATTTGGAACTCAGTACAGAGAGTCAATGTTTCTTTATTCACCTCAAGGTCATTTTTCAAACTTATTCTTGTCCCCCATTATAGGCCTCTATCTTTATTTTAATTTCTGAATTAAAAGAATTTACCTCCACAGGTTGTGTGTTTCCCAGTACGAACACCTTCGGCATGTTCACATCAGGGTCTTTATTAAAGATGTTGGGCTTGGCGTGGTGTTGGAAGTGTCGATGATTCCACCAGTTTCCAGAAGCTCCCTTAGAGATGAGATACAATATCACACAGCTTACTAAGAGCACGATAATCTCCATTCACTCTACCTTTAAGGTTGCTGCCACACTTGTTTACAATAATCCAAACTCATTGTCTATGAGCTTCACATTTTGTCACAAACAAGTTTTAGCATCCCGCTACGGAATTAATGACCAGATGAATGAACGGTGTACAGTACGGATCATATTGACTGGTTGCATCACGGCCTGGTTCTGCAACGTGAACGCCCAGGAGCGAAGAAGACTGCATAAAGTGGTGAACACTGCCCAGTCCATCTCAGTTCTGACCTCCCCACCATCAAAGGGATTTACAGGAGTCGCTGCCTCAAAAAAGCAGCCAGCATCATCAGAGACCCACACTACCCTGGTCACGCACTCATTTCACTCCTTCCATTGGAAAGAAGATATAAGAGCCTGAAAACTGTAAAGTCCAAGTTCAGAAACAGCTCATTCCCTACAACCATCAGGCCATTAAACACTACAACCTCCAAATAAGCTCTGATCTACATAGACTTGGGGGCATTGTTTTTGTCTTTTTGCACTATTATTGTTTGTCTCGTTTATTATATTTTTACAGAGTACTATGCTTACAGGTTCTGTTATGCTGCTGCAAGTAAGAATTTCATTGTTCTGCCTGGGACATGTGACAATAAAACACTTGGCCTTGCGCTTGAGGATTTCATCAGTCTTTCCATATCCTTGTATAATATGCTCCTAACCTATTCAACATTTTCCATAGGATCTTCTGTTTCATCTGCACTCAACACCATTTTTACTGCTGTGCCCACCTCTGCACTATTTAACTGCTGCGCCAGTCCGAAGGAGGGCCATGACCCGAAACGTCGCCCTCCACAGATTTCCCTCCACAGATGCTGCCTGACCCACTGAATTCCTCCAGCACATTGCGTTGCTCAAGATTCCACTCTCTGCAGTTCCTTGTGCCTCCATAATGATTACCTTCATGTGACCCATCAGGAACTTGTGTAACAGGTGGTTCCATTTTGTTTTCCGGAAAACTGACAAATGTCCGAAGTCATGTTGAAGCCAGCCTGACTGAGCCTGGAATTGACAGAGAAAGATCATCACTTCTGCACTAAGAATTGCACTAAGATAAGAAAATACATTTCACTCCATTTACTATTTATAGCAAGTAATAAAATAATAGTCAAGAAATTTGACCATGCAATGCTCTTTTCTGCATTTCACTATTATAAATTAACAAATGGCTTCCTTTTGTTTACAGATAAAGCATGGAGCAGGCCATTCGGCCCACCGCATCTATGCCAACCAATGATCACCCGTTCACACTTGTTCCAGGCTATCCCACTTTTGCATCCACTCCCTACACACTCGGGGCAATTTACAGAGATACTGACTGTTGAATTAAATCTATTAGTGTAACTGCTGGATAGCCATTTCACAATGATTAGTTTAGAGACACGCCCTTCGGCCACTAAGTCCACACTGACCCGTTCACACTAGTTCCATGTTATCCAATATTCCGTACACACTAGGGGCAATTCATAGAAGCCAATTAACTTACAAACCCGCACGCTTTTGGGATGTGGGAGGAAACCAGAGCACCCGGAGGAAACCCGTGCGGTCACATGGAGAACATGCAAACTCCACACAGACAGTACCCGAGGTTAGGACAAAAACCCGAGACTCTGGCGCCGTGAGGCAGTGGGTCTACCAGCTGCGCCACTGTGCCTCCCATAATGAATCAAGAATTACGATAATAAATTACCTCAGGGATGCCTTGAATCTAAGTGACTGTCGATGGAATACATGAAGCCACATATAAAATATAAACCCGTTCTTCATTAGTACAATTGTCAGAGGTTATGGGGAGAAGGCAGGAGAATGGGGTTAGGAGGGAGAGATAGATCAGATATGATTGAATAGTCTTTCATGACGATGGGCCGAATGGCCTAATTTTGCTCCTATCACTTATGATCTTACGATTTTAATACAGCAGGTGGGAAACCAGCTCTAAAATTCTGCACCAGTTTGCAAAAGAGAGGTAGACACAAAATGCTGGAGTAACTCAGCGGGACAGGCAGCATCTCTGGAGAGAAGGAATGGGTGACGTTTCCGGTCGAGTCCCTTCTTCAGACTGATGTCAGGGAAGTGGGCAGGACAGAGATAGAATGTTGTCGGAGACAGTAAGACTAGTGGGAGAACATGGAAGGAGGAGTGGATGGAGAGTGAGGGAAAGCAAGGCTATTTGAAGTTAGAGAAGTCAGTGTTCATACCTCTGGGGTGTAAGCTACCCAAGCAAAATATGAGGTGCTGTTCCTCCAATTTGAGCTGTGCCTCACTTTGACAATGGAGGAGACCCAGGACAAAGAGGTCAGATTGGGAATGGGAGGGGGAGTTAAAGTGCTGAGCAACCGGGAGATCAGGTAAGTTAAGACGGACTGAGCGGAGGTGTTCAGCGAAACAATCGTTGAACCTGCGCTTGGTCTTGCCGATGTACAAAAGTTGACATCTGGAACAGCGGATACTGTAGATGAGGTTGGAGGAGGTGCAAGTAAACTTATGCCTCACCTGAAAAGACTGTTGGGGTCCTTGGATGCAGTCGAGGGGGGAGGTAAAGGGCATGTGTTGCATCTCCTGCAGTTGCAGGGGAAAGTACTTGGGGAGGGGGGGGGGGGGTGGTGGTTTGGGTGGGAAGGGACGAGTTGACCAGGGAGTTGCGGAAGGAACAGTCACTGCGGAAAGTAGAAAGGGGTGGAGATGGGAAGATGTGGCCAGTAGTGGGATCCCGTTGGAGTATTATATGCTGAATGCGACGGCTGATGGGGTGGAAGGTGAGGACAAGGGGGACTTTGTTCTTGTTGCGAATGGGGGGAGGGGGAGCAAGAGCAGAGCTGCGGGATATCGTGGAGACCATTGTGAGAGCCTCATCTATAATGAAAGAGGCGAACCCCCGTTTCCTGAAGAATGAGGACATCTCCGATGATCTAGTATGGAAAACCTCATCCTGGGCGCAGGAAGGAATTGGGAGTAGGGGATAGAGTCTTTACAGGAAGCAGGGTGGGAAGAAGTGTAGTCTAGGTAGCTATGGGAGTCAGTAGGTTTGTAGTAGATGTCGGTCAATAGTCTGTCTTCTGTGATGGAGACGGTAAGATCCAGAAACGGTAGGGAGATGTTGGAGATGGTCCAAGTGAATTTGAGTGCAGGATGGAAATTAGTCGTGAAGTTGATGAAGTCAGTGAGTTCTGCATGGGTGCAGGAGGCAGCACCGATGCAGTCGTCAATGTAGCGTAGGTAGTGTTCGGGGATAGGGTCAGTGGACACCTGGAACAGTGATTGTTTGACGTACCCAACAAAGAGGCAGGCATAGCTGGGGCCCATGCGAGTGCCCATAGTTACGCCTTGGATTTGGAGGTAGTGGTAGGAGTTGAAGGAGAAGTTGTTGAGGGTAAGGATCAGCTCTGCTAGGTGGAGGAGATTATTAGTAGACGGCAATTGGCTTATTCTGCGGTCGAGGAAGAAACGGAGGGCTTTAAGACCTTCCTTCCTGGTGGGGGATGGAGGTGTGGAGTGACTGGACATCCATGTTAAAGATGAGGGAGTGGGGGCCTGGAAAACAGAAGTCGTTGAAGAGATGAAGAGCGTGTGAGATGTCTTGGACAGGTAGGGAGGGATTTGACCAGGGGGGGATACGATGGAGTCGAGGTATGTGGAAATTAATTTGGTGGGGCATGAACAAGCAGAAACAACGGGTCTGCCAAAAGAGAGGTATTCACTGGCGTTTCCCAGCACAATCTTTTGAGCCTGAAGAAGGGTCCCGACCCCAAAACGTTGCCTATCCATGTTCTCCAGGGATGCTGCCTGACCCGCTGAATTACTCCAGCACTTTGTGTCTTTTTGCAATCCAGGATCTGCAGTTCCATGTATTTAAACATTAGTTGGTTTTTTTTGTTCCTTTTTCAGGTTCATTTATCCACTTCTTTTTTTTTAAAACCCTTCACTGTTCCTATTCCATCTCAGTTTCTCCGAAGCAATTCCTTTGCACAAAATGTTTTGAATATTTTCCTCATCTCACCTCACTTCTTTCCCAATAGTCTTATATTGGCATCTAATTACTGACCAGCGACAATAGTTGTTCTTTTTGCACAAAATCATTGATAATTCTGAACACTTCTATTGCCTCAAGCGGAAGATAGTTTGTATATATTTTAATGTCTTCAAGCTGCTTTAGGAAGTCGTCCGATATAAATCCTGCAGTTTAATATTAGAGGGGCTCAGGAAATTATCTCTCTCAACTGTACTTGGATGACTGGCTGGAAAAAACATTTTTTTTAAACATGCTTTCTCTTTTTAAATAGATTCCACGTTTTCTCTAAACAAACTATCAAGTTTATGCGCGACAGCTTCCTTTTAAAAAACTGACAATGAAACATTATTTTTTTGCAATTTTCTGTGGGAACATGTGGGAAACACAGTGGCGCAACCAGTAGAGCTGTTGTCTCCCAGCGCCACAGATCTGGATTCAGTCCTGACTTTGGGTGTTGTCTGTGTGGAGTTTGCATGTTCTCCCTATGACCACATGGGTTTCCTCCGTGCGCTCTGGTTTCCCTCTACATCCCAAAGAAAGGCGAGTTTGCAAGTTAGTTGGCTTCTGTAAATTGTCCCTAGTGTGTAGGGAGTGGATGCAAAAGTGGGAAAACATAGAAGTAGTGTGAATGTGTGATCAATGGTTGATGTGGACAGTGGCCTGAAGGGTCTGTACCATGCTGTGTCTCTAAACTAAATTAAATATTGTTTTGATCCAATACAGTGGATATTACTCGCTTCAAATGGTTTATGTGATTAGAAAAGAGAGTTTTTGATAATTGAATGTGTTAAACTTTAGAGTTTGGAGTAGGATTCGTTAGATGACCTGTTCTTGTGGTTCCTGCATTGGAATTAGACCGTTCTTCGAGATTGCTAGCCATAATCTAATTGAAGGGACCAAGGAGTTAATCACTCTACCTCACTCAGGCATAACTGAAAAGTGCTGGAGTAACAGCTGGTAGAGCTCTTATCTCACACCGCCAGAGACCTGGGTTCGATTCTGACCCCAGGTACTGTCTGTGTGGAGTTTGCATATTCTCCCTGTGACCGATTGGGTTTCCTCTTGTTGCTCCGGTTTCCTCCCACATCCCAAATACATGTGGGTTTGTAGGTTAATTGGCCTCTGTAAATTGCCCATGGTGTGTAAGGAGTGGATGTGAAAGTGGGATAACACAGAACTGGTATGAACAGGTGATCGATGGTTGGTGTGAACACAGTGGTCTGAAGAGCCTACTTCCATGCTGCATCTCTAAACTAAACACAACAGGTCTGGCAGCGTCCATGGAAGGAATGAACAACTGATGTTGCAACTCGGGATCCTTCTTGAGAGCTTAAATTACATCTGTCCATTCCCTACAAGGATGCTGCCTAACCAGCTAAGTTCCTCCAACACTTGTGTTTGGCTCGGGATTACAGCATCTGCAGTTCATTGAGTCTCCACTGACATTTTAACTTCACGCTTCATTGATCTGATTACATGGCCATGACGGCCCCATACCTGTGAGGTTGCCAGGATTAAGGCAGCAATGAGCGTTGGAATCCAACCAGAACCAAAATATGACAACGTAAACCAGGCTAAGAATTCCAGGAGAAAAAGCTGACCAAGGTAGAGGGAGAAAAAGACCAGATCTGTCTTAAATAGTTCCATGTCTTCTGCTGTTTTCCGCAATGCCCGAAAATCTTCAATCAACTCTAGCTGCAAAGAAGAGTTCATGGAAACTTCAGTAAACTATATTGAACAATATATTTTTAATAATTCATTTTTACATTATTTCAAATCGGTGTGAATTAATCACTTTCCCCAAGGTATGAAGTGAAATCTCCCACAAAGTGTCGAGGGAAAAGTCCATAATAAAAGCGGCACCACAGTGGTAGAGTTGCTGCCTCACAGCGCCGGAGACCTGGGTTCAATCATGACTATGGGTACTGTTTGTGTGGAGTTTGTACATTCTCCCTGTGATTGTGTGCGTTTCCACTGGATGCTCCAGTTTCCTCCCACATCCCAAAGATGTGCAGGCAAAGATGGGCCTCTGCAAATTGCTTTCTTATCTCTGGCCTTTGTTCCAACCATCTGCCTATCAACCCACCCAACCCCCCATCACCGGTACACAAAAATGCAGTACGATTCACTGCCCCGTCAGGGTCAGGAGAGCCATTAGGAGAAGAACTGGCCTCCTTAAATAAATTACTTGGTTTCCCATCAGCTGGAACAGCAGGAGATGGTTGAGACTACAAGAAAGCAGGAGACCCCAAGTAACTGGGTTGCTGAAAGCAGCAGCAGTGAACCAAATTATCTGGAATCAGTTGCAGAGAATATTAAAGCTGCAGGGTTCTGGAATAACTGCTTTTACCAGAATAGCAGATAACAGCCAGGAGATGACGAAGTTGCATCAGGAAGCACTGGGGTTACTATGCAGCACCCACTTCGAGATCAATTATCTGAGGAAGGTGCTATACGGCCTACTATGAATCCGAAATTTGCAGCACTCTGCAAACCAAGTAATATACAATTACCCAACTTACTCTTTGGAGAGGATCTCGGGAGACGTATTAAAGAGTTGGAAGATGAAGCGAAAACAGGATTGATGAAAACATCAATGGTTGCAAAGTCTGTAAAGAGGAAGCATCCTTTCAGACGTCATATGGATCCTGGACCAGGACCAAGTCGCTCATCAACGCAGGGACGTAGCTGGTGGCCTGCAGCGGGAGTAAGAACCAGTGGTGGTGCTTCCGGGAGAATCCAGGGATCTCAGAGTACTCAAATGACAAGAGGTAGGTGGACCTGGTTCTCATAGGAACATACTAACTGGATTAAGTCCAAAAGTTGGAGGCAGATTACGTCTCTTCTATAGCAATTGGAAGAAGATTACTTCAGATGTGGTAATTCTGAATAATATACAAGGATTTCGAATTGAATTCAATCCAAATTATGATTTGCCTGTCCAGCATGTTCCTAGCAGAACTCTCCACTTTGCAAAGTAATGGAGGTTCAAGCTGCGCTTCAAAACCCTATATATAAAAGGTGTTATTGAAGAATCAGTCTACCAAATTCACCAATTTGGGTCAAATATATTCCCTCGATCAAAAAAGGATGGAGGATGTAGGATTATTATAGACTTGACAAGTCTGAATCCTTTTGTTCAGTGTCTGTTCACTTGGAAGATATGAAGTATCTTAAATTTACATGGATGAACCAGTTAGGGCAGTTCAAAGCTCTGCCTAATGGGTTAACGTCCGCTCCCAGAATATTCATAAAATTGTTAAAATCAATTCTGGGGTTGCTGAGAGCCAGGGGCATGTACTAATGGCATACCTGGATGATGTCCTGATTATAGGAAGGACAAAACGGTCAACAGAAGCATCGGTTGCAGTTAATAAAATCAAACTTTTGAAAGTTTGGGGGTTTCTAAATTCATCCAAAGAAATCAAGGTTAAAAACAGGTACCTCGATTGATTATTTGGGGTTCACAATTGATTTAGCCCAAATGCAAATTACTTTGCCCAGTGAAAAAAAGGTGGAGTTGATTAAAGATTGCAGAAATCTGTTAAACGAGCAAAAACCTCTAATCAGACAGGTGGCTCGAGTACTGGGAAAAATTAGTAGATTCCCAGCAGTCCAGTATGGACCATTACATTATCAACAGCTGCAGAGAATCAAAGAACAGGCACTGAGAGTAAATGCTGGTCATTTTGATAGAACCATGCAAGTAACAACAAATGCTGTTTCTAATCTGCAGTGGTGGATTCTACATGTCTCAAGCAGTTCAGGCAAAGTGCTGATTGAACAACCTTCCATGATATTACAAACTGATGCCAGTGCACTAGGATGGGGTGCAACTGACTTAACATCTAGCTGCGGAGGCAGATGGAATCAGGAAGAGTTATTGTTACTGCAGACATGGGGAATTACCTATTTGGAGCTTTTAGGAGGCTTCTATGGACTCCAAGCTTATTGTTCTAACAAAAGTTCAAATTAATAAACACAACAGCAGTTGCCTATATTAATGATATGGGTGGAATTAAGTCGGTGTCATGTGACAAAATGGTTAAATCAACTTTGGTCTTGGTGTATTGAAAAGAACATTTGGATTTCAGCTATCTATCTACCAGGTAGAATGAATAGCAGACACCAGGTCACGAAAAGTTCCATGATAATAAAGAATGGATGTTGAATCAAGAGGTATTCAATGATATAGCAATCAGATTTGGAATGACCGACATCGACTTGAATCATCAGCTATCGAGATATGTCTCATGAAAACCAGATCCAGGAGCAGTGGCGATTGATGCTTTCTCGCTACATTGGGGTGGTATGTTTTCATATATATTTCCACCTTTCTGCCTCATAAGCCAATGTTTGCTTAAAATCAGGCAAGATGCTGCTTCAAGGGTATTGGTAGTACCAGATTGGCCTACACAGCCATGGTATCCGTTGATATTAGAATTAACAACACAAATGTTGATGAAAGTCCCAAAAAAGAGTAATTTATTGCTGCACCCTGTACAGGGGAACAACATCCATTATATGATCGTTTGGATTTGTTGATTTGCAGGTTTTAAGAATGCCTTTTCTGGGACGAGGACTGTCTGAGCATACTGTGGACATGCTTACGGCAGCCTGGAGAAAGAGCACTCAAAAACAGTACCTTTCTTATATTAAGAAATGGGAAGAGTTCTGTGTACAAAAGAATGTGCAATAAAGTACTGCAGATATTTCAAATGTTTAGAATTTCTGTCAAAACTTTATTATGATGAAGGTCTGAGTTGTAGTGCAATTAATTCAGCCAGACGTGCATTGTCCTCATATTTGGTTCTGGATTCAGAAAGAAACTCAATTGGGTCACACCCAATTGTTTCCAGACTAATGAAAGGAATCTTTAATTCCAAACCACCAAAACCTAGGTACGTGACAATCTGGGATGTAAGTGTGGTACTGAAACTACTTCGTGAATGGTCATCAAGTGTGTCTTTACCTTTGGTCAAGCTCAGTATGAAAGTATTCATGCTTATGGCATGAGTGACAGCACGAGTGCAAACACTTGGAAAATTACAAATAGACAGTATGGAAGTAACTGAAGACAAGGTTACATTCTATATCTATGACCTACTAAAGTAAATTAGGCCAGGTGTGACAGGATTTAAAATTATGCTAGCAGCATATCCAAATGATCCATGTCTCTGTATTAAGACATATTTATTACAATACATTGAGGTCACAAAGAATTTGATAATACGGAAACTGGGTTGTTGATCACACACAGGAAACCACACAAGAGAGTTTCAATACAGACTATTTCCAGATGGATAAAAGAAGTCTTAACAGCTGCTGGTATTAACACTTGTGTTTTTACGTCTCACTCGACTAGGGCAGCAGAAACGTCGGCGGCCAGGGCAAAAGACGGCCCCGTCGACCATATCGGGTGGTCCAATGAGTTGATATTTCAACAATTTTAACATCGGCCTATTGTTAATGCGGGGTTGTTTGCAGAAACTATTTTAAGTTCTGTGTAAATTCCTCTGGTTTAAAGGGGATCTGATTCATTTCATTATTGAAATGAATTACTGCATTTGTGGTACAAATGTTATTATGAATGCATGATTGATTATTCTCGTTCCGAGTCAATCTATGCAGTGAGAAGCCGGGATTGATCCACGGCATGAAATCACAAAGCTTTAAAATCTTCACGTAGTCACTCACGTGACTCCGAAGTAAAATAGTAAGATTAAACGAGAACTTACCTAAGTTTGAAGTTTGATCTTTATTTTATGAGGAGTTACGTAGGTGATTACGTGCCCACCACGACCCTACCCTCTATCATAAAGGTCAGATGGAAGTTCTTGTATTACTCGTTTTATTATGAGACTATATTACTTCGGTTGTTGTTTTTTGTGATTTCACACCGCTGCTTTGAAGATTGACGCGCAGGCGCACTGGCGGGGTTCTTCACGTAATCACCAATGTAACTCCTCATAAAATAAAGATCAAACTTCAAACTTAGGTAAGTTCTCGTTTAATCTTACTATTAGCGATGTAAACTGAATCTTTTAATAAATTATTTAATGATGTTCTTCTCCATTCTGACTGACCCCAAGCACTGAACTATGACTAATGTGTGCAGATAAAGAAACTTGTAAACCACCACAGAAACTATGTGCATTTCCACATTTCTGCTCACTGGACAATTAGTGCCGGGGTCGCTTCAGGGGACAAGGTCACCTAGACATCTTTCCTTCGGTTCCCACAAGCCATCAGGCACGACGATGTGGTTCAAGGAGTCCTGTTCAAAGTGGTAGTGGTTTAAAGATATCAGCATCAAGCACTCCTTTAGTATAGGAAGGAACTGCAGATGCTGGTTTATACCAAAGATAGACACAAAATGCTGGAGCAACTCAGCGGGTCAGGCAACATCTCAGGAGAAAAGGAACAGGTACAGGAACAGGTGTCTATCTACTCCTTTAGTTTCGTTTAGTTTAGAGATACAGCGTGGAAACAGGACCTTCGGCCGACCGAGTCTGCAGCAACCAATCACCCGGACACTAACTCTATCCTACACACTAGAGACAATTTTACCGATGCCAATTAACCTACAAACCTGCACGTCTTTGGAATGTGAAAGGACACCAGAGCACCCAGAAAAAACACCTGTAGGAACAAAGTACAAACAGGGACAAGGTACAAACTCTGTACAGACAGCACCCTAAGTCAGGATCAAACCCGGGTCTCTGACGCTCTAAGACAGCAACTCTACCACTGTGCCATGCCAGGTTTACCACTCCTATGCCAAGTATGTCACAATAATTATAGTTTTCCCCGCTTAATTCGACATTGATTTGCTTGAATAATATATTAGTTCAAATTAAAAATACGCAATGAGAAAAATTCTGTATGCTTAGGCTTAACTGTCTCCCTGATGCTACTATTTATTTTAAAGGAAGTAATAGTGAATAGATATGTTTAATTTGCTTATTGAGATAGATTTGCGCTCTGCCACCTTACTGCTGTGGATTCATCTACATTATCTTTTGGACCCACCTCCAAGGTTGACTGTGCAGCTAACAAAAAGAAGTCCTAGATTTTAGGCAAAGTATCTGAACATAACAATTCAAATCAACAGCAAAATGAAAAATGTTAGGTCTCCGTAATATGCAATGACAATAAAATAATCCAATGATCTGAGGCAGCACAGTGGTGCAGCTGGTAGAGCCGCTGCCTCACAGCACCAGGAACCTGGGTTCAATCCTGACCTCGGATACCGACTGTGCAGAGTTTGCACGTTTTCCCTGTGACCACCTGGGTTTCCTCCAGGTGCTCTGGTTTGCACCCACATCCCATAGATGAGCTAGGTTAATTGGCCTCTGTAAATTGTCCATAATGTGTAGGGAGTGAATGTGGAAGTGGGATAACATAGAGCTAGTGTGAATGGTCAATGATCCATGATCGGCATGGACTCAGTGGACCAAAGGCCTGTTTCCATGCTGTATCTCTGAACTAAACATAACTCAATTAAACACCTTCCAAACACTTGTTGCCAGTATCAGGTCAGTAAGAGGTCTCCAATGAGGTATATGGTAGGTCAGGACCATTCTCTAGTTTGTGGTGGGATGGTTTAGTTGTCTGATATCAGCTGGGAAGAAGCTGGTCCCTGAATCTAGAGGTGCTCGTTTTCACACTTCTTTACCCCTTGCGGGATGGGAGAGGGGTGAAGAGGGAGTAACTGGGGTGTGACTGGTCTTTGACAAGGCTGGGACCTGAGAGCAGATCAGTGGGCTTGTGCTGTTTTTTTAAAGGAAGCATTGCTGATAGATATTTAAAAAAAAAAAAAAAAGTACTGGAGGGGGGTCAGGCAGCGTTCCTGAAAAACACGGATTGGTGACGTTTCAGGTCTGGACCCTTCCAAAGCATCTTGATCCGAAACATTACCTATCCATGTTCTCCAGAGATGCTGCCTGGCGCATGGAGTTACTCCAGCAACTTTGTCTTTTTAGTGTAAACCAGCACCTGCAGTTCCTTGTTTCTGTTTACTGATAGATATATTCTCTCCGTGTTCTCCAGAGATGCTGCCTGACCCGTTGAGTTACTCCAGTACTTTTTGTCTTATTTGTAAACCAGCATCTGAAGTTCCTTGTGCCTACTGATAGATATGTTTAAGTTGCTTAAGTAAGATTATAGATTTAGTATTAAGTTGTGCACCACTGGTATCTGGCCAAGCCAGTCTCATGCATGCCCCTACCTCAACACTGCACACTGGATTTACACTCAAGTGGAAACTCACTCTTATTATCATACACCAACATCCCTCATTACCCCATCCTTTTTCACAGATGGGTCTATCATAGAACATAGAACAGTATAGATAGAAACAAAAAGCTGGAGTAACTCAGCGGGTCAGGCAGCATCTCTGGAGAAACAGAATAGGTGTTGTTTCAGGTCGAAACCCTTCTTCAGACTTCTTCAGACCCACTGGGTTACTCCAGAATTTTGTGTCTATCTTCGGTGTAAACCAGCATCTGCAGTTCCTTCTTACTCATAGAACAGTACAGCACAGGAACAGGCCCTTCAGCCCACAATGTCTAAGCCAAACATGATGCCAAGACTAACTCTTATCTGCTTGCCTATAACCCATATCCCTCCATGCCTTGCATTTATATACAAGTGCATCTCCTGTCTATTGACAGCTGAGAATCTGCACGGCTCGATTTCTGTCTTGCATCTAACATGTACCGACTCTGACCCATTAATACGTGATGAGGCTGCATCACGG
This sequence comes from Malacoraja senta, assembly GCA_038087875.1. Lineage (NCBI taxonomy): Eukaryota > Metazoa > Chordata > Chondrichthyes > Rajiformes > Rajidae > Malacoraja > Malacoraja senta. The sequence goes on from CM075979.1 coordinate 25,141,528, forward strand.
GAATTTAACTCTACAGTAACTGATCTGGCATGAATAGAGAGGATGGAGCTTTTCTTTGGAGCTGATCCCTGTCTGTGTGGAAGTCATGCATGGGGAGCCAGGAGAAGATGTGATCCTCGCCCTGACATTAGTAACAGTGAACGTGCACAAAAAAACTCCTAATTATTAATGACCACAATGATTGAGGAGTTGGCACCTATCCACTCTCACACAGAATGTGGATCACAATACAATGGCGACTTGAATTTCTTTTTGGCCTGTTCTCGTGAAAAAGACTCTTACAGGAGAAGCTGTAGAAGGACCCGTCTATTTTTGCTGAGGGATCAGAAACCAAGGGGAATAGATTTAAAGTAATTGGTGGAAGGATTAAGGAGAAAGCATCCCTGGAAGTGCAGCATCAATTGATATTTATATGCTGCTTTATTCAACCAATATAGGATGCTTAGTAGCAATGTTTCACACATTGGAACACAAAAGAACTAGGCTTACTTATTTTTTCTCAAAAGCTAACATACAGTGCTCCAAAATACAGTGAATGGAATGAACCTTCACAGATTTGAACATCGATTCATCAGTTTGTTTAAAGTTAATGGCAAGATCCGGAACAGCATTGATGTACAGGGGGGTCTTGGCATCCAATTCCATAGCTCCCTAAAAGTAGCAACACAAATATGTAGAGTGATAAAGAAGGAGTATGATATGCTTGCCTTCATTAGTCAGGACATTGAGTATAAAAGCCAGGAAGTCATGATGCAGGTTTATATGGGTCTGGTTGGGCTGCATTTGGAGTATTGTGTGCAGTTCTGGTCATCCCATTACAATGAGGTTGTGGAGGCTTTGAAGAGGGTTCGTTGAAGAAGTTTATCGTTGAATTACTCTACGTCTTTCTTCCCCTCAGTTTGCTCTGTTTCAAGGAGGATCGTAATAAAAGACGGAACAGACATAAGGGTAGGCCATTCAGCCTCTCAAGCATTCTCACCTTTCAATAACATCAAGGCTCATCCAGTCTTACCTCAACACATTATTTTTCAGCTCTTTCTCGTACCTCTTGACTCCCTGTTCCCTATTTGCAATGTGCCAATGGCTTCAACTTCACAACTCTCCAGAACTCCAGTCATGACTCTCCGAGAGAAGAAATTTCTCCTTATCTCTGCATTAAAGGGCCAACTTCTTCTTCTGCCTCCACCAAGATACACTCTCTCAGCAACCCCCTCAGAATGTATTTGGCTCCATAAGATCACCTCTCACTCTTCTTAATATAATTAGATAAAGGAAGGAAAGTGTGGCATCATGGTTAGGTAGCAAGATTAGCAACAAGAGTTCCAGACCATTGATCCTGAGTCAAGAGTTCAAATCCAAACATAACAGCTAGGATAATTAAATTCAAGTATTTTATGGGCAGTGGTAGAGTTGCTGCCTTACAGCGCCAGGGACCCGGGTTCGAATCGGACTATGGGTGCTGTCTGGACTCTGGACGGAGTTTGTACCTTCCCCCTGTGACCACGTGGGTTTACTCTGGGTGCTCCTGTTTCCTCCCACACTCCAACGACGTTTTGTAAGTTAGTTGGCTTCGGTAAAATTGGTCCTAGTGTGTGGGATAGTGTTAGTGTACGTGGTGATCGCTGGTCAGTGTGGACTCATTGGGCCGAAGGGCCTGTTTCCACACTGTATCTCTAAAGCCTAAAGAAACTCAACTCGTCAACCTTCCTACATTTGTCCACCCTTTCACCCAGTGAGCCTTCTTTGCCCAATACAAGTCTATCCATCCTTAAACACAGAGACAAAAACTCTAGAAGTACTCCAGCTGCAGTCTCACCGTTCCTTGTAAAGTTGCATCAAAACCTTCCTTCATTTATAATCCATGCCCCTTTCAATAAAGCACTACATTCCATTAGCCTTCCTAATGACTTGCCGTGCCTGCCTGCCAAATTTGATATAAAGTGTTTCATATAAAGCACCTAAATCTATTGTACCTCCACAATCTTCAATCTTCCACCATATAAATAACAATTATATTTTTCATTCTTCATAACAAAGTGGATAACTTCATATTTTCCCATTTTACACACCCTGCCAATTTCCAGTCCCCTTGCTAACATTATTCATATCCTTTTGCAACCTCCTTACAATTTCTTCACTACTTGCCAACCCACCTTTAGACTTTAGAGATTCAGTGCAGAAATAGGCCCTTTGGCCCACCGTGTCGACCAACAATCACCCCGTACACTAAGGGTTAATTTACAATTTTATCGAAGCCAATTAACCTACAAACCCGTGCGATGTTGGAGTGTGGGGGGAAACCAGAGCACCAGGAGAAAACCCACGTGGTCACGAGGAGAACGTACAAACTCTGTACAGATAACACCCATAGTCAGGATCAAACCCGGGACTCTAGCGCTATAAGGCAGCTACTCTACCACTGCGCCACTGTGCTGCCACAAAGATACACACCTATCTTGGTGTCATCAGAAAATTTGGCTACAGTATACTTAATCCTTTCATCAAGTCACAAATAGAAGTAGCTGAGGCCCCAGCACTGGTCCCTGTGGTATCCCATTAATGACTGCAAACTCCACACAGACAGCACCCGAAATCAGGATTCAAACCTGGGTCTCTGGCATTGTGAGGCAGAGGCTCTTATAGCTGCACCACCGTGCCTCCCAAAACATTATTATTGGGCTATTTTAATATAGTGATTAATCTATTCAAATTAAACAAGAAATATAATATTAAAAATGACAAATGTCCGCTTTAAAACAGTGTGTGTTAAATTTATGTTACAAGAACCATTGTCGTGAAACTAAGCAAGATTTCACCTTCTTCTGGCGATCCTGGCCGGGCTCTCCCGGTGCTAGTTCACCAAGCAGAAGAGGTTTCAGAAATTTCCGGACAAAGGTCAGGTGTGGATGGAAAGCCTGGAATGCATCCTGTAATGAAAAAACCCACAAGCAATAAGAAAACAAAACATGACCTTTCAGAGAAGGAAAAATGCAAATATTCTAAACCAATAAACTCATTGTGACTTCCAAAGCATGTTCAGTTTAATTTAGAGATACAGGAAGGAAACAGGCCCTTCAGCCCACCAAGTCCACATCGACCATCGATCAGCGTTCACACCAGTTCTGTTATCCCACTTTCGCATCCACTCCCTGCACATTAGGGGCAATTTACAGCAGCCAATTAACCTACAAATTTGCACATCTTTGAAATGTGGGAAGAAACCGGTGCGGCCAGAGAAAACCCACATGGTCACTGGGAGAACATGCAAACTCCACACAGGCAGCACCGCAGGTCAGGATTGAACCCGGGTCTCTGGCACTGTGAGGCAGCAGCTCCACCGCTACGCCACTGTGCTGCCCTTGCACAGGGTGATATTAGTATTGGGTAAATTTATTAATTATCAATTATCAAATACTCCCTAAAGCAGCAATGAACTGCTGATACAAATCTGGTACAAGTCACAGTGATGGTAATACAAAAATGGCAAGTCTTTTGCCAGCATTTGCAAAAGCAGAGAGGTGTGTTGAGCATGGAATCTATATCCACTCAATTCACACGTAATCCTTATACAGAAGACAAAGCTATGGTGGCATTTAACCATTACTATTTAAATTATCCTTCCTGGTGCAATTGGCATTAAATGATCCTCTTCCCAACAAAAGCAAGATTCCACATCCAGGTATTTCCCAAGATATTTCCAATGTTTTAATGATCTTTCAATTACCATGCTCCTGTCCACACTATGGGGACCTCTCTCGCTCGCGCTTTCTCTCTCTTTTACATCCTTTCTCCACAGTTTTAAAATCCTTCTGTTTGACAATGTCTTAAGCTTTTTTAGTTTAGATTAGTTAAATATTATTGTCACGCGTATCGAGGTAGTGAAAAGCTTTTTTGTTATGTGCTATCCAGTCAGCGAAAAGACTGTACATGATTACAATCAAGCCGTTCACAGTGTACAGACACAGGGAACACTGCTGTTCAAATAACGATTTAAAGGAGTGGGGCGGTTATAATGAATGATAGAAGACCCACTTCTGGGACCGGCACGTAAGTAGTCGCCCGGCTTTAGCGCCATCTTGGGGTCTTCTGACTCCTATTCATCATCTATTGCTCCTGAAACTAGAACATGCCAAATCTAAGTGAAAGTCGTTGCTGCAGTGCCTCTATTCAAGCCACTATCCTACCCATTCCCTCTCCTGTGCATTTAGAGTCATAGAGTGATACAGTGTGGAAACAGGCCCTTCAGCCCAAATTGCCCACACCAGCCAACAATGACCCAGCTACACTAGTCCCACTTGCCTGCGCTTGGTTCATATCCCTCCAAACCTGTCCTATCCATGTACCTGTCTAACTGTCTCTTAAACGATGGGATAGTCTCAGCCTCAAGTACCTCCTCTGGCAGCTTGTTCCATACACCCACCATCCTTTGTGTGAAAAAGTTACCCCTCGGATTCCTATTAAATCTTTTCCCCGTCACCTTGAACCTATGTCCTCGGGTCCTCGATTCCCCTACTCTGGGCAAGAGATTTTGTACATCTACCCGATCTATTCCTCTCATTATTTTGTACAGCTCTATAAGATTCCCCCCTCATCCTCTTGCGCTCCATAGAATAGAGACCCAGCCTACTCAACCTCTCCCTATAGCTCACTTCCTCTAGTCCTGGCAACATTCTCATAAATCTTTTCCAAACCCTTTTAAGCTTGACAATATCTTTCCTATAGCATGGTGCCCAGAACGGAACACAATATTCTAAATGTGGTCTCACTAACGTCTTATACAACTGCAACATGACCTCCCAACTTCTATACTCAATACTCTGACTGATGAAGGCCAAAATGCCAAAAGCCCTTTTGACCACCTTATCTACCTGCGACTCGACCTTCAAGGAACCATACACCTGTACTCCTATATCCCTCTGCTCTACAACACTACCCAGAGACCTACCATTTACTGTGTTGGTCCAGCCCTCGTTTGACGTCCCAAAATGCAACACCTCACACTTCTCTGTATTAAATTCCATAAACCATTCCTCCGCCCACCTGGCCAATCGATCCAGATCCTGCTGCAATCTTTTCTAGTTATTTTGCCAGGGATTGCCCATGTAGTCATGGACAAATAGAGTGGCCACTATATCCAAATCTATGATGGACATCTGTAACTCCTAGCTACTCCAAGGGGATACCAGCCAAAATTAATCGCGAAGTTCATTTGTATCCTCTAATTAAGTTGTTCCAGTGCAGTTGCAACACTAGCACCTACCCAATAAAGGAAAAACCCAAGTATGTCCCATTCACAAACAGCAGGCCAAATCCACCCATCCAATTACTAACCAATAGGTCTACTCTTAATCATCATCAAAGTGTCATTGATGGTGCTATCCAGTGGGCATTGGATACTGACCAATAACCTACTCATCAGAACCAGACCTCATTACAGCCTTGGTCCAATTTGGGGCCAGAGATGAGATGAGGTTGGTATCTGTTGACATCAAGAAATTAGTTGATCGAGTGTGACATTAAGGTGCCCTGGTAGAAATGAAGTCAATAGGTATCAAGAAGAAAGTACTCCATCGCTTGCAGCCATACTTCACATAATTGTAGATGGTTGTGCTATCAAAGATCAATTATCACAGCCCTAGCTAGGACTTTAAGATACTGTCCTAGATCCACCTATCTTCAACTCCATTACTTTAGTTTAGCATGGAAACAGGCCCTTTAGCCCATCAAGTTGGCGCCAACTAATAATCACCCGTACACTAGTTATATCCTACAACCTAGGGACAATTTACAAAAGCCAATTAAGCTACAAACCTGCACGTCTTTGGAATGTAGGAGCAAACCAGAGCACACGGAGTAAACCCATCCGGTCACAGGGAAAACGTACAAATCCATACAGACAGCACCCGTGGTCAGAATAGAAATCAGCACTCTGGTGTTGTAAGTCAGCAACTCTACCGCTGCGTCACTGTGCCACTCAGATTGCTGATTGCATGATTCACAACTCCTCAGCAAATGAAGGGGCCCATGCCAGCTTGCAGCAAGACAACATTTGGACATGGGCTGATCAGTAATGGGCCTGTGCCACAGGCAATTTTTCAGGCGACTGTCAAGTCGTAGCCAGTTGCTGAAAACCCGGCAACTGGAAGGGCGACTGTCAGAGTGGAACACACATACACACATCGCTTCCTTCACCAGCCAGTTATGCAGGCGGGGGACAGGGCAAGCGGGGGGGATGCTGTCTGAGTGAAATTCACGGTGCAAAGCCAATGTGATACAGACACACGCCACAATGAAGAGGAGGGTTGGCGCTGTAATTAAGACGGTGAAAGCACAGTGTACGGAAAGGGTCACTTCCTTTAAAAGAGGTGGGGAGAGGGGGGGGAAAAGGAGTGGAGACAACTTTTAAGAAGCCTTAAAAGCTGTGAAGCTCGGCAGACATTAACATCACCGGTCCGTTATCCTTGGTTCTGAAAACGACTGTTTATGGGGTTTTTTCCCCAATGAGCCAATGAAATTCACCGGTCAGCACTGGCGACAACCTACGACCTCCAGGCGACCCACTGCCACTGCACCTAAGGCACGAGAATGATCGTTGAAAAATTAGCGGCGACCAGAATAAATTCCGACTAGTTCCGAGAATGCGGGAACTACTCACGACCATGAAGGCGACTCGTCGGCAACCACCCGCGAACATGTGGCAACCGCATAGTCTCCTGTAGTCACCTAAAAAGTCGCCTAAGTGGGACGGGCCCATAACATTTGTTCCACAAGAATGCCAGGAGATGATCAGCTCCAGTGAGAGAGAATGTATCTGTTTATCCTTGATATTAGATGGAATGACCATCCCAATGTCCCCAATGTCAACATCCTGGGAGTCACCATTGACCGTAAACATGACTGGACCAGAATATGAAAACCAAATGACCGCTTATCCCAAACATCTAAACTGAAAACAGAAAATGCTGAAAATATTCAGCAGGTCAGGCAGCACCTGTGGAATCCAAAACAGAGTTAAAGCTTAAGGGTGAAGGGGAATCAAGAACCAGGGAACATAGGTTTAAGTGAGAGGGAAAAGATTTAATAGGAACCGAGGGGCAACTTGTTCACACAGAGGGTGGTCGGTAGATGGAACAAGCTGCCAGAGGAGGTAGTTGAGGCACTATAACAACTTTTAAACGACATTTAGACAAGTACATAGATAGTTAAGGTTTAGATATGGGCCAAACACAGGCAGGTGGGACTAGTGTTGATGGGGCATTTTGGTCGGAATGGTCATGTTGGGCCGAAGGGCCTGTTTCCATGTTGCATGATTCTATGACCCTTCAACAGAACTAAGACGTCTTCAAAATTTAACTCAATAGAACCAGCCACATGAATACTTTGGTTACCATCCGTGATAAAACATTATTATTATTATTAATATTAAACTTTATTTCGGACTCAAGGTCCAGACAAGGGACAACATTACATAAAATACATTGCATATAAAATCACCATGAAATACATATAAAATCTTAGTATATCTGCCTGTAATTATGTGGGTGGGATTTATTACGTAGTCAGAGGTGTGTTTGAGGCTGGGATTCTCACGCAGACGCGCTAGTAGCTTTTAGTTTAGTTGGAAGAAGCATGGGGAAGAAGGCACAGCTTTCGACCATGCACAAGTTTGACTACGAGTAAGACTACTTAAACAAGAAGAAGTTTGGATGAATATCTTACTGTTTTTACTGCGACAATAAAGAAACTATTAATTAAGAGACTGTGTTTTGAAGATTTATCTTTGGACGGCTTTGAGTGTCTCATGGAGAGCTCGCATGCATAATCGAAATTATCTCCTTACCCCTGTCTTCAATCATAGTGGCGAGAGGAAAGATTCCTTGAACGATATAATAATCTGCCATTACACTTTCTTCGCATTGATGCCCTCTTGAAATTTATCAGCCACTTCTGCTTGTGTTTCAGACAAACACACGGTTTCTAAATTTTCCTTTCCACCAGTATTAAGTTTTGAACAAAACAAAACCTCAACCATCTGCATCCACCAGCTTTGTCCCACCCCAATCTCTCTTTTCCAGCTTCCCCCCCCCTCCTCCCCACTCCTACCAACCTGAAGAAGGGTCTCTCTCCAAAAAGTCATCTGTCCATTCCTATCCCAGATGCTGCCTGACCTGCTGAGTTCCTCCAGCGCTTTGCATTTTGTTCAAGATTACAGCACTTGCAGTTCCGTGTGTCTCTGAATTAAGTTTTGAGCATCCACATTTCTAATCACAGCATGTTCATTTGCATTGCCCAGTCCGTCTTTCCATCATTGCACTATCCTTTGTCATTGTGGATACTGACTGAAATGTTAAAACATTTGCACAACCTCAGGATCCTGAAAATCTCCATCTGAATAGCATTCCTTCCACCAGCTAATCACGATCTTAGCATCATTCTTAATTCCCATGTGAAACACAATCGGCCTCTTGTTTTTGCAACGTGCTGTTCGACAACCAGCAGCCATTGACAGGATTGCACACACCTCATATTGAAGCTCCTAAGATTTAAATTTCCCTACATGCACCCTGAGGAAAAATTAGGCTGTTCCACACTTTTATACTCATTTAAATTAGTTGGTCCCATTTCTTTGCTAAACAGTTGTTTTTTTCTGGAATAGTTAAAACCTTCCAAGTTTTAATTTCTGCATTATGCGACCGGAGGCTTCAACCCAAGAGCCTGAAGCTACAGTAGGGATTTGATGCCAAGTGCCAGAGGGAGCAGCAGAAGTTCCGTGTCAAGTCCTGGTTTGGACGCCCTTGTTTGTAATGCAAGAGCCAAACTTTCCACCACAGTGAACGTAGTTTGGTTTCATTAGTCACCCACTCAGCGGGGATTATTGGATAATGATCAGGAGCTGTAATCCAGGTTGATTTCCCCCTGTGAATCCCGACCCAGCTTCCTCCCACTGCCTTGCCTTTGGACAGTGTGCCTGTATGCCAATAATCTGCAAGGCAATGCCATCGTTTTTTCCATGATGCATTGGAGCTTTGGTGTAGGAAGTAGCGACTTCCGATGTTTGGGGCAGGGCATGCCCTAGACATATGATGCAAAAGGAATGGGCAGAGATAACTGCAACATTCAACCGCAGGAATCAAATCCCAGTGAACTTTGCTGCAGAAAAAAATTGCGTGGGTGAATGGATCTTGAAATGCCACACCGTCAACTGTATCATTAGTCTCAGATATTACTCAATGTACATATTCCCCACTCACCTACCAAGCATCCACATTAATCATTTGCTTCAATGTACCCTCACAAAATTAATATTACTCCAACGCACACAATTATATCTTGCACACACTGCCGGTTGTTTGAAAGATACAGCATGGAAACAGGCCCTTCAGCCCACCACGTCCATGCTGACCATCGATGACCTGTGCACATTAGGTCTATATTATCCCATTTTTGCATTCACTCTCTACACACTAGAGGCAATTTACAGCAGCCAAATAACCTGCAAACCCGCACATCCCTGGGATGCAGGAGGAAACCAGAACAACCGGAGGAAATCCACTTGGTCACAGGTGGAACGTGCAAACTGCACACAGACAGAACCCGAGGTGAGGATCAAGCATGGGTCCCTGGCACTGTGAAGAAACAGCTCTGTCAGCTGTGCCACCCTAAATTCAACCGTGATGACTTTCATCTGATACTTGGCAAGATGATCTGAAACACTGACACACTGCCTTCCTCTTGTGGGCACAGCTAACAGCTGTAGCTAACCAGCCAAGAGCTCACTGTGCATCATCTCATCCAAAGGAGAGGCAGTACCTACCATCATCGGAGAACACACTTCTCTCCTTATCTCACTACCTTTTGTGAGAATTGTCTGTCACGGTTAATCACCTACCCACCATCAAAGGGATCTGCAAGCATCGTTGCCTCAAAAAGGCAGCCAGCATCATCAAAGACCCACACCACCCCAGCAATGCTCTCATTTCACTCCTGCCATCGGGAAGAAGGTACCAGAGCCTGAAAACTGTACCATCCAGGTTCAGGAGCAGCTTCTTCCCAACAACCATCAGGCTATTGAACACTGCGCACTCCAACTAAACTCTGAACTCCAAACTGCCTGCGTTGCACTAGGGACTTTGGCTTTGTTTTGTTTTAGCATTATATTGTTTTTTTTTTACTTATTGAACTTTGTGTGCTTATTATATTATCTATTGAGTAGTGTTTCCAAGCCTGTTGTGCTGCTGCAAGTAGGAATTTCATTGTTCTCTTTTCAGGACATGTGACAATAAAACACTCTTGATGAAAGGAGGTTCTAAAGGAGACACAAGGAACTGCAGATGCTGGTTTACCAAAAAAAGGCACAAAGTGTTGGAGTAACTCAGCGGGTCAGGTAACATCTCCGGTGAACATGAATAGGTGACGTTTTGGGTTGGGACCCTTCTTCAGACTGATTGAGGGGGAGAATGATAAAGTTGGAAGAGACGTGGAGGCAGGGCAAAGCCTGGGAAATGATAGATGGATACGTCATGGGTGGAGAGGGGGAGTTGATTTGAAGGTGGTTGGACAAAGGGATGGAAAGACAAACATTATGAGATAAGGGTAGAAGAGGTGCGAATTGTGAAGCCAGCGGAAGGAATACGAAGCCAGGGGAGAAATCAATGCGAATCCAGGGAAGAGGGGGGAGGAAATGTGTAACTTGAGGTGGATGGAATGAAGAGGGCGGTTGAGTTTGGAGAGAAGGTAGTGGGTGGGCTACGTTGTCCTAGATCAGGGGTCGGCAACCTACAACCCCCAGGCCAAATGCGGCCCGTAACCCGAAATTATCCGGCCCCAGGCGTATTTTTTTCCCGTAATTAGCTGGCCCGCAGACTTCCGTCATCTCCAGTACCGCCGAGCAGCGGCGAGCGCGGCCAAGCTCTGGCTGTACCGCATCCTGCGCAAAGCTGCCGGCACGTACAGCATTGTGTATCACTAACACGGTTTAAAAGTCCATGAAATATTGCAATCTTCCAATGCATCATTCTCTGAAGTGAGATCCCAAATTATCCTGGTGTAAAGCTACAGAGCAGGATTTGACACCTAAATTTGTAATTGAGATACCACTCATTCACACAACAATGGTGCTAGTGAGTCAAAAGTTAATGCCCTTATTTTTTGATAATATAAAATTAACTCATTACCAAAGAATAAACTATAATTACTGAATTGTTTTGGACTTATCTCAAAACATTTTCTCAAATATAATGTTCGAGGACCGAGGAATGTAGAAACAAGGAACTACATATGCTGGTTGATACCAAAGAAAGACACAAAGTGCTGGAGTAACTCACCAGGTCAGACAGTATCTCTGGAGATGCCGCCTGACCCGCTGAGTTACTCTGACACTGTGTGTCGATGTTTGGTGGAAACGAGGAACTGGAAACGACCAGGTTCAGGAATAGCTACTTCCCCACAGCCATCAGGCTATTTTACTTCGGAGTCACGTGAGTGACTACGTGGAGAGATGAGGAGCGTGCTACGCGTCATGAGATTTCAGACCCCGACTCTGACGGTGAGGCTGTACAAGGCGATGAACGGCAGCTGCCAGTAGGATTCGCTGCCCCGTCAGGGTCAGGAGAGCCATTAGGAGAAGAACTGGCCTCCTTAAATAAATTACTTGGTTTCCCATCAGCTGGAACAGCAGGAGATGGATGGGACTGCAAGAAAGCAGGAGACCCCAAGTAACTGTGGGTTGCTGAAAGCAGCAGCAGTGAACCAAATTATCTGGAATCAGTTGCAGAGAATATTAAAGCTGCTGGGTTCTGGAATAACTGCTTTTACCAGAATAGCAGGTAACAGCCAAGAGATGATGAAGTTGCATCAGGAAGCACTGGGGTTGCTATGCAGCACCCACTTCGAGATCAATTATCTGAGGAAAGTGCTATACGATCTACTATGAATCCGAAATTCGCAGCACTCTGCAAACCAAGTAATATACAATTATCCAACTTACTCTTTGGAGAGGATCTCGGGAGACGTATTAAAGAGTTGGAAGATGAAGCGAAAACAGGATTGATAATAACATCAATGGTTGCAAAGTCTGTAAAGAGGAAGTATCCTTTCAGACGTCATACGGATCCTAGACCAGGACCAAGTCGCTCATCAACGCAGGGACGTAGCTGGCGGCCTGCAGCGGGGGTAAGGACCAGTGGTGGTGCTTCCGAGAGAATCCAGGGATCTCAGAATACTCAAATGACAAGAGGTAGGTGGACCTGGTTCTCAGGGGAACATACTAACTGGATTAAGTCCAAAAGTTGGAGGCAGATTACGTCTCTTCTATAAACATTGGAAGATTACTTCAGATGTGGTCATTCTGAATAATATACAAGGAGTTCGAATTGAATTCAATCCAAATTATGATTTGCCTGTCCAGCATGTTCCTAGCAGAACTCTCCACTTTGCGAAGTAATGGAGGTTCAAGTTGCGCTTCAAAACCCTATATATATATAAAAGGTGTTATTGAAGAATCAGTCTACCAAATTCACCAATTCGACTCGACCGCCCGCAGGCTCCGGTCCCCAACTCCGGCCTACATCGCCTGCCCGAGACCCGCGACGCCATCTTGGCCACGGGGAGCGCCTCCAGTACTCACCAGGACGCCGCCTTCACCGACCTCCACGTCGATGCTGCCGCCGACCTTCACCTGCCTACCGATGACGCCCAGCCTCGCCGCTTCTACGGTAACTCGGACTTCCTCCCCCTCGCCGATTCCTCCGAATCTCGCCGCCCCCCGGGACCTCCCAACATCATCGCCGCACCGGGCCCATCCGACATCGCCGTCGCACTGGGCCCACCGAACATCACAGCTGCACCCGGTCCTCCTAACATCGCCGCCGGACCGGGCCCATCCAGCATCGGCCTACTCTACACGACCGCCGGACCGGGGCTCCCCGAACATGGCCGCCGCACCGCACCCTATTCACCCCGTCGCCTCACCGGGCTGGTCGAACCGCGCCGCCCCACCGACCATCCGCCTACCGGGACATCCCAAGCATCGCCTGTGGACCGCGACTCTACTGCCCACGGACCCCGACCATCGGGTCCGCCGACCCTCGCCACTGCAACGCCCCCCAGCCCCCCCGACCTCGACCCCCACTCCACTGCCCACGGACCCCGACCATCGGGTCCGCCGACCCTCGCCACTGCAACGCCCTCCTGCCCCCCCAACTCCACTGCCCGAGGACTCCTACCGTCGGGTCCGCCGACCCTCGCCATTGCACGTCCCTCCAGCAGCCTGCAGCCGTCGCCTCACGTGCAGACTGGTCTCTGTACTGGGCCTGAAGCCTCCACGCTGCTCACTCCCACTCTCCTGGGTTTGACTCCACTGGGTCCTAGCGCTAGTCTGTCTAGCCCTGGTTACCTCAGTGGCAGTTCCACTGATTCTTCCCCATCCCTCTCCAACTATGGGACCACTTCTCTTCCACACCCACACTACAGCCCTCTCACCCCCCCCACCACACATTGCCTCGTCCCAATTCCACCCACCTGCCGTCCTCCGGCCCCAACCCCCATCCCTGCCGGGTGTTCACCATCCCCCCCGACCTCCCCCTCTCTGACATCGAACGGTCTGTCCTCAGCAGAGGTCTTACCTTTGTCCCCCTACGTCCCCACCTCAATGAGTTCCGTGCCCTCCATGACTTGGAACGCTTCTACCGTCGCCTCCGCCTCACAGCTCACTTCCATGGGAAGGAGTCCTCGCTCCCCACTGATGACCCCTTTTCCCGTCTCCAACGCACCCCCTCCTCATGGAACCCCCCTCGAAGCCTTCCGGCTTTAGAACTCTTCATTCAAAACTGCCGCCGTGACATCAACCGCCTCAACTTCTCCACTCCCCTGTCTCACTCCAATCTCTCCCCCCCTGAACGCACTGCCATTGACTCACTCCGCAACAACCTAGATTGGGTTATCAAACCCGCCGACAAGGGAGGTGCCGTGGTAGTCTGGCGCGTTGATCTCTACAAAGCTGATGCCACGCGCCAACTCTCGGACACCTCCTCCTACTTACCCCTGGTCCATGACCCCACTGACGAGCACCAGGCCACTATCTCCAGCACCATCACTGACTTCATCCACTCCCACGCCCTGCCCGACCGAGCCTCCAACCTCATCGTTCCCCAGCCCCGCACAGCCCGCTTTTACCTTCTCCCCAAAATCCACAAACCTGACTGTCCCGGTAGACCCATTGTCTCTGCCTGTTCGTGCCCCACCGAACTCATCCCCACCTACCTCGACTCCATCCTATCCCCCTTGGTTAAATCCCTCCCTACCTATGTTCAAGACACCTCAGACACTCTCAGTCGTCTCCGCGCATTCCACTCTCTAGGCCCTCACCCCCTCATCTTCACCATGGACGTCCAGTCATTGTACACCTCCATCCCCCACCAGGATGGTCTCGAAGCCCTCCGTTTTTTCCTCGACCGTAGAAGCAACCTATACCCGGCCACTGACACCCTCCTCCGCCTAGCGGAGCTGGTCCTTACACTTAATAACTTTTCATTTGACTCCTCCCATTTCCTCCAAATACAAGGCGTAGCTATGGGCACACGCATGGGCCCCAGCTACGCCTGCCTCTTTGTCGGGTACGTAGAACAATCCTTGTTCAATGCGTACCAGGGCCCCATCCCCGACCTCTACCTCCGCCACATCGATGATTGTTTTGGTGCCACATCCTGCACCCACACACAACTGACTGACTTCATCCGCTTCACCACCAACTTCCATCCGGCACTCAAATACACCTGGACCATTTCCGACACTTCCCTACCATTCCTTGAACTCACTATCTCCATCGAAGGTGATAGACTCCTTACCAACATCCACTACAAACCCACCGACTCCCATGGCTATCTGGACTACACTTCTTCCCACCCTGCTTCCTGTAAGGACTCCATCCCCCACTCCCAATTCCTCCGTCTACGCCGCATCTGCTCCCAGGATGAGGCGTTCCACACCAGGGCATCTGAAATGTCCTCATTCTTCAGGGAACGGGGGTTCCCCTCCTCCACCATAGATGAGGCTCGCACCAGGGTCTCTGCCATACCCCGCAACACTGCTCTCTCTCCCCATCCCCCCACTCACAACAAGGGCAGAGTCCCCCTAGTCCTCACCTTTCACCCCACCAGCCGTCACATACAACAAGTGATCCTCCGTCAGTTTCGCCACCTCCAACGTGACCCCACCACTCGCCACATCTTCCCATCTCCCCCCATGTCTGCCTTCCGCAAAGACCGCTCCCTCCATAACTCCCTTGTCAATTCTTCCCTTCCCTCCCATACCACCCCCTCCCCTGGTACTTTCCCTTGCAACCGCAAGAGATGCAACACTTGTCCCTTCATCTCCCCCCTCGACTCCATTCAAGGACCCAAGCAGTCGTTCCAGGTGCGACAGAGGTTCACCTGCATCTCCTCCAACCTCATCTATTGCATCCGCTGCTCTAGATGCCAGCTGATCTACATCGGTGAGACCAAGCGGAGGCTTGGTGATCGTTTCGCCGAACACCTCCGGTCGGTCCGCAATAACCAACTTGACCTCCCGGTGGCTCAGCACTTCAACTCCCCCTCCCATTCCGTATCTGACCTCTCTGTCCTGGGTCTCCTCCATGGCCACAGCGAGCAACACCGTAAATTGGAGGAAATGCACCTCATATTCCGATTGGGCAGTCTACATCCTGGGGGTTTGAACATTGAATTCTCCCAATTCTGCTAGCCCTTGCTGTCCCCTCCCCTTCATCAGCCCTCTGGTTGTCCCCTCCCCTCCCCCAGCCCTCGGGCTCCTCCTCCGCCTTTTTCCTTTTTTCCTTTCTTCTCCCCACCCCCTATCAGTCTGAAGAAGGGTTTCGGCCCGAAACGTTGCCTATTTCCTTCGCTCCATAGATGCTGCTGCACCCGCTGAGTTTCTCCAGCATTCTTGTGTACCTACCAAATTCACCAATTTGGGTCAAATATATTCCCTCGATCAAAAAAGGATGGAGGATGTCGGATTATTATAGACTTGACAAGTCTGAATCGTTTTGTTCAGTGTCTGTTCACTTGCAAGATATGAAGTATCTTAAATTTACATGGATGAATCAATTAGGGCAGTTCAAAGCTCTGCCTAATGGGTTAACGTTCCCTCCCAGAATATTCATAAAATTGTTAAAATCAATTCAGGGGTTGCTGAGAGCCAGGGGCATGTACTAATGGCATACCTGGATGATGTCCTGATTATAGGAAGGACAAAACAGTCAACAGAAGCATCGGATGCAGTTATGAAATCAAACTTTTGAAAGTTTGGGGGTTTCTAAATTCATCCAAAGATATCAAGGTTAAAAACATGTACCTCGATTGATTATTTGGGGTTCACAATTGATTTAGCCCAAATGCAAATTACTTTGCCCAGTGAAAAAAGGGTGGAGTTGATTAAAGATTGCAGTAATCTGTTAAACGAGCAAAAACCTCTAATCAGACAGGTGGCTCGAGTACTGGGAAAATTAGTAGATTCCCAGCAGTCCAGTATGGACCATTACATTATCAACAGCTGCAGAGAATCAAAGAACAGGCACTGAGAGTAAATGCTGGTCATTTTGATAGAACCATGCAAGTAACAACAAATGCTGTTTCTAATCTGCAGTGGTGGATTCTACATGTCTCAAACAGTTCAGGCAAAGTGCTGATTGAACAACCTTCTATGATATTACAAACTGATGCCAGTGCACTAGGATGGGGTGCAACTGAAAACATCGAGCTGCGGAGGCAGATGGAATCAGGGAAAGTTAGTGTTACCGCAGACATGGGGAATTACCTATTTGGAGCTTTTAGGAGGTTTCTATGGACTCCAAGCTTATGGTTCTAACACAACTAAAAGGAAGGTTCAAGTTCAAATTAATAAACACAACAGTAGTTGCCTATATTAATGATATGGGTGGAATTAAGTCCGTGTCATGTGACAAAATGGTTAAATCAACTTTGGTCTTGGTGTATTGAAAAGAACATTTGGATTTCAGCTATCTATCTACCAGGTAGAATGAACACGATAGCAGACACCAGGTCACAAAAGTTCCATGATAATAAAGAATGGATGTTGAATCAAGAGGTATTCAATGATATAGTAATCAGATTTGGAATGACCGACATCGACTTGAATCATCAGCTATCGAGATATGTCTCATGGAAACCAGATCCAGGAGCAGTGGCGATTGATGCTTTCTCGCTACATTGGGGTGGTATGTTTTCATATATATTTCCACCTTTCTGCCTCATAAGCCAATGTTTGCTTAAAATCAGGCAAGATGCTGCTTCAAGGGTATTGGTAGTACCAGATTGGCCTACACAGCCATGGTATCCGTTGATATTAGAATTAACAACACAAATGTTGATGAAAGTCCCCAAAAAGAGTAATTTATTGCTGCACCCTGCACAGGGGAACAACATCCATTATATGATTGTTTGGATTTGTTGATTTGCAGGTTTTAAGAATGCCTTTTCTGGGACGAGGACTGTCTGCGCATACTGTGGACATGCTTACGGCAGCCTGGAGAAAGAGCACTCAAAAACAGTACCTTTCTTATATTAAGAAATGGGAAGAGTTCTGTGTACAAAAGAATGTGCAATAAAGTACTGCAGATATTTCAAATGTTTAGAATTTCTGTCAAAACTTTATTATGATGAAGGTCTGAGTTGTAGTACAATTAATTCAGCCAGAAGTGCATTGTCCTCATATTTGGTTCTGGATTCAGAAAGAAACCCAATTGGGTCACACCCAATTGTTTCCAGACTAATCAAAGGAATCTTTAATTCCAAACCACCGAAACCTAGGTACGTGACAATCTGGGATGTAAGTGTGGTACTGAAACTACTTCGTGAATGGTCATCAAGTGTGTCTTTACCTTTGGTCAAGCTCAGTATGAAAGTATTCATGCTTATGGCATGAGTGACAGCACAACGAGTGCAAACACTTGGAAAAGTACAAATAGACAGTATGGAAGTAACTGAAGACAAGGTTACATTCTATATCTATGACCTACTAAAGTAAATTAGGCCAGGTGTGACAGGATTTAAAATTATGCTAGCAGCATATCCAAATGATCCATGTCTCTGTATTAAGACATATTTATTACAATACATTGAGGTCACAAAGAATTTGAGAATATGGAAACTGGGTTGTTGATCACACACAAGAAACCACACAAGAGAGTTTCAATACAGACTATTTCCAGATGGATAAAAGAAGTCTTAACAGCTGCTGGTATTAACACTTATGTTTTTACGTCTCACTCGACTAGGGCAGCAGAAACGTCGACCATATCCTCGCAGCCGCCGGGTGGTCCAATGAGTTGATGTTTCAACATTTTTACCATCGGCCTATTGTTAATGCGGGATTGTTTGCAGAAACTATTTTAAGTTCTGTGTAAATTCCTCTGGTTTAAAGGGGATCTGATTAAGTTCATTATTGAAATGAATTACTGCATTTGTGGTACAAATGTTATTATGAATGCTTGATTGATTATTTCTCGTTCCGAGTCAATCAATGCAGTGAGAAGCCGGGATTGATCTATGGCATGAAATCACAAAGCTTTAAAATCTTCACGTAGTCACTCACGTGTCTCCGAAGTAAAATAGTAAGATTAAACGAGAACTTACCTAAGTTTGAAGTTTGACCTTTATTTTATGCGGAGTTACATAGGTGATTACGTGCCCGCCACGACCCTACCCTCTATCATAAAGGTCAGATGGAAGTTCTTGTATTACTCGTTTTATTATGAGACGATATTACTTCGGTTGTTGTTTTTTGTGATTTCACACCGCTGCTTTGAAGATTGACGCGCAGGCGCACTGGCAGGGTTCTTCACGTAATCACCTACGTAACTCCTCATAAAATAAAGATCAAACTTCAAACTTAGGTAAGTTCTCGTTTAATCTTACTATTAAACTTGGCTCGGACAAAACTATGAACATTAATAGCCTATCTGTTATTTGCACTTTATCAGTTTATTTATTCATGTGTGAATATATTTATATAATGATATATGGACACACTGATCTGTTTTGTAGTCAATGCCTTCTATGTTCTGTTGTGCTGAAGCAAAGCAAGAATTTCATTGTCCTATGAAACATGACAATAAACTCACTTGAACTTGAACTTGAGATGCTGGTTTACTAAAAGGACATAAAGTGCTGGGGTAACTCGGGCAGCCTCTCTGGAGAACATGGATAGGTGACATTTCGGATTTGGATCATTCTTCAGATGGTCCCGACCTGAAGCACCCCTATCCACGAAGGGTTCCGACCATGCTGCCTGACCCGTTGGGTTACTCCAGCACTTTGTATGATGCATTGGAGCTTTGGTGTAGGAGGTAGCGACTTCCGATGTTTGGGGCAGGGCATGCCCTAGACATATGATGCAAAAGGAGTGGGCAGAGATAACTGCAACATTCAACCGCAGGAATCAAATCCCAGTGAACTTTGCTGCAGAAAAAAATTGCGTGGGTGAATGGATCTTGAAATGCCACACCGTCAACTGTATCATTAGTCTCAGATATTACTCAATGTACATATTCCCCACTCACCTACCAAGCATCCACATTAATCATTTGCTTCAATGTACCCTCACAAAATTAATATTACTCCAATGCACACAATTATATCTTGCACACACTGCTGGTTGTTTGAAAGATACAGCATTGAAACAGGCCCTTCAGCCCACCACGTCCATGCTGACCATCGATGATCTGTGCACATTAGGTCTATATTATCCCATTTTTGCATTCACTCTCTACACACTAGAGGCAATTTACAGCAGCCAAATAACCTGCAAACCCGCACATCCCTGGGATGCAGGAGGAAACCAGAACAACCGGAGGAAATCCACTTGGTCACAGGTGGAACGTGCAAACTGCACACAGACAGAACCCGAGGTGAGGATCAAGCATGGGTCCCTGGCACTGTGAAGAAACAGCTCTGTCAGCTGTGCCACCCTAAATTCAACCGTGATGACTTTCATCTGATACTTGGCAAGATGATCTGATACACTGACACACTGCCTTCCTCTTGTGGGCACAGCTAACAGCTGTAGCTAACCAGCCAAGAGCTCACTGTGCATCATCTCATCCAAAGGAGAGGCAGTACCTACCATCATCGGAGAACACACTTCTCTCCTTATCTCACTACCTTTTGTGAGAATTGTCTGTCACGGTTAATCACCTACCCACCATCAAAGGGATCTGCAAGCATCGTTGCCTCAAAAAGGCAGCCAGCATCATCAAAGACCCACACCACCCCAGCAATGCTCTCATTTCACTCCTGCCATCGGGAAGAAGGTACCAGAGCCTGAAAACTGTACCATCCAGGTTCAGGAGCAGCTTCTTCCCAACAACCATCAGGCTATTGAACACTGCGCACTCCAACTAAACTCTGAACTCCAAACTGCCTGCGTTGCACTAGGGACTTTGGCTTTGTTTTGTTTTAGCATTATATTGTTTTTTTTTAAACTTATTGAACTTCTTTTATTTTGTGTGCTTATTATATTATCTATTGAGTAGTGTTTCCAAGCCTGTTGTGCTGCTGCAAGTAGGAATTTCATTGTTCTCTTTTCAGGACATGTGACAATAAAACACTCTTGATGAAAGGAGGTTCTAAAGGAGACACAAGGAACTGCAGATGCTGGTTTACCAAAAAAAGGCACAAAGTGTTGGAGTAACTCAGCGGGTCAGGTAACATCTCCGGAGAACATGAATAGGTGACGTTTTGGGTTGGGACCCTTCTTCAGACTGATTGAGGTGGAGAATGATAAAGCTGGAAGAGACGTGGAGGCAGGACAAAGCCTGGGAAATGATAGATGGATACGTCATGGGTGGAGAGGGGGAGTTGATTTGAAGGTGGTTGGACAAAGGGATGGAAAGACAAATTATGAGATAAGGATAGAAGAGGTGCGAATTGTGAAGCCAGCGGAAGGAATACGAAGCCAGGGGAGAAATCAATGCGAATCCAGGGAAGAGGGGGGAGGAAATGTGTAACTTGAGGTGGATGGAATGAAGAGGGCGGTTGAGTTTGGAGAGAAGGTAGTGGGTGGGCTACGTTGTCCTAGATCAGGGGTCGGCAACCTACGGCCCCCAGGCCAAATGCGGCCCGTAACCCGAAATTATCCGGCCCACAGGCGTATTTTTTTCCCGTAATTAGCCGGCCCGCAGACTTCCGTCATCTCCAGTACCGCCGAGCAGCGGCCAAGCTCTGGCTGTACCGCATCCTGCGCAAAGTTGCCGGCACGGTCACGCACCTTCTGTGTCTGGGCTTCACTGTCGGGATCGGGATTGTCAATAGGCCGGGGACAAGTGAGTGTGAGTATTTGAGCCACCACCTTCAGTACGCCCTGTTCGTGAGCACCCGTAACTAGGGGCCAGTGCTCCGGGTGGCGTCGTCGAAGGGGCGGGATCTATGTGAACACGTGATTTGATGCCTGCCATTCGGGGCGGGATGGGGACGTGATCCATGTGTACACGTGATAGATGTGGCCCGCCATCCGCTCACAGACACAGTTCTGGCCCCTATGGAGAACAAGGTTACCGACCCCTGTCCTAGATGGTGTACAAGTTGCACTCCACCAGCATAATTGATGTTCCTGGTTGTGAAGAGTTTGGAGGATATTACAGCATTCCACAGAAAACAGAAAACCCACTTTGAGGAGTGATGGGTACTGATAAATTCCTTTCTTACTTTTGACCAGTACTTGTACAGCATTGTGTATCACTAACACGGTTTAAAAGTCCATGAAATATTGCAATCTTCCAATGCATCATTCTCTGAAGTGAGATCCCAAATTATCCTGGTGTAAAGCTACAGAGCAGGATTTGACACCTAAATTTGTAATTGAGATACCACTCATTCACACAACAATGGTGCTAATGAGTCAAAAGTTAATGCCCTTATTTTTTGATAATATAAAATTAACTCATTACCAAAGAATAAACTATAATTACTGAATTGTTTTGGACTTATCTCAAAACATTTTCTCAAATATAATGTTCGAGGACCGAGGAATGTAGAAACAAGGAACTACATATGCTGGATGATACCAAAGAAAGACACAAAGTGCTGGAGTAACTCAGCAGGTCAGACAGTATCTCTGGAGATGCCGCCTGACCTGCTGAGTTACTCTGTGTGTCGATGTTTGGTGGAAACGAGGAACTGGAAACGACCAGGTTCAGGAATAGCTACTTCCCCACAGCCATCAGGCTATTAAACTTGGCTCGGACAAAACTATGAACATTAATAGCCTATCTGTTATTTGCACTTGATCAGTTTATTTATTCATGTGTGAATATATTTATATAATGATATATGGACACACTGATCTGTTTTGTAGTCAATGCCTTCTATGTTCTGTTGTGCTGAAGCAAAGCAAGAATTTCATTGTCCTATGACACATGACAATAAACTCACTTGAACTTGAACTTGAGATGCTGGTTTACTAAAAGGACATAAAGTGCTGGGGTAACTCAGGCAGCCTCTCTGGAGAACATGGATAGGTGACATTTCGGATTTGGATCATTCTTCAGATGGTCCCGACCTGAAGCACCCCTATCCATGAAGAAGGGTTCCGACCATGCTGCCTGACCCGTTGGGTTACTCCAGCACTTTGTGTCCTTTTTTTTTATTTAAGCAAAATACTTTGGTACTAGAAAGGCCAATTCTTTTATTCTGTAAGAATTTTTAAGGGCTGTCATTCCCATTCATTTTACAAAGAAAATATCATTTTCCAAAGTCAAAGTCAATTTTATTCATCACATGCATATTACAAGCAGTGAAATTAATTTGCCAGCAGCGATACACTTAAAAAGAACACACAATACACTTCTTCTTCTTTTGTGTGGCGTGCACAGCCTAAAGTTGTAGGACAACTTGTTCTATTTGATCTTCCGTTTGTGCACGTCAAGTTGATTGCATTAGTCGAAACAGGGCGGACCACGTGAAGGTTGCAATCTTCCACCCCACACAATACACAATAACATTTAACACAAACATCCACCACAGCATTCTTCACTGTGGTGGGAGGCAACAAAGTTCAGCCAGTCCTCCTCCCTTGTTCATCTGCAGTCGTGGCCACAGACTCCGCGGCTTGGAGGTCCCGAATCGGCACTTTCCTACCGGAGTCCGCGGCTTCAGGATGTTATCAGCTGCGGGCCGTCGGTCGGAGCTCTTCGCCGGCGATCCCTAGCGAGGGATCCCATGCTCCGGATGATAAGTCCACGCCACGCCCGCGGCTAGAAGCTCCGCAGACCACAGTCCCATGATGTCAACGACACCAGGCCAGCATTCGGAGCACTCCTCTCTGGCGACCACCGGCAAGGGATGGAAAGTCCACGCTGCGCCTGCTGCCAATGCTCCGGGCCCGACTCCGGGAAAGGCCGCTCCAATCCATGATGTTAGGCCGCGAGAGAGGTGACATGGAAAAAGTCGCCTCTCCGTGGAGGAGGGCGGCCAAAAGCGGTTTCCCCCTTTCCCCTCCCCCACATAAGACATACCGAAAGACACCCAAACTGACACTAGACACACCAAAAAAACAAAAAAAGTAGAAATAACGAACACACTGCTGGCAGGGCAGCCGTCTCGCAGCGCCCACATGACCTTCCAATAAAGCTACACATATTTAGCTCAAAGATTTTCAGCTGTTTCATCAGTGACCTTCCTTCTAAGATATGGTCATATGTGGGATGCTTCACTGCTGATCGCACAGTGTTCATTTCCATCTGCAACTCCTCAGATAATGAAGCAATCCATGCACTAATGCACTAAGGCATAGACAACTTGGACTGATAAGGGGCAAACACATTTTGATTAAACCTGATAGAAATATTTATAATTATGAGATAGGTATGTTTTCCTGGGATGAAAAAGTCAAAGACTAGAGAGCATAACTATATGGTGAGAGGGACAAAGTTTAAAGGAGATTTGCTTGGAATTTTTTTTTAAAGGAGAGGGTGGCGGGTGCCTGGAAGGCAATGCCAGGGGTGGTGGTGGAGACAGATATGATAGTGGTGTTTTAGAGGTTTTTAGATTGGCCACATGAACGTGCAGGAAATGGAGGGATATGGATCATTTGCAGGCAGATTCGTTTTGCTTGGCATCATTTTCAGCATGGACATTGTGGGCCACAGGACCTATTCGTGTACTGTAGTGTGGTCTATGTTCTATGTTTGTCAAATTAATTTGTCCAAGTGTTGTGCGCTTAATTTATGAAATTGTAGACTAGATATATGACAGCTTTTCTTATCCAACAGGTGTTAAGTTGCAATTATGGGCTTGTGCAATGTGTGTGGTACTCTGCAAGCTTTTTGACTACTGCTTGGCTGTCACCCTACAGAAGGAAACTAATCCAGAAGTTGATGTGTGGACTATCACTAGACTGGTTTTTATCCACTGGGGCAGTACAGTGGCACAGCGGTAGTGCTGCTGCCTTACAGCGTCAGAGGCACAGGTTCAATCCTGACCACAGGTGCCGTCTGTACGGAGTTTGTACATTCTCCCTGTGACTGCGTGGGGTTTTTCCGGGTACTCCAGTTTCCTCCCACACTCCAATGATACAAGGTTTGTAGGTTAATTGGCTTTGATTAAAAATATGTAGACTATCCCAAGTGTGCAGGATAGTGCTAGTGTACGGGGTGATCGTTGGTCAGCGCTGACTCGGTGGGACGAAGGCCCTGTATCCGCATTGTATCTCTAAAGACTACAAGTCACTGCGTGAATGCAAGAGGAATATCTTAGCTCTTTATTGGAGTTACAGGGCCTCAGGGGAGGATACAGAACTAGCTTAATCATAATCTCCACAGTTTCATAGATACATAGATACATAGAAATTAGGTGCAGGAGTAGGCCATTCGGCCCTTCGAGCCTGCACCGCCATTCAATACGATCATGGCTGATCATCCAACTCAGTATCCCGTACCTGCCTTCTCTCCATACCCCCTGATCCCTTTAGCCACAAGGGCCACATCTAATTCCCTCTTAAATATAGCCAATGAACTGGCCTCAACTACCCTCTGTGGCAGAGAGTTCCAGAGATTCACCACTCTCTGTGTGAAAAAGTTTTTCCTCATCTCGGTCTTAAAGGATTTCCCCCTTATCCTTAAGCTGTGACCCCTTGTCCTGGACTTCCCCAACATCGGGAACAATCTTCCTGCATCTAGCCTGTCCATCCCCATAAGAATCTTGTACGTTTCTATAAGATCCCCTCTCAATCTCCTAAATTCTAGCGAGTATAAGCCAAGTCTATCCAGTCTTTCTTCATATGAAAGTCCTGACATCCCAGGAATCAGTCTGGTGAACCTTCTCTGCACTCCCTCTATGGCTATAATGTCCTTCCTCAGATTTGGAGACCAAAACTGTACGCAATACTCCAGGTGTGGTCTCACCAAGACCCTGTACAACTGCAGTAGAACCTCCCTGCTCCTATACTCAAATCCTCTTGCTATGAAGGCCAACATACCATTCGCTTTCTTCACTGCCTGCTGCACCTGCATGCCTACTTTCAATGACTGGTGTACCATGACACCCAGGTCTCGCTGCATCTCCCCATTTCCTAATCGGCCACCATTTAGATAATAGTCTGCCTTCCCGTTTTTGCTACCAAAGTGGATAACCTCACATTTATCCACATTATACTGCATCTGCCAAACATTTGCCCACTCACCCAGCCTATCCAAGTCACCTTGCAGTCTCCTAGCATCCTCCTCACAGCTAACACTGCCCCCCAGCTTAGTGTCATCCGCAAACTTGGAGATGTTGCTTTCAATTCCCTCGTCCAGATCATTAATATAAATTGTAAATAGCTGGGGTCCCAGCACTGAGCCTTGTGGTACCCCACTAGTCACTGCCTGCCATTGTGAAAAGGACCCGTTTACTCCTACTCTTTGCTTCCTGTTTGCCAGCCAGTTCTCTATCCACATCAATACTGAACCCCCAATACCGTGTGATTTAAGTTTGTATCCTAATCTCTTATGTGGTACCTTGTCGAAAGCCTTCTGAAAGTCCAGATACAACACATCCACTGGTTCTCCCCTATCCACTCTACTAGTTACATCCTCGAAAAATTCTATAAGATTCGTCAGACACGATTTACCTTTCGTAAATCCATGCTGACTTTGTCCAATGATTTCACCACTTTCCAAATGTGCTGCTATCCCATCTTTAATAACTGACTCTAGCAGTTTCCCCACTACCGATGTTAGACTAACTGGTCTGTAATTCCCCGTTTTCTCTCTCCCTCCCTTCTTAAAAAGTGGGGTTACGTTTGCTACCCTCCAATCCTCAGGAACTACTCCAGAATCTAAAGAGTTTTGAAAAATTATCACTAATGCATCCACTATTTCTGGAGCTACTTCCTTAAGTACTCTGGGATGCAGCCTATCTGGCCCTGGTGATTTATCGGCCTTTAATCCATTCAATTTACCCAACACCACTTCCCGACTAACCTGGATTTCACTCAGTTCCTCCATCTCCTTTGACCCGCGGCCCCCTGCTATTTCCGGCAGATTATTTATGTCTTCCTTAGTGAAGACGGAACCAAAGTAGTTATTCAATTGGTCTGCCATATCCTTGTTCCCCATGATCAATTCACCTGTTTCTGACTGCAAGGGACCTACATTTGATTTAACTAATCTCTTTCTCTTCACATATCTATAAAAACTTTTGCAGTCAGTTTTTATGTTCCCTGCCAGTTTCCTTTCATAATCTATTTTCCCTTTCCTAATTAAGCCCTTTGTCCTCCTCTGCTGGTCTCTGAATTTCTCCCAGTCCTCTGGTATGCTGCTTTTTCTGGCTAATTTGTACGCATCATCTTTTGCTTTGATACTATCCCTGATTTCCCTTGTTATCCACGGATGCACTACCTTCCTTGATTTATTCTTTTGCCAAACTGGGATGAACAATTTTTGTAGTTCATCCATGCAGTCTTTAAATGCCTTCCATTGCATATCCACCGTCAACCCTTTTAGAACTAATTGCCAGTCAATCTTGGCCAATTCACGTCTCATACCCTCAAAGTTACCTTTCTTTAAGTTCAGAACCGTTGTTTCTGAATTAACAATGTCACTCTCCATCCTAATGAAGAACTCAACCATATTATGATCACTCTTGCCCAAGGGGGCACGCACAACAAGTCTGCTAACTAACCCTTCCTCATTACTCAATACCCAGTCTAGAATAGCCTGCTCTCTCGTTGGTTCCTCTACATGTTGGTTTAGATAACTATCCCTCATACATTCCAAGAAATCCTCTTCCTCAGCACCCCTGCCAATTTGATTCACCCAATCTATATGTAGATTGAAGTCACCCATTATAACTGTTTTGCCTTTGTTGCACGCATTTCTAATTTCCTGTTTGATGCCATCCCCAACTTCACTACTACTGCTAGGTGGCCTGTACACAACGCCCACCAGCGTTTTCTGCCCCTTAGTGTTTCGCAGCTCTACCCATACCGATTCCACATCCTCCAAGCTAATGTCCTTCCTTTCCACTGCGTTAATCTCCTCTCTAACCAGCAACGCCACCCCACCTCCTTTTCCTTTCTCTCTATCCCTCCTGAATATTGAATATCCCTGGATGTTCAGCTCCCAGCCTTGGTCACCTTGGAGCCATGTCTCCGTGATCCCAACTATATCATCAAGTGGGTTTCTTGAACCATCTGGTACTTTAGTGCCCAGGAATACATTACAACTAATCACCCGTTGGATAGGGAAAGTGTCATGTATCTAGCATGCAATTCAATAAATAAAGAGCACGATTCTTGGACAAGCTAATTTGACAAACATAGAACAAAGAACATAGATCAGTACAGCACAGGAACAGGCCCTTTGGCCCACAATGTCCCTGCAGAAATTAAAGACACTGGTAACTACAGCAGTGCTCCCAAGTTTGATCGTACAAATGAAGGCTTTTCCAACTTGAACATTTTTCATGAATTCATTTCAAATTAGCTTTAGGTGATATTTGCTGCCAGATGCTACAAAATGCTATATTTTATTCTCTTAAAAGGCCACAGTGGTACAGATTGTGTATCATATCCCCCCCCCTCCCCACCCCACTTTCAGTCTGAAGAAGGGGCCCGGCCCAAAACGTCAACCATCCTTTTTCTCCAGAGATGCTGCCTGATCCATTGTTACTCCAGCACTTTGTGTCTATCATTATTATTCATAGAAAATGGTGAATATTTAAAAAAGTTGGAGTTAGACCATTTAGCGTTGAAATTGGGAATCTTGTAAATCAGGATTCTCTTAAATATATCATTGCTCGACATCAAAAACCTCTTTTGTTATTTTAAAGGACAATGTTCTTGTCACCCAATTCATCTAACAATTTCAATTTATATTGTTTAATTCTCCTTTTCTTCCTTGACCAGCAACACTATGAATTAAAATGAAAACCCATCAGCCACATTGCTCAACTGTTTGCAGCTCCATGAGGTTGACTTGTGTTTAATTTAGTTACATTTAGAGATACAGCAGAAACAGGCTCTTTGGCCCACCGAGTCCGCGCAGACCAACCATACCCATACACTAGCACTATCCTACACACTAGGGACAATTTACAATTTCTACCGAATCCAATTAACAAACCTGTACGTCTTGTCTTTGGAGTGTGGGAGGAAACCCACGTGGTCAGAGGGAGAACATACAAACTCCCTGACAGACAGCACCTGTAGTCAGGATTGAACCTCGGTCTCTGGCGCTGTTAGACAGCAACTCTATCGCTGCGCCACCATGCAGAAACACTTTAGGTTTTCTCCATATTTAACCAGCTCTACTTGTTAAACAACTATGGTATAAGTCTAAAGAAGGGTCTCGACCAGAAACGTCATATTCCTTCGCTCCATAGATGCTGCCTCACTTGCTGAGTTTCTCCAGCATTTTTATCTACCTATGGTATAACCATTGTCTTTTGTGCCCCTTGAGCTAAGTAGATGATGTTTGAACATCACTATACCGGTTCCATCAGTGAATTAAACCAGGGCAGGTCTACATCTCAATGTTATGTAACCACCTACCGTCTCTTCCCTCAGTAAAATGACCAGGAATGAGGGGCGGCACAGTGGTAGAATTGCTGTCTTACTGCGCCAGAGGCCCGGGTTCGATCCTGACCACGTGTGGTCTGTACGGAGTTTACATGTTCTCCCTGAGACTGTGTTGTGTACAGGGTGATTGCTAGTCGGCATGGACTAACTGGGCTGAAGGCCGTGATTCCACGCTATCTCTCTAAGGTATGAATTAAAGTATCTGGAGCACCTGGAGGAAACCCACTGGGAAGAGATTTGAACTTTTTTTTTTGCCTTCCATCACAGTGAGGAATGTGGAGGACTCACTGTGATGGATGTTTACGTTAAAATGTATTTTGTGTGTTCTGTTGCTTTTTATTTGTATGACTGACTTGGCAAATGAAATTCCTCTAATGTTGCAAAATATACTTGGCTAATAAAGTATTATTGTGATTGAAATTGTGATTGATTGTGACAGCACCCGAGGTCAGGATCGAACCCGGATCTCTGGCGCTGTGAGATGCTATTAGAACATCTGTTTGCTTTCCTTGTTTAAACAGCCTGGTCTTGGGCACAGCTGTGAAACTGTTGAAAAGTGTAGATGAAACACAAGATCACAATGGTAAATAATGAATAGGATAGGACCGGATTTCACACGGATATAATAGGAATGATAAAATCCACAGGTGATGAGATAATAGTGCTAATTTGCACTGATGCACTTGGGAGAGATAACCTGGACAAGATAGTATTCTGTAAATGATGCTACTGGACAGGAGTAGATCAAAGGAGTTCCAGGAGATTCATAAAGGCTTGAAGGTAAGAGGATGTTGATAAAGTGATTAGAAAGCATATGGCATAATTGGCTTTCGTTTAGTCTAGTTTTAGAGGTACAGTATGGAAACAGGCCCTTCAGCTCACCATGTGCACATCGATCATTGATCACCCATTCACACTAGTTCTATGTTATTCCACTTTCACATCCACTTCCTGCACACTAGGGGCAATTTACAGAGGTCAATTAACCTACAAGCCCACATGTCTTTGGGATGTGGAATGAAACTGGAACACCCAGAGGAAACCAACGTTGTCACAGGTAGAATGCGCAAACTCCACACAGACAGCACCCGAGGTCTCTGGCGCCGTGAGGGAGCGGCACTACCAGCTGCGCCACTGTGCCGCCCTGGGTTCTTTGAACCCGACTCTGTGGAATCATGAAAATAAACAGTTATTTCAGAGGGTCTGTCAAGGCTTGAATTGCTAAATGGCCTCTCACTGAAGGATTCCATCGCCCTCTACAATACAACATCCACTAGCACAACGGCGCAGCACTTTGTGCAGTGATAGAGTTGCTGCCTTCAGTGCCAGAGACCCGAGTTCAATCCGGAGAATGGGCGCTGTCTGTACGGAGTTTGTATGTTCTTCCTGTGACCGCATGGGGTATTTCCTGCCGCTCCGTTTTTTTCCCACAATCCAAAGACGCATAGGATTTTAGGTTAATTGGCTTCTGTAAATTGTAAATTGTAAATTGTCCCTAGCGTGTAGGATAGCGCTAGTGTATGGGGTGATCGCTGGTTGGCGCAGGCTCAGTGGGCCGAAGGGCATGTTTCCACGCTGTATCTCTAAAGTTTAAAGTCATTGCCTCAGCTGCAATGAACTAACGGCATGGGACGGAGACCTGCTTAGCAACTGTGACACATTTACCCATGAACTTATCAAGAGCAGCTTCAAAAGAAGATTTAACAGCTCACTGAAAACCACCGGCGCAGTGACAGTATCATTCAGTTTGGGTAATTGCACCGTGAAGTTCAGGGCCAGGGTCCCTACGTCATCACTTCATCTGAAGAGCGAGGACAGAAGCTGAATCAGTTCAATCACTGGGCAAACAATCTACTTCATTTGCCTGTAATTTACCAGCTGACCTTCTGTTTTCGTCTGCCTGTATTATGCCCCAAATGGGTTACATGTGCTGCGGTTTCACTGATGACTCAAACTATTATCTAACCAAATGCATCTCATTGCAGGGTAATGGGATACAATTCTTCACACCCTGCTCTTGTAAGATTCCAATCCATAACAATTAGAGCATTCTATGGTGAACACAAACCATTGTACAGAACTGAGTCAATCTTTTTGACAAATCGCTGATAAGTTTAGTTTTGTTTGGTTTACTGTCATGTGAAAAGCTTTTTGTTGCATGCTAACCAGTCAGCGGAAAGACTACACATAATTGCAATTGAGCCGTCCACAGTGTACAGGTACATGATAAAGGGAATAACGTTTAGTGCAAGATGAAGTCCAGTAAAGTCTGATTACCTGATTACTTGAAGTGGCTTTTATGAGAATACCTCTGCTCCTGTCGGGCAGAAGATACAGAAGCTTGAAAGCATGCACGACCAGACTCAGAAACAACTTCGCTACTGGGTGCTCCAGTTTCCTCCCACATCCCAAAGATGTGCAGATTTGTAGGTTAATTGGTTTCTGTAAATTATCCCTAGTGTGTAGGATAGAAATAGTGTATGGGTGATTGTTGGTCGGTGTGGACGTGGTGGGCCAAAGAGCCCGTTTCAACACTATCTCCAAATTGAACTAAATTAAACTAAACTAAACCAAACCTCTGTTATCAGGCTTCTGAACAGTCCTCCCATAAGCTAGGGTACTGTCCGATTTACCTCTACCCAATTAAGGACATTGGACTTTGTCTATGGAACTGGTACACTACAATGCTGAGAACTATATTCTGCATTCTGTATCTTCCCGTTTGCTCTACCTATTGTACTTGAATTTGGCTTGATTGTATATATTTGTATTATTATCTGATCGGTTTGAATAGCATGCAAAACACAGCTTATCAACCTCATTGAAGGAAAGCATGAACTGTAAATAAATTGCAACATCTGCCAAAATTACCCAGCAAATTACTGAACTCTGATGCAGTACAATAAAATTTAAAAATCCAATCTCTACCTTTGAGCAACAGATGTCATTAGTGGAAAATGTAAATAAATTGGAAAGAAGGCATGGGAGGAGGTGACTCAAGAATTGTTCAGGCAATTGGAGATCAGATTGAATCAAGAGGATAAATCTTTTGGGGACACCAGGAACTGCAGTTGCTGGAATCTTGAGCAAAATACAAAGTGCTGGAGGAACTCAGGAGGTCAGGCAGCATCTGTGGAGGGAATGAGCAGATGATGTTTTATGTCGGGACCCTTCGTCAGACTGATTGCAAACTTTTCTACACTGAAGCTTCAAAATTCACAACTCTTTATCTTTTTGAGCTCACACCTGTCTTTTCATCTGTTCAACAATCTGCCAATCAAATACCCCCCTCCCCTATGTTCACCTATTACCGGACATGTTTTATCCTACCCCTCCTCTTTTCCAGCTTTCTTTCCTACCTCCCCCCCCCCCCCCCCCCCCACCCCAATCAGTCTGAAGAAGGGTCCCAAAATGTCCCCTATCCATGTTCTCCAGATATGCTGCCCTGACCTGCTGAGTTACTCCAGTCCTTTGGGTTTTTACTTTTCTATGTTCTTTGTTCTTATCATCAGATTTTACCAAACACTAAAAAAGATTAAACATCCCTGCAATGAACCAAACATCAAATCTGATGAATTAAGTACAACTCAGTAGTATGTTTACACCAAAGATTGACACGAAATGCTACTGTACCTCAATGGGTCAGGCAGCATCTCTGGAGAAAAGTAAGAGGTGACATTTCGGGTCGAGACCTTCTTCAGACTCAGACTTCACCGTCTGAAGAAGGGTCTCGACCCGAAACGTCACATATTCCTTTTCTCCAGAGATACTGCCAGACTGGCTGAGTTACTCTAGTACTCAGTAATACATGAGCTGAGAGCATTGTACTAACATTTAATAATAGGAATCTGTCCACTGTATCCATTGCAGAGTGTATTAAATGCAACATGTACTCTGGGGTAAACAGGGCACACAAGTACAACAGTATTTCAACAAATCAATTCATAAAGGGGAGATTGCATCATATCCCACAAAGGCTCTGCCTAATATGTGTATAATCCAGTTCCAAATTTACAATGAACTGCCTAATCTCAGCCAAGGATCAGATTGTAACAATCTGCAGAACTCCCAAATCCTGATCAACATTAAGCTACATGTGTAGTCCGTTAGATGCTGGTTAGGTATACGAGACGTACCATTTCCTACAGATGAAGAGCTTGGAAAACACATAGAGTCTAACTCCACATTGAGCATGAACATCTGACAGACATCAATGGAGCGACATCCCACTAAACAAGCAGCAAGTTCAGAAGGGGGTGAGGTTCATGTGAGAGGGAGCAGAATTAGGTCATCCGGCCAATCATGTCTACTCCACCATTCAATCATGGCTGATCTATATTTTCCTCTCTACCCCATTTTCCTGCCTTCTCCCAATAACCCCTGACACCTGTACTATCAATGTCTGCCTTAAAAATATCAATTGACTTGGCCTCCACAGCCTTCTGTGGCAATGAATACCACTGATTCATCAACCTTTGACTAAAGAAATGTCTCCTCATCTCCTTCCTAAAGGTATGTCCTTTTATTCTGAGGCTATGGCCTCTGGTCCTAGACTCTCCTGTTAGTGGAAACATCCACTCTATTCAGGCCAGAATTGGACAACATTTAAAAATATGGTTATTTTGAAATAATTTACACATTTCTGATTATTATCACGAATCTACTTCAAGGAAGCTTTAATTGTGTTAATATAGTATATCAGTACAAATAATACTTTTATCCATTGAATCAAGTGGTACGTAAAATGGTAAGTCATTGCCAGAACTGAGTAGGACAAGTTCTGTTCTTCATATAAAATAGGATTTCAGCAATTTCCAGATGCATTCTAAAGCAGAATGAATTCACGTACCGCCCACTGAATAATGGTGGCTGGAAAAAATATATATCGTATGGTAGACCCCGGTTTTCCTAGATTACAGTGGGTATTTTAGAAACTGCAATCTACCAACAAATCCATGCACGTTTTGAGAAAACCACAGTCATTGCTTAGTCGATTTTGTTTAATTATATATTTAAAAACGAACCCGTTTCCTAATGATATTTTATCTTTCACAGTAGCAATTTAGTATCTAGACGTGGACCAGGTCTGGAGTTGTACAGCGGACAGCAGCGCTGCACAAATGCCACAGATCCAGATGACCGAGAGTAACTCTACATTTCTTGAACTCGAGTAACCTTGAACCTTTGCCAAAAAAAAAAGCTGGTGTTAACCCCCGAGCAAGAATTCCATATCAAGAATTCATTCCAAATAAATTTGCAGAGCAATTTCATTGACATTGTGGGGGGAGAGGGGGTTTACACACGCGCTGTAATTTTTGGAAAGACTATAAATGTTCTCAAACTCGTCTGTTACAAACGGCACTGGATGCATCACTCCATCACTGGATGCCTTTAATTTACAGGCGCTCCGATTCTCTACGAAGGCGGTTTCCTTACCGTTGCATCTTCGCCGGCATAATGACTGATAACCAGAACGCCTCCCGGGTGTTTGAGCGCCCAGTTGGTGATGTTGTATACTTTCCTATCAATCACAAGCCACTGGTCCGTCTTGCTATTGTGCTTCTGAATCTCGTCCCACGTGTAAAGGGGTACTTTTTTCTCGAATTCTTCCTCTTCTTTTTTCTCTCCGCCTTTCCCCATGCCTGTCTGTCTCTCTCTCTCTCCTTCACGTTATTCCCTCTCTCTACCTGTCCTCTTTGCTTTAGCGTTTCATCTTATATTTCCAACCCGCCCAGCAACATCCTACAAGAATTAACCATTAATACGATGCTGTAACCTAGGTGATCAGCAGAGTTTCTGCACCAATCAAGTGGCGGTGTCACAGCTCTCGTCTGCAGGCATTGGTTCAATGCTGATCTGTCGAACGAGTTGGGGGCTGATACTTCTCTAAGAGTTTGCAAGAGAACCTCAGTCCAACGAGGTGACGCCTAAAGCGGCGCGGCGAAGAGTTCCTCCACTGTGTTGCCCAACTTGCCAAGCTTCTCAATAGCGTTGAGTTCTGTCTTCCTCCTTTGAATCGGGCACAGAGGGACGTTTCACAGACAGGATCAGATGTTTCCCGACTCGCTGTAGAAGCGGGGTTCCTCCTCGCAGTGTTACCCAACTATCACTCTTTCGTTGAAAGAAAGAACTGCAGATTCCGGTTAACGCACAAGGGGGACATGGGGTGTCTGGAGTAACTCAACGGGTCAGGCTGGAGAACATGAATAGGGGACGGGTCTCGACCCATTCCTACTCTCCAGAGATGCTGCCTGTCCCGCGGAGTTATTCCAGCATGCTGTGTCTATTTTATGGATAGGGGACGTTCCCGGTCGGGACCCAACCAGACCCGACTCTGTTTCATTCAGTCTGAAGAAGGGTCCTGTCCCGAATCTTTGCCTGTTCATTCCTACACATAATTATTTTTCTATCTCTGTCTCGTCCACTCCCCTGACATCAGTTTGAAGAAGGGTCTCGATCAGAAACGTCGCCCATTCCTTCTCTCCGGAGATGCTGCCTGTCCCGCTGAGTTACTCCAGCATTTTGTGTCTACCTTCGATTGAAACCAGCATCTGCAGTTCTTTCCACCACATATGTTGAATGATCCGCGGAGTTCCTCTAGCGCCCACCAAAGATACTAGAGGAGCAAGATGCGCCACTCAGCGAAAAAAGGGTAGTATGCCATTGGTGATTGTCGACGCCATTTTACCGGCGTGCCTCGACTACAGTCATGGCGTCTACATCTAAATCTTCATCTCACTGATCTGCTATCAATTGCTCTAATCGTCAATGTAAACGACCCGACCTGTCATTCTTTAGGTTCCCCGATAAAACAGAAAGGTGAGAAAATATATTATATTTGACATCTGTCGATTTTATTCTGAACTGAAAATGTTATTTTCTGGTCTCCCATCAACGGTCATTTGGGAAACTAGGTTTGTCGGTACATTAGAAAGTTTATAGAACTATTTTTAATAGATCTTTATTTACCAATAATAAAGTCAATAATTGTAACACTTCTGTACGTTTTTGGTTTTGTTCTTGTAAGGCAGGGGGTCTCCAAAATATGGCCCGCGTTATGGATACATTAGGCCCATCACGAGATTGTTCGAGCTCAGATTCGAGTCCGAGATGGAACGCGGCGGCTGTTACCCGGTTATGTCCCTGGAATTGTCGAGACACCACAAGCAAAGATCACAAGCCGCCGTGAAGAAGGGTGCAATCAAAGATTATAAAACTCCACTCGCTCTATAATCTTTGGGTGCAATAGTGGGGCGGGGGGGTTCGGCGGCGGCGGCGGTCGGAATCAAAGATACTGGAGGAGCTCTGCTCTATAATCTTTGGTCGGAATGGGACGGCTGCGCGTTATAACGTGCTATCGTTCCACTCTCCCTCTTCCCCCTTCTCCCTCTCCCCTTCTCTCTCTTTCCCCTTCTCTCTCTCAGCGCTGGGACACCAACACGGAGCGGGCGATGCCTTGCCGGGTCGCCGCTCCGGAGTGCTGCGTGTGACCTCCGACCACCAACATCGAGGGTCTGCGGTCTGAGGGCGTCCCGCCGCGGGCGGGCTAGCGCTGGATCGAAAACACCGCGGAGTCAGAGTCGATCTCTCTCTCTCCCCCTTCTCTCGATCTCTCTCTTCCCTCGATCTCTCTCTCTCCCCTCTCTTCTCCCGATCTCTCTCTCTCCCCCTCTCTTCTCTCGATCTCCCTCCCTCTCTCCCTCTCTCTCTGTTCTTTCCCTTCCCTCTCTCCCCCCCTTCCCTCTCTCCCTCCCTTCCCTCTGTGCCTTAGGTCCAAAAGAGGATAGAAAGAAAATACTTAATGGTCTTTGTAAGAAGTTTTTAATAGGCTCTTCTACATTTAAGGTAAATTGAGGCAAAATGCATCTTCAATATACAGGTCTCTCCACACGACTGAAAACAATTGCACTTAAGTGATACATCATCCATTCTGCAGGCATGTAGTTATAATCATTTTTTTTCTTATTAGTTAATCCTAAATGATATGTTCTGTAATTTCAGATGTCAACAGTGGGTCCAGAATACTCGTCGACAAGATCTCCTGCACCGAACTCCGGAGTACTTGTCAGCCAACTGTTGTCTTTGTTCTTTACACTTTGAACTTGACCAGTTTTCCAACAAGCAGACCAAGAACAGGCTAAATTGGAATGCAGTTCCAACGCTCTTTGACATTCCCTAACCCGCCAAAACTTCCCAACGCAGGTTACTCAAGAGGAAGAATGATAACCTCCCATCCTCACCAACGCCTTTAAAACAGCAAAGAGGCAAGTAATTTTCTCCTTTTTAAAATAAAATATATTCTCTCACTTTGGCTAAATATTAAAAAGTTATATCCAAACTGATATAATTGCCAATGGTCAATATGTAATGGCATGTATGGTACTTTTATTTTCATTTGTGAAATGTTCACAAAACTATAATCACACGTAAGACTACACAGTGTGGGCTGATGGAATGCGTACTAGTATTTAATTAAAGTAAGACATCCATTTAAAGCTTCCTCAAGCATAATTCATACAACATTTAAATTGATTTAATTTTTTTTAAATCTTCAAAAAATCAAGATCATGATTTTCTTCTGGTAGATTGAAATTGGTGCATCACATCTATTTTTAATTATAATTATTAGTAGATGTTGATTTATTTACATGTATATGCTTCATCTTTTTCATTAGTATGCTTGACATTTCTTTTTCCCTTTCTCATTTTTTTTGTCTTGGCAGTGTCACACAACATACTGGCCGAACATTCCTACTGCTCAGCTGCAGACAAAATTCATCGTAAAGAACCCAGCAATGTCTCTACAACTCCTGAAAAACCTGATCTTCAAATGTGAATGACAGCAGAGCTCTGAAGAAGGAAAGACAGCGTACTTTCCGCCTCAAAAAAAGGGGACGAATACTACAGAAATTAAGACAATTAGTGACTTGATCTGAGGGGCTGGTGAATTTTTACAAGAACCAGCACTGTCTTTCTTTGCGTCGCAGTTGCGTAATGCGGCTGGACGTAGAAGTGCAAGAGGAAGACGATGGAGTTATTCAGACAAGGTGGTTGCCTTGTCCCTCTACCACCAGAGTCCCCGAGCATATCAGTTCTGCCAGTGCATTTTCACACTTCCATCAATCTCATCACTACGTAGGTGGTTGAGCAATATTGAAGTGAGGCCTGGATTTCCCCCTAAGATCTTTGAACTTTTGAAAGACAGGGTTGCGGGGATGTCAGAGAGGGATACATTATGTGTAGTCTCCTTTGACGAAATGAGTTTACGTGCAAGCCTCTCTTACAATATTACTGAAGATTCAGTGGAGGGTTTTTAGGACTTTGGATCCCGAGGGAAGATATCAAGGCCTGCCAACCATGCCCTAGTTTTCATGGTTAGAGGCTTGATGGGGAAATGGAAGCAACCTGTAGGTTACTTTCTTTCATGGGACTGCACAATGGCTGACAAACTGCAAACATTACTCAATGAATGTTTACAGAAGGTTAAGGCTATTGGACTACAGCCTAAGGCCGTTGTTTGTGACCAAGGCCCAAGCAATATTCGACTGTACTCCAAATTGGGTGTGACAGAAGACCATCCTTTCTTCGTCCACGGGGGAACCAATATCTATTGCATGCATGACCCACCCCACTTGTTGAAAAACACTCGTTCAAATTTGTAGAAATATGTTTTTGAGGTCAAGGGAGAGGATGGCAGAAAAAAACATATCAAATGGGCGCATATTTACACATTTTATGAGCATGATTCACAGTTGCCCATTAGAAAAGCCCATAAATTAACCAGAGGCCATTTTGTTTTAAACAGCTTCTCTAAAATGAGAGTCAACAAGGCTGCGCAGGTGCTTAGCCATTCGGTAGCAGCAGGCGTCTACACCTATGCAGCTCTTGGAAAGTTACCTGGGGAGGCTGTTTATACGGCAGAGTTCATTGAAATGGTTGATGGACTGTTTGACTCATTTAACAGCAGTTTTTTCAAGGACCCCAAACTGTTAAGGAGGCCTATGTCAGAAAAGTCTGCGCATAAGTCATTCTTTGAATCATGCTTGACTGTACTCCGAAGCTTGACAGTGCTTGGAGCTAAAAATGTGTTGTTTGTCAAGGGATGGCGGCTTGCAATTTCTTCCATTTCACAGCTGTGGCAGCACATAAAGGAAAGCACAGACGCCCGTTTTATGTTTACATCTCGGATCAATCAGGATGTTGTAGAGAATTTGTTCTCCACTATTCGGCAAAAGGGCGGATTCAGAGAAAATCCATCAGCGAAGGAGTTTCGATGGTTATGGTGGCTGAACTGATAAAGCCATCTGTGAGTGCAAACTGTTCCCCCGACTCAGACAGATTTATCTTAACATTGCAAACACTAACAAAAAACAGAGTCAAGAAACCATCTCCATCTTTCCCCCATACCAATAAAACAAAACAGCACAATGCAGTCTGCAGCATTTCACTAGATCTCCCTGAAGAGAATACACTAGCTTACATCGCAGGACACATCTGTCACAAAATCATCTCTTCACATGAACTGTCCTCAAAATGCCACACATGCAGAGAAGTTCTATTACGAACGGATGCCACTTTAGTAGATCCTGCACTCATTCATCCATCACAAAGCATACAACACATCAACATCTGACTTTGGCTCATTGATGGTGCCTTCGGAATACTTTCTTGTGTTCTGTGAAGTGTGCGAGAAAGTGTTCCGCACAGAATTTGATGATGTTAAGATGACCAGGGATAACATTTCCCATCTAATAAACACAGCAATACATAACACACAGCAATACAAAGACATGAACTTGTGCTGCAATAGAGTCAAGATTAGAATTGTAGCAATCTTTGTGAGTATCCACATGCACTATGGACTCAAATTCAAGAATAGAAAAATGCATAACATGACTGTTAAAAGGAGATGTAAAAAACTTCAAAAAGTGGAACATAAATAAAGTGCATAATTTTCAGACATTATTTATTTGAAGTAATACTATTGTTCAAGTTCATTCAATTGAGTTTATTGTCATGTGTTCCTGATTGTACAATGAAATTATTGCTTTGCTTCAGCACAACAGAACATAGTAGGCATTGACTACAAAACAGATCAGTGTGTCCATATACAATTATATAAATTTATACACACATGAATAAATAAACTGATAAAGTGCAAATAACAGATAATGGGCTATTAATGTTCAGAGTTTAAAAGCCTGATGGCTGTGGGGAAGTAGCTAATCCTGAACCTGGTCGTTGCAGTCTTCAGGCTCCTGTACCTTCTACCTGAAGGCAGCAGGGAGATGAGTGTGTGGCCAGGATGGCATGGGTCCTTGATGATACTGCCAGCCTTTTTGAGGCAGCGACTGCGATAGATAACATAAAACAAGTGTGAACGGGTGATCAATGGTTGGCGTGTACTCAGTGGGCCAAAGGGCCTGTTCCACGCTGTTTCTTTCAATCAATCAATACGTTTTTCTTCAGATTTACTAATATCTTGTATTTTGTTGTGGTGTTTCTCATAATTACACCACCCGTCTCCCTGAAATTTGATGTTGAGTGGGAAATTATGAGTTTGCACGTTCAATTCCAAATCCTAGATCACATGCTGCCCACTTTTGCCAGTCAGAGTGCCAACCATTAATCCTCGTTCACTTATTGTTCTGTCTTTGCAGCTAGTCTCTGCATATCTGGTACCTGTTCCCTGACCCCACATGTTCCGACCATAGACACCAGTCTCCAGTATATGCACTCCTTTTTGAAGACTTTTTAATGTCCAAATATATTTTAAATCCACAACATCCACATTAAATCCACTACCGTGTCTAGTTTTCTATACACACAAGGAACCGCAGATGCTTGAATATTGAGCAAAACGAAGTGCTGGAAGAACTCAGCGGTTCAGGGAGCATCTGTGAAGGGACTGGACAGATGACGTCCAGCACTTTCTGTTGTGCTATTTTTTTCTATAGCTTCTTGAAATCATTCAATAATGTTGATCAAGATTTATTTTCATCCTTGAAATTTTTATCCGACCATTCATTATTATATTTTCAATTTAATTTTCTCATTTTAACATGCTTTCCTCTGATGTTAATCTGATTTATGTATAGTTCTCTAAAATCTTTTCAGCTTATTTTTAATCATTATAATTAATAATATTAGGTGATTGGCTTAC
Organism: Malacoraja senta; assembly: GCA_038087875.1. Lineage (NCBI taxonomy): Eukaryota > Metazoa > Chordata > Chondrichthyes > Rajiformes > Rajidae > Malacoraja > Malacoraja senta. The sequence goes on from CM075979.1 coordinate 25,182,761, forward strand.
CTGCCTGTTATTACTTTATTGGTACCCCTGTGATCTGTTTTCTGATTCTTAATCTGACGTTCATCCTGAACGATGGATCAACATTGAATAGTTCATCTCTCATCTCTCTTCAATGACTCATAGTTTTTTTTCAATGCAACAACGGTTTTCCACTGCCACTCAATATTGACACGAGGAATTGCAGGTTCTAGTTTACAAAAAAAGACACAAAGTGCTGGAGTAACTCAGCGGGCTAGGCGGCATCTGTGGAGAACATGGATAGGTGACGCCTGAAGAAAGGTCTGAAGAAGGGTCTCAACCCAAAACGTCACTTATTCCTTTTCTCCAGAGATGCTGCCTGACCCGCTGAGTTACTCCAACACTTTGTGTCTATCTTTGGTTTAAAACCAGCATCTGCAGTTCCTTCCTACAGACTTCTCTGAAGATATGTTTGTGCTGGGACACTAGGCCAAAGGGCACATTCCTATATTGTATCTCTAAATTAAAAATTAAAACGAGACTCTTCATAGGGTTGGATGCCGAACTTAGAAACTAAAGAACTGTAGAAAAAATTAGCAAAGCAACAGCTAAGTGCTGAGGGAACTCAGCAACTCAGAGTTATCTTCAGCGAAGTCTCCTGTTTATGAAATGCATCCAAGCAATTGAGCTAATCTGATAAAACAAATTGCTGCCACACATTAACTTCCATGTGTACGTTGAACAATCTAAACAGCATCCCTCACTACCAACCCTTCCTCACCCATGCCACTTCCTTCTTCTTCTTGCATATGGCGTGCACAGCCTAAAGTTGTAGGACAACTTGTTCTATTTGATCTTATTTGATTGTGCACGCCGGGTTGATTGCATTCGTCGAAACAGGGCGGATCACGTCAAGTTTGCAATCTTCCACCTCATGCCACTTCCTGAGAGGTCTGAAGAAGGGTCTCGACCCCAAACGTCACATTTTCCTTCGCTTCATGGATGCTGCCACACCTGCTGTTTCTCCAGCATTTTTATCTATTCAATTTTTCCAGCATCTGCAGTTCCTTCTTAAACGCTTCAGTTTAGTTTATCACTTTAGTTTATTGTCACGTGTACTGAGGTACAGTGAAAAGCTTTGGTTTTTGTTGCATGCTAACCAATCAGCGGAAAGACACATGATAAGGGAATAACGTTTAGTGCAAAGTAAAGCTAGCAAAGTACTATCAAAGAAGATAGTCCGAGGATCACCAATGAGTAGACAGCAAAGATCCTAGACTGGACAGTAGCTCAACACTGCTCTCTGCTTGTGGTGGGATGGGTCCTTTCACCCAGGCGCCGCAAAGGCTGACGGGATCTGTAGTTTCAGTGCTCGGGGAGGGGCGGAGTGACATTATTCGCTGGCGAAATTTAAACTCCGAATTGTTCAGACATTTAAAATAAATGCGCAGCACGGCGATCTTTGAATACGCATCGGAAAAATAAAGAGGATTTAAAGGGGACGAATGGAAGACTACAAGTCCCAGAAGGCAGTGGGGGGCGTCAGGTGACTTCCTTGGTGGAGACGTGGCCCGAGAGCGAAGATGGTGAGAGGCGGGGGCAGGGGCGGGAGAGGAGAGGAGAGGAGAGGAGAGGAGAGGAGAGGAGAGGAGAGGAGAGGAGAGGAGAGGAGAGGAGAGGAGAGGGACCAGCAGTGGCGGGGTGGGAGTAGGCAGTGGTCGGAGGGAGGGCAAGATCGGACCGGATCGGGGCCCTGAGCGTCGGGGACGCGGGCACGACTGCATGGGTGTCGGACAACCGGCCGGGCCAATCGTCCCGCTGCAGGAGGGGGGCGGCTCTGGCGGAGGCCGGCGAGGTGGGACTGGGTCAGTACCCGTGGCTGGGTGGTGCGGGACCGGGACTGGGCCCGCGGTGTAGAGGGAGCAGGGACAGAGAATGAGCGAGCGGTTGGTGTGGACAGACTTGTGACGGTAGAGCTACAGGGCAACACAACACTCATACAGAGCCAGGTGCTAGTTCAATTTCCCTGTCCCTCACCCTTATCCATTGACCTGCTTTGCCAGGACTCATTGGTGCCACGTTAAAATACCACCTAGATATATCAAAACCCTTAACTCTCACAGTTTTACAATTCAGTTCAATGTCCCATGTGTGAATCAAAGTTGTGACCGTCTGGAACGGAGTAGTCTTGACCAAATGCAACTCTATCATTGAGCAGGTTATTGGTACCAAATGTTAATACAGTATTGTCACTGGCATCTTCCATCACTTGATTGACAGTGATGCAGCTGGCAGAGCTGCTGCCTCACAGCGCTAGTCACTGATTCGATCCTGGCCTTCGGTGTTCTCTGAGTGGTGTTTGCACGTTCTCCCTGTGACCGCAAGTGTTTCCTCTGTGTGCTCCAGTTTCCTCCCATATCGAAATGATGTGTGGATTTGTAGGTTGATTGGCCTCTAATTTCCTCCCACTGTGTTGGATGGGATGTGGATAGGATTTGTTTGGCTAATGAGTCTCAAAATGTCACATATCCATTTTCTCCAAAGAATCTGCATGACTCGCTGAGTTACTTCAACATTTTGTGTCTATCTTTGGGATAAAGCAGCATCAGCAGTTCATTTTTATTGCATTGTTGCTACGGAAAGGAGTGTTGGCCTTGTTCTTCAAGTTAAACCAGCTTGTTTGGCTAATAGACTGTTTTGAACTTTGCCACTGTTCAGAAAAATGTTCTGTTATTCAGAGTAGTTGAACATTGATCTTTATTGATCCAACTTCCATCCGGCACTCAAATACACCTGGACCATTTCCGACACTTCCCTACCATTCCTTGACCTCACTATCTCCATCGCAGGTGATAGACTTCATACCGACATCCACTACAAACCAACCGACTCCCATGGCTATCTGGACTACACTTCTTCCCACCCTGCTTCCTGTAAGGACTCCATCCCCCACTCTCAATTCCTCCGTCTACGCCGCATCTGCTCCCAGGATGAGGCATTCCACACCAGGGCATCCGAAATGTCCTAATTCTTCAGGGAACGGGGGTTCCCCTCCTCCACCATAGATGAGGCTCGCACCAGGGTCTCTGCCATACCCCGCAACACTGCTCTCTCTCCCCATTCCCCCACACAACAAGGGCAGAGTCCCCCTAGACCTCACCTTTCATCCCACCAGCTGTCACATACAACAAGTGATCCTCCGTCAGTTTCGCCACCTCCAACGTGACCCCACCACTCGCCACATCTTCCCATCTCCCCCCATGTCTGCCTTCCGCAAAGACCGCTCCCTCCGTAACTCCCTTGTCAATTCTTCCCTTCCCTCCCATACCACCCCCTCCCCGGGTACTTTCCCTTGCAACCGCAAGAGATGCAACACTTGTCCCTTCACCTCCCCCCTCGATTCCATTCAAGGACCCAAGCAGTCGTTCCAGGTGCGACAGAGGTTCACCTGCATCTCCTCCAACCTCATCTATTGCATCCGCTGCTCTAGATGTCAGCTGATCTACATCGGTGAGACCAAGCGGAGGCTTGGCGATCGTTTCGCCGAACACCTCCGGTCGGGCCGACATAAACTACCTGACCTCCCGGTGGCTCATCACTTCAACTCCCCCTCCCATTCCGTATCTGACCTCTCTGTCCTGGGTCTCCTCCATGGCCACAGCGAGCAACACCGGAAATTGGAGGAAATGCACCTCATATTCCGCTTGGGCAGTCTACATCCTGGGGGCATGAACATTGAATTCTCCCAACTCTGCTAGCCCTTGCTGTCCCCTCCCCTTCATCAGCCCTCTGGTTGTCTCCTCCCATCCCCCAGCCCTCGGGCTCCTCCTCCGCCTTTTTCCCTTTTTTTCTTTCTTCTCCCCACCCCCTATCAGTCTGAAGAAGGGTTTTGGCCCGAAGCGTTGCCTATTTCCTTCGCTCCATAGATGCTGCTGCACCCGCTGAGTTTCTCCAGCTTTTTTGTGTACCATTGATCTTTATTATTTCATTCCTGTGTTACAGTGTGCCAAACTTATTTTTAAAAGTGTATTCCTTTATCTTGCAGCATGTTGATTATTCAGTCATTTTGAACAGAATATTTGATTTTACCTCTTCCCATCATTAATTTTGGAGAACTAGTTTTGATGGATGGATTTTTAAAAGGCTATTTGTGCAAAGTCTTGTACATTATTGGAGCCTTTTAAAAATGCCTGCTCCCAGTTTTGGAGTGGGGACGGGGCAACAAGTTTGGGTGCTAATGACTCAATCTCCTCCTTGTTTGGCATTAGACTAAATATCATATCTCCAGCATGTTCTTTGTGTTGTTTATCATCACTGAGGATACAAATAATTCTATTGAGTATGAAATTAGTTGTTCAGGTTAAACAAGACATCTTTTTAGAAACCAGGAACTGCAGATGCTGGTTTACAGAGGAAGGCACAGAGTGCTTGTGTAGCTTAGTGGGACAGGCCACATTTCTGGAGAACAAGGACTGGTGATGTTTTGGGTCGGGACCTTCTTTCAGATCGATTGGATACCTTTTAGTTTAGAGATACAGACTGGAATAGGCTCTTTAGCCGACCAAGTCCATGCTGACCATTAATCAACTGTTCACACTGGTTCTATGTTATCCCACGCTCTCATCCACTCCCAACGCACTTGGAAACAATTTACAGAGCCAAATAACCTACAAACCCTCACATCTTTGGGATGTAGAAGAAAACCAGAGCATCCGGAGGAAACTCACGCGGTCACAAGGAGAATGGGCAAACTTCACACAGACAGCACTCAAGGTCAGGATCGAACCTGGGTTTCAAGTGCTGTGAGGCAGCAGCTCTACCAGCTACAACACTGTGTCCCCTGTGCACATATATTGCATGACCTTTCAGAAATGGGTAAATTATACCATGGTACTGAAACCTAAATGTTATGTAACAAGACTTGCTGACCCCTGCAGCAGGTTCAAGTGTCTGGTCCAAATGGTTAGGGGCCAGCAGGCACGGGTCAAGTTGGCATGTTGGATCCAAAAATGAGACGCACGACTTTGGATGCTGGAGGAACCCAGCGGGTCGCGCAGCATCCGTCAAAAGAAAGGAACTGGACATTTCCGATTGAAACCCTGCATCATGACTGGGAGTGGAGAGGGAAGATGGCCAGTATATAGAGGGGAGTGAGAGGGTGATAGGTGGAAAGTGAAGTGTCAAGAGTGTTTTATTGTTAGATGTACTGAAATGGAACAATGAAATCCTTACATGCAGCCGCACAATAATTATGTAAACATAGGACTCGGTAGATACGAGTCAAGTCAAGTTTTATTCGTCACTTGCACATAAAGTGCAGTGAAATGAATAAACGAGAGGGATGCGGACGGAGGGGCAAATGGAGCTAGGTGGAGTTGGGAGACTCATCGTGGAACCAGACAAGGGGACTAAATAAAAAGAAAGGGGCAGATGGAGCCAGTGTATGAGAGGATGGAGATGGAGGCTGGGGGGTTAATGAGTGCTGGAGCCTGATGGGAAGGAAGACCATCCCGATCACCTATTTGCATTCCCCCACACACCCTGTCCTTTGGTGTGGCAGTGGCCTTCTCCATTGCCACAACATAGTTTACCCAATGCAAACTCAAGAATTATACTCCGGTGATCTACAGCCCATTGGTATGACATTTAATTTCCCAATCCAGATAAACAACATCCCCTTTTTTTTTGGATCCATTATTCTTCCCATTTCTATACTTCCCCACCCCGCCACTACCCCCTCTTTATTCCCTTTTTTTTTTAAAGAGAGTGCTGGAGTAACTCGGTGGGTCAGGCCCATCTCTGGAGGACATGGATAGCTGACGCTTCAGGTCAGGATCCCTCTTCAGGCCCTGTCTCCTCTCCCTCTTCACTTTATTCCAGCTACCTTCCCTCGCTGCTCCCGATGGAGGGTCTGCACCTGAAAACAGAATTCCTTTCCCTCCATACATGCTGTCCGACCCACAAATTTTCACCTCCAGTTTGTTTTTTGGATCCAATATTGGCTTGGCAAAGGAAGCAGGAAGCTGATTTTGAAATCTTGTGCTGCTCTTGAAGTCTGTTGGAAATTTCTTTGGAACCTTTTGCTGCGCTGTTTGATCTTATCAAAATAATCCACCTGCATGTCTGTTATGCTTTATTTTTGACAAAATACAAAATCCTTTGTAGTGTGAGACTTTGTAGAATATCCCCTTCACTTCAGCTTCATTATCTTTTTGAAGAAAATATGCAATTAGCAGCTCTTGTAATGTAAAGCACGGTCTCCCATGCAGACTCCATGCTAAAATGTAGCCAACATTCAGTACCAGGCAGCACAGGCAAAGTTTAAAGATGTGTGGAGTGGTTTTTTTTTAATACAGAGTGGTGGGTGCCTGGAATGTGCTTCCAGAGGTGGGGGTGGAGGCAGATACATGAGTTGCCTTTAGCGGGCTATTAGATAAGAAATAGATATGGAGGGATATGGATGATGTGCAGGCAGATAAGAGCTTGGCATTGGCATCATGTTTGGCAGAGACATTGTGGCTAAAGGGCCTGTCCTTGTGCTGTACTGTTCTCTCTGTTCTGCAGAATTTCAATCATCATTCCGGATAGCTGAGAATTGTTCACACTTTTAGGCTTCAGTCTCGCATGCTGTCAGTAACTTAACAATCATTAACGATGTCAGCCAGTGTCAGCCAGTGTCAGCTAGGGATAGTACTGAGTGGGACCCTGTAGAAAGTGCACCTGGCTATCAGCTGTCAATAGTGTTGGGTCTGGCTGGAATGTATTACTTGGAGAAATGAGGAACTGCAGATGCTGGTTTACACAAAACAACCACAAAGTGCTGGAGTAACTCGGCGGGTCAAGCAACATCTCTGGAGAACATGAATAGGTGATGCATAGGAAGGAACTGCAGATGCTGGTTTATACCAAAGATAGATAGAAAATGCTGGAGTAACTGAGCAGGTCAGGCAGCACCTCCGGAGAAAAGGTATAGGTGAAGTCTGCAGAATAGTTCTGACCTGAAATGTCACCTATTCCTTTTCTTCAGAGATGCCGCCTGACCTGCTGTGTTACTCCAGCATTTTCTGTCTATCTTATGGATAGGTGATGTTTCGGGTTACTCAGTCCAGAGACCTGTTCGCCATCAGCCTTGTGTGTGAATATGGACACCCTTTTTGTTGTATGGTCTTTCACCTGGACAAGCAGAAGCTCCAGTATGTTTTGTCTACCTCTACTGTGGAAAGTTAATCACGATGACAATTGTTTTCCTCAGGAGCTTGAGGCAATGATCCGATACACCAGCCCGGTCAATCCTGCTGTCTTCCCACATTTGACCGTGGTCCTCCTAGCAATTGGGATGTTCTTCACCGCCTGGTTCTTTGTGTATCCTTTCCCATTGTGATTGTTTAAAGACTATTTTGGATTCTGATCAATGTGAAGGGTTCACGTAGTCACTTTCAGTGTTAGCAAGGAGTTTGGTTCTAACTTGGTGCACTGTGTTGAAAATGTATCTGCTACAATCTTTTTGGTCATTGATCCTTCGAACCGGCTTTTATAGGTTATGTTGACGTTAATAGTAATGGATAAAGCAGTTTAGTTGCATTCCCATGCACAGTGGTGCAGCAGGTAGAGCTGCTGCCTCTCTGCACAAGAGATGGGTTTGATCCTGACCACTGATGCTGCCTGTGTGGAGTTTGTAAGTTCTCCCTGTGACCGTGTGGGTTTCCTCCACATCCCAAAGACATGCGGGTTTGCAGGTTCATTGGCCTATGTAAATTATTCCTAGTGTGTAGAGAGTGGATGAGAAAGTGCGATAATGTAGAACTAGTGTAAACGGGTGATCATTGGTCAGCGTGGACTCTGTGAGCCGAAGGACCTTAACTAACAAACTTAATAATTGGCACAACTTAATTCTTGCAGCTATTATTAGAACAGTTTTGAAATGTTTTGACATAATAAAAACATTTGAAAGTTTTGTAACTTGTAAAGGCTTTATGTCACACTGGTCCTTAGCAGCTTGGTCTACAGAAAGAGATATAGATGGAGAAAGATGGGTCAGATTCCTTTGATTCCTATTTGCAGTGCTTGTCCCCATTAGATGGGAGTCATTCAGTAGGTCAGGCAGCATCAAAGAAAGGAATGTACAGAAGACGTTTTGGGTCGAGACAAATTGTAATGGGGAGAGAAAGTTGGAGAAGCATTTTTCCATTCTTTCTTTTCCAGCTTCTTTCCTCCTACAACAATCAGTCTGTGGAAGGGTCTCAACCCAAAATGTCTCCCTTCCATTACCCCAACAGATGCTGCCTGACCTGCTGAGTTACTCCAGCGCCATGCGTTTTGTCAGTATTGCATCTAGCGTTACACAAGGATTTGTATATTGTAGCGGTGCGTGACGGGGAATAGCAAAATTGTGATTCCAGTCTTCAGGAGCGATGATAGAACCTGATGTGGGGACTTTCCAATTCCATGTATGAAATTTTAGATGCGCTCTTCACATAGCACCATTTCAAAGCCAATCATTCCTGACTTAGCGTGTTCTTGGTAGGGAGTCAGTATTTTGCATTTGGATCTTGATACAATTGTTTATCCAATTTTTAATCTTGGGGATACCTATGAAAAGCATGAGACCTTAAACACAGGCCAGCGCCCTGCTCCATCCTTGACCAGCAGAGTCAGTGGATTGCATGTATGGTAGATAGTTTAATTTATTGTTACGTTTACTTTATTGTCACGTGTACCAAGGTACAGTAAAAAGTATTTTTGTTGTGTGCTAACCAGTTAGCGAAAAGACTATACATGATTGCAATTGAGCCGTCCACAGTGTACAGATACAGGATAAAGGGAATAGCGTTTAGTGCAAGATGAAGTCCAATAAAAGATAGTCAAAGGGTCTCCAATGAGATGAATGGTAGGTCAGGACAGCTCTCCAGTTGGTGACAGGACAGTTCCATTGTCTGATAACAGCTGGGAAGAAACTGTCCCTGAATCTGGAGGTGTGCATTTTCACACTTCTATACCTCTTGCCTGATGGGAGAGGGAAGATGAGGGAATGTCTGGGGTGAAACTCGTCCTTAGTTATATTGGTTTAAATCAGGATAATTCTTGAGGTTAGTGTCAGATTTCCTTGTGCATGTCATAGCTTCTAACAATGTACTTCAAAACACTACAGAGAAACTGTGGAAGCCAGATGAAATTCTCAAACACTTTTCCTGAATCATTCCATTAGATATGAAGTCACATCTACCAAGTACACACGGGACATCTACAAAGAGCTGCTGATTTCTCTAGTAGCATCTCTTTTTATGGGATTTGGAGTACTTTTCCTTCTTCTTTGGGTCGGAATCTTTGTATGACGGGAGCTGGGAGTGTGTGGGGAGGTAAGGAAAAGCTGCTGTACCCTTGTTAGCAGTCCAATGTCCTCCCTGCCCTTGCACTGCAAACGCTTGGGTATAAATCAAAAAAGGACACACCAGATAGATGGCACGAGTGTGACACTGCCCTCCAGTGCAGGCAACAAGGGACAGTTGAGATGAGCTTGGGAAGGGAGACAGGTGATTCATTTCCAGTGCTGACAAAGCAATCTAAGGCTGGAAAATGATCTATAATTTTCATTTTCTTTTACCTGTGCTTAATAGGTCATTTTATTTTTATGTTTAAATCTTCCATAATCTTATGTAACCCTCTTACATTCACCCCAGTATCATTGGCCAGTTGTTTTTGCAAGATGCTGCTTCATTATGCTCCTATTTGCCTCTCCTAATTAAAACTCTACACTGATCAAGCCTTAAAGTAGCTCTCCTAATCCTGTGGTGCTTTCCACTTCTCGAGTATCTAGGGTATGATTATCTATATTAAGAGTAGACTGTAGTAACATTACTGTAGTAACTTAGCGGGTCAGGCAGTATCTCTGTAAGACATCGTTGGGCAACGTTTTGGGCTGGGACCTTTCTTCAGACCTGATACATCATCTGACTTGCTGCGTGACATGCTAAGTTTGGTAAACCAGCATCTCCAGTTCCTTGTTTAAGAAGGAACTGCAGATGCTGGAAAATCGAAGGTAGACAAAAATGCTGGAGAAACTCAGCGGGTGAGGCAGCATCTATGGAGCGAAGGAAATAGGCAACGTTTCGGGGGTTTCGACCCGAAATGTTGTCTATTTCCATCGCTCCATAGATGCTGCCTCACCCGCTGAGTTTCTCCAGCATTTTTGTCTATCTCCAGTTCCTTGTTCCTCTGTAATATTTAACTTATTTTGTATCCTGTACAGAACTGCGAGACCATTCCTTCAGGATCTGCTGCATTCACACTGACTTGCTTGTAGTCTCATTGCCTCTGGTTATCACAGAAGCAAAAAGGCCTTCAAGATCTACTGTGTGGCACCTGGAATTTTTATCTAAACCTATTGTACTAACAAAAAAATAAAAGCTTTGTTCACATTTTGTTTTTTACTTTTCAAGTTTATAAAATAAGTTCCTAACTATTCTTGCTTGTTCTAGCTGGTCTGTTATGTGACAGTGGTGTGGAATTTTCGGCAGTCACCCTCAAGTGAACAGGACCTTTACTTGCCTTCCCGTCTCCGGCCATTATCCACCTATCTGCCAATCAACCCCACCCCCCCCCCACCTGTATCTACTTACCCTGCCACCCCCCCCCCCCCCCATTACAATTGGTCTGAAGAAAGGTCCTGAGCCAAAGCTTCACCTGTCCATGTTTTCCAGATTGCTGCCTGAAGGAAGAAAGGGAGCTGTCGGAAGAAAGGGTTGTTATAGACAGCTAAAATTGCAGAATTTAATGTTCGTACCAAGGATGGACGCAAAAGTGCTGGAGGAACTCGGCTGGTCAGGCTGCATCTCTGGAGAAAAAGGATGGGTGATGTTTTGGGTCAGGATCCTTTTTCAGACTTGGGTCCAGTGCCAAAATGTCACCCACCCTCTTTCTGCAGAGATGCTGCCTGACTCACTGAGTTACTCCAGCAGTTTGTCTCTATCTTTGGTATAAACCAGCGTCTGCAGTTCTTTGTTTCTGCTTAATGTTCATACCATTGGGTTGTAAGCTAGGTGGAAGTCTTTCATTATATAAAACTGCAACGGCCGTTTTGAGATTAGAGGGTCCATGAAGTAGAACCAGAGACCTATTTCTCCCCATTGGGTGCTCCCTCAACCTCACCCAGGCACCCTGCCATCCTCATCAAAATGAGCTCCTCAGACCAGGCAGATTACAAGATTTTGGACCTGCCATTGCTGAATTGAGTGAATATATGTTATTTCATATTTTTGAGCCTTCACAATATTTTACTTTTATAATTTCAACTTTTTATTTGGACATCTGGACTTTTTATCTTGGTACTGGTCTTGCATTCTGCCCCATTACAAACTTTACCTCTTATAAAATAAACGCAAGGATGGCGAGTCAATAAAACGTGGACTAGCCAATTGTATAAAATCGAGTAGATCCTGTCGGGAAATTTAAAGGAAGATAGACACAAAAAGCTGGAGTAACTCAGTGGGTCAGGCAGCATTTCTGGAGAAAAGGAATAGGTGACGTTTCAGGTCGAGATCCTTCTTCAGATTGAGGGTCAGGGGAGAGGGAGCTGAGAAATATGAAAAGGTACAGAAGAAATAAAAGAAATGCAAAAAGTCGGATCAAAGCCAGCAATGATGAAGGAAAGGTGGACCCCACAATGGTCCATCGTTGGCTGAGCGGAAAGATGCGTGATACAGACTATTCGCAGGATGACAGTGAAACTAGTAGAACAACATGGGTTACTTGAAATTGGAGAAATCAATATTCATACCAAATTTAAAACGTATGGTTTATCAAAAGTAAATACACAGCGGTGGACCTTGAATAATAATGTTTTATTGTTAAATGCTAGGTAAAAAAAATTATACATATCGATTTGACAACGTTTGAAATTAAAATCAACAAGCGATGTAAAAAAAAAGCACTTAGTGGTGTGTGTTATCTCAACGGTCGACAGTTAAATGTACCATGAGCCACAGGAATGTTTGAGTTAACAATATTTATTGCATATCGACAGCCGAGTACTATTTGGTAAGAGATGAACATAATCAACGGTCGTAATACGTTTCGTCAAAAGTACGAATCCTAATTTGGCAACAGAAGAGATCAAAGAATTAGCCACGTTATGCAACATCGGATTCGATTAATCAGATGGGAGGCGAGATTAACCACAGATTTGTTTAAATCCTTGAAAAGAAGCTTTGTTCTCGCGATGTAACACCACGGGTAATCCAGTACATTACTCCAATTTTCAGACTGAATTTGGCTACAATTAATGCGGGCATGACATTACATCTCAATTGGTTATATTATGATAAAGGGACGTTTTTAAAACGGTAACACGAGAACGGTGCCTTTAAGACACCTGATCATTTTAAAGTGATTTCGAATCAGTCGATTTTAAGATGTTGGGCGTGAGAGAAAGAGAATGGATTTTCACATTTGTGGACGATGCAAGGTTGGCTAAGAATATTATTTCATCCCTGCTGTTGTGACATAGTACTAAAGTTTCATACAATTTCTAACTGGACATACAGATAAACAAGAGCAGTTAGCTGTCAAGACATCAGAACAGAACAATAAATATATTTTCAATAACACAAAGAACCTCAAGTACATTGAAGCTAAAAATAAAAGTAGCAGAAACGTATTTGTAAGCCTCGTTTAGACTTAACCCACCGCAGAATAAAACAAAAATCCTAACATAAAAAAAGCTAATGTACGTACAACGATTAACAAGTGATTGTAAAAATAAAATAAAAATTAGTGCTTTAAGAAATGATTGCAACGGCAATTAAAAATACATAATATTTACAGGGAGCTTTGAGCTATTTTTATTTAGCAATTTATATTTTTTAAGATAGTTATTAAGGTTAAGCAGTGGAATCGTGCCGACTTGTCAGCGTGGCCTGGCCTATTCTTGGGAGTCGATTGACCTCGTATTTGATACAATCCAGTTTTCTAGATTAAAAAAAAAGTATCAACACCCTTAATGTTAATTAATTGTGAGCGTCTCCAGTTTCCTCTTCAATTTTATTCCTCTCCTGAGATTTGATTCTGGACTGGTAACGAAGGGAGGCCATGTGCCCGCTTAGTACCTTGCCCTAGTGTGTTGTGTAGAAACCCAGGTACTGCCAGTAAAACCTACCGCAACATTAAGTGGTGGAGCAAGGGTGGTGATGTGGGGAACAGGCGCCACAAGAGCTTCTCACCAGGAGTCACCTCGATGGGGCCCAGTTCTTGGTGGTGATCTTGTACCGGTGGGCGGCGTGATCACAGTGACACAAGGTCTTGAACCTGTCCTGCCATTCAATGGGACCGGCTGAACAGATCGTTGGAGAACGCAAAGTGATGGAATAACTCAACGGGTCAGGCAGCATCTCTGGAGAACATGGATAGGTGACACTTCGGGTCGGGACCCTTCATCGCAGCGTTAAGTGCTGGAGGCATCGTATAGGTCTTCCATTCAATGGGACAGTGGGGCGAGTCTGAGGAAGAGTTTCGACCCCAAACCTCCCCTATCCACGTCATCCACAGATGCCGCCTGCCCCGCTGATTTGCTCCAGCACATTTTTTGTTCTGCACTAGATTCCAGCATCTGCAGTTCCCTGTGCCTCCATTTTACTGATCAGATCGTTGACCTGACATCCAGTTACTTGCCCGATTCTCACGCATTGAAGCTAAGCCTGCCCGTCTTCAATTGAAGTCTACACAGAAACATCTCCCAGCAGAATCAGCGGGAGGCTGCAACCAGGAATTGGACTCTTGTCTATCGGCCATCCCCTGAGTCAGTGAGAGAGAGCAAGTACTGGACCACTTACTCTCAATGAGAGCTCCTTACTGCCGAGCTGGATTCGAAAGCAATCGAAAGCGCCACCTTATGTTCTCTCATTCCCACACTCAACCAAGTCACTAGCTCCTAGGTAAAGCGAGTTAAAATAAGGATTAACAAATTCTTTGTTACAAACAAAGGAAAGATAAAGACAATCCAGTCTAATTCAGTAACAGTCATATTATATGCACTGGATACAGTATCTCGCGAGCTATTGCATCCCTACTAACAGACATGACCTTGCTTTTAAAATACCATTTACACGAGAGAATATTTACAACAATCATTCCAGACGGCGGTTAAGGTTCAGATATCCCAGATTATCCGGAAATTCGTTCAGACGGAGAGATTTATGGCACATTGGGGAACAAGACGTGGGGTTTATAGGAAGACTCCTATCTTCAAGGGTCAGTAGGCATGCACGCTCGGTGAAGAATCAGTTCCTAATTTCTCCCCCTCCCCTCCCTCGATACTTGAAGTACCTGTTTACTGTTGCGATTGAGGGTGGTGCTAAGTGATTTGGAGTGCTTTCCCTCCGTGGAGTATTCGCTGTGTCGCGTTATACCAGGGCCTCCAACTAAACTTACCCTCTGGCCAACTACAGCAACATTCCTCACTTTCATGGCGGGTTCTGCACTAGCTCGGCAGCCCCGCTGTATCCTTTACAGACCCGTTGCACAAAGATCCGGTCAAAACAGCTTCATGTCCGTGTCCCACAGCTAAAAGCGGCCGTCACACATAGTCCGTATATTGACACATTATGATACAACTTTATTTTACAACACTTTGAGCCTATTCTTTAAAGTGGTATTTTAAACATGTTCAAAGTTTAGAGATACAACAGGAAAACAGGTCCTTCGGCCCACTGAATCCATGTCGATCACCGATCACCTATTCATACTAGTTCTATGTTATCCCACTTTCTCTTCCACTAAATCAGCGTGCCTGCATGAATTACCATTCCCATTGCATTTTAATCTCACAATTAGCAAAGTAGCCCCTTTTCAGGAGGTAAGGTTTGTCGGCTAGCGTGTTACATTTTAATCTCTCAATTAGCAAAAAAAAGTCTTCTTGAGCTGGAACTTTCTATGATCCTATAACCTGCTCCAATGCTGGCTAATGTAAGTCCACTTGCAATACAATTTAGGGAAAGTACAGGACAGTTAGGAGAACTATTGTCAGCCACGATCCAGTTAGATTTAGACTTTAGAGATACAGCATGGAAACAGGCCCTTCGGCCTAGTGAGTCCGCGCCGACCATCGATCACCCTTCACACTAGCACTATCTTGGGGTGGGAGATTGCAACCTTCCCTGTTTCGAACAATGCAATCAACCTGAAGGTACACAAAAATGCTGGAGAAACTCAGCGGGTGCAGCAGCATCTATGGAGCGAAGGAAATAGGCAACGTTTCGGGCCGAAACCCTTCTTCAGACTGATGGGGGGTGGGGAGAAGAAAGGAAAAAGGCGGAGGATGAGCCCGAGGGGTGGGAGGAGACAGCCCGAGGGTTGAGGAAGGGGAGGAGACAGCAAGGGCTAGCAAAATTGGGAGAATTCAATGTTCATGCCCCCAGGATGTAGACTGCCCAATGTGCATTTCCTCCAATTTCCGGTGTTGCTCGCTCTAGCCATGGAGGAGACCCAGGACAGAGAGGTCGGATAATGAATGGGAGGGGCAGTTGAAGTGCTGATCCACCGGGAGGTTAGGTTGGTTATTGCGGACCGAGCGGAGGTGTTCGGCGAAACGATCGCCAAGCCTCCGCTTGGTCTCACCGATGTAGATGTAGAGCAGCGGATGCAATAGATGAGGTTGGAGGAGATGCAGGTGAACCTCTGTCGCACCTCCGCCTTTTTCCTTTCTTCTCCCCACCCCCAATCAGTCTGAAGAAGGGTTTCGGCCCAAAACGTTGCCTATTTCCTTCGCTCCATAGATGCTGCTGCACCCGCTGAGTTTCTCCAGCATTTTTGTGTACCTTCGATTTTCCAGCATCTGCAGTTCCTTCTTAAAAGCATAGTATCCTTGGTATTTGTACATCGCTGAAACACTGTAGGGGAGGGTGTAACCCATACAATGATACTGCACAAGGTATATAGTGGGAGCAACATGGGTAAGATCAGAAATTTCATCAGACAAAAGGGCACAAAGTGCTGGTCGTCAGGTCAGGCAGCATCTCTGGAGAACATGGATTAGTGATGTTTCTGGTGGAGACCCTCCTGAAGAAGCATCTTGACCTGAAACATCATCTATCCGTGTTCTCCAGAGATGCTGCCTGACCTGATGAGTTACACCTGCACTATGAGCCCTTTTGTGTATTAACCAGCACCAGACAGTGCTGATTTTGTTTAGCACAAGGGCCGGAGGGTGATCAGAAGGTGTTTCACTGCCAGAATAAATCAGCATTTCAATGAAGGTTAGGATATATCTGAATTCATAGAGGAATGATTTCCAACAGCTAGATCCTTCTCTAAATCTAGCGCTAAAATACTTGAGGGATATTTGCCCAGAGTAAGATTGTAAACATTTGTTTTGGAGTGTTTCAACATTATAGTTTATAACCAAGGCGAGGAATATTTTGAGAATAAAGTTCCCCTAACCTGTTCAATAAGATACCTCAGCCCCAACCTTGGGAGTGTTCTCTACAGCCATCCAGTAAAATATTCCTTTAGCTGACAGAATCATTCTGTAACTAGTTAGCAATGATAGGAGGCAATCTTGTGCTGTGTTTATTAAGCCCTTATATTTCAATTACCCAATCTTGCTACAAGTCAAACTGTTCCAGCCAGTAGGTTAAGACTATCATTTAATCAGTTTGAAACTGGTTACTTGAGGCAAAATATTAGGTGTAACTCCTTTCTGCCATCCAGTTCCTAATTTGATTGATCTTTCGTTGAGTATTGAACCCCCATAATATTAGCAAAGTGCTGAATGAGATGTATTTTATGAGATCCACTTTCCTTGCAGATTCTGAACCCCCAACATTTTCAATCTCTACATTTGAGGTGGGTTTCTATCCAGGAATTTAATACAATTAGTTTCTTTTTTGCTGTATTTTTAAGGCAATATACTGGAAATAATTATGTTCAATGACATACTCAAATGAGTGATGTAATATAAAATAGAGGTTTGAAGCTCACAATACACACCACAGGATCAATGCATTACAATTGTAATATAATCAATTTTATATAATGCTCCAAATGTTACAGTGTGCCAGCACCTTCAGAGACGGATGTGGCAGTGGTCAACTTACTAGATGCAAGCATGAAAGCATTTAAATGATCTCACCTTTTATCCTTTGTAACCAAAAGTATTTGGGTTTTTTCCTGATGAATAGATTAGCAGTTGGTTCAGACATTTTCCACTATCTCCATTAATCTAGTTGCTGGCCAGGTGTAAGATTATCACTCAGTGTTGTACAAATGTATCAGTTTACTCATGTCCAGAAAGGATCAGTTTATCTGATTCCATTGTTTTGCATTGATTGATAACATGTATCTATCCCATTGCGTAACATGCATCTATTGCATTGATAACATCTACGTCCCCATGAATGTGCCAACATTGATACTATCCTTTTGTCCAGTTCCCCCTCATCAGCATCTCCCCGAGGTGCTGAATCTTGTTGAATTTCATTGCTCCTGAAACAAATAACCACCCCAGTAGTATAGTCAAGCGAGAATTGTTCACATGAGTACCATTTTACCACAGAAAGTGCTGTGACCCATTATAATCCTGTCCACACATGGATTTTGGAAAAGCGAGCAGCATTAGCAACATTTGACTGACATTTTCCGCTTCCCTTGTGCAGGGTAAATATAGTGTCCCGTATGCAGCTACAGCAGGCAGCTACAATAGGAACAGTTTTTACCAACAAAATGTGGAATGTCTAAATTCTATGTGATTGTTGCACCGAGGAATGTTAATGAAGACATCACCTGGTTACGAATGTCTCAGCATTGTTAATCCTATTTATTGCATAGCTGGGAACATTTGGTTTTAATGCTGCAGTCCTAATCTTAAACTCAAAACCCACACAAACTCGACTCATATGGTCTGAGCCATCATTTGCTGGCTTTAAAAAAAAAATGAATGGTGCCTTTTACAATAGTTTGTCCCGCACAGAAAATGCAACCCCAAAATTTGTTTGTAGGAAAGAGAACATTTCCCTCTCCGCCTCCACCCCCCCCTCCCACCTCTCTTTCTTTCATTGTTTTCTCTTTTCTTCATCCCACCCCAGCCCCGTCCCTCACTCAAAGTGTAAAGGTTCCCGATCCAGCAGGAAGTGGTAAGTGCAGGCTGTAGATACATGGTGTGTGGCACAACTTCTCAATCACACCGATGTCTCCTTTGGTCAGACTGAGCAGTACATTGTCCTGGACCAGGAAAGGTTCCTCATTGACGATGGAGCTTCTGTAGAGGAATACAAGTAGTTTCTCTCACCGTGGAACCCCCCTTCCTGCTCAATTGCAGATTCGATAGAAATGGAAGCTGTACTGTGTGAAGGAATCTCCCATGGATGTGCTCTCGCTTCTGCATGTAGCCTGGTTCTGCAAAGAGGAGATAATAATCCTGTATGCATGCCCTGCTCAATACAATTGTACCAATATGCAAGAAATACTCACACACAGAGATGCTGAGTAACTCCACCACTTTGCGTATTTTCTTTGTGTACCAGCATCTGCAGTTCCTTGTGTCTATGTGACATCAAGTCACACCAATATTCACGAATACTCACACACACAAATAGCAGGAAGCATGTTGTGCATAGAGGCACATGCAGCTGACATTGTACCTGATGAGGTTTAGTTTAGTTTAGAGATGCAGCATGGAAACAGGCCCTTTGGCCCACTGAGTCCGAGCCGACCATTGACTCTTGTACACTATCCTTCACACAATTTTTTAACCAAAGCCAATTAACCTCCAAATCTGAATGTCTTTGGAGTGTGGAAGGAAACCAGAACACCTGGAGAAAACCCATGTGGTCATGGGGAGAACGTACAAACTCCATACGGATAGCACCCATAGTCAGGATCGAACCAATGTCTCTGGTGCTGGGAGGCAATTACTGTACCACCGTGTTGCCCTATAGTGGTTCTCCAGTACTTCCCCATGCAATGCCAGGAGATGCATTGAGACAGAGGAGATTAGTTTAACCTGACATCATATAGACAGAAGGAACTGCAGGTGCTGGTATACAAAATAAATTTACAAAGTGCTGGAGTAACTCAGCAGGTCTGGCAGCATCACTGAGAAAAATGGTTGTGATGTTTTGGGTTGTTTTGTACCCGATCCGAAACAGGCCGGGAACGAAATAGCTGTAGAGTTCCTCATTTGGTGACAATTGGCTTTAATATCTCATCTAGAGGGACACGATCTAAAAACTTGAAAGTCACCTATCCATGTTCTCCAGAGATGCTGCATGACCTGCTGAGTTACTCCAGCACTCAGTGTCTAATCTTGACATCATTTGGCACAGACAAAGTGCCTGTTCCTGTGCTGTACTGTAACTAAAGTGCCCTCCATAATGTTTGGGACAAAGACCCATCATTTATTTATTTGCCTTTGTACTCCACAATTTGAGATTTGTAATAGAAAAAATCACATGTGGTTAAACTGTACATTGTCAGATTTACAATAAAGACCATTTTTATACATTTTGGTTTCACCATGTAGAAATTACAGCAGTGTTTATACATAGCCCCCCATTTCAGGGCACCATAATGATTGGAACACAGCAATGCCATGTAAATGAACGTAGTCATGTTTAGTATTTTGTTGCACAGAAGTCTGCGATTCATGGACATCACCAGTTGCTGGGTGTCTTCTCTGGTGATGCTCTGCCAGGTCTGTATTGCAGCCATCTTTAGCTTATGCTTGTTTTGGGGGCTAGTACCCTTCAGTTTTCTCTTCAGCTTATAAAAGGCATGCTCAATTGGGTTCAGATCGGGTGATTGTCTTGGCCACTCAAGAATTGACCATTTTTTAGCTTTGAAAAACTTCTTTGTTGCTTCACCAGTATGTTTGGGATCATTGTCTTGCTGTCCGGCCAATGAGTTTTGAGGCATTTGTTTGAATTTGAGCAGATAGGATGTGTCTATACACTTCAGAATTCATTATGCTACTACCATCAGCAGTTGTATCATCAATGAAGATGTGAGCCAGTACCTTCAGCAGCCGTACATGCCCAGGCCATAACACCCCCACCACCGTGTTTCACAGATGAGGTGGTATGCTTTGGATTTTGGGCAGTTGCTTCTCTCCTCCATACTTTGCTCTTGCCATCACGCTGATATAAGTTAATCTTCGTCTCATCTGTCCACAAGACCTTTTTCCAGAACTGTGGTTGCTCTTTTAAGTGCTTCTTGGCAAACTGTAACCTAGCCATCTTATTTTTGCTGCTAACCAGTGGTTTACATCTTGCAGTGTAGCCTCTGTATTTCTGTTCATGAAGTCGTCTGGGGAAAGTGGTCATTGACAAATCCACACCTGACTCCTGAAGTGTTTCTGATCTGTCGGACAGGTGTTTGGGGATTTTTCTTTATTATAGAGAGAATTCTTCTGTCATCAGCTGCGGAGATATTCCTTGGCCTGCCAGTCCCTTTGTGATTAGTAAGCTCACCAGTGCTCTCTTTCTTCTTAATGATGTTCCAAACTGTTGATTTTGGTAAGCCGATTTGGCTGATGTCTCTAACAGTTTTATTCTTGTTTCTCAGTCTCATAATGGCTTCTTTGACTTTCATTGACACAACTTTGGTCCTCATGTTGATAAACAGCAATAAAAGTTTCCAAATGTGATGGAAAGACTGGAGGAAAGACTAGGTGCTGAGAGCTCTCTTATACCTGCATTAAGGAGGCAATTAAACACATCTGAGCAATGACAAACACCCGTGAGGCCATGTGTCCCAAACATTATGGTGCCCTGAAATGAGGGGGACTATGTATAAACACAGCTGTAATTTCTACATGGTGAAATCAAAATGTATAAAAATGGCCTTTAATAAAATATGACAATGTGTACTTTAACCACATATGATTTTTTTCTATTACAAATCTCAAATTGTGGAGTATAGAGGCAAATAAATAAATGATGGGTCTTTGTCCCAAACATTATTGAGGGCACTGTATCTATCCATTAACTATATAATTTCCCCTGAAGCTCCTAATATTCTTTCCAGGTGAAGACATAATATATTTATTTCATCTTAGTCAGCATTGGCAACAAAATTTGGATCCCTCCACCACGTACATACAGCAGATTGGGTGACACTTATGCAGAAGGCTTTCACACTGTTCATGTCACCCTGTCGATTTAATTCTCATTCCCATTCTCATTTTATCTAAGTAAGTTACGGCTCCTGTGTTTTCTAACGGAGCTCTAGGTGAGTTCGAGGAACAGCACCTCAGTTTTCATCTGGACCCACTGCAGCTTTTCAGACTCTGTGTTGCTGTGTTTAACAATTGTGGATAATAGTGTTTATATTTCAATATGCATCTCATTCATCTTTTAGTTACTTGTCCCATTACCCCCTACATTTGGCATGTAATAGTGTTCATATTATTAACTCCTGCCTTCTGTCCTACCACTGGCAATCGTTTTTTTTTTTTTTTGCTGTCCTTCTCCCATTTTCTGTATAATTTTATTTTGGATCCTTTTTCAATTCTGATAATTGATCATTGACTAGATGCACTTATACTGTTTCCCTCTCTACAGGTGCTGCCTGACCCGCTGAGTGTTTCCATCATTTTCTATTTTCATACAGATGGCCAACACCTAGAATATTTATTTCTCTCAAGATGGGTCACAAACCGAAACATCCATTCCCTCCACAGATGCTGCCTGACCCGCTGAGTTCCACAAACATTTTGTGTTTCAATCTGAAATATTTTGCTTTCATGTTGTGACCCTGCTAGAGTTTTACATTCAGAGTCATTGGGAGTAGGGATTGTATGATTTATAAATATTATCTAACACAAATTCAGCTTCTGCCTTTACAGAGGATGAACACAAAGTGTTGGAGTAACTCAGCACATCAGGCAGCATCTCTGGAGAAAAGGAATAGGTGACGTTTTGGGTTGGAGCCCTTCTTCAGACTCATCCCTTTACAGATACTGTCTAACCTATTGAATATTTCCAGCATTGTCTGTTATTTTATCCAGTGGTGTCATAGAGTCACACTGCATGGAAACAGGCCCTTAGGCCCCACCTGTCCTTGCAATAACCCCTGACACTTGTGAGTCCCTTGATTTAGTCATTTCATTTACGGGTGTTCAAGAGCATCACAAGGGGGGACAAGGAACTAATGGAAACAGAGCCGTTAGTTCTTTTAAGCTGGTGCTCAATTTATTCTCGAAACTCTGAAGGAAATTGTACACTGGACAAATTTACAAAAGATTGTTAATTCTTTTGGCTTTTGAAAATATAACATATTCAGCAAGTTAGTAATATTATCAAGAATCCCTTTTGATTGGATTAAAGATTGTAAACGCCCCTTGGACTGTTTTAATGTCAGGTTCACAATACTCACTGGAGCACCCACTTGGAAGTGATAGGTGACGTCATAGTAGGGCCCGACCAGCAGTGGCCAGTTATGTGTTGTTCCCTGCAGTAGAAAGAGATGGTAAATACGATGGAAACACAATAGGCTGCAATCTTGAGCAAAACACAAAGTGCTGGAGTAACTCAGCAGGTCAGGCAGCATCTGTGGACAGTTGGCGTTTCGGTTTGGGACCCTTCTTCAGACTGCATAGGCGATGTTTTGAGTCAGAACACTTAGACTGGATAGGTGGCATTTTAGGTCGGGACACTGCTTCAGACTGGGTAACGTTTTTGGTTAGGACCCAAAATGTCACCTGTCCATTCCTACCACAGATGGTGTCTGACCCGCTGAGTTCCTCCAGCACTTTGTGTTTCACTCATGGTAAATACAATGTTAACCCACATATGATTTCAAACTTTACTTTTCTCTTTTGTATCGTATCAAATTCAGTGTTTATTGATCAGATTATGGAATCATTTTCATACAATTGGCCTTTGTTACCATGAAACAATATGTGACAATAATAAACCTAAACGTATTTAATAAAAACTGCAAGCTGATGCAAACCTGTAGCTTTTCAGTGTTATTGGTGTTAAAATGCTAACAAAATGCAGACTATACATTCCATGGGAGTAATTTGTCCAATACTTCAACATTATTAATGATATTATTGCAGAGTTGATTACACTGCCTTGTAAGCTGATAGTGCTGACAGGATATATAGAAAAGATTAAGCTAAGGGAACAACATAATAGAAACAAGAGATAGACACAAAAAGCTGGATTAACTCAGCGGGAAAGGAGAGAACGAATGGGACGTTTTGGGTCGAGACCCTTCTTCAGAGCCTTTTGGATCTCGACTTGAAACGCCAAACATTCCTCCTCTACAGAGAAGCTGCCTGTCCCGCTGTGTTACTCCAGCTTTTTGTGTCTAAATTTAGTTTAATCTAGCATCTGCAGTTCCTTCCTACACAATAGAAACAGAGCATTTCCTGAGTCCTGGATGAGATATTTCCCAGCGATGGTGTTCCAGAGTGAAGATCCTTAATGATAACAGCACACTCAGGACTGATGGTACTCAATTCTGGGATGCAAAATCCCAGGAAGTTGGAGCCAGGTCCATGCATTCCGTCCCATAGAATCTGGTTATCTTCCTGGTTGGGGCAGAGCGGTGGCACAGCTGGTAGAGCTGCTGCCTCACAACGCCAGAGACCCGGGTTCGATCACGACATCGGCTGCAGTCCACGTGGAATTTACACGTTCTCCATGTGACCGCTTGGGTTTCCTGTTTCTTCCCACACCCCAAAGACATGCTGAATTGTAGGTTCAGTGGACTTTTTATAACCTGCCCCTGGTGTGTAGGGGGTGGATGTGAAAGTGGGATAACACAAAACTAGTGTGAACAGGTCAGTGTGGACTCGCTGGGCTAAAGGACCTGTTTCCATGCTGTATCTTTCAATCAGTCAACATTCAATCCTCCAAAGGAGATAATGTCTGGCCATTCTCCTAGTTGGTAACCCAGAGGAGGTGAAAGTCACATTCTAATATTGAAAACTCTGCAGAAATAGTTGAGGATTCTGGAATTTTCCAAGCAAGGTGTTATTCAGGTTTCTCAAAGAACTCACAATGAGGTGCTCATAAAAGGCTTCACGGTCGAATATCCCAGAAATACCTACCTACCTGAGATAATAGAGTCATAGAGTCATAGAGCGATACAGTGTGGTCCAACTTGCCCACGCTGGCCAACATGTCCCAGCTACACTAATCCAAGTCTAATATGCTTATCATACCAAATTGCGAAAGAAAGAATTTGCAGAGAATTGTAAATGTAGTTTGGTCCTTCAACAAACCAGACTTCCTACCATTGACTCCAACTAAATTTCTTGCTGCCTTGGTAAAATCAAAGACTTGTCACACCTCGGTCATTCCTTCTTCAGGTATAGAAGCTTGAAAGCGCGCACCACCAGACTCAGGAACAGCTTCTTCCCCTCTGTGATCAGGCTTCTGAATGGTCCTTCCATAAGCTAGGGTACTGTCCAATTCATTTCTACCCTATTGAGGACAGTGGACTTTGTCTCTGGAACTAATGCTCTACAATGTTCAGACCTATATTCTGCACTCTGTATCTTACCCTAGTGTACTTAAATTTAACTTGGTTGTATTTATGAATAGTATTATCTGATTTGAATGGATTGCATGCAAAACAATGCTTTTCACTGTATCTCAGTACCCATGACAATAATGAACCCAAACCTAAACTTGATCTCTTGATTAGTTTACTAGTACTAACTGAATGAACAACAGTGTTTTAAAGTCACAGAAAATATGTAATTTAAAAAAGTTAAACACTACTGCTTTCAGCCTTTACCTGGGTCGTTGATATGTCCATTTTCAAGCCAGTATTAGATATAGTCCCACATAAGTTGCCATAGTTAACATTACACAGGTAAACAACGAGAGACGAAGTGGTCCTACAAAGGCAGAAAAAAGGAATCATAGACATACAGTAATGGCTGTACTTTACT
Source organism: Malacoraja senta (assembly GCA_038087875.1). Taxonomy (NCBI): domain Eukaryota; kingdom Metazoa; phylum Chordata; class Chondrichthyes; order Rajiformes; family Rajidae; genus Malacoraja; species Malacoraja senta. The sequence goes on from CM075979.1 coordinate 25,207,614, forward strand.
TCAGAGTTTTGAATCCAGAGTGCAGGAAACCTGCTCTATGTTGCTTCGAGGACTCTGTGAATTAAGACACAAGAGTCTTGTTTCCTTGATGAAGGAATCTGACACAACACGTAATCTAGTGTTGGAGGAACACAGTGGAGGAACTCAGAGGGTTCAACAGTATCTATCGGGAAGTTGGGGGGTGGTGTGGGGTGGGGAGAGGGGGAAGTCATTGTTGGCATTTCGGGTCTACACCCTGCAACAGGACTAATGCAGGATTTTTTAATCTTAAAGGGCAACAATTCCTTCCTTTCCTCTTACAAGTGCTGCTCGACCCACTGTGTTTTGCCAGCAGGTTATTTGTTGCCCTTTACTTTACTGTAGAGATCCAGTGTGGAAACAATCCCTTTGGCCAACCTGCTGACCACCGATTACCCCGTACACTAGCACTATCATACACATTAGGGACAATTTACAAGTTTACCAAAACCGATTAACCTACAAACCCACAGGTCTTTGGAGTGTGGGAAGAAACCGAAGCACCGGGGGAAAACCCACGTGCTCACAGGGAGAACGTGCAAACTTTGGACAGACAGCACCCATAGTCAGGATCCAACCCGGGTCTCTGGCGCTTCACAGAGTGCTGGAGTACTCAGCGGGTCAGGCAGCATCTCTGGAGAACATGGACAGGTCAGGACTCATCGGATCGGTGAAAGGGTCCTGACCTAAAAAATGCCACTTGTCCAAGATGTCCAGAGATACCACCTGTCCAAGATGTCCAGAGATGCTGCTTGACCCGCTGAGTCACTCCAACACTTTGTATCTTCACTTCAGTAAACCAGCATCTGTACTTCCTTGCACTCTATATTAATTCTGAGGCAGTCTCAACCAGTTCTCATTGAACACATACAGGGAAGAATACAAAGTGATTGAGAAGTTCATAAGTTCATAAGTGATAGGAGCAGTATCAGGCCATTTGGCCCATTGAGTCCATTCAGCCATTCAATCATTTATCTTTACCTCTCAACCCCAGTCTCCTGCCTTCTCCCCATAACCCGTGACACCCATACTAATCAAGAATCTGTCGATCTCCGCCTGGTCACAGCACAATCAGCCGTTCCACAGGCAAGATAGCACGTCACTTACTTCATCTGCATCATGATGGTGGTGTCCATGGATGTGGTCTTGCTGACTGGGATTGAGTAGGTATAATTCCCTGAGCTACAGAGGAGAAAAGGATAACAGTGTGTGAGCAGATAGCAGCAGATCCACACTCAACAACCTCACAAACCTACAATTTCCTATAGTGTAATAAAAATAAACTGGAGACACTGGTTTATACCAAAGGTAGACACAAAGTGCGGGAGTAATTCAGCAGGTCAGGCTGCATCTGAAGAACATGAGTAGGTGACGTTTTGGGTCTGTACCATTCTTCAGACTGATTGTAGTGGGTAGTGGGGGGGGGGACTGGAAACTTGGGGCTAGCAACAGATGACCCCAGGCAAGGATGTTGCCCGATAGGTCGATTGTAGGCTAGAGATCTGATAGGCTGATTGTTGGCTAGAGAGTTTCCTATAACTTTGTAGCCCTTTTAGGCATCGATTTAGTAGTTAATTAAGACCACCTCACTGGGGTTTGATGGGTGACTTTTAGTTTAGTTTAAAGATACAGCATGAAAACAGGCCCTTCAGTCCACCGAGTCCATGCCCACTATTGATCACATTAGTTCTAGGTTATCTCACTTTCACATCCACGCCCTACACAATATCACAATTCACCGACTGCTTTATGGTTAAAACAATTTGCTCAGTTTTTATCTGTTATGTGGATTGTAATGTCTCACACAGTTTGGCTGAAAATGTCTGTTTTCTATGCCCCTGTAAGACATTGGTAAATAGATTTAGGGTGAGGGGGGGAAAGATTTAGTAGGAACCTGAGGGGCATTTTTTTTACTCAATGGGTGGTGGGTAAATGGAATGAGCTGCCAGAGGAGGTAGTAGAGGCAGGTACTGTCATATTGTTTATATAACATTTGGACGGGTACGTGGATGAGTTCAGAGGGATATGGGCCAAACGTAGGCCGGTGGGACTAGTGTAGATGGGGCATGCTGGTTGGCATGGGCAGGTTGGGCCGAATGGCCTGTTTCCACTGTGATATAACTATAACCAGTTTGCTTTTCGTGATATCTGGTAGTTTTATGTTCACCATTATTGACAACAGTTTTCTGTTTCAGGATTTTGTAGAACTAAATTATCACTTCCTTGCCGGAGTGGTTAAATTTGCATTCATGTCGCTGGATAATTAGATTGGATCTCAGGATCACTGGTCCATGTTCAAAATCATCAAGCCACCACATGCCTCATAGCAGCCGCTGGTTCCACTTTAGCTGGAAAGAGCTGAAGGAAGGTTTACAAGGATGTTGTCAGGACTCGAGGGCTTGAGCTACAGAGAGAGGTTGGGCAGGCAAGGGCTTTATTCCATGGAGTGCAGGAAGATGAGGGGTGATCATAAAGAGGTGTATAAAATCATGAGGGTAATAGATAGGATAGATGCACAGTGTCTTTTACCCAGGGTAGGGGAATCAAGAACAAGACAACATAATTTTAATGTGAGAGGGAAAAGATTGAATAGGAAACTGAGTGGCAACTTTTTAACAAAGTGGCTATATGGAACAAGCTGCTATAGCAGTAGTTGAGGCAGGTACTATCTCAAGATTTAAAGGATATTTGGACCGGTACATGGATCGGAAAGGTTTAGAGGGATATGGACCAAGTGCAGGCAGGTGGGACTAGTGTAGATGGAGCATCATGAGCAGCATGGGCCTGGTTCAACATTGTATGACTCTATGACTCTATGGTTATTATCTACAGGTGATTTTGACCTGAGATATAACTTTGCAATTCCTGGTATTCCTCTGATGTTGAACAAATTTAGGCACCATCCCGTTAAAATGTGGGTGATATACAGTTGATTAACAGCACTGTGAATTCCAGCCTTGTTAGCTTTGTCCAGCTTTAACCCAGACATTGGACTTCATTTAGGTCACCATATTAAGGGTTTGGTGTTACTGCTATCTGTTACCTGCAGGATCCCTGTGTCAGACAGTACTGCTCCGTGATCTCCAGACCAGCCTCCACAATATGGATCGAAGATAAGGTGGTGTTCTGCCCTTAAAGGAGAGGAAAACAGAGAGATGATTACAACCTGCTCACATGATGATCGTAGAGTATGTCTTGGCTACATGCGGAGGCATAAACATGAAGCTGGGCATAACGTTACTGCATCGAGCATGCTAAATCAAAGATTTGTCCCACCCCGGTCGTTCCTTTTTCTCCCCGTTCCCACCGGACAATAGATACAGAAGCTTGAAAGCACGGACCACCAAACTCAGGAATGGCTTCTTCCCCTCTGTTATCAGGATACTGAACAGCCCTTCCAGGGTACTGTCCAATTCACCTCTACCCTGTTGAGGACATTGGACTTTATCTCAGGAACTGATGCGCTATAATGCTGAGAACTACTATATATTCTGCACTCTGTATCTTCCCCTTTGCTCTACCTATTGCACTTGAGTTTGCCTTGATTGTATCTGTATTGTATTATCTGACGATTGGATAAACAAAGCAAAACAATACTTTTTACTATACGCATGACACTAATAAAACTAAACCTGTGTATTTATAATGCAAAGAACTAGCATAGTATTTCCGTTGATTGGAGAGAACGCAATGAAAAGCTTTTCACTGTACCTTAGTATACATGACAATAAACTAAACTAAATTAAACTGGTCGTGCAGTATATCAATACCTTTTCTAGAACAGTGTATCCAAAATATAAAATTAATAAAAACATGCTCAATCATGGATTTTGCGGCACAGTGGCGCAGCTGGTAGAGCTGCTGCCTCACTGTGCAGGGACCCGGATACAATCCCGACCCTGGGTGCTGTGTATGTCTGTGTGGAGCTTGCACGTTCTTCCTGTGACCATGTGGGTTTTCCCCGGAAGCTCCTGTTTCCTCCCACATCCCAAAGACATGCCGGTTAGTATGCTAATTGGCCCTCTGTAAATTGATCCTAGTGTCCGGGTCTCTGCCGCTGTGAGGAAGATTTTCACTGGACCTCAGTACACATGACAATAATAACTTAAACTAAACTAAATTAAACTTGTTCCGTTTCAGGACATGGGACAATAAAACACACTCTTGACTTGACTCTTGCGCGAGGAAGAGCAGCAGAAACGCATGTGCTGGTGGCTGGGACTCACAGTCTTTGTTGCGGTTGGTAGTATCTGACTGCTCGACGCTTCTCTGGTTTCGTGCCTGGAGTCCAGGTAGTTTATTCTTCGTGCTGGTGTAGTGAGGAGGAAACTTTGATTTGCCGTGGATGTTGGGGACCTGCGGTGGTGGAGGACTGTAATTGTTTGAGCCTCCAGTCCCATCCCTGGGAGCCATGTGCCTCATGTTATGCTCCTTCTGATTCTCGTTTACTGACGATTTGGCTTTGATGTTGCTGGTGGAGGACGGGCCAGTCTGATCTGAAATCATCCAGCGTATTAAACGGAGATCACCGGCGGTTTTTAATGAGCGAAACAAATAAATTAGGTGCGTGTTACTGAAGATGACACTTACCAGCAGTGGAATGGTTAGTGCTAGCTGGAGAAGGGGTCAATGGGATGGTGGTCATTGGCAGGATGCTACTTGCGGGTGGATTTGTAGAGTTAAGGGGGCAGCACAACACTTCACATGGAGAAGTGTAGCATAAACTAAGTGGACGGAGGGATTGGGAACTGGAAGCAGGAGAAGCAGGTGAAGGTACAGCAACTGCAAATAGAAAGAAAGTGTTTGCAACATAACGTGATTCGAGTACAGCAACGACAAACTCTATTAATACAATTACAATGCATGTAAAATATAATGTCATACTCAGCTGATGTGCACTTCTGGGAACTATACGTACCCCAAACAATGCTAAATAAGTAAAAGGAAACATTCCCACCCTTTCACGACCCCTTTATAAGTCGCTGGGCGTGTATATCTCCAATGAAGATCTGTCCTGGGTCCAGAACAAAGCCAGCACGGTGGCGCAGCAGTTAGAGTTGCTGCCTTACAGCGCCAGAGACCTGGGTTTGATCCTGACTATGGCTGCTGTCTATACAGAGCTTGTACATTCTTCCCCTGTGGATTTTCTCCCAGAGGTCCGGTTTCCTCCCACACTCCAAAGATGTGCAAGTTTGGAGCTTAATTGACTTTGGGAAAGATTGTAAATTGTCCCTAGTGTGTCGTATAGTGCTAGTGTATGGGGGATTGCTGTTATACGAGAAGTTTGCCTGAACAGTCTGTGACCCATAGCTGTGGCCGGTAGTGCTTTGTTTACATTCCCACATGCTAAGCCAACAAACACTCGGTTTAAACCCTTGCGCTCCAAACTGGCAGCGCTGTGTATTACCTTTACCCCAAGTCTGTATTGCTATGTGTATCAGTCTGCAACTGAAAGCACTTTGTTTCCAAAGGGGAGGGGGGGGGGGGGTGTAGGGGTCTTGCTCGGATGCAGCCCCCTGCCATTGGGTGCAGTTTAAATTTGGGAGCAGTGCTATTGGCCAGGAGTTAGCGGCGGATATTTCAACACCTGATTTCTTACCTGTATAATGGCAGGTGCCAGTAAACTAGTAGTTAGTTCAAGTTTATGTACGAGAGGGGTTCACCGACGGGCTGAGTCATGATCAGCGCCGCGGACGGACGCAGAGAGAGAGGGAGAGAGACGTGTGCTGCTGTAAAACGGACCCCACGCATACCAAGGCAAGTATTCCTTTTGGCCTCTCTTGCCAATACAACTGATTTGCAACTAAACAGATGAGTGAGCGTTTTTCTGTTCTACTAGTCAGATCCTTGAAGCTGTTCCCTTGTAACAATCGCTGGTCAGCGTGGTGGGCCGAAGTGCCTGTTTCGCTCTGTATCTCTAAACTAAACACTAATGCAATCATAAAGGAAACCTATCACTGCCTTTACTTCCTTAGAAGATTGCGGAGATTCGGTATGTCGATGAATATTCTCTTGATCTTCTACATGTGTATGGTAGAGAGCATATTGACTGGTTGCATCATGGCCTGGTTCAGTAATTTGAATGCCCAGGAATGAAAGAGATTACAAAAAGTGGTGAACACTGCCCATCCTGGGGACCGACCTCCCCATCATCGAAAGAATCTATTGGAGGCATTGCCTCAAAAAGCCAGCTAGCATCATCAAGGACACACACCACCCTGACCACACTCTCTTTTCACTCCTGCCTTCAGGAAGAAGGTATAGGTGTCTGAAAACCATGACCTCCAGATTCAAGAACAGCTTCTTCCCAACAATCAAAGGCACTTGAATGCTTCAAACATCTGTACCCCACTTGAACTCGTACCTGTTTCTCCCGTCCCACTAGCCCCCCTCATACATTCCTTCCGTTGGCTTCACAATTTCAATACTTTTGTCTCACACTTGTCGTTTTATTCTCTGGCCGCTATTCCAACCATCTGTCTATTAAACTCCCCTGGCCCGTGTTCACCTATTACCTGCCACACTTTGTCCTGCCCCATCTCTCTTCCAGCTTCCCCCCCACACCCCCCCCACATCCCCAGTCAGTCTGAAGAAGTGTTCCAATTCAAAACATCACCTATCCATGTCATGCGGGGATGCTGCCTGACCCGCTGAGTTACTCCAACACTTTGTGTCCTTTTGTTAACCTACCTGGATGTTGTGCTCCAACAGTCCGATGCCAGTCCAGAGGTGTAGGCCAGTGGTTTTCTGCTGGGGTTGCTTCTGGGTTTACATTTCCAAAAGGTCTGAACATAGAACATATACATAGTTACATAATGAGCAAACAAAGCTGGCAAATTCAATTTAGCAGAATGGGCGGCACAGTGGCGCAGCGGTAGAGTTGCTGCCTTACAGCACCAGAGACCCAGGTTCAATCCTGACTACAGGTACTGTCTGTACAGAGTTTGTACGCACTCCCTGTGATGGCGTGGGTTTTCTCGAGGTGTTCCGGTTTCGTCCCACATCCCAAAGACTTGCCGGTTTGTGGGTTAATTGGCTTCTGTAAACTGTCCCTAGTGTGTTGGATAGAACAAGTGAACGGGTGATAGCTGGTTTGCGTGGATTCAGTGGGCCGAAGGGGCCTGTTTCTATGCTGTATCTCTAAAACTAAAACTAAAGATCCTCAACTACCTATACTTCCATAATCAGGCTGTTGGATTAACAAGAGAATTGTCAATGAGTGGTCAGAGTGTGCTGAGATTTTCCAGTGTCAAAATATTTTTTTTTAATGTGAATTCGGGCATCTTGGTCGGCATGGGCAAGTTGGGCCGAAGGGCCTGTTTCTAGGCTGCATGACACTGTTACCCTCTATGAACGTTCACATATAGCTCACAGTTCTCTGGAGCTCTGACCAGGAGATGTTGTCATCGAGCACGGAAACACCTCCTTCACCCGAACTCATCCATGCTGAGCAAGATACCCCATCTAAGCTAGTCCCACCTGCCTGTGTTTGTCCCATATCCATCTAGACCTTTCCAATCCCTGAACCTGTTCAAATGTCTGAAGAAGGGCCCTGACCTGAAACGTCACCTATCCATGTTCTCCACAGATGCTGCCTGACCCGTTGAGCCACTCCAGCACTTTGTGCTCAAATGTCTTTTAAATGTTGTTATAAATGTTGTTAAATGTGACAACAAAAGACCTTTGAACCTTTGAACTACCTATTTCAACTACCTTCTCTGGCAGCTCTTCCATAAACCTACCACCCTCTGAGTGAAAAAAAGTTGCCCCTCATGTTCCTATTAAATCTTTCCGCTCTCATCTTAAATGTGTGTCCTCTGGTTTTTGATACCTCCTATCCTGGGTATCTATGTACCTATCCAAATGTCTTTAAGTATTGTTACAGTACCTGCCTCAACTACATCCTTTGGCAGTTCTTCCATGAACCCACCAGTTGAGTAAAAACATTGTTCTTCTGGTTCCTATTAAATCTTGTCCCTCTCATGTTAAACTTGTGTCCTCTGCTTCTTGATTCCCCTATATTTAGGAAAACACTTTGTGCATTCATGATTTTTGTAATTCCATGATCCTAGATGTTCAACCGTTGAGTATATTCAAGGACAAAAATGTTAGGTACATGGGTGGCAGCAGAAAATTGGATCAGGTGAAGTAGTAGCTCTGATCATATCCAATGATAGAACATTGTGTGCACATGTGTTTATGTGCGCATTCATGTATGCACACTCACGCACCATATGTGTGCATGCATGATACAAACAACAAAGCCGACAACATCATCTAAGGTCCAATTTCGATATGAAGCACCTTGAGTTGACCAAGACATTGTTAATTTTCGAGAAATCTGTCCCGAAAAAAGAGGAACAATTATTTGGTTTCTTAGGACCTTTCTGCTCAAGGACATCTTGATTAAGGAGTCAACCATTCACTTACCCATCAGCATCTGCATCATCATCATTTCGCAAGTTTAGCACGTAAAGAGTGGACATGGATATTACGCTGATGAGGAAAAAGAAAATGGGTTAGTTCAAATATCAATTTAAGAACATAGAACGTGGAACAGTACAGCACAGGAATGGGTTCAATGTCCGTGCCGAATGTTATGTTGTGATAAATGAATCTCATCTGCCTGCGCATGATCCATATCCCTCCATTCCCTGCAAAATGAAGGCTCAAGCAGGTTACATGTTCGCTGCTCTGGCCACTGGAGGTCTGAAGCATGGACCATGATCTAATAGCAGACCCTGTAAGATATCAAGGCTTGGATGTGCAATCTTGTGGTCTATCAGGGCCTGGATGTGGGACACTCAGGAATATCAGGAAAGGGTTGTGGAGCAGAGTGTTACATCAGGGATGGGGAATGCTGTGAACTACCGGGATTTATGATACCCCCGTATAAGGGGTTGGACAGGCTAGATGCAGGAAGATTGTTCCCAATGTTGGGGAAGTCCAGGACAAGGGGTCACAGTTTAAGGATTAAGGGGAAATCCTTTAGGACTGAGATGAGAAAAACATTTTTCACACAGAGAGTGGTGAATCTCTGGAATCTCTGCCACAGAAGGTAGTTGAGGCCAGTTCATTGGCTATATTTAAGAGGGAGTTAGATGTGACCCTTGTGGCTAAAGGGATCAGGGGGTATGGAGAGAAGGCAGGTACAGGATACTGAGTTGGATGATCAGCCATGATCATATTGAATGGCCGAAGGGCCGTATGGCCTACTCCTGCACCTATTTTCTATGTTTCTATGTTTCTATATTGGGATTGGAAGATGGAAGTCTGTGGGATATTAGAGATGATGTATCATTAGAAAATGTTGCGAAGGACACACTGTGGTGTAGTAACTCTGCGGATCAGGCAGCCTCTCTGCAGGACATGGATAGGTGACATTTTGCCGCGAGGCCCTTCATAAACTGATTGCGGAGGGGTGCAAAAGAAAGCTGGAAAAGGGGAAAGGCAGGACAATGTGTGGCAGGCCATGGGACAACACAGGCAAGTTGTTTTTTTGTGATAGGCAGATGGGTGGAACAAAGGCCAGCGATAAGAACAGTTGGTGTGAGACAGGTTTGAAGAGTTGCGGATCGTGCAGCTCAGGAGAGGAAAGTAGAGGGGGTGGGGGTGGAGGGGAGAAATAGGTGAGAGTCTGGGTGGAGCCCAAGGGAGGGTGGGTGGTGGGAAAGAGAGGGGGAGTTGGGGAAAAAAATAGAATAGGGGTGTTTGGTTTTCAGTTTCTGAATATAGAAGAACTCACTATGTTCAGTGTAATATGAGTGTTCCTCTGTGATGGCAGAGGATTGGAGCAAGGTCTTATAGAGAGGCTGACTGGACAGTGTTAGAAACTCTCTGTAAATTTGCCAGACTCTTCTTCGAAAGAGAATATAAAAGACGTATCATTGAGCCTTTGCAAGTGGCAGGCTGAATCTACAAGGTCTGCAAGGGTGGCACGGTGGTGCAGCGGTAGAGTTGCCCCAAAGACCCGGGTTCGATCCTGACCACGGGTGCTATGCGTACGGAGTTTGTACGTTCTCCCTGTGACCATATGGGTTTTCTCCGGGTGCTCCGGTTTCCTCCCTCACTATAAAGACGTATAAATTGTAGGATAATTGGCTTCGGTAACATTGTAAATTGTCCCTAGAGTTTGGGATGGTGCTAGTGTATGTGGTGATCGATGGTCGGTGCAGACATGGTGGGCCGAAGGGCCTGCTTCCATACTGCCTCTCTAAAGTCTGAAGTCTATAACTCTTAGCACTTACCTGAAGGCCATGATGATGACCAGAGCGATGATGGTGCCCTGCAGGAACTTCTGGCTAAGGCAACCTTGCTCTGTTGGGTTAGATGGAGCCTGGAAATGGAAACATAAATGGTTCTCTTTAGGAGGCAGTTTGTGTTAGAGTATACGGTCACCTGAACTGTCATTGCAGATAGTTTTAAAGTCATGGAGTTGATATCAGTCAGTTTTCAGAAACCTTTTCCCAATTCCCTACCAAATCTCCTGAGTTTGCTGTGAGAACATAATCAGTTACAAGACATTTAGAGTCTGTACATTGTGAGTTTAGTTTTAATTTATGAAATGGTGGTTTTCCTCCCACATTCCAAAGAAGTGCAGGTTTGTACGTTAATTGGCTTCTATAAATTGTCCCTAGTGTGTAGAATAGAACTAGTGTACAGGTGATTGCTGGTTGGTGTGGACTAGGTGGGCTGAAGGGCCTGGTTCCCTGCTGTATCTCTAAAACTAACGCTAAAACTAAGCTGGTAGAGTTGCTGCCTCACAGCACCAGAGACCACGACTCAATCCGGACTTCAGGTGTTGTCTGTGTGGAGTTTGTACATTCTCCCTGTGACCGCGTGATTTTTCTTCAGGTACTCCCGTTTCCTCCCACATCCCAAGGACGTGCAGGTTTGTAGGTTAATTGGTCTTTCTTTCTTTTAAGATCTTTTTATAAATTTGTCAAAAACAAAAAAATAATGAGAAACATAACAGTGATATTGATACATAGGGATAAGGATTACATTAACAACAAGTGTAACCTAAGTATGAATCCAGTGTCGAAATACACATTGGGTATAGACCATAGTTGAATGGTTAAAAGAGAACTTGTATATATAAAAACAAAAAGATAGAAAGAAAAAAAAAGAGAGAAAAAAGAGAAAAGCAAAACCCCCTAAACTAAAATAAGCAAACACAAAAAAAGGAAAAAGGAAAAAAAACAGAATCTGGGCTGCAAAGAATTTCAACAATTTAGATCCCTATTAGTCGCCAAATCTGTTCCACCGTATAAAGGTAAGAAAATTATTATAACGGTTGGAGAGGGAGCAATTTATATTGTGTGAAAATATTGAATAAAGCTTCCCCAAGTCCTATCAAATTTAACCAAGGGTTCAACAATGTCACTCCTAATTTTTTCTAAATTTAAACATGATATCTTTTCAGAGTACCAATGAAGTGTGGTGGGAGGATTAGAGTCTTCCCATTTAAATAAAATAGATCTTCTGGCAATTAATGTAGTAAAAGCAATCAAACGATGGACTGAACGAGATAGATGAATAGAAACTAACATTGGTAGCCCAAAAATTGCAGTAATAGGATGAGGTTGTAAATTAATACCTAAAACTACAGAAATAGTATCAAAAATTTATTTCCAATATTTTTCCAATTGGTCTTTATAAATTGCCCCTAGTACATAGGGAGTGGATGGGAAAGATAACATAGAACTAGTGTGAATGGATGATCGATGCTCGGCGTGGACTCTGTGGGCTTAAGGGCCTGTTTCCATGCTGTATATCGAAGACTAAAATTAAAACAAATTAATTCTTTTAACCTCAGACTAGTTTCTTGATTATTAATAATATGTAGGTGAGAACAATTAACCAGGAATAGATCCAGTTATAATCATAGTTAAAGGTAACAAAAGTAGACTGAGATGCGTTAGAAGACTTTATACTTTAGACTTTGGAGATACAGCGTGGAAACAGCCCCATTGGCCCACCGAGTCCACACTGACCAGAGATCCCTGTACACTGGCACTACTCTACACCCTAGGGACAAATTATAATGTTACCAAAGCCAATTAACCTACAACCCTGCATGTCTTTGAAGTGTGGGAGGTAACCGTTGCATCCGGAGAAAACCCAAGCGGGCACAGGGAGAACGTACAAACCTATAGTCAGGATTGAACCCAGGACACTGACGCTGTGAGGCAGCAACTCTGCCACTGCACCTTTGTGCTGCTCAAGAGAGGCAAAGATTTATTTTGAATATTTTGTAATCAAGACATGGTGAGGATGGGATTAATTCCTCACTTCTAGTTGTCTCGATTGATATAATCACAGCAATGATTGTAAGAGCACACCAAGCCTCATACAGGACCAGAAAGGGATATGGTGACTAATTTCCCTCTCTAAACAACATTTGTGAATCAGTTGTTATTTACCCCAGTTGTTGACACCCCAACAGCATATATTGATTAAATCTCTTTTTTTTATAAACTGAATTCAAATACATAAACTACTCTCCTAGGATTTGAACAGATATAAACACTGACAGAATGAAATCTCAAAATACAGAGATTGGATATAATTCACAATTTAAATCCTTACCATTCTCTGCATCCTTACCTTGTCACCAATCTTTGGATGCCTCTTCTTATGTTGCCCACTTCCAGCCCGACTAAAATGGCTGCCTGTTTGGCTGTAAAGAAAAATAATTGTTTTCCAAATGCAATGCTCCATATGTATTCTTCTAGAATGTATCTTGCTCAGTGAACTGGTTGTATCAAGAGTAATAATCCAAGCCCGTGAGAGATTGCAGAGAAGCATAGACGTAGCCCAGGCCATCGCGTGAACCAATCTCCCTTCCATTGACTCCATCTGAACGTCATGCTGCCTTGGCAAGGCCACTAGCATAATCAAGGACCAGTCTCACCCTGGACACTCCCTCTGCTCCCCTCTCCCATCAGGCAAGAGATACAGAAATTTGAAAACGCACACCTCTAGATTCAGGGACAGTTTCTTCCCAGCTGTTATCAGGCAACTGAACCATCCTATCAACAACTAGAGAGTGGTCCTGACCTCCCATCTATCTCATTTGAGACCTTCAAACTATCTTTAATTTGACTTTACTGAACTTTATCTTGCACTAAACGATATTCCCTTTATCCTGCATCTGTACACTGTGGACAGCTTAATTGTTATCATGTATAGTCCCAAAGCGTCACCTGTCCATCCTCCCCAGATGCTGCTTGACCCACAGACGTTTTCCAGCATGTTGTATCTTGATTAAGTACAATCCAGCCTATTTTGACTTGGAAAAGTATTCAGCTAACTCACAAACTGTGGTCAGGCTGAAGCCCACACAAGGTCCCTCATCTCTCAATGTTCTGGCTGCATTCCTGTACCTCAGTGTCCCCCCACTGACAGTGGACTTCATGCTGTCCAGACGCTTTAACCGGGCCAGTTTCCGACTCCATGTCTCCAGTTCGTTAATCCGTGTCTCGAGGTTGTCAGTTAGTTTGCAAAGCTCCTTGACTGCCCCTACATTCTCCATGAAAATCCGTTCCTGCCGACAGAGATGGGAAGGAAAAGCAAAAAGGCCAGCATAAAAATTAAGTAAATTGGGTATTATACTGTCACAGGTATTATGGCATTGCATTGTTAAATCGAAAAGGCACCAACCACCTGCTGTGTAAAAAACTTGCACCCCTCTTTTAAACTTTGTCCCTCTCACCTTAAAGCTAAATCCTCTAGACTTTGTTATTTCCATCCTCGGAAAACGGTTTTGATTGTCTACCTTATCTATACTTTTCATAATTTCATAAACTTCTACCAGATCTTCCCATAACCTCCTACGCTTCAGAGGGAAAACAATCAAAGTTTGTCCATTCACTACTTTAAGAACATTAATATTCCAATATTTAGTTTAGTTTAGTTTAGAGACGCAGAATGGAAACAGCCCACCGAGTCCTCACCAGCCATCAATCAGCCATTCTCACTAGTACTATGTTATCTCACTTTCGTATCCACATCCTGCACACTAGGGGCAATTTTACAGAGGCGATTAACCTACAAACCTGCACATCTTTGGGATGTGGGAGGAAACCAGAGCACCCGGAGGAAACCCACAGGGATAACGCGCAAACTCCACACTGGCAGCAACCGAGTTAAGGATGGAACCCGGGTCTCAGGCGTTGTAAAGCAGCAGCTCTACCAGCGGTGCCAATAGGCTGCTCTTCATCAAAGATTTTGCATTGATCTATAAATTCTCCCAGGGAACCATTTTTTAATAAGCTCTGCATAAAAGGAAGTTAAATAAATGGATAAACTCACAGTTCAATTCCACCAAACCTATTCCATTTTCCAGGTGAAGTTTCCACCACACTAGGTATCCCAGGACTGTTAGTTCCTATAAACAGCCTTTCTGCATTGGTATAAATTTAGAATAAATTCCCTGTGGGAAACATATGGATGTTTATTTTCCTGTAACTGGGCATCTCTTGGGCTTTTCAACAAGCCTGCTGCCTGGATTAGCTAGTGTTTCAGCTACAGAGGGAGGTTGGGAAAAAATGGCAGCACAGTGGTGCAGCAGTAGAGCTGTTGCCTCACAGCACCAGAGATCTAGTTTGATCCTGACTACGAGTGCTGTCTCGTGGAGTTTGTTCATTCTCCCCGTGACAGTGTGGGTTTTCTCTGGGTGCACCGGTTTCCTCCCACATTCTAAAGACGTGCAGGTTTGTAGAGTCATAGATTCATACAGTGTGGAAACAGGCCCATCGGCCCAACTTGCCCACATGTTGCCAACATGTTCCATCGACACTAGCCCCACCTGTCTGCATGTGGCCCATAACCGTCTAAACCAATCCTATCCATGTACCTGTCTAAATGTTTCTTAAACGTTGCAGATTAATTGGTCTCTGTGAATCGTCCCTAGTGTGTAGAATAGAACTATGTGACAGGTTATTGTTCGTCGGCAGGACTCGGTGGGCCGAAGGGCCTGTTTCTACGATGTATCTCTACACTAAATTAAACTAAACTTATCATCAGGTGTTGTAACTGCAGGTATGGAGGTGAGAACAGGATTCCTTGTTATATCTGCTCCAGCCACCAGAGGGCGAACCCTACCTTGTTAACCACCAAGAAATTCTCAATGGTCTCTCCGTTGGCACAGACCACATCCCCTGACTCCTTCACTGCCTCAGGCAGAATTTCCTTCACTTCTTGTGCAATGACACCTGATGGAAAAAACACGATTAATATCACAAAAATAGCAGCAGTGAAAGAAAATTACCGTGCCCAAATTAAAAATGTTCTGTATATCTAAGTTGCGTTTGAATGAGTGCAATTAGGAATTGTGCTGATAGGAACTGCAGATGCTGGTTTATAATGAAGGTAGACACAAAGTGCAGGAGTAACTCAACGGGTCAGGCAGCATATCGAAGATGGACACAAATTGCTGGAGTAACTAGGTCTGAAGAAGGATTCTGACCAGAAACGTCACGCATCCTTTTTCTCCTGAGATGCTGCCTGACCCACTGAGTTACTCCAACACTTTATGTCTACCTTAGGAATTGTGCTGGTGTATATTCACCACAAGGTGCTATCCAATGTCAAATCCGTCAAGTTCAGATGTAGATATGGGGAACTGCAGAGGCTGACTTATGAAAAAAAACACAAAGTGCTGGAGTAACTCAGCGGGTCAGGTAACATCTCTGGAGGATATGGATAGACGACGTTTTGGGTCGGGAAACACCCCCCCCCCACTCCATCACCTGCATCCATCTATCATTCGCCAAGCTTTGTCCTGCCCCCTCCTCTCTTTCAGCTTTCCTCCTCCCCCCACCACACTCAGTCTGAAGAAGGGTCCCGATCTGAAACGTCACCCATCCATGTTATCCAGCGATGCTGCCTGACCCACTGAGTTACTTCAGCACTTTGTGTCTTTTTTCATGTCAGCCTCTGCAGTTCCTCGTATCAACTTCTGAACTTGCAGACTCCAGCAATTACTGTGCGTCCAGTTCATGATGGCTACATTCCAACACATTATTTATTACCCCAGGTCCCAGCTTTTCTACTTGTTAAGATACTGATTAAAAAGCTTAATGATGTTAAGCTGGAAAGAGTGCCGAGAAGATTTACGAGGATGTTGTCAGGCCTTGAAGCTCTGAGCTATAGGGAAAGATTGGTCAGGCTAGGGCTTTATTCCCTGGAGAGTAGGAGGCTGAAGGATGATCTTGCAGAAGTATATAAAATCATGAGAGGTATAGATAGGTTGAATGCACTTTTAGATAGGTTTTTACCCAGTTTTGGGGAATCAGCAACCAGAGGACATAGGTTTAAGGTGAGAGGAGAAAGATTAAAAAGGAACCTGAATGGCAACTTTTTCACTCAGGGTGCTGGGTATATGGAATGAGCTGCTAGAGGTGGTAGATAAGGCAGGTACTTTAATAGCATTTAAAAGACACTTGGACAGGTAAATGAATAGGAGAGGTTTAGAGGGATATGGGCCAGGTGCATGTAAATGGGACTTGCTTAGATGGGGCATCTTGTTGAATAGTTGGGCCGAAGGGCCTATATCTGCATCGTATGACTCTAAGATACTGATCTTAGCTTTGGCTATGGTTCAGATCAGCTACATCTGAGGACTGACGTTTGACCACATCTAAATCATGAGGTTCAGTACTCACTGAGCCCTGTTGCCCTTCAGAGCCCTGCCTCATTTCCTGGCCTAGATTTTTTATTTTTATTTATCATTACACTTATGGGCGCCTTTCAAAGACTCTCAAGGACGCTTTGCAGATAAGCAGATTACAAAACATATAAGCAGAATAAAAAAATAAAAAAAAATAGTAGGGACATCAACAACATCACAATACACAAATTAAGGACAGAATTCATTCCAAAGGCACAAAAAAGAAAATCAGAAACACAATTAGATGACCAGCTTCCTGGGGTCAGAAGCTGGGAGTGAGAGAGGGCTGGAGATGACCGCAAGGCTCGGTGATCACCGACCCGCAAGACTCGGTGCTGGGACCGCAGCTATTTACAATATACATCAATGATTTAGATGAAGGGATTCAAAGTAACATTAGCAAATTTGCAGATGACACAAAGCTGGGTGGCAGTGTGAACTGTGAGGAGGATGCTATGAGAATGCAGGGTGACTTGGACAGGTTGGGTGAGTGGGCAGATGCATGGCAGATGCAGTTTAATGTGGATAAATGTGAGGTTATCCACTTTGGTTGCAAAAACAGGAAGGCAGATTACTATCTAAATGGTGTCAAGTTGGGAAAAGGGGAAGTACAACGGGATCTGGGGGTCCTTGTTCATCAGTCAATGAAAGTAAGCATGCAGGTACAGCAGGCAGTGAAGAGAGAAAATGGCATGTTGTCCTTTATAACAAGAGGAGTTGAGTATAGGAGCAAAGAGGTCCTTCTGCAGTTGTATAGGGCCCTAGTGAGACCACACCTGGAGTATTGTGTGCAGTTTTGGTCCCATAATTTGAGGAAGAACATTCTTGCTATTGAGGGTGTGCAGCGTAGGTTTACAAGGTTAATTCCTGGGATGGCGGGACTGTCATATGCTGAGAGAATTGAGCGGCAGGGCTTGTATTTAGTTTAGTTCTGGAGTTTAGAAGGATGAGAGGGATTCTTATTGAAATATATAAGATTATTAAGCGTTTGGACACGCTAGAGGCAGGAAACATGTTCCCGATGTTGGGGGAGTCCAAAACCAGGGGCCACAGTTTAAGAATAAGGGGTAAGCCATTTAGAACGGAGATGGGGAAACACTTTTTCTCACAGAGAGTTATGTGTCTATGGAATTCTCTGCATCAGAGGCCGGCGGAGGCTGGTTCTCTGGATATTTTCAAGAGAGAGCTAGATAGGGCTCTTAATGATAGCGGAGTCAGGGGATATGGGGAGAAGGCAGGAATGGGGTATTGATTGGGGATGATCAGCCATGATCACATTGAATGGTGGTGCTGGCTTGAAGGGCCGAATGGCCTACTCCTGCACCTATTGTCTATTGTCTATTGACCCCACATCCACCTGAAGCCTGGAATGTCAAGTCCATAGACAACCATGGGACCTGGGAAGCAATTGTTTTCATTCCATCCTCCGACCAACTGGAGCGTACCTGTCTGAGAACCATTCTCCAGGCCTGCTGTGGCAGCAAACTCTGGCTTGTACTGATATTGGACAAGCCGCATCTGTGTGATCCTCCTCAACTGTTCTGTGGTGTCCACCTGCCATGATAGAAAAACAGCTTGAAGATGCCCTCCCCAAAATCAAGCATAGTTGCATGAAATGATCCAACACAAGGCTGCCTCGCTGCCCAAGCCATCACACTGGAAAACCCATTAACTAACAGTGCAGAGGAATGCACACTGGTCTATGCCTCTGGGAACAACATTTAATTCAAACCCAGTCCAAAGGAATGACTACATTTAAAAGAAGCACATACTTTCTCTGAAAGGAAAAGACGGAGTTACATTGTACGAAACCCACACCTGAATCATTAAAGTTTTCTTTATCTTCGCAAATGGGACGCACAGTGGTGTAGCTGGTAGAGTTGCTACCTCACAGCGCTAGAGACACAGGTTCAATCCTGACCTCGGTGCTGTCTGTGCGGAGTTTGCACGTTCTCCCTGTGACCGCATGAGTTTGCTCCAGGTGCTCCGGTTTTCTCCCACACTCCAAAGATGTACACGTTTGTAGGGCTAATAGGCTTCGGTAAGTAGTAAGTCCCTAGTGTGCAGAATAGTGTTAGTGTACGGGGTAATCGCTGGTCGGCGTGGACTTGGTGTGCCAAAGGTCCTGTTTCTTTGCTGTATCTCTAAAAGTCTAAACCTGAATATTTGTTAACAGTTGCTTCAAAGCAGGTTTGAAATTGGAGAGAATCGCCTCCCAGTTTAACTCCGGGTTCTCCGGTTTCTTCACACATCCCAAAGATCTGTGGGTTAATTGGCCTCAGTAAATTGCCTCTAATGTGTAGGGAATGGATGAGAAAGTGGGATAATATAGAAGTAGGATGATCGATGGTTGATGTGGACTTGGTCAGTCGGACGGCCCATTTCCATGATGTATCATTCTTTCTTTCAAAAACGTTGTCATGGTCTTTTATTTCAGTCCTATGGATATGGGCTTTCTTTTAGTATATCTGATATTCTGTCATTCCTTTAGTATATCTGGTCTAATTGGATAGTATATGCAAAACAAAGTTGTTCACTGTAAGTCTGGGCAGTCTCAGGAAAATCTTAGTGTTTCAGAAGGGTTTCTCTCACTTTAGTGTTCACTTGAGAAACGTGATTAATGGTGAATGGTTAAATAACCTTTTCAAGGAAAGTTCATTTGCTTCAGACTCTTTACTTCAGACTTCAGATTTTCGAGGTACAGCGTGCAAATAGGCTCTTCGGCCGACTGAGTCTGCACCAACCAGCAATCACCCTGTACACCAGCACTATCCTACACACATAATTTTACTGAAGCCAAATTTGTCGTTTATATGTTCTCCCCGCGACCTGCGTGGGTTTTCTCTGAGATCTTCGGTTTCCTCCCACATTCCAAAGACGTACAGGTTTGTAGGTTAATTGGCTTGGTAAATGTAAAAATTGTCCCTAGTAGGTGTAGGATAGTGTTAATGTGCGGGGACAGCTGGTCGGCGCGGACACGATGAGCCGAAAGGGCCTGTTTCTCTATGTGCTTCCCTCTCACCTCTTGGATGTTCTCCTTTGCCCGAGCATCTGATGGGTGCATTAATGAGCCCATGATCTTGACGTTGCCATGGACAACCAGCGCTTCATCAGGACGGTCTGTGTTAATACCCACTCGACCGTGGTGGAAGACCGTGTCCGGAAGCTGGCCACGCTGCCACAGGACATCTGTGTCGCTCTCAAACTGTCCAGGGTTTGACGCCTGTAGGGAATACCGACAAAGTTTACAAACTAGCCAAGAAGCTCATAGAACACAGAGCATAGAACAGTACAGTGCAGGAACAGGCCCTTCTGCCCACAATGTCTGTGCTGAAAATGGTGCCTAAACCAACTCTTATCTGCCTGCACATAATTCCTGTCCCCCCATTCCCTGCATATCCATGTGTCCCTTAAACACCACTATTGTATCTGCCTCCTCCATCATTCCCGGCAGCACGTTCCAGGCACCCACCCTCCTTAACATTCGATTTACAGTTATATTTCTGTTGGTCTTAATGCATCTTCAGATTTCAGTATCTCCAATTAGATGGACAATTTGAAATGAGCTGCTTCTAGACATGGCTGATTATTCATTGTTCAGTTGAAGGTTTGATCTTCAGTCTGTGCTTAGTTTTAGCATAAGATAAAACAATGAATGCAACAATTAGCTCAGATCTGAGTTAAAATGAACCAAGGGCCCCGCTCCTAGTGACCAGTAGACGGCTGAAATTGGGAAGAGCACATGGAGTGGATTGGTGGAATACATGGTTGGAGATGGCCCCCTGGTAGACTGGCCTGGAGTGTCCACTGGCTTGGGTCTGGGGCAAACTTGGGAGAAGTGCCAGAGAGTGGGTCAATGCCTCTGGAATCATGATCACGCAAGAGTCAGTCCTCCTGGGTGGGGAGGAAGGAGTTAGTAGAACTTCACACCCCTGTATTGAGGGGTCATGACTGGGCAGGCTTCATGATGGACTCTATCCACCCGCAACAAAGTCACCCACACGTCACTGGTATATTTGTGGCACGGTGACGCAGCTGGTGGAGCTGCTGCCTCACAGTGCCAGAGACCCGTATTCGATCTGGACCTCATGTGCTGTTTGTGTGTGGTTACCACATTCTCCTTGTGCCCGCATGGGTTTCCTCTCGGTGCCCCCATTTTCTCCCACATCCGTAAAACATGCGGGTTTGTAAGTTGATTGGCCCTCTGTAAATTGCCCCCAGTGTGTAGGGACTGGATGCGAAGATGGGATAACATAGAACCAGTGTGAATGGGTGATTGATGATCAGCATGGACCCAGTGGGCCGAAGGACTTGTTTCCACATTGTATCCCTAAACTAAATAGGCATGGCCACAGAAAGACAATACACTGCTTCCCAAGCGATAAGATCTCATTCCTTTGTCCAGTTAACAACATCCAAAATAGATGATTTATTTTCTGCTGCTGAAGGTGACTACATTGAACATCAGTGAGGGCACATCCAGCAGGATCAGGGCAGAAGCACTAGCTACTTGGAGACAGATCTGGGAAAAAAGAACTTTGATCCTGATTATTAATGTTGAAAACATTTCATAAACTGAACAGCAGAATCAGGAGGTGAGTCGGCAGGTACTTCACTCTTTCAATCCGACTAAGGAAAGGAGAGAATTTAACATCATTTTTTATTCCCATTACGAGAAGCACCATTTGGTTCTGTTTCTATGGAACACTGCATGGACTCTGTTTAGTATAGTTCGGAGGTACAGCATGGAAACAGGCCCTTTGGCCCACTGGATCCACACTGACCATCGATCACCCATTCACACTACTTCTATGTGATCCCACTTTCTCATCCACTGGAGACAATTTACAGAGGCCAATTAAATACAAACCTGCATATCTTTGGGATGTGGGAAGAAACCCACGTGGTCGCAGGGCGAACGTGCAAACTCCACACAGACAGTACCCGAGGTCAGGATCGAACCGGGTCTCTGTTGTTGTGAGGTGATGGCTCTACTAGCTGTGCCACCACGCCGCTCTTGACTGTAGTGTTCTGGTGTGCCGAGATTTGGACGTTTGAACGAGGAATTGCCAAATGTACATTGCCATAGACGATCAATGGTGGCTCTGCCTGTACTACTGCTGATGGTGACAGAGGCTTGGTGTACACCTTGGTGTAGACATAAATATGGCCTTTCCCTGCCTGGGTTTGGCACAGGTCCAATGTAGGAAGCA
>CM075979.1:25232019-25274645 GCA_038087875.1 Malacoraja senta
TAACTGAAGATGATGGCAGTGGGAACCATGTTCTCCAGAGATGCAGCCTGACCCAATGAGTCATTCTAGCACTTTGTGGTTTTTGTTCAAGTTTCCAGCGGCTGCAGCCTCTATTGTCTACCCTCGTTGTCAGCTTTTCTTTTCCCCGCAGTTATCCACTTCCAAAACCAATTTTGATATCCCACTTGGAGGAGTGGAGAACTTAACTATGAGAAGCGGGAAGATGTAAGGGAGCATTAATGAATGGTTGGTTCGGAATGGTAATGATCAGGAATAACCAGACAGATCAACATAATGCACAGTTGTCCATCTGAAGAACTGAATAATTTCAAAACCCAGATGGAGGAGGCTGCTGTATTTTTTAAAGTTTACCCATTGGAAATGATTGATTAAGACCAAATAATTAGCTGTGTACTGGTTTTCCCCATGCTGCTATTGCATTTATACGTTAACTTTAGGGCGGCACAGTGGCGCAGCGGTAGAGTTGCTGCCTTACAGTACGAGAGACCCAGGTTCGATCCTGACTATGGGTGCTGTCTGTACGGAGTTTGTACGTTCTCCCTGTGACCGCATGCGTTTGCTCCAGGTGCTCCGGTTCCCTCTCACACTCCAAAGATGTACACGTTTGGCTTTGGTAAGTAGTAAAATTGTCCATAGTGTGCAGAATAGTGTTAGTGTATGGGGTAATTGCTGGTCGGCGTGGACTTGGTGTGCCGAAGGTCCTGTTTCTTCACTGTATCTCTAAAGTCTAAAAGTCTAAACCTGAATATTTGTTAACAGTTGCTTCAAAGCAGGTTTGAAATTGGAGAGAATTGCCCCCCCAGTTTAACTCGGACTTCCTCTGCAAAATATGATGCAAAGTCTATTGCAGCATGAGTTATGCTGCAGTTATTGCAGTCCACAAGCCACATTCTGAGATAAAGCTGCTTGATGTCCCCAAATATACTGGCGCTGGAATGACAAATAGAGCCAGCATTTACCTCAGCAGCATTAATAATCTCACAGTGAGACCTATTGTCAATTCCTGAATCAGAGGGATGAGCTATCTCATTTAATATTGATAATAACAAAATAATATTTGGTTATTTTATTAGAATTAGAATGGAAGACTACATGACCAAGATTGAAGAACATAATATAGTTAATATCATTTGGATATTATTAATAACTATATTATGTTGTTCATTAATATTGGTCAGGTAATATTCCATTCTAATTAGTTCTTTCTCAAGACTTGAAAACGTTGCAACTTTTTATTTTTCACAGTGCTTACTTCATGTAATCCGCCAGTTTTTAAAACTAGTACTGGTTTTACCTAATCACTACTTCCTTATTTACTATACTTTCCATATTACCCTTTTCAACCTTGGCAGTGCCCTGTAGCAAGGTGTTGTTCCTTGCATTAATATCTTAACAATACAGAAAGGCTTCCATTTACATAAGACCTTATCACGTCCTTCAGGAATGTCCCAGCTCACACACACGATGACTTTATGCAGGTAAATGTGACAGTGAGTTTGTACACAGCTAGGTCACACAGACAGCAAAAACAAGTATGCTTGTCATAGTCAGACACCATAGAAACAGGCCCTTTGGTCCAACTTGCCCATTCCAACCAAGCTGCCCCATCTACATTAGTCCCACCTGCCTGTGTCTGGCTCATTTCCCTCCAAACCGTTCCTGCCATGCACCTGTTCAAATGTATTTTAAATGTTGTTATAGTACCCGCCTCAACTACCACTTCTGGCAGCTCGTTCAATCTATCCAAATCCCTCTGTGTGAAAAAATTGCCCCTCAGGTTCCTATTAATTCTATCCCCTCTCACCTTTGGCTTTTTGGCCCACTGAGTCCACACCGACCATTGATCACCCATTCACACTAGTTCTATGTTAGCCCACATTCTTACCCACTCCTTGCATACTGGGAATATTTACAGTGGCCAATTAACCTACAAACCCATATGTCTTCGGGATGTGGGAGGAATCCAGAAGAAACCCATGGGCTCACAGGGAGAATGTGCAAACTCCACACAGGCAGTAACCGAGGTCAGGTTGAACCTGCGTCTTTGGCGTTGCGAGGCAGTGGCTCTATCGGCTGCGCCACTGTGCCACACTCACAGAAGGCAAAGATGCCCCATCTACATTAGTCCCACCTAGCTGCATTTGGCCCTTATCTAAACCTTTCCTATCCATGTACCTGTGCAAATGTACCTTGCCCTATAGTAACAGAGATTGTATGTTTTGTACATTCTCCCCATGACAATGTGGGTTTTCTCTGGGTGCTCCGGTTTCCTCCAATTCTCCAAACACGAACAAAGACGGTTTAGGTTAATTAGCTTCGGTAATAATTGTAAATTGTCCCTAGTGTGTAGGCTTTTGCTAGTGTACGTGGATCGCCTGTCAGCACAGACTTGGTAGGCTGAATGGCCTGTTTCCACGCTGCATCTCTAAAGTCTAAAGGTTGACCAAATCTAAACAGGGTTCTCCATGTATGGCCTCAGCACTGCTCAGGTCATGTCTTGGGTAATATTCAGATGTTTAGTTTAGTTTAAAGACACAGTGCAGAAACAGTCCCTTCGCCACCACCGAGTCCACACCGACAAATGAAAACCCCGAACACTAGCACTATTCTGAACACGAGGGACAATTTACAATTTTTACTGAAACCAATTAATTTACAAACCTGTACGTCTTTGGAGAGTGGGTGGAAACTGGAGCTCCCAGGGAAAACCCACTCACCAGAGCACCCGGAGGAAACCTACACAGTCACAGGGAGAACGTACAAACTCCACACAGACAGCACCTGTAGTCAGGATCAAACCCGGTCTCTGGCATTGTAAGGCAGCAACTCTCCCGCTGACGCTCGTATGTTTGACCACAGCTGCAGAGATGGTTTTAATGACCAATACTGACAAAGTGATCACCTTATAATGTGTCAAGGGAGTGGGTTCTCACATGCATCTTGCATGCATGGTGCACAGTCACAGCCTAGCCACACGTTGATAAATTGGAATTATTTATTGTTCCAGCATGTACTGGTATTAAGCAAAGGATGTCAAAGTAGTTGACGTTAAATTAATGCTATGAAGATTAATGCTGGGCTGTTTTAAAAAATTCCCTCCTGAAAAACCCTAAACACTCATTTATTCTATTCAGACACGAAGGAAAAATACAGTAAATAAGGCAAAAAAATAACAGTAATCCAGACTAGAAGGTCTTTCAGTTTATGTGTAGGAAGGAACTGCAAATGCTGGTATCTTTTCTCCAGAGATGCTGTCTGACCCACTGTGTAACTCCAGCTTTTTGTGTCTTTCATTTTATATTCACAACAGGAAAACAACGTGTTGGAGTAACTCAGCAGGTCAGGCAACATCTCTGGAGGGTAAACGGCCATGAAGGTCTTTTCAAGGGTCCCAACCGAAAATGTTACCTACCCATGTTCTCCAGAGATGCTGCCTGATCCACTGAGTTACTCCAGTACTTTGTGTCCTATTCTGTATTAATCAGTATCTGCAGTTCTTTGTTTCTACATATTTTCAATTGATGTTGTTGTCTTAAATTATTATTGAACAAAGACATATGTTAGAAACCCAGGATCATGGAGGGTAGAAAGAGTGATTTGACATCAAGAAGCAGTGACACAAGTTGGGGTTTAAATCCTGTGATTTACAGAGAAGATAAGACTGAGGAAGGTTGAGGTCTCCTGCAATTTCATTGGATTATTAGGATTGATAAAAATGTTGTTTCTTGATAACAAAACAGTAAGGGATCAAGTTGGGTGGCACAGTGGTGCAGCGGTAACCATGGCTACAGCACTGGAGACCCTGGTTCGACTCTGGGTCCTGACTGTATGGAGGTTGCGCGTTCTCCCTGTGACCGCGCGGGTTTTCTCCGGGTGCTCCAGTTTCCTCCCACACTACAAAGACGTGCGGGTTTGTAGGTTAATTAGCTTCGGCAAAAACTGTAAAATTGTCCCCAGTGTGTACGATCATGCTAGTGTACGGGTGATCGCTCGGACTCGGTGGGCCAAAGGGCCTGTTTCTGCACAGTTTCTATAAAGTCTAAAGTTTAAAAGCTAAAGCCTAATGGTAGGAAATTATATCAGGTTAGGTAAGATCAAGTCTGGAAGGCCAGAGGAGCATTGTTCGTGGGGAAACTACATAACAGGCACACCTGAGAGAAAAAATAGATATTATCCACATTTCTTACAGAAGAGTTTTAGAATATGTTTAAAATTGATCTGAATCTCTTGAGCTCAGTGAAAGATTATTAGTAAATCTTTAAGGGGCTGTCCCACTGTGGCGACCTAATCCGCGAGTTAAGAAGAGTGCCTTCGACCTTCAAGCTTGAGGGCACTCGTCTGGAATCCTCGGGCTGGATAGACCGTCCGCGTTGAAACCGCAAGCTGGATCGACCGACCGCACACACACACACACAAACACATCGCAAAGGCTGGGGCCAGGAAAAGCAGGGGAGCGCTGTCTGAAATTCACACCCGCGATGAAGAGGAAGGTAAATGGCTGCCACAGTGTACGGTAAGTCCTTTAGAGAGCGCAGGGGGGGGGGGGGAGGGGAGAGATGGGGAGAGAAAGGGAGAGAATGGGGTGAGAGGGGGAGAGAGGGGGAGAGAAGGAGAAGGCGATAGCGGGCATTTTACCTTGTCCTGAAAACTCCAATAAGCCAATCAAAATGCCCGGTCAGTGAAGGAGATTGCCTAAGGCTGCCCTCGACTAACTAAATAGCGACCCCACTCCATTGCACTATGAGTCAAAAAGACCCATGCCGACCGGGAAATTTACTCGCGGAAAATTTTTCAACATGCCGAAACATTTTCTGCGACCTAGCTGAGGCCACGAGTATTCGGGAACTTCCCTCGAGCATGAAGGCGAGTTCCAGTGACCTCTTAGGACCTCATGTCGACCATGCTGCAAGTTTGAGTCGAGGGCAAACTCGTCTAAACTCGCAGATTAGGTTGCCGCAGTGGGACAGCCCCTTTACATGAACAATGCTTGAACTCTTGGGAGAGAGTTACACTGGTGGAGTCAAGAAAATCTATAACAGACCAGAGGAATGACTGAAAAAGGGTCCCGACCCAAAACGTTGCCTGTCCATTGAGGCTGCCTGCCCTGTTGAGTTACTCCAGCACTGTGTCTTACTGGAGAGGAAGGTGTCTATTGCAATGGGCAGCCAAGTCCCATTGCTACTGTCTCATCCAATCTCTTCCCAAATGTTTATTTAAACTCCATTTCCTTTTCCAATCCCAGAGAGTTTGTTTAGGAAATGTGAATGTACGGAGATTTCCGACACGTTGAAACTCTTTGGCCCAAGTCAGCTTTGTATCGCTGCCAGAAGTCAGGGGTTTTCCTCCCCGAGCTCAGACAGCTGGTAATTATTAACAGTCATAAATTGTCTGTGGCTTTAAAAAATGTAACAAACACACGAGTTTTTATATTTTGTTTAGGGTTTTTTTAAGGACTCACCGCTGGCTGTTACTGAGTCATTAATTTTCTTGAACTGGAGTTGATTCAAGAGGATCCCCTCATGTACAGTGCAGGCCCTCATTCCATTGGCAACAGCACGGTAGAATCAGTTCCCACTTATGAAGCTCCCTACTTGAAACATCTAATTCTCCCTGGAACTGAAACCTCTCCACCTCCTTTCCCTTCTCTGCCACATTTGCTCTATTCCTCTCCCAACAACAAGGGGGTAGATTGCCCCTGTTGCTGCATTTGGATGTAACACAAGGAAACCTGCCACAAGGGAACCACAAAGCCCATTCAACCAATCCACTTAAATACTGATCTCTCCACCATCAATGGGATCTATAGAAGGTAGACACAAAATGCTGGAGCAACTCAGCTGGACAGGCAGCATCTCCCTGTGTGTTTTCATCGGGTGCTCTGGTTTCCTCCAACACTCCAAAGATGTACAGGTTTGTAGGTTAATTGGCTTCGGTAAGAATTGTAAAATGTTCCTAGTGTGTAGGATAGTGCCAGTGCTGGTCAGCGACATCTTGGTATGAACTTGGATAGTTAGAGCCAAATCAACTTTGGGAGCCATCCCAGATCACCTGGTCCTGTCCTCTCTTCCTGTATGAACATCCACAGCCTAATGAGGAGGAATTTATTTAGTCAGAGGGAGGTGAATCCGTGAAATTTGTTGCCATTGATAGTGGTGGAAGCCATGACATTGGGTATTATTAAAGTGGAGATTGATAGGTTATTGATTAATAAGGGGGTCAAAAGTTATGGGGAGAAGGCAGGAGAATGGGGTTGAGAGGGAAAGATAGATCAGCCATGATTAAATGGTGCAGCACACTTGATGGGCTGAATGGCCTAATTCTGCTCACATGGTCTCATGGTCAAATGCATTTGTAGCTGGCTTATCTGTCCATTGTTGCTGTAACTCGTTGAGCAAACAAATTATATCAATCTCATCAAATTCTAACAACCAGTTTGGTGTTTTTTGCAATTAATAAGTGCATTGATGGAGAGATTTTTTAGTTTAGTTTAGTTTTATAGATACAGCACAGAAACAGGCCCTTCTGCCCACCGAGTCCATGCCGACCTACGATCGCCCATACACTCGTTCCATTCTACACATTAGGGAAAATTTACAGAATCCAATTACCTACAAACCTTTACGTCTTTGGAATATGGGAGGAAACAGAAGCATCCAAAGAAAACGCACACAGTCACAGGAGAACGTACAAACTCCACACAGACAGCACCCGTAGTCGGGATCAAACCCAGGTCTTTGATGCTGTGAGGCAGCAACTCCACCACTGCGCCACCATGCTGCTCCAAGATGGGGGCCAATTGTCTGCGTTTGCTTTGTGTATGCGCCAATAGTCTTTGACTACACACAGTTACATAGGAACTACATTGATTTCTTCATGATTCTGATCAGACTCAGTAAAAAAAAAGTTAATTACAGCATCTGTTCCTTTATGTATAAACAGGGGGAGACATATGTGTGAGCAAGTGCATCCTATGCAGCAACTGGAGGCAGCGTTGTCGCGCTCACATCTCACATTTTAATCCTGAAGCCATCACGATCAAATAGTGCTGTGTTTGCCCCCAATAATCGGTCACAGAGAACATGGAACAGTGCAGCGCAAGAACAGGCCCTTCAGCCCGCAATGTCTGCGCTGAACATGATGTCAAATTACCTTGTCCAAGATAAGGTTGCAATGAGAACAGATGAACTGGAGATGTATCTTTATATCCGAGTGTGTAAAGAATGGAAGGAAATCTCTACCTCTCCAGTGAAAAGACTAGAGGGCACAGGTTTAAGGTGAGAGGAGCAAAGGTTAAAGGAGATGCGCGGGGCAAATATTTTTACACAGAGGACGGTGGGTGACTGAAACATGCTGCCTGGGGTAATGGTGGAGGCAGATACGATAGTGGCGTTTAAGAGGCTTTTGGATAGGCACGTGGATATGCAGGGAATGGAGGGATATGGATCACATGCAGGCAGGGGAGATTAGTTTAACTTGGCATCATGTTCGCACAGACAGTGTGGGCCGAAGGGCCTGTTCCTGTGCTGTGCTGTTTGAAGTTCTCTTAAAAATTGGAAAATTTGTGGGTTATATAGGTTGTGACTATGGGGGGAGAGAGGAAGGAGGGTGCGAGAGAGGGAGAGAGAAGGGGTGTTACTTAAAATTAGGGAATTCAATGTTCATACTGTTAGGCTTAAAATGTAATAACATTTAATTAAAATGTATTAGAAATTTAATTAAACTTTATATTTCTGCTGTGAATAAAGGAAAACAATTGGCTGGAAATGTGCACTCTTTGTTTCTGAAAGGCAAGTGCCAACTTTAAAGTTAACTGACACCAATCTGAAGTGATACTTCCACTAAGCATTACCAGATTTACACGCAATACTAGATGCCAAGGAGATGTGAGATTATATGAAGCATATATATTTTTATATATATAATCAATTTTTTTTTTTTAAACACAAAGTGCTGCAGTAACTCAGTGTGTCAGGCAGCATCTGAGGAGGAGGAGGACATGGACAGGCGACGTTTTGGGTCGGAACCCTTCTTCAGATTAACTGTTGCAAGAGGGAGAAATCTGGAAAAGAAATGGAGGTGGGATAAAGCCAGGCAAGTGATAGGTGGATACAGGGAAGTGAGGGGATGTTGGATTGGGAGATGGGTGGCCAAAAGTGATGGATGAAAAGGAGACAAAAGGGCGTAAGATAAGGAGAGAAGAGGAGTGAGATGTGAAGCTCGAGGAAGGGATAAGGGATATAGTTGGAAGGGGACGGTGGGGGGAGGAGAAGGGAGATGGGATAGTGGGAGAAATAGATGCATACCAAGGTAAGGCACAGGGAAGAGAAGGGGAGAAATAAGGGGGGAGGGGTGTTCATTAAAGTAAGATAATTCAATGTTCATACTGTTAGTGGATTTTATTGAAACATATAAGATTGTTAAGGGTTTGGACACGCTAGAGGCAGGAAACATGTTCCCGATGTTGGGGGAGTCCAGAACCAGGGGCCACAGTTTAAGAATAAAGGGTAAGCCATTTAGAACGGAGACGAGGAAACACTTTTTCTCACAGAGAGTTGTTAGTCTGTGGAATTCTCTGCCTCAGAGGGCGGTGGAGGCCGGTTCTCTGGATACTTTCAAGAGAGAGCTAGATAGGGCTCTTAAAGATAGCGGAATCAGGGGATATGGGGAGAAGGCAGGAACGGGCTACTGATTGGGGATGATCAGCCATGATCACATTGAATGGCGGTGCTGGCTCGAAGGTCCGAATGGCCTACTCCTGCACCTATTGTCTATTGTCTATTGTTAGGTTGCACACTAGTCAAGGGGTACATGAAGTGCTGTTCCTCCAGTTTGTGTGTGGCCTTACTATAGTTTTTTATCTTCAAGAAAATATGTAAGCAATATGCTACCAAGATGGAGAGGGTGGTCATGTTAGCCCTGAGGTTGCTTAGCAACGTTGAACAAAATGCCTTCAGTACAATGTTCACCGATACAGTGGAGCCAGTTTATTATCATTCCTCTATAGTCCATGACATTCATTTCTCTAGGACATTACACCAATAGTGTTACGGAATCATTGAACAGGTCATTTTTGTTTTCAACTGTTTGGAAAGCCTCCTTGGGGCAAAGCACTCTATTGTCCAATAAATCTATTCAGCCGTTCTCTGACAGACCCATGGAAAATTTGCCTGCTCTTCGT
Source organism: Malacoraja senta (assembly GCA_038087875.1). Lineage (NCBI taxonomy): Eukaryota > Metazoa > Chordata > Chondrichthyes > Rajiformes > Rajidae > Malacoraja > Malacoraja senta. The sequence continues at coordinate 25,241,219 of CM075979.1, forward strand.
ACCTGTTGAGCAAGATTTTTGTCCCTCAGTTCTTAAACTTACCTCCTTCCTGTACAGTTCTCTTTAGTTACTGATAATAAAGGGCTCCACTGTACCTAGGCTCTGAAATAGTCTCCTAAGCATTAAAATGTCTCACCTGTGCCGTGTTCTGTGAATGAAGAATAGAGGAATCAGAGACAGCCAGGGACATTAGTGAACAGTCTCAACACACAGTCAATAAAAACCTCAGACCGGAAACTGCTACTACAGTACTTTCTACCAAATGTCAATAGCTCCGTTCATTGCTGTATTAATTATATTACAGGAATGAAACATTTATTAAACACTTATTCATAAATTCACAAGTTATATGAGCAGAATTAGGTCATTCAGCCCATTGAGCTTACTCCAGCATTCAATCATGGCTGATCTATCTTTGGCTCCCAACCCCATTCTCCTGCCAAATCCCCATAACTCCTGACACCCGTACTAATCAAGAATCTATCAATCTCTGACAAAAATATCCATTGACATATTAATACTGAACCATCCTATCACCAACTGAGGAGCAGTCCTGAATAACCATCTACTTCATTGGACACAGGCTATCTTTGATCGGACTTTATCTTGCACTAGACGTTATTCCCTTTATCCTGTCGCTGTACAATGTGGACGGCTTGGTTGTAATTGTATGTAGTCTTTCCGCTGACTGGATAGCACGCAACAAAAAAGCTTTTCACTGTACCTCGGTACACGTGACACTAAACTAAACTAAACATTAATAACAGGTAGTAATAATGCAATATTACTACCAACCCCTTGCCAGTAGCCAACTGGAACAGTTAATCATTAATTGTTGGTAATTCCCTGTTAGAGTCATAGAGTCATACAGCGTGGAAACACGCCCTTCAGCCCAACTTGCCCATGCCGACCAAGATGCCCCATCTACACTAGTCCCACCTTGGGCCATAGCCGCAATGTTCTTGCAACCAACTAATACGCAATGAATCCTCTGAGAAAATGGCCGGGCGAGCATTGACTTCTGGAATTGACAGTCCCTTAGACTATGTCCTGAGTCACAAAAATAGAGAGTCGGATAAATTGCCAGCATTGGTAATACCTTGGAATCAGCCAAAAGGGGCAACTATCTAGCACCTTTGCATTGCTCTCTGTGTAAGCTCAAAGGAATATATTTACAAAGTGACGATATCCCACTAATTCCTATTGACCCCGATGCCTGCATCTTAAATACCTGTACAACTTGCTGGTAAACTCCTACACTCGAATAAACATGCTCAGGTGAGGTAGACATTAATTCAAACATATTCACAGGTTATTGAGTAACAGCTTCGGAAATTAGTGATAATAAGGCACAAGCAGTGAATTGCTAGACCGTAAGACCATAAGACATAGGAACAGAATTAGGCCATTCGGCCCATCAAGACCGCTCTGCCATTCGAGCAAGGCCAATCTTTTTTCCCCTCTCAACCCCATTCTCCTGCCTCCCCCCCGTAACCTTTACTGGCCTTACTAGTCAAGAACCTATCAATCCCCACTTTAAAAACACCCAGTGACTTGGCCTCCACCGCCGTCTGTGGCAATGAATTTCTCAGATTCACCACCCTCTGGCTAAAGAAATGTTCCTCATCTCCTATCTAAAGGTACATCCTTTCATTCTGAGGATGTGCCCTATGGTCCTAGACTATCCCACTACTGGGAACACCCTCTCCACATCCACTCATGTGCCCAATTACATAATACTTTGGGAGACAGTGACAAAATAAGAATGATATTTGATGTTACGAAGGCAGCTATAGTTTAGGACCATTTGACATGCCAAAATTCAATAAAGTTAACAACCCAAGATCAGATTAAACTTCCCATAGATGCACAAGTCAGAAATAGTCTTACCCGGACAATAATTCTTTCAGAGATTTGAGCAGCCACAAGGTGATTCTGATTCTGGGTCTGAACTTGAAGAGTGACCACCAGCATGAAGTACCTGTGAGGAAAAGGGAAGAGCTCAGGGAGAGGGAGAGAGGGATGAGAGGGAAAGTAGAGTGGCAGAGGCATAGGCAGATCAGTTTAGTTACGAGATAAAGTGGAGATGGGAAGAGATATATTTAGAAATGAAGAGGTGGAGGTGAGTGCAACGAGCCAAAGAAGAGAGAGAAAAAGTGATGCAAAAAAAAGAGACAATTGCAGATAAAAGGGAAGAAGAAAAGACCAACAAATAAAATAATTATAAACAAATGTACAACACAAAAAAGATAGACGCAAAATGCTGGAGGAACTCAGCGGGTCAGGGAACATCTCTGGAAAAAGAATAGATGGTGTTTCAAGTCGGAACCCTTCTTCAGTTTATAGAAGGGTTCAGATCTGAAACGTCACCTTTTTCTCCAGAGATGCTGCCTGACCCGCTTATTCAGCTTACTCCAGCACTTTGTGTCTATCTTCATTGTAAACCAGCATCTACAGTTCCTTCCACTCAATGTTCATACTATTGGTTTGTAAACTACCCAAGCGGAATATGAAGTACTGTTCATCCAGTTTGGTGTGGCCTCACTCTGGCAATGGAGGAGGCCCAGGACAGAAGGGTGTGTATGGGAATGGGAAGGGGAGTCAAAATAGTTAGCAACTGGGAGATCCAATATGTATAGGAACCCAGATGCTGTTTTCCTGGTAGAAGAGTGATACTGAGCGATAATCCAAAAGCCTGAGTCAGAACTAAATGGGATTGGTAAAAGACCAGCGGCCATTTTCTTTTTCACAGTATAATAGGGACCATTAATAATTCATACCTTTGGTCAGGATTAGGTTTCCCCTTCTTTCTCATGTTGTTAGCTGTTGTTTCACTGAAATGTAACCTTCCAACAGTGACTTTCGTGACCTGATCAGATGGGATGTTAATCCTGTTGGAACCAAAGACATTTATCAACATCGTCAATCAAAGAAAATCCTCCAGTACCTATTACACTATATTCTCACCTTCGTACAAACCCAGTCTCTCATTCAGTATCTTACAATATCTATAGTTATATTTAATTGTAATTGTAATTGTAATTAGTTTATTAGTCAAGTATGTAAAAACATTCAAAGAATTTGATTTGCCATAGTCATACCAAAAAAGCAACAAGACACACAACTACATAAACATTAACATAAACATCCACCACAGCGCACTGTGATGGAAGGCAATAACGTATTATCTTCACCCTTCTTTTCTCCCTCGGTCGGGGCAGTCTAACCATCCGCAGTCGGGGCGATTGAAGCTCCCGCAGCCAGCGATCGAAGCTCACGCGTCGGGGCGATCGAGATTCCCACGATCGGGGCGGTCGAAGCTCCCATGTTTGGGACTCCCGAAGTCAATCCCCCCGAAGCAAAGGGACCACCAGATCTACGATTTTAAGTCGCATCTCCGTCGAGGAAAGTGATATCTACATTTATCCCATAATCTCAAATTTTTTAAATATCTTTTAGAGTCATAGAGTCATACATCGTACAAACAGGCTCTACCACCCAACTTGCCCATGTCGACCAAAATGCCCCATCTACCGTAGTCCCACCTGGCCATGCCTGGTCTATAACTCTATAAACCTATCCTATCCATGTACTATCAGGTATTTCATCGTTAAGGTTTCCATTGTAAATTGTACTTTCCAAGCAAAATGACTGAATAAACAATGAACAATTTCTCTTGAGTATGGATTAGTGGAGAGAGCTCAAATATCTTGTCAAGAAGTAGATTTTGCAAAGGGTAGACGGAAGTGCAGGGTTGAAGGGATTTAGAGAGGGAGCGCATTCAGCATCCCATAATCAAGGACAAGTCTCACCCTGGTCACTCCCTCTTCTGCACTCTCCCATCAGACAAGAGGTATAGAAGTTTGAAAACACACACATAGAGTCATAGAGCATGGAAACAGACTCTTCAGCCCAATTTGCCCACGCTGACCAACATGCCCCATCTACACTAGTCCCACCTGCCCGTGCTTGGCCCATAACCCTCTATATGTCCAAATGTCTCTTAAACTTTATGATAGATCCTGCTTCAACTACCTCCTCCAGCAGCTCATTCCATACACATATTACCATTTATGTAAAATAGTTACCCCTCAGGTTCCTATTATATCTTTTCCCCTTTCACCTTAAACCTATGTCCTCCAGTTCTTGATTCTTTCGCATCACTGAACCTTTTTAAGTCAAGTCAAGTCAAGTCAAGTCACATTTATTTATATAGCACATTTAAAAAACAACTCTCGTTGGCCAAAGTGCTTTACATTTGTTATAAGAATATCATAAACAAAAACAAACTACGTACATATATACATGTAGCCCTCACTCAGAGGACGTCAGGAAAGGCTTGGGAGTATAGATAAGTCTTTAGTCTTGACTTAAAAGAGTCGATGGAGGGGGCAGTTCTGATGGGAAAGGGGATGCTGTTCCACAGTCTAGGGGCTGCAACCGCAAAGGCGCGGTCGCCCCTGAGCTTATGCCTAGACCGTGGGATATTCAGCAACCCTAAGTCGGCCGATCTGAGGGGCCTGGAGGTGGAGTGGTGAGTGAGAAGACTTTTTATGTAGGCGGGGGCAAGCCCATTGAGGGCTTTGTAGACATGGAGGAGGATCTTGAAGTTTATACAGAACCGCACAGGGAGCCAGTGGAGAGAGGCCCGGATCGGGGTGATGTGGTCCCTTTTTCGGGTGCCCGTCAGGAGTCTCGCTGCAGCGTTTTGGACCATTTGCAGGCGGGACAGGGAAGATTGGCTGATGCCAGTGTAAAGGGAGTTGCAGTAATCTAGGCGGGAGGAGATGAATGTGTGGATGATCTTTTCGAGGTCATCAAACTGGAGGAATTATTTTATTTTAGCTATCGTCCGAAGCTGAAAGAAGCTAGCTTTTACCACGGCATTAACTTGTTTGTCAAATTTCAGTGCTGAGTCAAATATCACGCCAAGGTTTTTGACGTGAGGTTTGAGTAGTGGGGTAAGGCTTCCAAGGCTGCCTGCTATCATTTTGATTGAGTCCGAGGGGCCGAGAAGGATGACCTCAGACTTACTCTCGTTTAGTTGGAGGAAGTTCTGGGCCATCCAACACTTTATATCCTCGAGGCAGTGGGTAAGGTTAAACAGATTTGATTGGTTTTGGGGCTTCAGGGGGAGATAGAGTTGTGTATCGTCTGCGTAGCAATGGAAGGAAATGCCGTGCCTTTCAATGACTTGGCCTAAGGGGAGCATATACAGGGAGAAGAGAATGGGGCCAAGGATGGAACCTTGTGGAACCCCACAGCAGAGATTAGCTGGGGAGGAGAAAGAGTTGCCTATGTTAGTCGAGAAACTCCTACCTTTGAGGTAGGAGATGAACCAGCTCAGGGCAGTGCACCTTAGTTTAATGCACCTAATTATTATTCCTGTCTTTATACAACTCTATAAGATCGCCCCTCAGCCTCCTGCGCGCCAAGGAATTAAGTCTTGTCCCGCCCGACCTCTCCCGGTAGTTCAGCCCTCATCCATTCTCTTGGTGCTGTTGACTGGGCCATGCTGACATGCTGATGTACATGTAAGAGCGACTCCCAAGTGCTAGGGTGCTCTATATGGAGTTTGTACGTTCTCCTTGTGACCGCATGTGTTTTCTCCTGGTACTCCGGTTTCCTCCCACATCCCCAAAACGTGCAGGTTTGTGGGTTAATTGGCTTCTGTAAATTGTCCGAGGTTGTATGGGGTGATTGCTGGTCAGTGCAGACCTGGTGGGCCAAAGGGCCTGTTCCCATACTGAATCTCTAAACCAAACTAAACTAAACACACAGTATACCTGTGTACGATGTACTTACGTGACGGGATTGAAGGGTCGCTTGCTGCGGTCTGACTGTGACTGCTCAATGTTGATGCTCTGGTTTATTGTCTCCATCTATCAAGCAACAAATATCAAAGGGTCAGTAAAACACAGCACATTCCCCACTCGTTTTCAATTTCTCTGTTCCACTCACACTGGCTCAGAAAAGCAGCTAACATGAGCAAAGACTTGTCCCACCCCGGTCATTCCATATTCTCCCTCCTCTGGTCTGGCAGAAGGTACAGAAGCTTGAAAGCGCGCGCCACCAGACTCAGGAACAAGTCAAGTCAAGTCAACTTTATTTGTCACGTACACATACAAGATGTGCAGTGAAATGAAAGTGGCAATGGCTGTGGATTGTGCAAAAACAACAAAACAGAACATAACAGAACCAGTATCTACATTTTAGAAAAATAAAAAGACACACAACACAACAGTAAATTAGTCCCTGGTGAGATAAGAGTTTACAGTCCTGATGGCCTGTGAGAAGAAACTCCGTCTCATCCTCTCTGTTTTCGCAGTGTGACAGCGGAGGCGCTTGCCTGACCGTAGCAGCTGGAACAGTCCGTTGCTGGGGTGGTAGGGGTCCTTCATTATCTTGCTGGCTCTGGATCTGCACCTCCTGGTGTATAGGTCCTGCAGGGGGGTGAGTGTAGTTGCCATAGTGCGTTCGGCCAAACGCACTACTCTCTGCAGAACATTCCTGTCATGGGCAGAGCTGTTTCCAAACCAGATCGTGATGTGACCGGACAAGATGTTTTCTACAGCCCCAGAGTAGAACGACTAAAGGATCCTCAGAGAGACTCTGAATTTCCTCAGCTGCCTGAGGTGGTAAAGGCGCTGCCTTGCCTTCCTCACCAGTGTGGCAGTGTGTGTTGTCCATGTCAGATCCTCAGTGATGTGGACTCCCAGGTATTTGAAGCTGCTCACCCTATCCACAGTAGTCCCATTTATCTCCAGTGGCATGTACTCTTCCACTGTGTTATCAGGCTTGTCAATGGTCCTTGCATGAGCTAGAGTGTTGTTTAATTCACTGCCACCCATTGAGGTCTTTAACTTTGTCCACAAAACGAATGCACTACTAAGCACTACATTGCTGTGAACTATATTCTGCACTCTGTGCCTCCCCCTTTGCTCTACCTATTGTATTTGAGTGTGAACTGATTGTATCTCTGTACACTATATCTGATTTATTTGGATAGCATACAAAACAAAGCGTTTCACTCAATAAATGTGACGATATTAAACCTAAACCTAAACTCACTAAATCTTTATTGATAAAAAAAGAGCTCATCCAGCCTCATCCCCATTCTCAGCCTGACAAGTTAGAACTTTCTGTCCTAACTCGTATAGTTGGCTCTCTTGGCTTGATTTTGGGAAGTAAGGTTCTATTAGGGCAGCAGAGTGGTGCAGCTGGCAAAGCTGCTGCCTCACAGCACCAGATACCTGGATTCAATCCTGACCTCGGTTGCTGTCTATGTGGAGATTACCCATTCTCCCTGTGACCGTGTGTTTTTCTTCCCACGTCCAAAGAAGTGCTGGATTGTAGATTTGTGGGTAGAAGCAGATACATTTCAGCTAACTTAGCTGCCACACATTGGCAAATGAGAGAAGATGCATCCGTTGAATACCACCCACCTTTACTCCATGCAATTTTAAGAAGAAGAAATCAATTGGTTTTAGCCCCTCAGATGTCTTCACATATTTGGGGTCACCCATCATGCCAACGTACACCGTGACCTGGAAGTGGTTCTTCTTCTGGCAAACAAAGGCATCGTCAGGGACAGAGAAGTTAAAGCCTTTGTCAGCGTCCACTCTATAGCTCGGATTGGGTCTGTGAATGGAAAGAGAACATTCAGGAGAAACACTATCAGGTATTTAATTGTTAAGGATTTCCATTCATTTAAAAAATGAACAATTACTCTGGTGTACAGTGAAAAGCTTTTGTTGAGTGCTAACCAGTCAGTGGAAACATGATTACAATCGAGCCATGCACAGTGTACAGATAGAGAAGAAAGGGAATAACGTTTAACACAAGGTAAAGTCCGATCAAAGATAGTCTGAGGGTCTCCAATGAGGTAGATTGTAGCTCAGGACTGCTCTCTACTTGTTGGTAGGATGGTTCAGTTGCCCATTGGTATGTCTCATTCAAAACATCAGGTGTGGAAATCGATACAGGGCGGATGGCAAACAAGACAGAATTGGAGCTTTAAGCTCAACCTGGTAGAGCTGCTGTGTAGAAAGGAACTGCAGATGCTGATTTATACTGAAGATGGACACAAAGTGCTGGAGTAAGTCAGTGGGTCAGGCAGCATCACTGGAGAAAAAGGATGGGTGACGTCAGGACCCTTCTTTAGTTCTCACTAGCACCATCATTCTTGTCTCTTTCTATTGTAGTATTATCCCTGATTCAGCCCAGAATCTTGAAGGAGATGTCTGAAGAAGGATCCCAACCTGAAACGTTACCCATCCTTTTTCTCCAAAGATGCTGCCTGATCTGCTGAGTTACTCCAGCACTTTGTGTGTATCTTCTGGTAGAGCTGCTGCAACCTCTTGTATGATACTTGTCTTTGGTTTATTCTGGGTGGTGGTGGTGGTAGATACGACAGTAGCATTTAAGAGGTTTTTAGATTGGCACATGGATATGTAGGGATTGGATGTATATGGATCACATGATGGCAGAGGGGATTAGTTTAAATTTTTGACATCATTTTCGACACGGACATTGTGAGTAACTCTCCCTTCTTTGCGAATAGCAGTTTAGATCATGTCCCTCAACAACTTAGCGGCACAGTGGCGCAGCAGTAGAGTTGCTGCCTTACAGCTCCAGAGACCCGGGTTCGATCCTGACTACGGATGCTGTCTGTATGGAGTTTGGACGTTTTCCCAGTGGCCGCATGGGTTTTTCCCGGGTGCTCCAGTTTCCTTCCACACTCCAAAGATGTGCAGGTTTGTACATTCATTGGCTTCGGTAAAGATTGTAAGGACAGTGTAGTGTGGATAGCGCTAATGTGATCTGGTCACTGGACTCGGTGGGCCAAAGGGTATGCTTTTGCACCGTGTTTCTAAACTAAACTAAACTAGAGGCACAGTGTGAATCACTAAGTGAGTTCTCATTTCAGTTTAAACAACAATCCACCAGTTTCTACTACGAAAAGCTGAACTGCAAAACTAGATTTACAGCCAGGTGGCAGGTTGAAGAGTTCCCCACTGCATGAAAAGAGTGTGGAAGAAAAGCATTTAAATTATTTTTGGTTTCTTTTGGGTCTGTCCCACTTAGGCGACTTTTTAGGCGACTGCAGGAGACTCTGCAGTCGCCACATGGTCACCACATGTTCGTGGGTGGTTGCCAGGGAGTTGCTTTCATGGTCGTGAGGAGTTCCCGCATTCTTGCAACATGTTGAAAAATTAGCGGCGACCAGAATGAAGCCGCCATGGAGAGTAGCGAGCCATAGGTGGGTCGCCAGGAGGTCCTAGTGGGTTGCCAGGAAGTCGAAGGTTCTCGTAGGTTGTAGCCGGTGCTGACCGGTGAATTTCATTGGCTCATTGGGAAAAAAACGTAAGCAGTAGTTTTCAGAACCAAGGATAACCGACCGGTAATGTTAATGTTCGCCGAGCTTCACAGCCATGTATCTCTGGCTCCTTAAAAGTTGTCTCCACTCCTTCTCCCTCCTTCTCCCCCATCTCCCTCCCTCTTTTAAAGGACTTACTGTACACTGTGCTTAATTACAGCGCCAACCTTCCTGTTCATCGCGGTGTGTGTCTGTATCACCTTGGCTTTGCACCGTGTGAATTTCACTCAGACAGTGCTCCCCCCGCTTGCCCGGTCCCCCGCCTGCATAACGGGCTGGTGAAGGAAGCGATGTGTGTGTGTGTTCCACTCTGACAGTCGCCGTTCCAGTTGCCGTTTTTTCAGGCGACTGCCAGCAACTTGACAGTCGCCGGCAGTCGCCTGAAAAATCGCCTAAGTGGGACAGGCCCATCACGAGCACCATCATTCTTGCCTCTTTTTCTTTTAGTCGTATATCCAAGAATCTTGGTGGCGTATCTATGCCCTTTAAAGGTCCTAACTCTTTATTTAGCATTCTCTGTTCAAAATCTTTGATACCAAAAAGCATTGAAAGCAAAGCACAAATAGTGGTGGATTTACCACAGGAGTGCATGCCAACTTTGAAAGAGGTGGAGTGTTGACCTTTGTAAACCAGCTTGATATTTCTGAGTCGAAGTGAATAAGTAGTCAGGATCTAGTTTCCTTTCTCTTGTTGAACATGAGGATCTTATGTCCGAGATGAGCTTTGTAGATCACCACGGCTCAGCCTTTAAGTAAAGATTGCAGTATAAAGATATCCAGTTTTACTGGCAGATGTTTTGCACTTCAAAAGCAGTCTGAGGGTGACATCCAGTGATATATGGGTTACAGAAAATTGTAAAGGCTTTCAGATTGCCCCTGCACAGTCCCACAATAAACAGCTGCAAACTGACAGCATAATGTCTTTTACATCACCCAAGGTACCATTGTGGTATTCTTTACTGATGTTAGTGCTTGAATATAACGTCAAATCACAGGAACATTAATTTCTATTGACGTGGTCCAAGAGCAGCACAATGGTGGTGCTGGTAGAGCTGCCGGTAGAGCTGCCGGTAGAGCTGCTGCCTTGCAGTGCCAGAGACTCGGGTTCGATCCCGGCCTTGGGTGCTGTCTGTGATTGGAGTTTGCACGTTCTCCCTGTGACTGTGTGGATTTCCACCATGTGCTCCAGTTTCCTCCCACATCCCAAAGACGTGTGGGTTTGCAGGTTAATTGGCCTCTGTAAATTGCCACTAGTGTGTAGGGAATGGATGAGAGAGTGGGAAAACACAGAGCTAGTATGAACAGGTGATCGATGGTCAGCGTGGACTTGGTGGGCCGAAGGGCCCACTTCCATGCTTAATTTCGAAACTAAATTTGTCATTTTGCGTCTGAAAAATGGTTCTGATCCAAAACGTCACCTAGCCATCTTCTCCAGAAAGGCTGCCTAACCCACTGACTCCCACACTTTGTCTCTATCTTTGGTTTAAACTGGCATCTGCAGTTTCTTCTTAATACAGAGTCATTTTACAAAATCGACATTTTAAAATGTCATATTTTTCAGTGTAGGATCCTTCATATCAAATAATCATAGACACACAAAGCTGGAGTAACTCAGTGGGTCAGACAGCATCTCTGGATAAAAGGAATAGGTGACATTTGGACAGCACCCTAATGCAGCCAATTATTAATAAGCAATCTGAATGTACATTCAATTCTGTTGCTGGCATAAACCCATCTCACAGTGGGTGTGGATCAAAGACAAGTGTTGTACAAGGGGCGACACGCAGGTGTGAGTAATAGCTTGGAACTTAATGTTGAGATGTTGAGGGTCCTCTCAGTGGCAGGTGGGTGAGTGGGGCGAGGGAGAGAGGTGAAGGAGGTTGCTTAACTCAGACGAGGGACAAAAGAGTGAAGGAGCGACGGATGGTCAGTTTAGTAATAGCCCACAGATATTTGGCAGCCCCGCTGAAAGTGCTAGTGCACCCACAGAAATGCAAGGAATGTCATTGAGGCAGGGTCGTGAGCAGTTGCTAGGAAACCAAATTCAATATTCCGCACATTAGGCAAGAAATCCCAACTCCGACGGGAATGTTTTAACTCACATTTAAACACATGTCAGCTGCAGACAGCTCCGAGCATGTGCTTTGTGTCAGTTAGTGGAAGATAGGATTCCAATCCAAAAAAAGACGGCCAAATCATCAAACAGGGGGCCACACTCAGCCCTGACACACGCCCAGGAATTTGCGTTCACCCACATCTCATCCCGGATCCTTCCCATTCACTCTGAAAATGCCCCTGAGGAAACACTATTGCTCATTTCTCTTCCTCTTATACCAATTTGGTTGAATACTGATTGCACCATTCAGCTAAGAATCTTCTTAAAATTCATCTTGGCCTGAGCACGAATAGATTATCTTGAGTTGATGTTGCAGTTAGGGAGCACAGTGGCACAACTGGTAGAGCCGCTGCCTCACAGCGCCAGTGACCCGGGTTCGATCCCGACCTCGGATGCTGTCTGTGTGGAGTTTGCACATTCTCCCCGTAACCACGTGGGTTTCCTCCAGATTTCCCCCCACATCCCAAAGACACGCGGGTTCATAGGCGTGGACTCAGAGGGCTGAAGGGCATGTTCTCTAAGCTTAACTACATCAGTTGTCCAGGTCAGTCAAATTCAATTGGTTCTACATTTAATCAATCAGTCAGTCATAAGTTCATAAGTGAAAGGGGCAGAATTAGGCCATTTAGCCCATCGAGTCTACTTCGCCATTCAATCATGGCTGATCTATCTTTCCCTCCTAACCCCATTCTCCTGCCTTCTCCCCATAACCCCTAACACCCATACTAATCAAGAATCTATCTATCTCTGCCTCAGAAATATCCATTGACTTGGCCTCCACAGACTTCTGCGGCAATGAATTCCACAGATTCAAAACACTCTGACTGAAGAAATTCCTCCTCATCTTCCTAAAGGAAAGTCCTTTGATTCTCCCACTTGTGGAAACATCCTCTCCACATCCAGTCTATCCAACCCTATTCTCCTGCTTTCTCCACGTAACCTTTAACATCCTTACTAATCAAGAACGTATCAATCTGCGATTTTAAAATACCCAATGACTTGACCTCCATTGCCGTCTGAGGCATTGAATTCCAGAGATTTACTACCCTCTGGTTAAAGAAATTCCTCCTCATCTCCATTCTAAAGGTACGTCCTTTTATTCTGAGCCTGTGGTTTCTGGTCCTAGACTTTCCCACTGGTGGAAACTCCCACTACTGCATTGTTTTCTTATACCTGTATGAACAGTACATGCAATATGCATGAGTTAATATGCAGGTGGACGTAAGTTACACTGTCTCTGTAACCTGAATTCTACTTGATCATCAAACATTCACAAATTTTGAATAATTGAAAAATACAACATGGAAACAGACCCTTTGGCCGACCAACAATCATCCGTTCACACTAGTTCTATGCTATCCAATTTTCTCATCCACTCCCTACACTCGTGGCAATTTACAGAGACCAATTAACCTACAAACCTGCACGTCTTTGGGATGCGGGAGGAAACCGGAGCATCTGGAGGAAACCCACGCAGTCCCAGGGAAAATGTGCAAACTCCACACAGACAGCAACCGAGGTCAAGATCGAACCCGGGTCTCTGGTGCTATGAGGCAGCAACTCCACCAGCTGCGCCTCCGTGCCTTGAAGTTGTTGGATAATGTATGAAGAACATTTCAGTACAGGGTTGGGGGGGCAAACACGGCTGTAACCATGGCTAAAACGGGAAGAGGAGAGGATGAAAAGATGGAAAGTGGGTCTGTAGTTCAATTAAAATTTGTAATGAACAAATTCGACAGTTTTCATTAGTAATATTATCTAAACTACTCTGTTAAGGGCCTGTCCCACGAGCATGCGACCTGCATGCGGCAAGCGCGACCAAACCGGAAGCGGGGGCCGTGCGGAGGTCGAGTGATCCCCATACAGGGCCGGTCCCACCAGCATGCGCCTGCATGCAGTGAGCGCGACCAAACCGGAAACGGGGGCCGCGCGGAGGTCGAGTGAGTGACGTGAAGTTCAAGCGAAGTCCGCGGGAAGTTCGCGCATGACATACGGCGTCAAGACGCTGCGTACGGCGTCGAGACGCTGTGCACGCCCGTTGAGGCGGTGCGTATGGCGTCAAGGCGGCTGCGGAATTTTTGAAGATGGTCAGTTTTTCGGAGCCCCGCGCAATGTCGGGACCAGCTCCGCACAACTCCATACGGCTCCGGCGATCGAAGTGGGACCGGCCCCGCGAGGCCGTACGGCTCAAGCGACCACGTTAGGTCGCGCTTGTCGCATGGAGTCGCATGCTCGTGGGACAGGCCCTTTAGGCTCCATCAGACGTTTCATTTATTTTCTCTATAAATGATCAAATTTCTTCTTTTTATTCCTCCTTATCTTGTATTGCATGGGATATGGATGGTTATAATGCACCCAATCCCTTCCCCCACCTCCCACACTACACTTGCCCTTGAGAAGATGTTGCTGCTTCCTTTATGAAATGCTTCAAGATCCTCCTGCAGTGAAGCTGAAGAGTCCCTGAGTTTTGCCCCAATAACAACAAAGGAATTATTTTATATTTTTGTCAGTTTATTAATTGCCTTGAAAAGTTTTAAAAAGTGGATAGGAGGAAATATAAATCATCCGATTTGTTCAATTTGAAAGTACCCCCAGGGAGTCATATAGAGTCATATTAAATCTTCCCCCCCCCCTCACTTTAAACCTATGTCCTCTGGTTCCCCTACTGTGGGCAAAAGACTCTGTGCATTTACCTGATCTATCCCTAACACCCCTTTAACAAATAGGTGGTAGTGGCTTAAAGTGCAATTCTTTACTTTACTTTAGTTTAATTTAAATTAGAGATACAGCGTGGAAACAGACCCTTCCGCCCATTGAGTCCGCACCGATCAGCAATCCCCGCATCCTAAGCCCCTGTCCCACTTAGGAGACCTAAACAGCAACCTCTGGTGACCTTGCCCGCCACCCAAAAAAAAAATCAAGGTCGAGGTGACCTGCAACCTCCTACCACCTCCCACGAATATGTTGAAAACTTTCCTCGACAATGAAGAAAACCGGCTTCGACTAGACCCGCGACTAAAAAATTATTGATTTTTAAAACGGCAACCTATTTTTAGTCGAGGCCGGTTTTAATCATGATGAAAAAATAGCAGCAACCTAGATGAAGCCTTGACCACGCGGAAACCACTTTCGACCATTAGGGAGAGTGACCAAAACCTCCGGTGACCTCATGGAAATCTTGGGTGGCGGGCAAGGTCACCAAAGGTTGCTGTTTAGGTCTCCTAAGTGGGACAGGGGCTTAACACTATCCTACACACTAAGGACAATTTACAATTTTACCAAGCCAATTGATCTCCAAACTTGTACGTCTTAGGAGTGTAGAAGGGAACTAGAGCTCCCGGAGAAAATCCACGCAGGTCAAGGCCCACGCAGGTCACGGGAAGAACATACAACCTTATAAAATTATAAAAGGATTGGATAAGCTAGATGCAGGATAAATGTTCCCAATGTTGGGCGAGTCCAGAACCAGGGGCCACAGTCTTAGAATAAAGAGGAGGCCATTTAAGACTGAGAGGAAAAAAAACGTTTTCACCCAGAGAGTTGTGAATTTGTGGAATTCCCTGCCACAGAGGGCAGTGGAGGCCAAATCACTGGATGGATTTAAGAGAGTTAGATAGAGCTCTAGGGGCTAGTGGAATCAAGGGATATGGGGAGAAGGCAGGCACGGGTTATTGATTGGGGACAATCACCCATGATCACAATGAATGGCGGTGCTGGCTCGAAGGGCCGAATGGCCTCCTGCACCTATTTTCTATGTTTCTATGTTAAACTCCGTACACACAAGCGCCGACTGTAGTCAGGATCAAACCCGGGTATCTGGCGCTGTAAGGCAGCAACTCTACCGCTGTGCCACCGTGCCACCCTCTCCGTAAACTTATTTGGATTTTCGATCTTTTCAAAAAAGGGCTAGAATATCTTTTTTCACAGATGTTGGAGCTGGATGTGATATGTAGAAGCAATGTCAAAGCAGTTTGTGGAGCTGCATTGTTTGTGAGGAACAGAATAAGTTCTGCCTAAACACTTTTTATACAACCTGATAGAGCAATCACTCCAATTAATGTTATCTTTCAGAAGCAATGAGAAGTGCCAGAATTATGTTGCTTGCAGAATTTTTACAACTGTTCGTTCTGAGACCGGGCATTCAGCAAGGGTTTGATTCTGCACCACCTCCTCCCCTTCCCCCACCTTCCTTGTCCCTTAGCTAATCCTTAGGAATTTAAGGAGTTCAGGGTGAAGCCACTCCTTGTGCTCTGCTCACTGCCAATTCCATTCCATCCCTTAAAGCATCTGCAGTTTACTTTCAGCGAACTTCCTAACTTAATCAGATTGTGTTGCTTTTTTGATTATATTAAGTGATTGTGGAACATATTACCTTATTTTCCGTTCATTGTCAGCTTCAAGGCTACCAGATCACATGGAGTTCAGGATGAGGGGAGTTTGGAGCTCCATTTGTACACCTTGAATAGCCGATGTATCGGGTCGAGACCCTTCTTTTGAAGAGTCTGAGGAAGGGTCTGAAGAAGGGTCCTGACCCGAAACGCCACCTACCCATGTTCTCCAGGGATGCTGCTTGACTCACTGAGTTACTCCAGCACTTTCTGATTTTTTATTAATCCAACATCATTTTATTAAACCAACCAACCCCATACCAGGAATCCTGCAGCTTCTCATTGGTTGAAATTCTAATCTAATGCCAATTAGAAGAAACAAAGAACTGCAGATGTTGGTTAATGCACAAAAAGACACACAGTGCTGGAGTAACTCAGGCAGCAACTTTGAAGGACATGGAACGGTGACGTTTCGGGTCAGGGCTCTTCTTCAGACTGATTGTAGGGGGAGCAGAGAAAAAGCTGTAAAATGGCCTCTCCCCTTTTTCAGCATCCCCCCGCCCGCTACAATGTCTGAAGAAGGGTCCCAACCTGAATCGTCACCTATCCATCTTCTCCAGAGAAGCTGCCTGACCCGTTGAGTTACTCATTCATGACAGCAGATGCCAGTACTAGCATCTGCAATACCTTGTGTCTGGCAAAATATCGTACTTGATATTTAATTCACACTTGTTATTCTTACAGAGAGGCGGCAATATTTGTGGGAGCTGGGGATGGGCGGCCGAGGGTGGGCTGTGAGAGTGCGGAGGTCAGCCGGCGACAGGCCGCCAAGAACGACGAGGGGGGGGGGGGGGGGGCGTTGAGAACGAGGGATCTGTTCTTGGGGGGGAGGGGGGGACGCCAAGAACAAACAGGGACCATCGGGACTACAAGGAATACTTTTGTAACTATATCGCTGCCCTACATGTGGCAACTCTTTGCATACTTGTGTACTGGAATTTCACTGTACCTAGGTACATGTGACAATAAAGTATCAATCATTTATTCATTCATTCATTAAATGGTGTATTGGTGCATCAATGTTTTGGACTCCCCCACTGTTACGATTATGGTACAGTTACAAATGACAGCAGGCTGTAGTGTGGACAAGCGGTCTAAGACTGTGTATTTAAGCTGCCATCTCTGTGGGGATGAGACTTTGAAACCCGCCACTGCCAAGGCTTGAACCTCCGCTTGGTCTTTTTAAGAAGCTAGATAGACCAACTCTCAGCATTTAAAAGATACCAGGACAGCATGAATTGGAAAGGTTTGGAGGGACATGGGCCAAATGTGGGCAAATGGAACTTGTTTAGATGGGACATATTAGTCAGCATGGACGAGTGGAACTAAGGGGGCTTTTCACGTGCTGTCTGACTGAGGGGCAGCATAGTGGTGCAGCAATAGAGTTACTGCCTTACAGCACAAAAGACCCAGGTTCGATCCTGACTACGGGTTCTGTCTGTTGGGAGTTTGTACATTCTCCCTGTGACTGCGTAGGTTATCTCCGGGTGCTCCGGTTTCCTCCCACAATCCAAAGATGTACAGGTTTGTAAGTTAATTGACTTTGGTAAAATTGTAAACTGTCCCCAGTGTGTCGGATAGTGCTAGTGCATGGGGGTCGGCGCGGACTTGGTGGGCCGAAGGGCCTGTTTCTGCTCTGTATCTCTAAAATCTAACATCGAAAGTCTATAGACTCTATGACAAATCCGACACTGGCCAATACTCACACGTCTTTGCAATTGGCGTCACACAGAGCGCTCCATTTGTTCTGCTGGTGTGGCTGCCATTTTATGCATTGGTAGTTAGGGTCCAGATAGGAACCATTTAGGCTGTCGTTGTCTTGCATCAACCCTGAAAGCCAAGGGGAAGAAAAGGGATGGGTATCAAACAAAGCCAGGATGAAAATGGTATCTCAAGCACAGGGCACCACAGTGGCACATCCCATTTGTAGGTTTAATTGGCCCTCTGTAAATTGCCTCTAGTGTGGAGGGAAGGGATGAGAAATTGGGATAACCTAGAACGTGTGTTAAAGAGTGAACGATGGTCAGTGTGAACAAAAGTGGGCACAACCCACTGTGGGTTACAATTTTTACCAAAGCCAATTAACCTACAAACCTGTAAGCTTATGGAGTGTGGGAGAAAAATGGAGCACCCGGAGAAAACCCAGGCGGTCACAGAAAGAACGTACAACTCCTTACAGACAGCACCCGTAGTCAGGATCGAACCCAAGTCTCTGAAACTCTAAGGCAGCAAATCTACAGTTGCATCAACGTGCCATTCCATGATGTTAGCCCCAATTTTATGATCAGTTTTATGATCAGCGGAAACCATTTTGACATTGTACCTGTGCAAGTTTTTTTTTAGAAGTCCCATCTTTCCAACCCTGTATCCTCCCCAGGAACTAATACTTTGTTAAATATTCAAATATTTATCCAATACCCTTTTGAATGCCATGCTGACCTGCATCCACCACACTTTTAGGCAATGGGTTTACTCCAATCACCAGTTAAAAATGATCTTCCATCATATCACTATGTGTCATCTGGTTCCTGGCCCTGCCCATAATGGGAACAGTTTACATAGATACATAGAAAATAGGTGCAGGAGTAGGCCATTCGGCCCTTCGAGCCTGCACCACCATTCAATATGATCATGGCTGATCATCCAACTCAGTATCCCGTACCTGCCTTCTCTCCATACCCCCTGATCCCTTTAGCCACAAGGGCCACATCTAACTCCCTCTTAAATATACTTCTACTTCTTCTGTATAAGGCTGTCAAGATATTAAGCACGTTTATCAAATCTCTCCTCAATATTTTTGACTATAATGATAAAACCCAGACTTTTTAATTTATGTTTGTAAATGAAACTTGAAAGTAGGCAAAATAGATTTGTCTTGACCCACCACCGGACTCTTGAACAGCTTCTTCCCCTCTGTTATCAGGCTTCTGAACCTTCCTTCCATAATCTAGGGTACTGTCTGATTCACCTCTACCTCACTGCGGACATTGGACTTTGTCTCTGGAACTGATGCGCTACAATGCATTGTATTCTGCACTTTGTATCTTCCCCATTGGTCTATCTACTGTACTTGAGTTTCAAACACGCAAGAGCTGCCAAGAGAGATATCCAGTCCAATTGTCAGGAATGATAACGTTGTCAAGGGTGGTACAGTAACCTAGTGGTTGAGTTGCTGCCTCACAGCGCCAGAGACCCAGGTTCAATCCCGACTAGGGGTGCTGTTTGTATGGAGTTTGTACGTTCTCCCTGTGACTGTATGGGTTTTCTCTGGGTGCTCCGATATCAGGTACAGGTTTGTAGGTTAATTGGCTTCAATAAAAATTGTACATTGTAAAATGAAATGTTTGTAGGATTATGCTAGTGTACTGGATTGCTGGTCAGCACGGAATCTCTAAAGGTTGAAGACTAAAATCTAAAGATAAGCCTGTTCCAATCTTCAGGAAAAAGCCTGATCCAATCTACATCCAACATCCAAACACCTGTGCCTTGTCGCAGGGGTGACTGGATACGATGGAACTAGCTTACTAACACTTCCCAACCACGGGGAAGTGAAGCAGAACTGTGAGACACAATTACCCCAAGATCAACTAACTCTGCACAGTCTGAACCTACGACTGCTCGGCTGAAATAAAAACAGAAAATGCTGGTCAGGTCAGCAGGTCAGGCAGCCTCGGTGGAGAGAGAAAAGCAGTTAATGTTTCAGGTCAAAGATCATCTGTCTGAGCCAGGGAAGAGAGAAAACAAGTTTGTTTTAAGTTTAGTCTAGTTTTGTTTAGAGTTACAGCGTGGAAACAGGCCCTTCGACCCACCGAGTCTGCAATGACCAGTGATCCTCGCACACTAACACTATCCAACACACTAGGGACAATTTACAATTTTACTGAAGCCAATTAAACTCCAAACCCGTATGTCTTTGGAGTGTTGAAGGAAACCGGAGCACCCGGAGAAAACCTACACAGGTCACGGAAAGGACGTACAAACTCTGTACAGACAGCACCCGTTATCAGGATCAAACCTGGGTCTCTGGTGCTGTAAGGCAGCAACTCTACCGCTGAGCCACTGTGCCACCCCAAGTTGAAGAGAAAGAGGGGACAGATGGTTAGAAAATATCTAGTGGGGTGATCACTCAGATGATGCTCGTCCAGGACATTTATCAACCACAAAATAAATAGGCAAAACGAACTGCAGATGCTGGTTTACAAAAAATGGCACAAAGTGCTAGAGTAACTCAGTGGATCAGGCAGCATCTCTGGACAACATGGATAGGTGATGTTTCAGGTTGGGATTCTTTTTCAGGCTGATTGTGGTAGTGAGGGGTTGGAGGGGGGGAGCAATCTGGAAGAGAGGAGTGGACAAAGCCCAGTGAGCGGTGGGTGGGTGGTTAGGTGGTGAGAGGATCACAGAAGAATATCTCTGTCAGTGGAAAATAAACATCTCCCCTTAACTATCCTGGAGAGAGAAACAATCAGGCGATTATCACTCTAAAGAGCATTTAAGTTGTCAGAAGTAATGAAATCAAAGATGCATTCGTACCTGGCTCCTGTTTTATTATCCCATTCAACATCTGAGTGTTTAAAGTATTTGGCGGCGAGTCCGAATGTTTCCGCTTCTTGGCTGCATGCATAGGGATGCCCCTGCAATGAGATGAGGCATTACAGAGGGCAGACTGCAGCAGGACTGGGGGTGAAGGGTATTCTAAAGACAATCTTCATTCACACCTTCTTATCTGAACATCCTTCCTTATGAATTCAGCTTGGGAATCATTCAAACCAAATTAAACACAGATGGGGTGGGTTTGTAATCAGTTGGGACAAAGACTCTAACAGAATGTTCACATACTGGGTGCGTGTATCACAAACACACTCACATTCACTCATGAACTCACTCTCACACACACACACATACATATTCACCCATTCAGTCAGTCATTGACTCACTCACATACGCTGACACACATTCACACACTCATTTAGTCATTCACACACTTACTCACTCATTCACTCACACTTACACACTCACCCATTCACTCACACACTCACTGACACATACACTCATTCCCTCACACTCACTTACTCACACCCACATACACTCATTCACTCACACTCACTTACTCACACCCACATACACTCATTCACTCACACTCACACACTCACACCCACATACACTCATTCACTCATATTAACAATGGATCCAGAATTCAATCAACAATGACTCTTCTTACACAATCATTGCACTCTTGTACTTAGGTATGAGTGCGCTTGTGATTAGTAAGATTTTATTGAATTGTGTGTAAAACAAAGAGTTTGACTATATGATTCCGTGACAATAACGTCCCACCGAACATGAACATTTCTAAAGTGTGAACATTTGTGTGGTTAAAGAGCAGAATGTTTCACAGATGAGAGGACTGTATGAGAAAGGTCTGGAGCATGGCAGATATCCTGGGGGGGATGGGGGGACCCCCCATGTTTTGTGAAACATGTTGCAGCAAAACCGCCCGGGAATGGCTGCAGTGCCCAGGTCAGCTCGCCTGCCCCGGGACTGGCTGTAACGCCCAGGTCAGCTCGCCTGCCCCGGAATTGGCTGTAGCGCCCAGGTCGGCTGGCAGGTCTGGCTGTAGCGCTATGGTCGCCTGCGTGCCCCGGGAATGGCTGTAGATCCCAGGTCGCCTGCGTGCCCCGGGTGGCTGCAGTTCCCAGGTTGGCTCGCTTGCCCCAGGTCTGGCTGTAGTGCTCATGTCGCCTGCGTGCCCCGTGACTGGCTTTGGTTCCCAGGTCGCGAAAACGAATTGAAAAAAAAAACGCCTGCGGGCTGGATGATTCAGTGGGCCGTAGGTTGCCGACCCCCGTCTTAGACGTTAGGCCTCATTGTTTCCCCCTCATGTTTTAAAAGCGATTTCCGCCCCTTCTGGAGTGTTGTGAATTCATATAAACAGATCAAATCGGGCATTAAAACAAACGCGCAGACACTGACACACACCCCCATTAACCGACACACACCATACACCACTCATACACGTACACACACACACACAGACATATATACACATGCACATGCACACACATATCCACACCCTCACCCACAATCACACACACCGACACACACACACACACACGCATCCATGCATGTACACATACGCACTCACACATGTACACATACACACAGTTAGATGAATGTCTCTACATCTTACTCTGAACCGTGGTGCTGTAGTAGCTGGTGAAGCATCTGGGACTGCTGGGCATGATGGAGCTCATTTGGTGACATTCCCGCCACTGGATACTGAGTCATCATGGGCTCGGGCTTCATGTACATGTCCCGCGGCACGGTGGGGTAGTGGGGGTTGGGCAGTGGGTGGGGGTGTGGTGGCTGCAGATGGGTGGTGGCAGGATGGTCCAGGCGAGATGGAGGAGCCATGTGACACAGGTGCTCAGGTGTCATGGTGCGGAGAAGGTGGGGCTCTGCTGGAAGACATAAACACGTTTTCAAGCATTACGGACTGGGAGAGTTGGGCAGGTACCCTTCATACTTTGTGTCATTTCACAAGCACCACTCCCTTCCCTGCCACACTTTGCTCTGCCTCTCCTCTCCCCCAGATTTCCTCCCCCCCACAATCAATCTGAAGAAGGGTCCTGACCCAAAACATCACCTATCCATGTTCTCCAGGGATACTGCCTGACCCGCAGAGTTACTCCATCACTTTGTGTCCTTTTATGAAACGGTGGCACAGTGGTAGAGTTACTGCCTTACAGCACCGGAGACTCAGGTTCGATCCTGACTATGGGTGCTGTCTGTACAAGTTTATACGTTCTCTGGGTTTTCTTTGTGGGCTCCGGTTTCCTTCCATATTCCAAAGATGTACAGGTTTATAAGGTTAATTGGCTTCTGTAAATTGTCCCTAGTGTGTAGGATAGAACTAGTCTACGGGGATCGCTGGTCGGCATGGACTCCGTGGGCTGAGGGGGCCTGTTTCCACGCTGTATCTCTAAACAAAACTAAACTAAGTTCTTTGTTTCTACTCCCTTTCATCAGGTTTCCCTTTAGTTCTGACACTCGAGGGAAACAATCTAAGTATATCCAACCTCTCCTTGCAGCTAGTGCCCTCTAATCCAAGCACCATTCTGGTAGATAGTTAGGCCTTGCACATTTCAAGGCCTTCCAATTTGAAGGACCATAAAAAAGTGTTGAAGTCAGTTGTATCACATCCCAAGCTCTGCTGAAATTCAACAATTAAAAATGAACCATCCTCAAACAAGTTTAAAACAAATGGAAAGTTTAAGTGGCAACACTTAAAATCAACAATGCATACAAATTAACACAATGTAAATGAATGAGGGACCTGATAGAAGTATATATATATATATATATATATATATATATATATTTATATATAAATACATATTTATTTATTTATTTATTTATTTATTTATTTATTTATTTTTAAACTGGAATGTTTAAACAGAGCAACAAAAATGGTTTTCACTGTACCTAGGTACACGTGACAATAATAAACTAAATGCAAAACACTAAACACTAAGATTGGTGTACTTTTTATTAACAAATGATACAAAGACAAAACACATCACTTTCTAGGACATAGAACATAGAACATAAACAGTACAGCACACGAACAAGCCCTTCACCCCACCATGTCTATGCCGAACTTGATGTCAAGGTAAACTAATCTCCTCTGCCTGCTTGTGATCCAATTTGAGTCTTTTAAGTTCCTGGGAACCATCATCTCCAAGGACCTTAAATGGGGGGCCACCAACGACTCCACAGTCAAAAAGGCACAACAGAGGATGTACTTCCTGCGGCCGCTGAGGAAGCACAATCTGCCACAGGCAATGATGGTTCAATTCTAAACGGCCATCGTAGAGTCTGTCCTCACCTTCTCCATCATGGTCTGGTTTGGCTCAGCCACCAAGCACGACATCCGGAGGCTGCAGCAAATCGTCCGATCAGTTGAGAAGGTTATTAGCTGCAACTTTCCCTCCATTGACGAACTGTACACTGCACAGGCCAGGAAGCGAGCGGGTAAGATCATTTCTGACCGCTCTTACCCTGGCCACAAACTCTTTGAATCACTTCCCACTGGTAGGCGACTCCGGACTGTCAAAGCTGCCACAGCCAGTCATGAAAACAGCTTTTTTCCACGAGTATAACCAAAAATCTGTAGCCTCCTTTTGGTCTGGTATTTTATTTAATTCACATGTTTAATCAATAATGTTTTATTATTAATGTTTAATGTTTTATGTGTCATTCCTGACTGTCACTGTATGTCATGTTGTCACTTGTCATGTTTAAAACATTTTAAAAATCCCTCCATTCCCTGCATATGCATGAGCCTTTCTAAAAGCCTCTTAAATGTCACTGTTGTGTCTACCTTCACCACCCCTGGTATATTTGATGCATATTGACAAGAACAATTATGTACTTATATACTTAACAATCCAAATTATTTCTTTAGATCCTCTTTAATAATGATTATAATCTTAAATAAGGGTCTGTAATAGCCGAGTGGTGGATCTGGAGTGTAAGGCATGGAGGTCCCTGCTCAGTCCACATTCAGTTTATATCTGGGCTGCAGCACTACTTGGTTTCAGGTTCCCTGGAAGATGGAGGAAAGGAAATATCACGGAAAAAATTGAGTCCGGAACATTGGAGATATCAAAGGTGGCTACAGTTTTTAATTGCTCTGTTCCCATTAATGTGTTCCCATTAATCTCTGGAGAACATGGATAGGTGATGTTTCGGGTCTGGATCCTTCTCCAGACTCGACCAACCTGAAACGTCACCTCACCATATTCTCCATTAATGCTGCCTGCCCTGCTGAGTTACTCCAGCACTTTGTGCCCTTTTCTTGCAGTTCTTTGTTTCCAGGTGAAAAGTAGATACTGTTGGAGAACAGGAGAACACTTGGTTGGGACGCCTCCTTCCAAATCCCAATCTTATCACGGCTTTGAGAAATAAAAACATTACAAAGATCAGGTACTACAAATGAAATTCCACAGGATTAATCATTTCAGGGAAGGAAGGATGTATTTTTGGAATCATGCTTGATGGTAAGTTAAATTGAAATATCTTTATGTGTCTCACCAAAATGGAGGAAGATTTGCATGCATTGAGAGAGAGCTGGAGCACTTGTGTGGAAGCAGCTGAGAAGTTTGCAGTATCTCAGCTTTTACTGTGTTTGTTCTGGCTTTCTGCCAATCTAATGGAGGGAGTTTTTTTCAGACATTGGTGCACTGTTTCTTATCATTCTGAATAACTCTCGCACTCACATAAAATAAAGTTTGCAAAACAAACAGTCATTATCAATTGCTTCTCTAATATGGGTAACAAAAACTTTATCAAAAAGAAAAATCAACAAAAGAAAAGGAGGGAATTATTTCAGATTCCGAAAACCTCTCTGACATTTTACATTGATTATCTGACTGTGAATTCTGTGCATTACGGCAAGGGATATTTCTGTTGAAATTGGGAACCCAGTGACAGTCTCAAGCACTCCCAAGGGTGGTGGGTATATGGAACGAGCTGTCAGTGGAGGTAGTTGAGGCAAGTACCATAACACATTTTAAAAGACATTTGGACAAGTACATGGATAGGAAAGCTTTTGATAGATATGGTCCAAATGCGGGCAGGTTGGATCATTGCAGATGAAGCATCTTGGTTGGCATGAGCAAGTTGGACTGACGGGCCTGTTTCCATGCTGTATGGCTCTATAGAGTCGTACACAAGTTCTGGTGTATAACAGCCTAAGTCTTGGTGCTTGGGCCCGAATGTTCAAACTCTGACTCCAAATAAACCCTTGCCCTTGCAACCTAGTCAACCTTTAGACTTGCTTAAACTCTGCACAGTTGGTGAATTCAAAGAAAAATGCTAGGAGTGTTTTAACCTCCTGTATGGAGTTTGTACATTCTCCCTGAACTGTGTGGGTTTTCTCCAGATGCTCCGATTTCCTCCCACATTCCAAAGACATAGAGACGTTGATGAAGACCAAGGTGCAAACTGCACTGTTCTCAGGAGTAATCAACCTTTTTGTTTTCATGACCTCCAGATATGTAGCATGGAGACTCAAGGGGTGTGAGGATGTGGTGGAGTGTGAAACATGAACCCATGTTCATATTAATCTTCTTCTGTTATAAATTGCAGTACTTCATTAGCATTTAATAGTGTTTCGACTTTAGAGATACAGCGCAGAAACAGGCCCTTCAGCCCACCGAAACTGTGCCGACAAGCGATCACCCTGTACACTAGCACTGTCCCACACACTAAGGACAATTACAATTTACAGAAGACAATCAACTCTTTCCTCTTGCCGACGTTAAGGGCTAGGTTATTGTCCTAGCACCATGATACTAGGTTCTCAACCTCTTTCTTGCACTTTGATTCATCGTTATTGAAGATCTACTGACCATCGGTATAATTGGAAAATTTAAAGCTCGACCTGACATTGTACTTAGCTAAACGGTCATGGGAGAGCAGGGAGTAGATCAAGGGGCTGTGCTTACACCCCTCAGGGCAACCTCTGTGGAGGATCAGGGTGGACAAAATGTGACTAATTCTAACTGACTGAGGTCTGCTGGACAAGAGATCGGGAAGCCAGATGCAGATGGAGGTCCTAAGGCTAATGCTCAGAAGATTAGACATATGGAACTGCAGATGCTGGTGTACAAAAATAGACACAAAGTACGGGAGCAACTCAGCTGGACAGGCAGTATCTCTGGAGAACATGGATGAAGAAGGGTCCCAATCCAAAACGTCACCTATCCATCTTCTCCAGAGATACTGACCAACCCGCTGATTTACTCCAGCACTTTATGTCTTTGCCTAGAAGATTAGGATGAGCTTAACAGGTATCATAGTGTTGAAGGCTGAGGTATAGAGAATGAATATCATCTGGACAAAGGTGTTCTATTGGCAAAATGATGCAGAGTTTGGGGTGAATGTAGGAGGTGGAAATACAGTAACATTCCCACGAGCCAAAAAGGTCACATCACCCATCTTAGTTTGTCCTTATGGTTTCCTTGTTCCATCTGAAGACCTCAAACTTCTTCCTCCATTACTCCGTCCCCACAAGTCCAGTTCATGACTGATCATTGTTTCTGTGATCGATATCCTGTCACAAGCTCTGAAAGTGCCCTTCACGTCTTTTTGCAAATGTTTATTTGAAATATTTTCTGAATCTCATCTTCTATACCTGGTTTACAGGTCCATTCTTGCAAAACTAGAAGACCTACCTTTCCCTAGTCTCATCTTAAACAAAAACAGGGATGTAATGCTGAGGTTCTATAAGGTGTTGGTCAGGCTGCGGTTGGAGTATTGTGGAAGGATGTGCTGGCTCTGGAGAGGGTCCAGAGGAGGTTTACAAGAATGATCCCAGGAATGAGTGGGTTAACATATGATAAGCGTTTGACATAACTGGGCCTGTACTCACTGGAGTTTAGAAGAATGAGGGGGGACCTCATTGAAATGTACCGAATAGTGAAAGGCTTCGATAGAGTGGATGTGGAGAGGATGTTTCCACTAGTCTAGGACTAGAGATCAGCGTCAGAATTAAAGGACGTTCCTTTAGGAAAGAGATGAGGAGAAATTTCTTTAGTCAGATGGTGGTGAATCTGTGGAATTCTTTGCCACAGAAGGTTGTGGAGGCTGTCAATGGATATTTTTAAGGCAGAGATAAATAAATTCTTGATTAGTACGGGTATCAGGGGTTATGGGGAGAAGGCAGGAGAATGGGGTTAGGAGGGGTATAGTTCAGCCATGATTGAATGGCGGAGAAGACTTGATGGGCCGAATGGCCTAATTCTGTTCCTATCACATGAACTTATGACCTTATACTTTAAATCTATATCACTGCAGAGCAGCAACATGCTCCATGAACTGCACATCATCCTTGTATTTCTTTATTCATTTAAGCTGGCTAAGGCCAGTATTTGTAGCCTTCTCTAAATGCCCTCTCGGTATCCAGACAGTATGCGGTTCATGCCTGATGCAACCAGAAGATTGCATCATTTGAACAAAACTCCTCCTGTAACCTCTAGGGGTGTGATTGTATAGTTCTCATCAGTTGCTGCTCCACTGCAGTCATCTGTAAGTTATAAACTTCTGCATTCACATTCTGGCAAAGTTCTTGAATACCTAGAATGGCTTTCCAGTGCAGCACCATTTCTGAATGGTCCTTCCATAAGCTAGGGTACTGTCCGATTCACCTCTACCCCATTGTGGACATTGCACTTTGTCTCTCAACTTGTCCTTGTAGACCAAGATGCCCCATCTACACGAGTCCCATTTGCCTATGTTTGTTCCATATCCCCATAAACCTTCCTTATCCATGTACCTATCCAACTGTGTAACACCAGGCTTAGGAATAGCTTCTTCCCCTTTCCATAAGCTGGGTACTGGAGTACTGTCCAGTACTGAGGGTACTGGGTACTGAGGGTACTGGGTACTGATGGTACTGTCTGATTCACCTCTACCCCATTCTGGACATTGGACTTTGTCTATGGAACTGATTTGCTACCACACTGAGAACTATGTTCTGTAAGGTATATCAGATCTGTTTGGATAGCCTGCAAAAACAAAGCTTTTCAGTAAACCTCGGCACACGTGACAATAATAAATCTAGACCTAAGCCTACAGTCAGAGGGATCACACTGCACATTGTATACAGAGGCCTGGAGTCAGACATTAAAGATCTCAAGCACCTCTTCTGAAAAACGAGGGAGGAGATTTTGTGACCTCCTCACCTACATTCACTCCCACTAAAACCAGATTAACATACATTTGTCACTTGTGCGATTTTGCTCAAAACCAGTTGTTGTGCTTACCTGCAAAACAACTTTTATATGGAAGGTGCTTTAACATGAGTGTTACAGGTAAGAGAATGCACAATATAGTCATAGAGACATAGAATCATAGTGTCACAGAGCATGGAAACAAGCCCTTTGGCCCAACTTGCCCACACTGACCAACATGTTCCATTTACACTAGTACCACCTGCCTACGTTTGACCATTATTCCTCTAAACCTGCCCTATCCATGTACCTGTCTAAATATTTCTTAAACATTGCGATAATACCTGCCACAAATACCTCCTCCAGCAGCTCGTCCCATAAACCCACCATACTTTGTGTGAAAAAGTAACCTCTCATGTTCCTATTAAACCATTCCCCCCTCACCTTAAACCCATGCCCTTTGGTTCTCGATTCCCCTACTCTGGGCAAGAGACTCTGTGCGTCTACCCGATCTCTTCCTCTCATGATTTTGCACAACTCTATACGATCGCCCTTCATCCTCCTGCACTCCAAGGAATAGTACCAGCCTGCTCATCCTCTCCCAAAAGCTGAAGCCCTCAAGTCCTGGCAACATCCTCATGAATCTTCTCTGCGCCTTTTCCAGCTTGTGAATATAAATGCAAATCTTTATTTGCCACTATCAGTGAATTCACCCAACTTTCTTGACCTTGAAAATCCATCGGAGAGAGGGCAGTGCTGAACTATCTGTAACCTCGCAAAGATAGACACGTTGCTTATCCCACCTGCCCAACTCTTCCTGAAACTTCCTGGCCGGAGCTATTAATCTCCCCCACTGCCACTATCCTTTCGAGAATCTCAGAGTTATTCCAGAATACTGTATTTCTTAATTTCCTCATTAATATTGGAAGTTGGAAACAAATTATTTGTAACAATTTGGCATAGTGCAACAGTTGGCTTACAAATTACTCACCTTTCCCACAGAATGACCAATAAGCCTCTCCCCCAGTCTCTGACATGAAAAAAATTGCACTCCCTACAATTGCAACACCACGCTTGCACAAGCATTAAATTAGAAAACACCTCCTCACAAACGAATGACTGACACACGTAGACGCTACATTTTATCTGCAAGTTTAACCTTGTAACTTGATCAACATTCCTTCCATTGGTTCTTTTTAAAATCCGACTCTTTGATTTACTCGTGCCTCCATTCCCGTTCGATCTTCGCAGTCTTTCTCCCTTCCTTCCTCTCTTTAATCTTCTACTTTCTTTTCCTTTTTGCTATTTTTCACTTTTGATCTCACCGACACTTAAATATTTGGAATTGACTGATTGAATTGATTGAAAGATACAGCATGGAAGCAGGCCCTGCGGCTCTTTGAGAACACGCCGACCATCGATCACCCGTTCGCACTAGTTCTATGTTATCCCACTTTCTCATCCACTCCCTACTTACGTCTTTGGGATATGGGAGGAAACTGAAGTACCTGGAGGAAACCCACGCAGTCACAGAGAGTACGTGAAACTCCACACAGACAGGATTGAACCTGGGTCTCTGGCGCTGAGAGGTAGTAGCTCTACCAGGTTCGCCACCGTGCCGTCCACAAATAAAATCACAAAAAAAGGAATGAAGAACTTGCCACCGAATCCCTGACAAAGGGCACACTCGGTAAAGACAGCACAAAGATCTCGCAGAACAAGGAGCCAGGCAAAAGTTATTCAAGTAGAAGGAGTAATTGAAAAAGGTACTTGCAACAACACAAAACTCTTATTCGTCATTCAGAGTCTTCCCTTCAACTGCTTTGATTTCTCCTCAGGACATCTTTCCAGAGAGTCACCCCCTGAGTAGCAGCCTTCTTCCCTCTGTGACCGCTGTTCCTGCAACAGCTTTTACTTTTACCAGCATTGTTTACTCACTAATTTTAGCTCGCCAAGCCTTTCAGTGAAGTGGAACTCAAAACAAAAGCTAAGAGCTTTGATAATATTTATAAACGGCTGATAATTCAGGCATGCGGTCACACCTTTATTCAGATAGAAGCTTGGTAGAGCCGAGAGCAAACCAATCCAAGGTAGGAAGTTATAGGGCTTACCGTTTGCCTGCGGAGGGGAGTACGGCTCAGATCCGGAATCAGGAGGAGATTCAGGTAAAGTGCTGAGAAAACAAAAGAGTGGCATCACAGTTAGAAGTTGCATGAATTAAATGGTAGAATCACTCAAAGCCAAACTTCAAAGACAGATTGAAATAATGATAACAGGAACAAAACACCAGATCTTGGCCAAATTACTGTTTGGATTTGCACTCCTAGATTGTGAGTATATGTCTTAAAGCCAGCATAGTCATCACAATGTCAGAGGGCGGCACAGTGGCACAGCTGGTAGAGCCGCTGGCTTACAACCCAAGAGACCCGGGTTCGAACCTGACCTTGGGTGCTGTCTGTGTGGAGTTTACATATTCTCCCTGTGACCACGTGGGTTTCCTCCTGGTGTTCTGGTTTATTCCCACATCCCACATTGGTAAACATTCCCCCAGTGTGTAGGTAGTGGATAAGAACGTGGGATAACATAGAACCAGTGTGAACGGGTGATCGATGGTCGGTGTGGACTCGGTGGGTCCGCATTGCATCTCTAAACTAAACCTCTTAAAGAGGGAAAGTGTTCCTTTGGAGACACAAGGAAATGCAGATGCTGAAATCTTGAGTAAAACACAAAGTACTGGAGGAACTCAATGGATCAGGCAGTATCCGTGGAGCGAATGGATAAAGAAGAGGAGTCTCGACGCGAAACATTGCCTACCCAGTCCTTCCACTGAGGCTGCCTGATCCAGTGCGTTACTCCAGCACCTTGTGTTTGACTCAAAATATTGCTATGCTTTTAAATTACTTCCTCCTATTTTTATCACACATGTTTATGATTTTCTTTCTTGTAGCTGTGTCAATGCACTAAAGCAATTACATGCAGAGCGGCCGGCTTAGAATAACAATTCTCAGCTCACAGGAGCAAATAGATGCGCAGAGAATAGGGCTGCAACCCCTCACATTACACATTTAGATGATGGCTGGTCTGACAGCAATTAAAAGTTATAACAAATTGCCAGGATCCACTTTTGATGAGGAGATATTAGGAGCTATTGAGATTCAAAGAACAGAGGACAGTTTTGTTTAGTTTAGTTAAATTTAGAGATACAGCACGGAAACAGGCCCTTTGGCCCACTGAGTTCGCTCGGACCAGCAATCACCCCATACACTAACACTATCCTACACAGTAGGGACAATTTACAATTTTACCAAAGCCAATTAACCTACATCTTTGGAGTGTGGGAGGAAACTGGAGCACCCAGACAAAACCCATGCAAGTCACGGGGAGACGTATAAACTCCGTACGGACAGCACCCATAGTCAGGATCGAATCTGGGTCTCTGGCGCTGTAAGGCAGCAACTCTACCGCTGCGCCACCAGGAGACCACTTCCTTTTAAAATGGCAGCTATGCAGAGAAATTAGTTAATAGTGGTGACAAACAACAAGCAACCCTCATTATATTGCAGGGAAAAACGCAAAATGCTGGAGTAACTCAGTGGGTCAGACAGCATCCATGCAGAACATGAATACGTGACGTTTCGATTCGGGACCCTTCTTCAGAAGGGAGAAGAAAGATGGTCTAACGAACTGTGCCAAACCAAAGCATCACCTCTACGATGTTCTCCAGAGATGATGCCAGTCCCGCTCAGTTACTGCAGCATGTTGTACCTTTCTTGGTAAACCAGCACCTGCAGTTCCTTTTTATCAACTAATTATATCGCAGTAAGTTTTGAACTGTGCATCCAAGGATTTTTATTTCCCAAAGAAATCCCGCAGTCAAACATTGCGTGAACCTGCCACAAAGCTTCCTGCAAACTGACTCCACTTCTTTATTGCTGAGAAACCAAAGCAAAAGGTGTTTACATTTGACCAAGGCACAAGATGAAGAGATAATATGCAGTCAGTATGGGCGGCACATTTGCGCAGTAATAGAGTTGCTGCCTTACAGCGCCAGAAACCTGGGTTCGATCCGAACTATGGGTACTGTCTGTGTAGAATTTGTGCGTTCTGCCTGTCACCATGTTGGCTTTCTCCGGCTGCTCCGGTTTCCACCCACATTCTAAAGACGTGCAGGTTTGTAGAATAATTGGCTTCTGAAATTGGCCCTACTGTGTAAGACAGAACAAGTGTATGGGGTGACTGGTGGTCGGCATGGACTCGGTGGGGTGAAGGGCCTGTTTCCACGTTGATTCTCTAAACTCTAAACCCTATCAAAAGCTTTCTAACACTAATCCAAAGCACAACTGCTCCGAGCCAAATTCCAATGAGGCAACTGTGGAGTGGAACACAAAATAAAATATTGAAAACAACTGGATCCAATACGAAAAGTAGTGTCAAGCATAGAAATGCACACAAGAGGATTCACTAAAATTTCCGAACCGGCCACTGGCTTCTGCCCTTTTTCAAAGCCACTTTGTCAATTTTCCCTTTTCTCTTCATGCGCATAAAAAAGGGATGCCACTTTGAGCCTTTCTCAGTTGTAAAAATCACAAAAGCACGTGCGGTCGAATTCATCCTTTTACTGTGTGTCGGTGTCAGCTACTTAATTTCACGGGAGCCAGTTTTGAACCTGTGGACTTGAAGTGAATAATTGGTAGAGATGACAGGTACGGACTGATCTCATTGGAGAGCAATTCCATTACATGGCACTCATGCATATTTCTGTGGTGATGCGTAGCTCAGTGAATGAGATTTCTGCCAATCCTGGCACA
>CM075979.1:25274845-25384516 GCA_038087875.1 Malacoraja senta
GCATGTAAAAGTGCTTTAGGACTTTGTGATCTCCCTGGCACCTTTTTAAACACCCTTGTAACTTGGCATCAGATGGTACATTCTATAGTTACGCTTGTATATACATGCTGAACAGCTGCAAACCCAGCATTGATTCCTGGCTCTCTCTACTGGTCAAACCCCTCTAAACTTATCAGTGCCGTATCTTACAGTTTAGCAGCACAGTGGCACAGCAGCGGAGTTGCTGCCTTACAGCGCCAGAGACCCAACTTCAATCCTGACCTCGGGTGCTGTCTGTACAAAGTTTGCACCTTCTCCCTGTGACCGCATGGGTTTTCTCTGGGTGCTCTGGTTTCCTCCCACATTCCAAACACCTGCAAGTTTGTAGGTTAATTTCCCCATGCGTGGAGGATGCGAAACTGGAATAACATAGAACTAGTGTAAGGGTGACCGTTAGTCGGCGTGGACTTGGTGGCCCGAAGGGGCCTGTTTCCATGGTGTATCTCTAAACTAAGCCAAACTAAACGATTCAGGGTGTTCACAAGAATTTACTGGCAAAGCCACTGTGACTATATAAAAGACTTTGGCTAGGACGCATTTGGATTTTTGGTGCAGTTCTGGTCACCCCATTACAGGAAGGATGTGGAAGCTTTGGAGAGCGTGCACAGAAAGTTTGTCAGAATGCTGTCTGGCTTAGAATGTTTCAGCTACCAGGGAGAAGATGGATAAGTTAGGATTGTTTTCTCTAGAATGTCAGAGGTTGAGGAGAGACTTGATAGAAGTATATAAAAGTATGAGAGGCATGGATAGGGTAGACAGACAGAACCTTTTCCCAGGGTGGAAATGACCAACACTAGAGGACATAGCTATAAGGTGAGAGGGGGAAAGTTTAATGCAGCTGTGCAGGGCAAGTTTTTTTACACAGAGTAGTGGGGCCTGGAACACATTGCCAGGGCTGGTGGTAGAAGCATGTACGATAGTGGT
This sequence comes from Malacoraja senta, assembly GCA_038087875.1. Lineage (NCBI taxonomy): Eukaryota > Metazoa > Chordata > Chondrichthyes > Rajiformes > Rajidae > Malacoraja > Malacoraja senta. The sequence goes on from CM075979.1 coordinate 25,275,809, forward strand.
GTTTAAGAGGCTTTTAGATTGGTACATGGAAGTGCAAGGCATAGAGGCATATGGATCATGATCAGCCAAATCACATCAGTTTAACTTGGCATCATATTCTGCATGAGCAGTGTGGGCCGCAGGCCCCATCCCTGTGCTCTACTGTTCTATGCTCTATGTATCCTCAGGTTTGCCTGAGTTGTGGGCCAAACATAGTCTATCTGTGGAGAGGTATTAGGTGAGGAAGGGTCAACTATTTGCTGTTGGCATTTCTCCACTTGTTGCAAGGCCACAGTTGGAGGGAAATGTTACCCAGTTAAGGGTTTGCAAAAATAAAACCCAGTTCTTGAAACAAACTCATTTCAGATCAATTGCTGATTCTGCCGACGCTTCAAGGGTTAAAGATATCCACATTTTTAAAAAGTCTCTTTTTACTAATTAGGGTCAGACTATGTGGGCCATTTGTATCCGTAGACTTTAATGTAACGGTTTATCAAATATGTTTTGTTTTGAAGCAATGTTTGCATGATGGATACAAGTTCAACATTGGGAGCTAGTCCGTACCAGGCATTAAAAAAATGGTGCTAATCTACATACCTTAGCTGGTGGGGGGGGGGGGGGGGGGGATGGGAAACCTTCTTTAAATATACTGCGCCTTCACTGTATACATCTAAGTTCAAAGAGTAGCAGCACCATTATATGGCAGAAAAAAGATCAGAGACAACTTCCTAAGGAAGGTCACTGGAAGATGGTGGTCTCGATATTGTTGAGGTGACCTGTTGTTTTACCACTTTATCTAAAGCTGCCCAAGAGTAACACTCCCAATTCAATCAGCGGGGAGCTGGTTGGGTTCTGGCGATGTTGTGCAAAACGAAACAGACTTCTGTCCCTAAAGAATTTCCATCTGTCTTGTACGAGGTGATTTATATCAGCAGTGGGGAAAGGAGGTTGCAGCCAGAGATTCCAATATCTCAGGACTTCTTGCAGTGGCTCATGCTCAGGGCAAGTCACCCCACAAGCCCACATGCTGACTGCACTGGTGGGATCCACGTAAACAGACAGCTTGTATCCCTAAAGAGTCTCAACGTATGTGGGAGAAGAGTTCAGCCAAGATCTTATCGAAGGGCAGGGCAGGCTTGAGGAACAGTTCATAAGTTCATCGGTTATAGGAGCAGAATTAGGCCATTCAGCCCATTGAGCCTACTCCACCATTCAATCATGGCTGACCTATCTTTCCCTCTCAACTCCATTCTTCTGCCTTCTCTCTATAACATAGAAACATAGAAAATAGGTGCAGGAGTAGGCCGTTCGGCCCTTCAAGCCAGCACCTCCATTCAATATGATCATGGCTGATCATCCAAAATCAGTACCCCGTTCTGGCTTTTTCCCCATATCCCTTGATTCCCTTAGCCCTAATAACCTTTGAAACCCTGACTAATCAAAAAGCTATCAATCTCCACTTTAAAAAATACCCAATGTCTTGGCATCCACCACCATCTGTGGCAATGAATTCCACAGATTCACCACCCTCTATCTAAAGAAATGCTTCCTCATTTCCTTTCTTAAGGTGTCCTTTTATTCAGATGCTGTGACCTCTGGTCATAGACTTGCCCACGAGTGGAAAGCCTTTTCCTTATGTAAATAAAATCCACACACATGGTTGCACACAAACACACGCACACACATGCATACACATGCATAGAAAATAGTTCAATTTCAAATCCTGAGCCATTTGAACATTTGGGGTGCCCCAGTGGCCGCTGCCTCACAGCGCCAGAGATCCGGGTTCGATCCTGACCTCGGGTGCTGTCTGTGTGGAGTTTTCATGTTCTCCCTGTGACCGTATGGGTCTCATCTGCGTGCTCTGGTTTCCTCCCACATCCTAAAGTCATGCGGGTGTGTAGTTTAATTATTCTCTGTAAATTGTCCCTAGTGTGTAGGGAGTGGATGAAAAAATGGGATAACATAGAACTCGTGTGAACGGGTTGTCGATGGTCGGCATGGACTCAGCAGACTGAAGGGCCTGTTTCCATGCTGTATCTCCAATCTAAACATCCCAAGAAGGTGCCGAATTGTGTCAATACGAAATAGGCCACTTAAAGTGTCACGTGAGATGAGTGAGGACCAGTATATTAATAGGTTTAGGTTTATTAATGTCACGCGTTCCAAGGTACAGTCAAAAGTTTTGTTTTGCATGCTATCCAATCTAATCAGATAATACTCTGAATAAATACAACTGTGCCACCGTGCCGCCTTAGTCTGTAGAAGGATCAATCTGAAGAAGGGTCCCGAACCGAAACGTCACCTGTCCATTGGCCTCTACAGATGCTGCCTTTACCTGTCTTACCTGTTTGCGGCCATCGGCGGTGAAGCGCGGCGTCGCCAGTAGCGAGGACCGCGCGGCAACGGCGAGAGCGTCGAGCCTATCCACCGGAGCGCCGCACGGATGCTGCGCGGGGGCCGAGTTAATTCAAACATGGCGGGTCCCACGTGCTTGCGGTAAGTAAATAAAAGGGCGGGCCGACTGCGATGACGTCGGCCCGCCGCACGTGACTCACCAGCGGCGGCTGTGGCGGCGGCCATCCTGATCGCGGCGCTGTAGCGGTGGCTGTGCCTGCGGCCGTGCAGCACACGTGCCTCACATGCGGCGGCACGTGCCTCACTGGCGGAGGCTGTGGCAGTGGAGGTTTGACGCACGGCGCTCGAGCCACACTGGCGGCGGCCCGTGCGTGCGGCCGTGCCGCACTTGTGCATCACTGGTGGAGGTTGTGCGGTGAGTATTTGGTTTTCGACATTGTCGATTTTATTTTAGCACCGTTATGTTGGGAACACCGCCGCACGGCCCGGGAATTGTACGTTCTCACGAGTGCGCGGTCTATGGCGGCAGATTCTTCCCGTTTCGCCGCCAATGACCGCAGACTCGTGAGACAGGCCTTTAACTTGTTGACTTCCTCCAGTGCTTAGTGGTTTGTTCTGTAGCTGTGTCACCCCCTTTACAGACCCCCGGTTATGAATGCCTATTCTATTAGATAGTAGTTGTTAGGTTAAAATAATAATCTGTATGATACCTGTAATGCACTTATTTCTTTCTGATGTTGGTGATAACAAGCCTCTGCCCTTGTGATCTTTGACCCTCAACAACAATTACGTCACCAAACTGGCAGCGCAATCATGCAAATTACACAATTCCCACACACGAGAAACTAGGATGTAGAGAACACATTGTCGTTTGTACATCATGCAGATTTGTAGATCAGCGAGGCCAGGTGTAGACTCAGCAACAGTTTTGTTGAACACTTGCGCTCGGACTGCCAAGGCCTGTTGGATCTCCAGGTTGCCAACCATTTCAGCTCACATTCCCATTCCCACACTGACCTTTCTGTCCTGGGCATCCTCCAATACCAGAGTGAGGCCGCACGTAAACTGGAGGAACAGTACCTCATCTTCCTCCTGGGTAGCTTACAACCCAACGGTGTGAACATTTAATTCTCCAGTGTTAAGTGTCTAACCCACAGCAGCCTCCTTCCCCACCCACTCTCTCCCCAGGAACCCCACCCCTTTCTTTCCTGCAACCCCTCCCACCCCCTACATGAAACCTGGCCGACCTTGCAGTGGTTTCTCCCCTCCCCCTCCACTGGTGCCATTTACAATGGATACACAATTCTCAACTTTTCTATCCCAGAGCTTAACAATTCACAACTCTTTATCCTTTTGGCACACATCTGTCTCTTCACCTCTGGCCTTTGTCCAACCATCTGCCCCCTCGCCCAAAATAACCCCCACGCCTGCATCCACCTATTAACGGCCACGCTCTGTCCTGCCTGCCCTCTCTTCCAGCTTTCTTTCCTGCCCCCTACAATCGGTCTGAAGAAGGGTCCCGACCTGTAACATTACCCATCCATGTTCTCCAGAGATGCTGCCTGATCCGCTGAGTTACTCCAGCATTTTGCAGCTCTCTTATGTACTGAGCACAATTTTTTCAACCAATATTTTGCACTGTACCAAATAAAGATTGTAAATATTCATAAGATTAAGATGAAATATCATAAATTGTATTATATAGTCATAATTATGAAAATAGTTAATGAATTGTAGATAAAAGGAACTGCAGATGTTGGATTACGAAAAAAAAGACACAAGTGCTGGAGTAACTCAGTATTTTGGGTCAGTCGGGTCAATATTTTGTGGAGTCGGGGGAAGCTGCTGTGTGGAGTCGGGGGAAGCCGCTGTGTGGAGTCGGGGAAGCCAGTGAGTGGAGTCGGGCAAGCAGATTCCATTCACATCTCATACAATAAGAAAAAAATGTGAGGATTTTTTTCCACAGCAAGAGTTGTACATATATATCCAAATTTCTTGTCAGTTCCTCAATTTCTTAAGATTGTACTGGGGGGAAGTTGTAAAACAGCATTACATGTGGAGGCTCGAAGAACTGCAGATGCTGGAATCGTGAGCATTTAACAAAGTGCTGGAGTAACTCGGTGGATCAGGAGGTATCTCGACACAACATGGATAGGTGACATTTCGAGTCAGGGCCATTCTCCAAGTAGAGGATCACGGAATCACTGACTACTCATCTTTTTATTTTTATATTAAACTGCACTGGTTATATTAAAACGAACCAGTTTTATCGTCAGAGTTTCACTAGATTCCAACTATAAAATCAAAACCAACAATTAATATTGAGTCTAGTATCTGAACACTGAAATGAGGCAACGATTTACATCAAAATTAACTCTTCAACCTGAATTCCTCCAGAATGAATACATTGGAAGTGTAGGAAGGAACTGTAGATGCTGATTTAAACCGAAGATAGACACAAAAAGTTGGAGTAACTCTGCGGGACAGGCAGCATCTCTGGAGAGAAGGAATGGATGACGTTTCGGGTCGAGACCCTTCTTAAGGGTCTCGACCCAAAACGACACCCATTCCTTCTCTCCAGAGATGCTGCCTGTCCCGCTGAGTTACTCCAACATTTTGTGTCTAAATTGGAAGTATAAAATCTTTCTTCCTAACTTGGGTCAAGATCTGGATTCGAGGTAAGAACAATTCTGACGATGACCTGCATTAAAGAAAGGGAAGGTAGACAAAAATGCTGGAGAAACTCAGCGGGTGCGGCAGCATCTATGGAGCGAAGGAAATAGGCAAAGTTTCGGGCCGAAACCCTTCTTCAGACTGAGAAAACTAAAGAAAGGGAACATTAAGGGAAAACTAAAGAAAGGGAACAGACTAAAGAAAGGGAACATTATAATATGCAAAATATATATATATATATATATATATATATATATATATATATATGTATATATTTCATACCTCCTGTTACTGCTTATACCTGTTTTGATGTTCCCAGGGTGTGATTGTGTGTGTGTGTGCGTAGCTGTGTGTACACATGCATGCACATGTATTAAAGCAATAAAAAGTGGGTGACAATAAGTGATTCAGAGAGAGAGTAAGATAATAGGTTTCATGTCATAGGAGCAGAATTAGGTCATTCGGCCCATTGAGTCTACTCTGCCATTCAATCATGGCTGATCTAGCTTTCCCTCTCAACCCCATTCTCCTGCCTTCTCCACATAACCTTTGACACCCTTACTAATCAAGAACTTGTCTATCTCTGTTTTGAAAATACCCAATTGCTTGACCTCCACAGCCGTCTGTTGCAATTATTTCGACAGATTCGCCACCCTCTGACTAAAGAAATTCCTCCTCATTTCCTTCTAAAGGTATGTCCTTTTATTCTAAGGCTGTGTCTCTGGTCCTAGACTCTCCCACTAGATGGCGAGACATAAAGCAACAGGGCCCCTGGTGGCCTGGTTTTCCACCCAAGGTCCGGATTTGGATTATCCATGGAAGAGGGAGGACAGGGGCTGTGTGAAAAATGGAAGAGTCAGTGCCAGTGTACATGAGTGAGAGGTGTGCCTTGGAGGGAAAGATGGAGGCAGATGTTGGTGAAACAGAATCCAAAGGCGATGGATGTTATGAAGAACCTTGTTACAGGAAGGATGTCATTAAGCTGGAAAGAGCGCAGAGATTTACAAGGGTGTTGCCAGAATTTGAAGCCCTAAGATATCAGGTTGGGCAGGCTAGGACGATATTCCTTGGAGTGAGGGTGGATGATCTTACAGAGGTGTATCAGATTGTGAGAGAAATACATGGGGTGAATGCACAGAGTCTTTTATTTAGAGTAGGGGGATTAAGAACATAGATTTAAGATAAGAGGGGAAAAAATTTAGTAAGAACCTGAGGGGCAACTTTTTCACACAGAGGGTGGTGGATATATGGAAGCTGCCAGAGGAGGTAGTTGAGGTAGGTACTGTATCTAGATTTAAAAGACATTTGGACGGGTACATGGCAGGGTTTTCAGCGTGAGAATCACGCCTTGGAGCAAATTCTCACGCCCTCGTGCTCATGACCGAGTTCTCACGCTGAGTTCAATCCCTGCACAGTTTGTCCCTTTGCGCCGTGTGCCAGGGATCTGCACGGTCTGGGGAAGCGCGTCGGTTGGCGGCTGTGATTGATGTCGCGTCTCTTCTCTCTTGGTTGGATGTGCAGTCGCCGGGTGTCAGCAGCTCTATGTGCCGGCTGTGAGCGCTGTGCTGCCGGCCGCCGCTGCAGTCTCGCTCCCTCCCTTCCTCCCTCCCTCCTGCCCTTCAACTCACACGGCAGCGCCAGCGCCGCCAATCCACGCTGCACCGTGCCCGCCAGACTCTCCATTGGGCGGCCGGGGAAAGAGAGGGAGGGGGGAAAGAGAGAGAGAGAGAGAGAGAGAGAGAGAGAGAGAGAGAGAGAGAGAGAGAGAGGGAAAGAAAAAAAGGGAGGGATGGATGCAAAGCGAGACAAGGGGAGGGAATGTAGAAAGGGGATGAAGGAAGGAAAGTGGAGAAAGAGAGAGGGGGAGGAAAGAGGGAAGGATGGGGGCAGGAGGGAGGAAGCGGTGGATGGAGGGAGGGGGAAGAAAAGGTGTGTGTGTGTGTGTGCTTGTGTGTCTGTCTCCCTGTGTGTGTCTCCTTGTGTGTGTGTGTCTCCCTGTGTGTCTCCCTGGGTTTGTGTGTCTCCCTGTGTGTGTGTGCGTGTCTGTGTGTGCCCATGTGTGTGTGAGTCTCCCCGTGTGTGTGTGCGTGTCTGTGTGTCTCCCTGTGTGTGTGTCTCCCCGTGTGTGTGTCTGTCTGTCTGTGTGTGTGTGTGTGTGTGTGTTTGTCTTCCTGTGTGTGTGTGTGTGTGTGTGTGTGTGTGTGTCTTCCTTTGTGTGTGTGTCTCCCTGTGTGTCTGTTGTCACATCCTGGCCTTAGACAGGGCTGCCACCTCTCACGCTTTGAGCGTGAGAGTCACGCATTTCAGCCAATGCTCACGCTGATGACAGAATTCTCACGCTGCCTTCAGTCCCTGCACAGTTTGTCTCTTTTGCGCCACATCACAGCGATCTGTGCAGTCTGGGGAAGCGTGTCAGTTGGCGGCTGTGAGTGACGTCGCATCTCTTCTCTTCTCTTCTTTCTTGGTTGGATGTGCAGCCGCCGACAACATGAAGCAGCCAGAGATAAAACTAACCAGGAGAATTGGTTGTAAAACATGGGGGGGACCACAATGAGGCCAAACATCTAGGACAGGGTTCGGCAACCTACGGCACACGGGCCGAATCCGGCCCGTAACCCGAAAAACCGTGGGGGGGTTTTCAATTCGTTTTCACGGGGTCGGGGCAGGCAAGGCGACCTGAGAACTGCAGCCAGTCCCTGGGACGCGAGCTGATCTGGGAACGGCAGCCAGTCCCTGGGCACGCAGAATGCCAACTTGATCATTATGGACAAATTGGGCCAGCCATGTACATGTTGTATAACTGACTCTATGCAGATCTGAATGGGCTTAGAATGACCATTTAAGCAAAATTGCCCTCACTTTCCCCATTTTGATTCTTGAGATTAATATCCCTTTGCTCTGTTAACAGCGTTAAAGTACTTATGAGGTAGAGTCAGGAAAGGGAACATGTTATTTTCTTTTAGTTTGCTTCAATTTGTTAGTTGATTTTTTGTTGACTGCTATAATTTCTGAAATGGTCTTAATGTAACTTAACTGTTATAAAACAGTAATAAGTGATTTTTGTCCAAACAATTGGAACTTGCATAAAATGTTTGCATTATTAGCATGGCTGCCAACTCTCACGCATTGAGCGTGAGACTCACGCATTTCACAAAACTCTCATGCTCTCACGCTGATCACAAAATTATATAATGAGAATAGGACTTGTTTTGCTTAACAAATAGTGTAGGAAGGAATTGCAGATGCTGGTTTAAACTGAAGATAGACACTAAAAACTAGAAAAACTCAGCAGGACAGGCAGCATCTCTGGAGAGAAAGAATGGGTGATGTTTCGAGTCGAGACCTTCAGCCTGAAGAGGTTGAAAACCAGCCATAAAACACAATGACTGGACATGTGTGTTATCCAACTAAGGGCAGAAATCAGAATCATGTGTTCATCTTTATTCACGTGACACCATAATAAATATATTACAGAAAAAATAATTTAATGGGGTGGCACGGTGATGCAGTGGTAGAGTTGCTGCCTTACTACCACATGGGTTTTCTCTGGATATTCCGGTTTCTCCCATATCCGAAAGAAGTGCAGGTTTGTAAGTTAATTGGCTTCTGTAAATTGTCCCTGGCATGATGGATGGAATTGGTGTATGATAGATTGCTGGTCGGTGTGGACTTTGTGGGCGGAAGGGCCTGTTTCCATATATATTTTTACATATATATCATAATTTCATTGAACCATATATGATTGAATATGTGGCATTATTTTCGTCTTGTTTCTATATTCAAAGGGTAAGGTTGAAACCGTCTGAAGAAGGATTTTCGGCCCGAAACGTTGCCTATTTCCTTCGCTCCATAGATGCTGCCGCACCCGCTGAGTTTCTCCAGCAATTTTGTCTACCTTCGATTCTCCAGCATCTGTAGTTCCTTCTTGAACAAGGTTGATTGATTTATTTGTGCAGAACAGTGATGGAAGTCCGACTTTTGCTTTGTTTCTCTGAGTTTTTCTCTATATATATACATAACAGCATGAATATAATCTGATTTTCATATATGAATACAGTCATTCATGTGCTGCACCTGTTGATCAGAGCCTGGCTCTATTGTGGAATGTAATTAGGAATGTAATTTAGCCTAACCTTATTCATACTTAATCCAATTTAAAGCATAAATGTTGCATTCAAATGCAAGTTAAAAGACTCGCTACAGTATGCACCAGATTGCACAATTTCAAGCTGAAAAATGCAAAAGCTCCCTACCGTGGGAGGGGGAACACCCCCCTCCCACACCCTCCCCCCCCCCACGGTCGCTACGCTCCCTCACAATTTCTCACTCTCAACTCTCACCCAATGTTGGCAGCCCTGACATGGATAGGATAGCTTTAGAGGGATATGGGCCAACCGCCAGCAGGTGGAATTAATGCAGATGGGGCATCTTGGTTGGTGTGGACAAGTTGGTCTGAAGAGCCTGTTTCCATGCTGTATGACTATGATTCTACTCTATGGAGAGGAGTCTCTCTTTCGGGTCCTCTTCCCTGCCTGAGTGTGGAAATCCTGAAAGGATATAGATGTCAGATGGCTTGACAGCTCTGATCACTGACAGATACCGTGTCAACATTCACTGTTGACCTCCAGGCTAGGTTTGAAATGACCTTGTTCATATCTCACTAGCGGGTAATTGTTGGAGGAAGCTGATCAGATCCTGGGTATCGAGGCCAATGCAGCAGTAAGATCCCTTGTGTGTGTCAGTTCCAGTATCTGGGTGGTCTCCGAAGCAGAAACGATCTACCCTCCAAGTAACTAGTTTAGTTTATTATTATTGTGACGTGTACCGGGATTTCTGCATTAGGCTCATCCCCTGACCTAAACCAGCTGTTAGTAACAATCAATGCCTCTGACAGCCATAAACGTAGAACACAGAATGGTACAGAGCGGGAGCAGGCCCATCTGCCCACAATGTCCTTGCTAAACACAATGCCAAGACCAACTTGCCGACTCTTGGATACTGCCCAGGTGAGGTCTGCCATACGATTTTACCGGGTTGTAGTAAATATTACCTGGTTGTATACAAAGTATTTCACTGTACCTAGGTGCATATGACAATAAAGTATCATTGAATCATTGAACTCCTATCTGCCTGCACCTGATCCACATCCCTCTCACCATGTAAAATCATTGTAAAACTATTTTAAGAAATGAATCAAATTATTAAAAGGATTGGAAAATTAAAATATTTAGGGGATAAAATATTTTAAACACTTAGAAGCATTCAAATTAACTCAGTTAAAAAAAATATATATATATATATAACATGCTAACACAGTAATCCCTGAACAAGGTCCAAGGTGCTTGAGCCGTAAGCATTGGGGAACCTCGGCAGCTCCAAGCTCCCACGCTGCACTCCATGAGGATTTCATTGGTGGGGGATCTGTGGAAGAACTGCTGGCAAAACAGCTGTCAGTTAGTTTGGGACTGGTGCGTAAATGCGGAATCCTGGCGCTTACACAAGGAAACGCAACCAGCTCTGTGCAAAACTGCCAAGATTTACCAGCAAAGCACAGCCGCTGTCTGTCGGCTCGCTGGCGACCCGAATGAGGTGACAGGACCGTATGGCCAGCTGCAGCTTACACAGGGAAAAAATGGTGTCAAAATCCACCGACTATTGCATTAGGACTCAGTGGGCTATGTCTATGCATGGGTACTTAATTAAGGATCTTTATGTATGGCAATAATCGCACTGATCTATCTGCAAAATATGTATTTCACTGTATCTTGGTACATATGACAATAAAAGAACCATTGAATTGTCTTTTCAGCACAGACTCTTTGGCTATGAAGAGAAATTGTAACATGATAGAACATACAGGAGAACATTACAGCACAGGAACAGGCCCTTCGGCCCACAATGTCTGTGCTGAACATGGCAACAATTCTTATCTCCTGCACATAATTAATATCTCTCCATCCCCTGCCTATGCAAAAGTCTTTTACCTGCCACTATCATATCTATCTCCACATCAGTCCTGGCAGCACATTCCATGCACTCACCACCCTCTGTGTAAAAACCTGCTCCACACATCTTTAAACATTGCCACTCTGCCCTTAAAGCTATACCTTCTAGTATTTGATTCTTCCATCCAGGGAAATAAGGTTCTGACCCCTTACCTTATCTGTGCCTCTCATAATTTTGTATACTTCTATCAGATCTCACCTCAATCCAAGTCTGTCCAATGTCTCCCCGTAGCTAATACCCCTTATTCCAAACATCATTCTGATAAACCTCCTCTGCACCCTTTCCAAGCCTCACATCCTTCCTGTAAGGGGGCAGCAACCAGAACGGCTCCCAATATTCCAAATGCAGCCTAACCAAAGGCCTATAGAGCTGCACCATGACGTCCTGACTCTGATACTCAACGCCCCGACCAATTAAAGCAAGCATACATTGTATGGAGCTTGCACGTACTCCCTGTGACCCATGCATTTCCTCCATGTGCTGCAGTCACCTCCTATATCCCAAAGATGTGCGGGTTTGTACGTTAATTGGCCTCTGTAAATTGCCCTGAGTGGTGCAGGGAGTGGATGAGAAAGTAGGATAACATAGTATTAATGTGAACGGGTGATCGATGGTCAGCGTGGACTCGGTGGACTGAGGGCTTGTTTCCATGTTGCATCTCTAAACCTTCCATATGCCCTCTTTATAACTCTATCTATTTGTGTTGCCACTTACAGGGAGTTATGGAGTCAGACCCCAAGATCCCCTTGTGCATCAATGCTGTTAAGGGTCTTCCCATTAATTGTATATTCCCCCATTACATTTATCAACAGAATCTTTTTATTATGTGTGCGGTAACAAGGGAAGGGTTTCTAGTAAAACTTAACATTTAATGCTGGGATTTTCAAAATAATATATTGAATCATACATTGATATAGAATCATAGAGTCATATCAGTGTGGAAACAGGCCCTTGGCCCAATTCGCCCACACCAACCTACATGCCCATCTATACTAGTCCCACCTGCCTGCATTTGGCCCACTCCCTTCCAAACCTCTTATCCATGTACTGTACCTGTCCAAATGTCTTTTAAACATTGTGATAGTACCTGCCTCAACTATCTCCTCCAGCAACTCGTTCCATATACCCACCACCCTTTGTGTAAAAAAACGTTACCCCTCAGGTTCCTATTAAATCTTTCGCCTCTCACCATAGACTTCCATGCTTATGCCTGCTAGTTCTTGATTCCCCTAGTCTTAAAAAAAAATTGCATTTACCCTATCTATTCCCCTCATCATCCTATACACTTCTATAAGATCACTCCACATCCTCCTGCGCTCCAAGGAATAAAGTCTTAGCCTGCTCAACCACTCCCTATAGCTCAGGCCCCTTGAGGCCTGGCAACATACTCGTAAATCTTCTCTTTCAATATTTCCAGGTTAACAACATCCTTTCTATAGCAGGGTGACCAAAACTGAACACAATACTCAAAAGGCGGCCTCAGCAATGTCTTGTATAACTGTAACATAACCTCCCCAACTTAGATTCATAGAGTTTTACAGAGTGGAAACAGGCATTTGGCCCAAGTTGCCCAATTTGACCCAATTTGTCCCATCTACACTAGTCCCACCTGCCTCTATTTGGGTCAATCCCTCTAAACCTGTCCTATCTATGTACCTGTCCAAATGTTTCTGAAATGTTGCGATAGTAGCAACATTAACTACCTCCTCCGGCAGCTCGTTCCATACACCCACCACTCTTACATAGTGTCTTATATGAGGATGTGAGAAACTAGACATTGTTTCTTATTTTTACTTACCCAGGTGCATAGGAGGGCTTTGGTTCCACTTTGATAGCAGTAGTGTTGCTGTTCATACAAATGTTATTGGGATAGCTTTTTACGATCATCCCATTGCTGCAGGGGCAGTTCAGATGGCCATTGAGGCCTTGGCCACATGATGCAGGGTTAGGCATGTGACCTCCATGCCTGGTTGCCATGGGAATAGAGCCAGTGGTCACGTGACAGAGATGGTTGACTCCACTTGTGGAAGGGCTGTTGACAATGGCGCCGGGAATGGAATGACCCACCGAACCATTGCCCAATGCTTGAGGGTTGGAATAACTGACGGAGACTGGGAGCTCCGGAAAACAGCTGCAGAGAAAGAAACCGGGGGAAATACTAAAACATAGAACACCAAACAGCATAGCACAAGTTAGTCAGAACCTTTTCCATCTGGTAGGGGTGTGAAAAACAAGAGAATTAGGTTTATGGTAAGAGGGAGGAGGGGAAGGTGTTTTGCACACCAACTTGTTGACATTACTAGACTGGGTATTGAGCAATGAGGAAGGGTTAGTTAGCAGTCTTGTTGTGCGTGGCCCCTTGGGCAAGAGTGACCATAATATGGTTGAGTTCTTCATTAGGATGGAGAGTGACATTGTTAATTCAGAAACAAAGGTCCTGAACTTAAAGATAGGTGACTTTGAGGGTATGAGACGTGAATTGGCCAAGATAGACTGGCCAATGATTCTTAAAGGGTTGACGGTGGATATGCAATGGAAGGCATTTAAAAACTGCATGGATGAACTACAACAAGTGTTCATCCCAGTTTGGCAAAAGAATAAATCAGGGAAGGTAGTGCATCCGTGGATAACAAGGGAAATCAGCGATAGTATCAAAACAAAAGAGGAACCCTACAAATTAGCCAGAACAAGCAGCCTACCAGAGGACTGGGAGAAATTCAGAGTCCAGCAGAGGAGGACAAAAGGCTTAATTAGGAAAGGGAAAATAGATTATGAAAGAAAACTGGCAGGGAACATAAAAACTGACTGCAAAAGTTTTTATAGATATGTCAAGAGGAAAAGATTAGTTAAAACAAATGTAGGTCCCTTGCAGTCAGAAACAGGCGAATTGATCATGGGGAACAAGGACATGGCAGACCAATTGAATAATTACTTTGGTTCTGTCTTCACTAAGGAAGACATAAATAATCTGCCGGAAATAGCAAGGGACCGGGGGTTAAATGAGATGGAGGAACTGAGTGAAATCCAGGTTAGCCGGGAAGTGGTGTTAGGTAAATTGAATGGATTAAAGGCCGATAAATCCCCAGGGCCGGATAAGTTGCATCCCAGAGTACTTAAGGAAGTAGCCGCAGAAATAGTGGATGCATTAGTGATAATTTTTCAAAACTCTTTAGATTCTGGAGTAGTTCCTGAGGACTGGAGGGTAGCTAATGTAACCCCACTTTTTAAAAAGGGAGGGAAAGAGAAAACAGGGAATTACAGACCAGTTAGTCTAACATCGGTGGTGGGGAAAATTCTGGAGTCAGTTATTAAAGATGGGATAGCAGCACATTTGGAAAGTGGTGAGTTCATTGGACAAAGTCAGCATGGATTTATGAAAGGTAAATCATGTCTGACGAATCTTATAGAATTTTTCGAGGATGTAACTAGTAGAGTGGATGAGGGAGAACCAGTGGATGTGTTATATCTGGACTTTCAGAAGGCTTTCGACAAGGTCCCACATAAGAGATTAGCATACAAACTTAAAGCACATGGTATTGGGGGTTCAGTATTGATGTGGATAGAGAACTGGCTGGCAGACAGGAAGCAAAGAGTAGGAGTAAACGGGTCCTTTTCACAATGGCAGGCAGTGACTAGTGGGGTACCGCAAGGCTCAGTGCTGGGACCCCAGCTATTTAAAATATATATTAATGATCTGGATGAGGGAATTGAATGCAACATCTCCAAGTTTGCGGATGACACGATGCTGGGGGGCAGTGTTAGCTGTGAGGAGGATGCTAGGAGGCTGCAAGGTGACTTGGATAGGTTGGGTGAGTGAGCAAAGGCATGGCAGATGCAGTATAATGTGGATAAATGTGAGGTTATCCACTTTGGTGGCAAAAACAGGAAAGTAGACTATTATCTGAATGGTGGCTGATTAGGAAAAGGGGAGATGCAACGAGACCTGGGTGTCATGGTACACCAGTCGTTGAAAGTAGGAATGCAGGTGCAGCAGGCAGTGAAGAAAGCAAATGGTATGTTAGCATTCATAGCAAAAGAATTTGAGTGTAAGAGCAGGGAGGTTCTACTGCAGTTGTACAGGGTCTTGGTGAGACCACACCTGGAGTATTGCGTACAGTTTTGGTCTCCTAATCTGAGGAAAGACATTCTTGCCATAGAGCGAGTACAGAGAAGGTTCACCAGACTGATTCCTGGGATGGCAGGACTTTCATATGAGGAAAGACTGGATAGACTCGGCTTGTACATGTTGGAATTCAGAAGACTGAGGGGGGATCTTATAGAACCTTACAAAATTCTTAAGGGGTTGGACAGGCTAGATGCAGGCAGATTATTCCCGATGTTGGGGAAGTCCAGAACTAGGGGTCACAGTTTAAGGATAAGAGGGAAGACTTTTAGGACCGAGATGAGGAAATCATTTTTTACACAGAGAGTGGTGAATCTGTGGAATTCTCTGCCACAGAAGGTAGTTGAGGCCAGTTCATTGGCTATATTTAAGAGGGAGTTAGATGTGGCCCTTGTGGCTAAAGGGATCAGGGGGTATGGAGGGAAGGCAGGGATGGGATACTGAGTTGGATGATCAGCCATGATCATATCAAATGGCGGTCCAGGCTCGAAGGGCCGAATGGCTTACTTCTGCACCTATTTTCTATGTTTCTATTACACCATAAGACATAGGGAGCAGAATTAGGCCATTTGGCCCATCAAGTCTGCTCTGCCATTTGAGCATGGCTGATTTATTATTCCCTCGTTACCCCATTTCACTGCCTACTCCCTATAACCCCTGTCACCTGGAATGTCTGCCACCCAAAATTATCTTGAACAAGCTACCAAAGGAGGTGCGAAGGTCAGATTCAATCACAACATTTAGGAGCCATTTGGACAGGCAGTTGAATAGTCAAGGCATAGAAGGATGTGAGCAAATTGGATTTGTACAGATAGGCATTGATAGACAAATACAGATGGGCCATTGTCTTGAAGGGTGCTCACAAGTTCATAGGTTCATCAGTTCATAAGTTATAGGAGCAGAATGAGGCCACTCGACCCATCAAGTCTACTCTGCCATTCAATCATCTATCTTTCCATCTCTACCCCATTCTCCTGGCTCAACCCGAAACCCCTGACACCTGTTCTAATCAAGAATCTGCCAATTTCCACCTTAAAAATAACCATTGATTTGGCCTCTACGGCCATCTGTGGCAATGAATTCCACAGATTCACCACTCACTGACTAAAGAAATTCCTCCTCATCTCATTTCTAAAGGTAGGTCTTTTTATTCTGTGGATATGGTCCCTGGTCTAGATTCTCCCACTCGTGGAAACATCCGAGTTACCAAGTATTGAATAAATATCCGACTGTACCTGAGACACAACTGGGAGAGTGACAGAGGGGAGCACAAGAAGAGAACACGTCGGACTTATGGCAAGGCATGCGAGTAGGGTGTTGCAGAAGCAGAATGACCAGAACGTTTGGAAGAAACAAGGCATGAGATATCTACGTCTCTATATAGACATCCTCACTGCTACACCTGCAGAAGGGTTATCAAATTTACTTTGTCTTTTTTCCCTTCTGACTTCCGCCTTGAACTGAAGTGAAACACCAATTTAAGAAAATGTATTGTGCAAGTCCTAATGACTATCAGGTACAATAATGCGGTAAATGATTAAACCTTTTCCTGCTTTCTTTCACATCGCAGCAACCTTGATTGCAGATTGATATGATTTCAATTCACATCTTGCTCAGTATCTGGTGGGAGTAACCTATTGTCACATTACTGGTAATGAGCACTGATTTCGCACCTCCCCATCTCCTTCTATGGCATTAATGGCTCAGCTACTAACTACATTAATTAGTGTTGGACTAATTCAAACAGGCTATATATCGTGAAGCAGCCGATTGTGTGGGCATACTTTGGGATACCTCGTGAGCGTTGGAGATATTTTCGCATGTCGACAGAATTAGTGGAGAGATAAAGAGTTTCAGGTCAATGACCTTTCAACAGAGCTAGAAACCTCTGCCAGTTAATGTGGAGCTGTAAGAGATTTTACGATCCAGGTAAGTAGGGAGGGGAAGAAAAACAAGGGCAGGTTTGTGATAGAGATTTAGCGATTAATTGACTGATAATGCAAAGCAGTAGAAGACGTAATGGAATAAATATAGGAAGAAAAAACATGGCTCAAGCGGAAATATAAATGCAAGAGTCAAGAGTGGTAAATTGTCATATGTACCGAAAATGGAACAATTAAATTCGTATTTGCAGCAGCATAACAAGCTTGTAAATACAATATTCATAGATAACATAATTAACAAACAAAAAATCAATAAATTAAAGAAACACTAAAATAGAAAGTGCATTACTAACAACAGCAATTCTGGTCGCCCCACTACAGGAAAGATGTGGAGGCTTTGGGAAAGACTGCAGAGGAGGTTTACCAGAATGCTACCTGGATTAGAGGGTTTCAACGACAGTGAGAGGATGGGAAGAATTGTTTACTCTGGAACGTCAGAGGTTGAGGAGAGACTTGATAGAAATATATAAAATTATGAGAGCCATCGATAAGGTAGACAGTCAGAACCTTTCTCCCAGGGTGGAAATGTCCAACACTAAAGGGCACAGCTGTAAGGTGAGAGGGGGTAAGTTTAACGGAGATGTGCGGCGCAAGTTTTTTTACACAGAGAGTGGTGGGGGCCTGGAACACATTGCCAGGTCTGGTGGTGGAGGCAGATTCGATAGTGGTGTTATAGAGCTTTTGGATAGGCATGTGGAAGTGGAATATGGGTCATCTGCAGGCAAATGAGATCAGTCTAACCTGGTGTCTTGTTGGCACAAACATTGTGGGCCGAAGGGCTGTTCCTGTGCTGTACTGTTCCATGTTCTATGTTCTACAACTCTTTGAAAAGAATGAGGCAGTGGTTACAATCTGAAATAGTTGAAGTCCACCTCATCTCCAGAAGTGCCTACCTAATCATAATCTGAGGTACCGTTCTTCAGCTTTTTTTAAGCTTCATTGCAACAGTTTATTGGTTCAGGACCAGAATGCAAGTAAGATGAAAAATGAAAGTGACAGTCAGCTAGAACGAGATTTTGTTTTTGTGTGGACACGAGGAACTGCAGATGCTAGTTTGCCAAAAAAGTCTGAAGAAAGGTCCCAACCCGAAACATCACCTATCCATGTTCTCCCGAGATGCTGCCTGACCCAATGAGTTCAGTTCAGTTTAGTTTAGAGATACAGCATGGAAACAGGCCCTTCAGCCCACCGAACCTGCACCGACCAGCAATCCCCGCATATTAACACAATTTTACACACACTTGGGACAATTTACATTCATACCAAGCCAATTAACCTACAAACCTGTACCCCTTTGGAGTGTGGGAGGAAACCCATGCGGTCACGGGGAGAATGTACAAACTCCGTACAGACAGCATCCGTAGTCAGGATTGAACCCAGGTCTCCGACACTGCAAGCCCAGACCCAGCCCCAGCCCCAGCCTCAGTGCCCAGGCCCCAGATCCCCGGCACGGCCTCTCCCCATTCCTGTATCCCACCACGCGGGCCCGGAGCAGCTGCGCCGCCACCACCAGCCCTAGCGCCCAGGTCCCGGGTCCCTGGCGCGGCCTCTCCCCGCCCCCAGACACACAGCGTGGATACCAGGCCCACTGCGCACGCGCAGGGTTGACGGGCCTCCCCCAACTGCGCAGGTGCGGCCGGCAAGTGGGGGCACTGTTTTAAGTTATTTTAAGTTTTAAATATCAATAACTTGTAAAATATAACATCAAACTGAATGAAACTTGTTTCTTTTACATCCCAGGACAATGGTGAGTAAGATGGGCCAAAAATTGTAGCGCTGTCGTGTACCGTTTAGGCGGGGTTTTGGAATATCACGCACATGCACGCACGAAAACAAACAAGATGAGAGTTTTAGTAAGCACCAAAGCATATGTTCCCATTGTGTATATTGTGAGCAGTTTTGTGCGCCATATTTGAGAAAGGATGTGCGGGTGTTGGAGAGGGTCCAGAGAAGGTTTACGAGAATGATCCCAGGAATGATTGGGTTAACATATAATGAGCATTTGATGGCACTGGACCTATAGTCACAGGAGTTTAGAAGGATTAGAGGGGGGATCTCACTGAAACTTACTGAATAGTGAAAGGACTGGATAGAGTGGATGTGGAGAGGATATTCCCAGTAGTGCAAGAGTCTAGAACCAGAGACCATAGCCTCAGAATAAAAGGACGTAACCATAGAAGGAATATACAAGGAGGAATTTCTTTCGTCAGAGGGTAGTGAATCTGTGGAATTCATTGCAACAGAAGGCTATGGAGGCCGTCAATGGATATTTTTAAGGCGGAAATTAACAGATTCTTGATTGGTATGTCAGGTGTTTTGAGGCGAAGGCAGGAGAATGATGTTGAGAGGGAAAGATAGATCAGCCATGACTGAATGGCAGAGGAGACTTGATGGGCCAAATTACCTAATTCTGCTCCTATAACATATGAACTTATGAACTACCCACACTCCAAAGCTTTGAAATAAAAAGGGGAAGTCAAACCAAACAAGGCAATCACAGAACATCTCATCATGCGTTTTCTGTAATAGCTCAGTTAGAATACCTCATTCTACAGAGAGGATGAGAAATGACTGTGGTACTGTCTGATGAGAACAGCTTCCGATAGCTCATGTTAATGGGCAGCAGAGAATGGAACTCAGGCCAAGGGAGGGAAAGCTGTAAAACTTCTACAAGGTCATTCTTTGTAAAAACACTTTCAATATATTAATACCACAACTCCTAACTCATTAAAATCCCTGGCAAGGAAGTGGAGGAGAGAGGTTCAATGGCAATTAAGGGAACAGTGATATTGTACAGGACAGGGAAAGTAGTCCTTCTTAAAAAAAACATGACCAACATTTCAGATGCACAGTGGATGAAGTATTTATCTTCTAGCAGATTGAGCACCTAATGTCTCATTAAAATACCAATGTATAAACAAGGAACTGCAAGTGCTAGTTTAACAAAAAAAGACACAAGGTGCTGGAGTAACTCAGCGGGTTAAGGCGGTAACTCACCAGCATCTGCCATTCCTTGCTTCAGTCTGAAAAGCGTCACGTATCCATGTTCTCCAGAGATGCTGCCTTAACCCACTGAATTACTCCAGCACTTTGTGTCTTTTTTTAAATTAAAATATCAATGTTCATTAATATTTGTCTCTACGGTGATGTTCTGTCATTTCAAACACTGCCAGGGATGAAATATTTACTTGAGGCATGTGGAACTGCAAGGTGGCGTTTTATTCTAAATGTCATTGGGAGGGTGGAATTAACACATCTTCTCCTTTGGTCCACTCTAAAGGTTTGAAAGTTTTGTCCAGGTTATGATTGCATGAGTCCTGCAGAGCATTCAATCTTAAGAATGATTTTTAACCACAAACCATGCCTGAACCATCCTCACCCAGAACTGACATAAAACTGACATGATTAACATCTCATCTTCTCTCTCTTTAACCCACTGGCTAGTTATCAAGTCCCATTAGGATTTAAAGTCTTGGCTGAGATCAACTGAATATAGAACATAGATCAGTACAGCACAGAAACGGGCCTTCCAGCCCACAATGTTTGTGTTGATAATTTTGCCAAGCTAAACTGATCTCATCTGCCTTTCATGACCCATATCACCTCTATTCCCTTCACTTCCATGTGCCAATCTAAAAGCCTCTTAAACATCATTATCGTATCTGCACCACCATCCCTGGCAGTGCGTCCCAGGCCCTCACCAGTCTATGTCAAAAACTTGCCCCATACATCTCCATTAAACTTTCCCCCTCTCACATTATAGTGCTGGATATTTCCACCTTGGTAAAAAGGTTCTGACTATCTAGCCTATCTATGCCTCTCCCAATTTTATATCTAGAAGGAGAATGTAGAGGAGGATTGAATTTGGACCATTTGGTGTGCATATCCGAGTTGTTTGTCAGTATATTTACCAAGGTGAGAAGTTTCGGAATCTCCATCAAACCTGCAGGTCTTTGGGATGTGGGAGGAAACCGGAGCACCCGTGCAAGCTCGACACAGACAGCACTCGAGGTCAGGATCAAACCCGGGTCTCTGGCGCTGTGAGGTAGCAACTCCAACAGGTCTGACACTATGGCATTCTTGTGTTTGGTAAAATGGCTCTGGATTATTTTTTTAAATGTTGAACTGTAGCAATGTTAAGGCCACATGCTTAAGGCTACTATATCAGTTACAAAACCATGGCAAGAGCCAAATTAATTGATTTGATTGCTTTGATTAATTGATTGATTGATCCATCGATACAGCATAGAAACAAGCCCTTCTACAGATGCATCATAACTATGATGTTTAGCTTGTAAAGGCACTGCCCAATGTGATATTGACCCAAACACATCATGCCATTAGGCCACTGGTTGGACTTACATTTCAGAAGAGTCTTCTTTGCTGATGTATTCCTCCAGAATACTCGTGTCAATGTTGGAAGTGTCGAGAGCTCCATTGATTTCATGTCCTTAAAAAAAAAAATGCTATTATTATTGAAAAGGGATATTGAGAAGCAGAAAGGCCACTTACTTATCATGAACGATGTCCATCTTAGGTCATTTTATTTCTGAATAACCTAGCTCTAACTGGAGATAACTATTTATATTATCTAAAGTGGTGTCCTTAGGAAAGAGATAACATTTATTTTTCTTAAGTGATTAATCAATGAGAATTTTATCTACTGATGCCAGGGAGGATTTGAAACTATTCAACTCCTCCTACTCATCCAGGATGAACTCCTGCACTTTTTCTTTCATCTGCACTTTCTCCGTGGGTGTACCATTATATTCTGAACTCTGTTTATTTTCTCTTTTGCACTACATAACTGTTTAGTTTAGTTTATTGTCACGTGTACTGCCCACAGCGCTGAGACCAACAAATATCACAGCATTCAACAAATTAAGTACGGAAATTAGCCACACAATTAGAGAGGTAACGTTGCAGCTTTCCAGAAAGCCGCTACTTGATTATTCTCCCGAAACTTCGGGCCTCACTCACCCAGACCTGCAATGGACCCCAATTCTACTTCTAGGCACTTGTTTATTCTTGTGGGTTATTATTCAAATATAAAAGCAACTATTTGTAATGCACTGTTACTTTTGATAAAGCTTTTTCACTTTCACCAAACCACTAAAACCCCAATTTAGTCACTTGGACCTCGACATTGATGTAAGATTTCTGTCATGTAACCAAAGGCACCAGTAAGTAAGTAAGTAGGTAAGTAATTAAGTAAGTAAGGTAAATAATGTAGATAAGATCAGGTATGTAGGTAAGTAGGGAGGTAGGGTGGTAGAGAGGTAGGGAGGCAGGTAGGTCAGCCAGTCGGTTGATGGGTTGATTGATCTAAAGTATGATGCAACTTGAAACAGCCCCTGCGGCCCACGGAGTCCATGCCGACTATCAATCAACTCTGGAAAGTCTGAAGGAAGGTCCCGACCCGAAATGTTGTCTGTCCATTCCCTCCCCAGATTCTGCCTGACCCGCTGTGTTCCTCCAACACTTTGTGCTTTGCTCAAGATTCCAGCATCTGCAGTTCCTTGTGTCTACAAGGTGTCTACCTATTTTGCTTGGGCATCTTACAGCCCAGTGGTATGAATATTGATTTCTCTCATTTCAGGTAGCCCTGGCATTCCCTCTCTCTCTATCCCTCCCCCACCCAAGTTGCACTAGCTTCTCAATTTCACCGTATAAACAGCTAACAATGGCCTGTTTCCTTTATCATCGTTACATTTTGCATATCTTTCATTCATTGTTCTTTATCTCTCCACAACACCATCTATATCTCTCATTTCCCTTATCCCTAACCCGTCTGAAGAAGGGTCTTGACCCGAAACGTCACCTATTCCTTCTTTCCAGAGCTGCTTGTCCTGCTGAGTTACTCCAGCTTTTTGTGTCTATCTTCGGTCTACCTAATGGGGTTGATTCCACAGTTTCAACAAGGGAAAGAACACTGGAGTTATGACAAAAGGTTTGCTACGATTCAAGATGCTTGCATCAGAATATTTCACACAAAAAAAAGCTAACTTTAAGCTCCAAATTTCTTTGCCAGTGAATTCAGTTAATAGATCCAGATGAAAGATCCTGACCCGAAACTTCAACTGTCCAATTCCCTCCACAGATCTGTTAAGTTTAGTTTAATTTAGTTTAGAGATACAGCACGGAAACAGGCCCTTTGGCCCACCGAGTCCGCACTGACCAGCGTTCCCTGTACACTAACACTATCCTACACGCGAGGGACAATTTACAATTTTTACCGAAGCCAATTAACCTACAAACCTGTATGTCTTTGGAGTGTGGGGGGAAACCGGAGCACCCGGAGAAAACACATGCAGTCATGGGCAGAACATACCCATTGTCAGGTTTGAACCCGGGTCTCTGGTGCTGTAAGGCAGCAACTCTACTGTTGCACCACTATGCAACCTCCATTGGAGTTTATCCAGCAGCTCTCCTTTTCATTAAATCGATTGTTGTGATGCACTGCATTCCCGATATACATCAGCTGCAACTTCTTTTTACAGAAGTTTACAGGTAGAAAACATTTCCGAAAACTTTCATAGGAATATTTAGATCCCAAGCTCTGAAAGATTTTAGGACTCGGAAATTTGCCTTAAGGAATGGTTGGGAAAGGAACAGAAGGAGAGGCATTGCAATTAATCTGCATTGACAGGGGGAAAGTTTGGCACTTGTTTTCTTCTCCCACTGTTTCTTTCTGCCCATTGTCACCCCTCCCCTCTGGCAAGATATCTTCCTTGGGTTACAGAGTCATAGTTATAGACTTATACAGCAAGGGAACAGGCCCTTCACCCATCTTGTCCTTGTCAACCAAGTTGGCATATTGGGCTACTCCCAGCTGCCTGCATTGGGCCAATATATCCCTTTAAACCCTTCCTATCCATATGTCTGTCCAAATGTCCTTTAAAATTTGCAATTATATTGTGCTTCAAAAACTTCCTCTGCCAGCTCATTCCACCTATAGATGATCCTCTGAGTGGAAATGTTGTCCCTGAAGTCCCTCTTAAATCTCTCCCCTCTTACCATAAGCCTGCGACCTTTAAATTTAGAATCCAATATTCTGGGGGAAAAGTCTGTGAGCGTTCACATCTTCCATGCTCCTCGTGATCTGAAGTCTGAAGGTCTGAAGAAGGGTTTCGGCCCGAAACTTTGCCTATTTCCTTCGCTCCATAGATGCTGCCTCACCCGCTGAGTTTCTCCAGCACTTTTGTCTACCTACGATTTTCCAACATCTGCAGTTCCTTCTTGAACACTCGTCATGATCTTGTTCACCTCAATAAGGTCACCTCCTATGCTCCATAGAAAAATGTCCCAGCCTCTCCCATCTCCTTGTGTAATGCAAGCCGGCAAACCCAGGAAACAGACCGGTTGAATGATTTGGAAAAGGTCAACATTCAGGATTGATTGGTAGCACTGAGCATTTGACACTGTGAGCTATCTCATAAACGTCGGAGGAATCAGAAAGATTGAAAGAAAACCAGAAGATCAAGACTTTCTGAACATTTGCTGAAGTGTTAACTATCCTCCTAACATCCAGATTACTGAGAGTTTCTTTCTTATCACTATATACATTTGTAGCTATTACAATGGATAATCAGTTATTTAATCTCACAACTCAAATGACAAAATGCCACAAGAATATGAGATCCATGAAGGTCATCTTTTGCGAAGGACAAAATGCACTCATTATTGTTCTAATATATAATGCAACTAGAATAAAACATGCAACGGATCAATAAAGATCAAGGTGAAATTATTGTACAGATAAATAAATTGGATGCAACGGGTGCGTTGGTTGGACTTGGGCTTTATTCAAGTTTTTAAAGCATTTTGAGCAGGAATGCACCACAGAACTAGTATATGCTTCAACTAGAGAAGACAGTTTGGGAAATAAATGAGTCGAGGTCTTTGTTTGTGCCTTTTGATGGATGATACCAGTAGTCATTAGTGGTCTCTAAGAACAGTGCAACGATTCACTTATTTAAAAAGAGAGACACACACACTGCTGGAGTAACTCAGCGGGTCAGGCAGTATCTTGGAGAAAATGCATGTTACATTTCAGGTGGTGACCCTTCTTCAGACTTTTTAACTTGTTATTAATTTATTAAATATTAACTTATTTTAGTTTAGTTCAGCTTAAAGATACAGCATAGAAACAGGTCCTTCGGCCCACCGAGTCCACGTCTACCATCAATCACCCATTCACACTAGTTCTATTTTATCCACCTTTTTCATCCTCTCCCTTCACAACAGGTGCAATTCACGGAGGTCAATTATCCTACAAACCTGCACATCTTTGGGATGAGGGAGGAAACCAGAGCACCCAGAGGAAACCCAGAGGGAGAACGTGCAAACTCCACGCAGACAGCGCCCGAGGTCAGGATCGAACCCAGGTCCCTGGCACCGTGATACAGTGGCTCTACCCGCTGCGCCACTGTGCCGCCTATTTCTTTGCTACACAAACCTTTGATTTAGGCAATGGGAAAGGGAGTAACCTCATTAAAATAAATATAGATCAAAGAGGATAATCTACAATGAATTATAATATTATTGCTTAATAATATTGTCATATGACCATCAAGAGGAAATAATAAATACAAATCTTGAGGCAAATGATTGGAAATGTAATTACTTATATTCCTGTCAATTAAATTAACCTACTCTCTTTCAAGACAGGTTAATTATGAATCATTGTAACGGTCTCCCTCGGCATTGCCAATACTAAGATTGAAGATCTATTACTTAATAACAACAGGAGACTTATTTTACTGTAATGCACAAGTTTGTTTTTGTGGTGTTGTTGGGTCATACCTGACCTGGCCCTTAGGGTCTGAAGAAGGGTCTCGGTCCGAAACGTCACCCATTCCTTCTCTCCAGAGATGCTGCCTGTCCTGCTGAGTTACTCCAGAATTTTGTGTCTCTCTTTTGGTCAATTCGTTTATTTAATTCAGTCTACTTTAGAGATACTGTGTGTAAATTGTAGCCTTCAGGCCACCAAGTCCATGCAGACCAGCGATCACCGTACACTAGCACTATCCTGCACACTAGGGACAATTTACAGAGTGGAAACAGACCCTTTGGCTCACTGAGTCCGCACACTAACAGTATCCTATACACTAGGGACAAGTTACAATTTTTCCAAAGCCAATTATCCTACAAACCTGTGTGGGAGGAAACCGGAGCTCCCGGTGAAAGCCCGTGCATGTCATGGGGAGAATGTACAAACTCTGTACAGACATCACCTGTAGTCAGAATCGAACCCGGGTCTCTGGCACTGTAAGGCAGCAACACTACCACTGCGCCTCTCTGCTGTGAAAATTGGTGAGAGTTTTCACATAGATGGGGATTCCGGCTCAAGATTAAACAGAATGAATATAAACTTGTCTTGTCATCCTTACAATCTAAATTGTGAATTGCGCAGAATTACTAAATACATGACTTTTGCTTTTAAATTCCAACTAATTTTCCACGCATTACTCATGATGACTCAGAGAATATGTGTCATTATGTCACGAAATATTCAAATCTACAATCAGGGCCAATGAGCTATAACGATTATAAAGATAACTTGTATTTTTAAGGACAGTAAATTTTAGAAACAATGTTTACATTTTGAGGTTCATTTCTCTTTTGAAAATTTTCAGTGAAAGCCTTGGCTGCAGAGTCATATTTCTATGTTGACTTTCAACACAAAAATCTTGATGTCAAGATTTATAGATGTAAAGAAATATATATTTCAAGTAAAAGCTATGTAGAGATATAAGACTATCACAATGTAAATCACAAAGTTTCTTCAAAATGGCCACAAATACCTGTCCTGTTATTCCCAGTAACCTTAATGTCCATTTCCAATGGGAGGTCTTGAACTTACAGTAAAAAGGTTTATTAGGTTTATTATAGTCACGTGTTGCAAGGTACAGTGAATATCTTTGTTTTGCATGCCATTAAAATAAGTCAAAAATATCATACATAAATACAATCATCACATTCAAGTACAATAGATAGAGCAAAGGGGAATATAAAGAGTGCAGAATATAGTTCTCAGCATTGTAGCGCATCAGTTCCACAGACAAAGTCCACTGTCTGCAATGGGGTAGAGGTGAATCGGACAGTACCCTAGCTTATGGAAGGACCGTTCTGAAGCAATCTGTTTACAATCTGAAGTTCATTTCTCGTTCAAACGTTTTTATTGTAAGTCCTGGGGGCTGTCATATTTTTATGTTGGCTTTGAACACCGTGGCGCAGCTGGTAGACCTGCTGCCTCACAGCGCCAGATACCCGTGTTCGATCCTGACCTCGGGTGCTGTCTGTACGGAGTCTGCACATTTTCCCTGTGACCGCATGGGTTTCCTCCGGGTGCCCTGGTTTCTTTGTTATCCTACTCTCTCATCTACTTCCTATGCAGTGGAGGCCAATTAACCTACAAACTCATAGAAACACGGAACTGCAGATGCTGGTTTACAAAAAAAGACACAAAGGTCAGGCAGCATCCCTGGGGAATGCAGAGAGCTGACGTTTCGGGTTGGGTCCCTTCCATCAATGTGTCTTTGTGCACGTCTTTGAGATGTGGGCTGGAAACTGGAGCACCCGGAGGAAGCTCACGTGGTCACAGGGAGAACCTGCAAATTCCACAAAGACATCAGCTAAGGTCAGGATCGAACTGGGGTCTCAGGCACTGAGGCAGCTGTTCTACCAGCTGAGTCACTGTGCTGTCCTTTTGCTCCCCTGGGAGAAACTATCTCTTGAACCTACCCTCTGTGACTTCTGATGAACAAAAGTGGTTTGGTAAAGGGAAATGTGTGGACGTTCCTGGAAATTGAAATGCAAGTCATTAAACTCCCTTCAGTGAGAATGATAATTAATAGCAGTTCTGTTAAAAGATTGGCAAGATAATTCATTATCTGAAATCACTGACGAACATTTATTCTCATTCCTGGTTTGCTCCCTTGCTTGGAAGCATCTTGCAACAGAGAACCTGGTGTCATATCTCTTCTTATTTTCAATAACTTTGAATTAGTAATTGTACACCACTCCACACTTAAGACATGGTGCTTCAATAAAAGGTGTTGATGGATGAAGTAAAAGGAGATCTGAGGATTACAGCAAATAATGCTAAAAATATTTAATCACAGTACATCTTAAATGTGAATTGAAATTAAAGTGAAACCTTGACAGGTGCAAACTAGGAGTGCACAGGCAGCTGTACTTTACACTAAATATATTAATAGTTGCAAGAAATTGAAGAAGGGCGGCACAGTGGTGCAGCGGTAGCGTTGCTGCCTTCCAGCGCCAGAGACCTGCGTTTGATCCTGACTACGGGTCTATCTGTACGGAGTTTGTACGTTCTCCCTGTGACCATGTGGGCTTCGTCCCACATTACAAAGACGTATAGGTCTGTAGGTAATTGGCTTCTGTAAAACTGTAAATCGTCCTGAGTGTGTAGATACTAGTGCTAGTGTATGTGCAATCGCTGGTCAGCACGGACTTGGTGGGCCAAAGGGTCTGTTTCCACACTGTATGTTTTAAAGTCTAAAGTCTCTAAAAATTTGCTTTGGATGGAAGTGAAAATTCTAGAATAATTTTACAATGTATGGAGAAATTCAGGCTTAAAGGCCTTCTTCACTAAATCTTGTCTTGATGTTAAGGAGGATTCTGAAACTTGCATAGAAGAATAAATTAGTAAATAATGGAAGAATGTAGAAACAAGGAATTGCAGATGCCGGTTTACAAGAAAGGACACTGAGTGCTGAAGAACATGGATAGGTGTTGTTTTGAGTCAGGACCCTTCTTCAGACTGATAGTGGGGGAGGGCGGAACAAAAGCTGGAAGAGAGGAAGGGCAGGACAAAACTTTTAGTTTAGTCTCCTTTAGAGATACTGCGCGGTAACAGGCTCTCGGCCCACCAAGTCCGCGCTGACCAGTGATCCCCATACACCAACATTATCCGACACACGAGGGACAATTTTACAATATACCAAAGTCAATTAACCTACAAAGCTGCACGTCTTTGGAGTGTGGGAGAAAGCTGGAGCACCCGGAGAAAACCCACGTGGTCACAGGAAGAACGTGCAAACTCCTTACAGACAGCACCCATAGTCAGGATCGGACCTGGGTCTCTGGCGCTGTAAGGCAGCCACCATGCCATCCTATATAATGAAAGAATCAGGAGAGGAAACTACAAGAAGAAAAATGATTTTCCAGCAGAACCTGTTTTCTTTGTTTTTGCATGCACGGTGTTTAAATGGTAATACCGTGAGGCTAATCTATGATTGATAATCGAGGTCACAACATCTAGCAGTCTGTCTGAAGTTCGGCCAAATTTCCATTGGAGCCTTCACCACTGTTAGTAAACATCACGGTGCAGGGTTACAAACCCTTGGCCTTAATAGCAAAGACAGAATTCTCTGCTCCACTAATTTCCTCACAGCCATTGAGATCAATTATAGTCGTGAATTGTTTTGCTTGGCTGGGATTTTCTGTACTTAGGACCATCCAGGCACCAGTTATTGGAGGAAAGACACAAAGTGCTGGAGTAACTCAGCGGGTCAGGCAGCATCCCTGGATAGCATGGATAGGTAATGTTTCATGTCGGCACCCGAGTCTTAAGAAGGGCCCCGACCGATACGTCACCTATCCATGTTTTCCAGAGATGCTGCCTGGCCTGCTGAGTTACTCCAGCATTTTGTGTCTTTCCTTGGTAAACCAGCATCTGCGGTTACTTGTTTCTACCAGTTATTGATGTCAGCTTATGATGCGTTGCCGACATTTATCAATATGTTTCTTTACTTTTTGTGAGGATCTGAGAAGAAAAATTACCCTTCCACTGTTGTTCCTCAAAATCCCTGTCAGTGGGTTGGACAGGGAACTAGGTTTACTTTCCTTGAGACTATGGACTTTAGAGATACTGCAAGGAAACAGCCCCTTCTGCCCACCAAATCCGCGCCGACCAGCGATTACCCCATGAGCACTATCCTACACACTAGGGACAATTTACAATTATACCAAAGCCAATTAACCTACAAACCTGTATGTCTTTGGAGTGTTGGAGGAAACTGGAACACCTGGAAAAAACCCACACACTCACAGGGAGAACTTGCAAACTGCGTACAGACAGCACCTGTAGTCAGGATTAAACCAGCGTCTCTGGTGTTGTAAGGCAGCAACTCTACCCTGTGCCACTGTGCTTCAGTTTGTCCTATGACAAAGCATCAACACTTTAGGTATGATTTAACTTGTAAATGGCAATCATGATGGTACAATCAAGCCATAAGATCAAAAGACATAGGAGCAGAATTAGGCCATTTGGCCCATCGAGTGTGTAGCACCATTGATCTATTTTTCCTTCTCATCCATCAAGCTCCAAATCCTTGATCTACGAAGGGAGAATTAAAAGTTTCCTGGTCAATTTAGACCGGGGATTACTTCTTATGTCACACGTTTTCCTCAAACATATTCATGATATTTTATCAGGACGTTATTAGTAATGTTCCATCACCTGATTCACATTGCAATTGCAATATCACCACTGATTATACCATAAAGAGAAAAAAACATTTTGATTAGTGTACGCCAAAGCCATATATAAATGAAATTCGCAACGTCTTTGCATTATCAATAGACAATGATTCCATCATGATACAAAATGTTGGAATAGTGAAGACACAGCCTCACGAGGCCGAGTATGCAATTCGGATGCGGCCTGCAGTGGCACGGAGCGGTGGAGCAGCGATAGAGGACATCGACAACATCGCCTGGCCAGGCTGACCCCTGCGACACCAAACCATTGTTGCCACCTTTACGGCCAAGTTAAGTCTATATATTTTTAACAAGTTTGAAACTTAACGGATACAAAATTACACCAGGAACATGGCGGCTCTCGTGTACTGCCTCAGTGTAATCTACTGTTCTTACATGCTTGTACTTAAGTATGATTGTGACCGTGTATAGCAAGAGTTTTTACTGAACTGCATGCAAAAAAGGAATGTCACTATACCTAGGTACACTTAACAATGAAGTACCATTGAACCATTCCTATTCCTACATTGGGCCTCAATGCTCAGTATGTCAGCCTTGGAAAGACCCTGATATTGGCTTATTTATGCAGCCAGTAGATTTGGAGGATTTTATGGAGACGGCAATACCTCCATCTAGACCATGATCTTCTCTTTAAAATCATTCCATTGTTCACATTGTTGGGGTGGCACAGTGGCACAGCGGTAGAGTTGCTGGCTTACAGCGCTAGATACCCAGGTTCGATCCTGACAGCGTGTGCTGCCTGTACGGAGTTTGTACGTTCCCCCCGTGGCCACTATGGGCTTTCTCCAGGTGCGCCGGTTTCCTCCCACACTCCAAAGACACACAGGTTTGTAGGTTAATTGGCTTCGGTAAAAATTATAAATTGTCCCTCGTGTGTTGGATAGTGCTAGTGCACGGGGTGATTGCTGGTCGGCATGGACTCGATGGGCCGAGTGGCCGGTTTCCGAACTGTATCTCTAAAACTAAAACTAAACTATAGTTGGTGTGCCAAGCTTTCATTCCAATTCATCCAATGATTATTGAAATCATCTCATTCTTCTGCACTGCAATGAGTCTTGGCTAAATTTACTCAAATACATTGATAAGACACATCCCCACATGCCAGGGAACAATCCAATGATGGTTTTTTAGCTGCCAAGGGGATAAGGGGCTACGGGGAGAGGGCAGGGATATGGACCTAGGTATGGTTAGTATAGTAAGACCTGAGTGATCTCCTGGACAAGTGTCGATCGCCTGGATTGGGGTCGGAGAGGAATTTCCCGGATTTTTTTCCCGAATTGGACCTGGGTTTTTATCCGTTTTTTTGCCTCCCCCAGGAGATCACGCGGTTCTTGGGGTGGAGAGGGGTGATAGCGATATAAAGGGGAGGGTAGTGTCTTGTGTTCTGTGTCTTGTGTCTACTGTTTGTGGGTAAGGGTGTCTGTTTAGTGTTCAGCCATGAGCGAATGGCGGTGCGGGCTCGATGGGCCTGGTGGTCTACTCTCGCACCTACTTTCTATGTTTCTATGTTTCTATGAATGTGTGTTGCAATGACTCCCTGTCAAATATATCCTTCAAAAGCCAAACACCCGGAGCCACCTTGACTACACCTCTTCCCACCTTGCCTCTTGCAAACACTCCACTTTTACTCTCAATGTGTCCGCTGTATCTGCTCCCAAGATGAGGCTTTCCATTCTAGGACATCTGAGATGTCCCCTTTCTTCAGTAAACGTCGTTTCCCCCCTGCTGTTGCGGATAGAGCCCTCACCCGCATCTCTTCTGTGTTATGCTCTCGCTCCCACTAATCCCAAATGGAAGGAGGGTAGGGTTCCCCTGGTCCTTACATTTCACCCCAGCGAGTTCTTAAGTAGTCTACATTAAAAACTGGATGGAGTTAAGAATCGTTACAGAAGAAGCACAATATTTCCATTGGCCCGTAGAGCAGATCAAGGATTTACCCTGGGGTTTTATAGCTCTGAGTCACATTAGGCAGTGTCTTTGTTCAGCAGACCAGCTTTTGCTTAATGAACCATTATTTGGATGGAAGTTATTCATAGATCCAAGGAGATTCAATTTCACAGAGATCAAGATGGTGCCACATTTAATTCCCTTCAAAACTATGGGGGGTTTTTTACAGTCTGAAATGTTTAATGCAAAGAGGAAAAAGAGATGATGAAAGGGAAAAATATCAGCAAGTGACTCAAATGTGGAGAGTGTTAATAATATGATTTGTTCTGAGGGGATAACTATTGGCTCCCGATACCGCATCACTGTTCCAGCAGAATCCTGCTTTAAGTAACTCTTTCCCAGGGACTCCCTCTCTCCATGACTTCTAATTCACCAAGGAAATAGGTGCATACGAGTGTGTATATGTGTGTGCACATGTGTATCTGTGTGTCTTTATGTGTGTGTGTGTGTGCAAATGTGTGTGTGTCACTTGTGTGGCTTGTGTGGGTGTGTAGCACATGGTGTGTGTGTGTGTGTGTGTGTCGCATGTGTGTGTGTGTGTGTGTGTGTGTGTGTCGCATGTGTGTGTGTGTGTGTGTGTGTGTGTGTGTGTGTGTGTGTGTGTGTCGCGCATGTGTGTGTATGTGTGTGTGTGTGTGTGTAGCACATGGTGTGTGTGTGTGTGTGCATGTGGCCTGTGTGGCCGTGTGTATATGGGTGTGTGTGTCGCACATGGTTTGTGCGTGCATGTACGTGTGCGTGTATTTGTGTGTGTTTTTGTGTGCGTGTTTATGTGTGTGTGCAAATGTGTGTGTCACGTGTGTGTGTGTGGGTGTGTGTGTGTCGCATGTGTTTGCGTGGCATGTGTGGGTGTGTATGTGGCATGTGTGGGTGGGTGTGTCGCATGTGTGTGTATGTGTGGTGTGTGTGGGTGTCTGTGGGTATGCACACAAATTAACAGCTGGAAACAGGTGGAAGGAAAAATAATCTATCTTGATTGAGAAAAGAGACGAATGCTTGAGATGAGGGCCAATATAGAATAGTTCAGCACAGGAACAGGCCCTTCAGCCCTCAATGTCCGTGTCGAACATGATACCACAATAAACTAATCTCCTCTGCCTGCACATGATCCCTATCCATCCATTCCCTGCATATCCATGTGCCTGTCCAAAAGTCCCTTAAATGGCACTGTAGTATCTTATGAGAAAAATGTAAAATCAATTAGAAAGGAAAAGTGAAACCTCAAGACCAAATTAACAAGTAATATAAAAAGTGTGAATATTCTCCACAGGGATAAATAACAGAAGATAAATCTGGGCACGGGTGGGGCCGCTAGGTATAAATAAGGTAAACTAACAAGTGATCATTGCAACATGGCAGAGCTATTAATTACCCCCTCTCTTCCCTGTGTCCCACTTGCATGTGCACCCATTTCTTCCTTTTCCCTTTCCTCTGTCCCTTCCACCGATATTCCCTCCTCTGGCTTCACATTTCACACCTCCAGCCTCCTTGTTCTCCAGAGATGCTACCTGACCTATTGAGTTACTCCAACTCTGTTTCTTCCTCTCTCTTTATCTCCGTACCCTTAGTCTTTATACCTCTGGCCTTTGTCCACCCACCTGCTAATTTGAAATCCACCCCCCCACATCTACTTTCAGTCTCAAGAAGGGTCCCAACCCGAAAAGTCACCTATGCATGTTCTCCAGAGATGCTGCTTAACCTGCTGAGTTATTCCAGCACTTTGGGTGACCCGCTGAGTTATTCCAGCAGTTTAACATACAGTAGGTAGCATCCTTTCTTCACCAGACTGCCAGTTTAGTTTAGTTTAGTTTAGAGATACAGCTCGGAAACAGACCCGGCATTTTACCGAGTCCGTGCCAACCAGTGATCCCCGTACACCAGCACTATCCTACACACTCGGAACAATTTACAATCTTTAGTGAAGCCAATTAACCTACAAACCTGTACGTCTTTGGGGTGTGGGTGTAAACCAGAATACCCGAAGAAAATTCACGCGGTCACGGGGAGTACATACAAGCTCCGTTCAGACAGCACCCATAGTCAGGATCGAACCCGGGTCGCTGGCGCTGTACGGCAACAACTCTACCGCTCTGCCACATTCTGCCCCCACCATGCTTGGATACATAAGCCCCAGTTCCCAGCTCCACAGCACCCAATACATGAACATCCCTTCCACCAACCCCTTTAATTGCAATTGGCTTTCCTATTAGGGCATGATTAGACCAGATAGCATACAGAAATAGAGCATGGAAACAGGTCCTTCGACCCATCGAGTCCACACCGACCAGCGATCACCCCGTACACTATCTTACACACTAGGGACAATTTACATTTTACAGAAGCCAACTAACCTACAAACTTTTACGTCTTTGGAGTGTGGGAGGAAATGGGAGCACCAGGAGAAAACCCACACGATCACAGGGAGAACGTACGAATTCCATACAGACAGTCCGGATCAAAACCGGGTCTCTGGTGCTGTAATGCAATAACTCTACTGCTGCACCACTGTACTGCCCTGAGTTGCTGTACAAGACCTTTGGACAGGGACATGGATAGGAAAGGTTTAGTGGGATATGGCCCAGACCCAGGCAGGGAACTAGTGTAGAAGGGGTATCTTGGTCGACATGGGCAAGTTGTGCTGAAGGGCCTATTTCCGTGCTGTATGACTCTCCCGACTGGACCTGAATCCCTTAGCATTCCAGATGCCTGACATTTGTGGAATTAAACGTCAGTGATTGTGGGAATTAAGGGTTGGCTAATTTGTCCCGGGCTGTATGCCCTGGAACATTGGAATTCACATACTGTATAAGCACCAGGGAACAAAGGTTAGAATGAGTTTTGCAGATTCCCCAGTGAGCATGAAATGGATTTTCTGATTTGAGTTCTGTAGGCTGTATGTGATCTGCCTCTGGCTCACTTTCAACAAGCCCAGTTGTCTTTAAAGAAACACATTTCCATGATATTTGTCAGCTTTCAAAAACAATAACAGTTTGCTGTTATGAGATCTACAGTTATGGGCCATGCATCGT
Source organism: Malacoraja senta (assembly GCA_038087875.1). Taxonomy (NCBI): domain Eukaryota; kingdom Metazoa; phylum Chordata; class Chondrichthyes; order Rajiformes; family Rajidae; genus Malacoraja; species Malacoraja senta. The sequence continues at coordinate 25,311,397 of CM075979.1, forward strand.
ATGCATCTAAAGTATCAGCCGGGGGGTTTAAACTGACCCAGCTGGTGAGAAGTGTCAGGTTGTGATTTTACGACCCATTGCCTTCACTGGCAAAAGGCAATATGGCACTTTCTCACCTTCTCCCCACCTTTTAGGGGACATTTTACAGCGCCCAATTAACCGACAAACCTGCACGTCTTTTGGATGTGGGAGGAAGCCAGAGCACCCGGAGGATACCCACACGGTCACAGGGAGAATGTGCAAACTCCACACAAACAGCCCCCGTGGTCATGATTGAACCTGGGTCCCTGATGCTGTGAGGCAGCGGCTCTACCAGCTGCGCCACTGTGCTGCCAGAACTGTGTTCTGGAGAGGAATCTGTGCAGATAAAATATTTCTTTATAGTCTGAAGAAGGATCTCGACCCGAAACCTCACCTACCCATGTTCTCCAGGAATACTGCCTAACCCACTGAGTTACTCCAGTATTTTGTGTCTTGCTTTGTAAACCAGCATCTGCAGTTCATTGTTTAGAAATATTTCTTCTCTTTTCCGCCTTTCAACCAAGGCTTCCAGTATTTAATCAAACACTTTGGAGTATTTTCCTGTATTGCACCATCCTTTGACACAAGGTGCTGGAGTAACAACGGGTCAGGCAGCATCCCTGGAGAACAAAGATAGGTGGCATTTTGGGTTGGGACCCTTCTTCCGACCCAAAACGTCACCTATCCATGTTCTTCAGAGATGCTGCATGTCCCGCTGAGTTACTCCAGCATTTTTGGAATATCGTTTTGGGCGCAGCAGTAGAGTTGCTGCCTTACAACACCAGGGACCCAGACCACAGGTACTGTCCGTACGGAGTTTGTACGTTCTCCCTGAGATCGCATCCGTTTTCTCCCTGTGCTCCAGTTTCCTCCCACATTCCAAAGGCGTACAAGTTTGTAGGTTAATTGGCTTCTGTAATTTGCCCCTAATGTACAGGATGCAAAACTGGGATAGCATAGAACTAGCATAGGGGTGATTGTTGGTCGGCACGGACTCGGTGGGCAGAAGGACCTGTTTGCACACTGTATCTCTAAACTAAACTAAGCATCTTAAGGTTCTTGTTTCTATAATTTTGATTGCGCCATTCTTTATATGTGTTCAGGTGAGCTTCAGATGTAGAACTTACACTGGCACACACTACCCAGCCACAAACCATCTGCCCTTTGAGAACTATGGACTAATTTGCGGGTGAGTTTTAAGTTTTAACTGGTACTTGTCACTTGTAATGTTGGCCTCTTCTGGAACCTTCCAGTGAATTTATAGCATGATCAGTGCTGTCTGAACACTGGACTCGTTATAATTAGCAAGCCACACTAATGTGGCTGTTTGCCTAAATTCCCCAGAGTGGTTGTGGTTTAATCAGGCATCACAAATAAGAAGGGTCTCGACCTGAAACGTCACCCATTCCTTCTCCCCAGAGATGTTGCCTGTCCCGCTGAGTTACTCCAGCATTTTGTGTCTATCACAAATAATGTGACAGTTTTGGATGTCTAATAAATGTATCCCCTCATATTGTTACAAATTGTGTGATTCACTTACTCCTTTTTACACACAAAATGGCTGCCCCCTGTGCACACAATAAACTGGGCAAAGCATTATAAATCCCACCTGCCTGCAGCTCTATGTATTGTGTGTGAGAGGGTGAGTGAGTGAGTGTGTGCATGTGAATAAGTGAGTGTGTGTCTATGTGAGAATGAGTGAGTGTGTGTGTGAGTGAGTGTTGTATGTGTGTGGGTGAGTGTGGCGAGTGGGTGAGTGTGTGTGTGTGCATGTGTTGTATGTGTGTGTGTATGTGTGTGTGAGTGAGAGGTTGTGTGAGTGGGTGAGTGTGCGTGGGTGTGTTGCGTGTTTGTGAGTGTGAGATTGTGTGTATGTGTGTGAGTTTGTGTGTGTGTTTGGGTGTGTGTTTGGGTGAGTGTGTATGTGTGCGTATATGTGTGTGTTGTGTGTGTGTGTGTGTGTGGTGTGTGAGTGGGTGAGGGTGTGTGTGGGTGAGTCTATAAGGGTGTGTGGGCGTGCGTATGTGTGTGGGTAAGTGTGTGAGGGTGTATGTGTGTGTATGAGGGCATGTGTGTGTGTGTATTTGAGGATGCATGTGAGTGTGCATGTGGGTGAGTGTGTGTGCATGGGTGTGTAAGGGACATGTGTGTGAGAGCATGTGTGTGCGTGTGTGAGCGTGTGTATGAGCGTATTTGTGTGAAACATGAAGGTTAATATGCTGCAGGAATGTGCAGCAAGATGGAGCCAGGGTAGTGTGATTGCAGTGGGTTATAACCTTGCCGTACAGATTACCACTCAGCCTTTGGCTGCTCACTGAAGTGACATTCATATGAATGCTGTTTGACTCACACTGATGGTGCCTTCCATTAACATTCCATTCCAGCTTGCCTTCTTGTTCAGGCTGCTCCACGTCTCAGCACAAAGATGTTTGGGGTTTCCCACACTATTTTATGGCTGCAGGCCGGAGCCAAGGACTTTCTCCTCTTCTTCTGTGCCAACTGAAGATAGCAAACTGTGCCACCTGTCAATGCCTACTATAAATTGGGTTTATAGTCATGAACTGAATTATTGTAAAATCAGAACAGTGGGGAGCAAACAAGAAAACTTTCATCCTTCATCCTTAAATAAAGTATCACTCACACAAACCAATTGAATTTCCTGTTTCTAAATGAATCCAATCTCTGTTTGCGTACATTTTGTGCTCTCTCCTTGTGAAAGAGGGCAGAAGCAAAATTAGACTTTAGACTTTACTTGAGACTTTAGAGATACAGCGAGGAAACAGGCCCTTCAGCCCATCGAGTCTGCATCAACCAGCGATCACCCAGTACACTAGTTCTAACCTACACACTAGGTATAATTTACAAAAACCAATTAAACTACAAACCTGTTCATCTTTGGAGTGTGGCAGAAAACTGGAGCACCTGGAGAAAACCCACGTGGTCACAGTGGGGAAGTACAAACTCTGTACAGACAGCACCCACTGTCAGGATTGAACCCGGGTCTCTAGCGCAGTAAGGCAGCAACTTTACTGCTGCACAACCGTGCTGCATGGGTTTCTTCTGGCCATCAACCATCAGCTGGCTTACTTTTACTACCTACAGGATAATTTGCCAGATTACAGGTATGCGCAGGTAAAACAATGAAATTGCTGGACCTCTATTGCATTGATCATATGCACTTTGCTCCACATATTCCATAGCCTTCTTCAATACGTGATACAGTGGTCGGAACAAAGTCACGGAGTCATGGAAGGAACCTCTTGCAACACTGCAATGTCCTTCGGTACAACCTTAAATTTAGAGATTGCAGACAGTTGTGACGTAGCCCAGACCATCACGCAAACCAACCTCCCTTCCATTGACTCCATCTGCACTTCGCGCTGCCTTGGCAAGGCCAACAGCATAATCAAGGACCAGTCTCACCCCGGTCACTCTCTTCTCCCCTCTCCCCTCTCCCACTAGACAAGAGGTATAGAAGTATGTAAACGCACACCTCCAGATTCAGGGACAGGTTTTTCCCAGTTGTTATCAGGTAACTGCACCATCCTATCACCAACTAGAGAGCGGTCCTGACCTACCATCTACATCATTGGATACCCTCAGACTATCATTTATTAGACTTTACTGGACTTTACCTTGCACTAAACGTTATTCCCTTTATCCTGTATCTGTACACTGTGGACAGCTTGATTGTATCTGTACACTGTGGACAACTTGTTTGTTATCATGTACCGTCTTTTTACTGACTGTATAGCATGCAACTGAAAAGCTTTTCACTGTACCTCAGTACATGTGACAATAATAAACTAAACTAAACTATCCTATGACTTTCAGTCTGAAGAAGGGTACCGACCCGAAACATCACCTATTTTATTTCTCCAGAGATGCTGCCTGACCCGCTGAGTTACTCCATGACTTTGCATCCATCTCCTATGCAAGAGGCATGTTCAGAATTCCTGCTCTATCCGGGGTCAGACTGAGATGTCACAGAGACAGAGCGGGCTGTCACAGTCCAACAGGTAGGACTGCTGCTAAATGCAGCTGTTTGTGGGACAATTAAACACAATAGTTTAAAAATGACAAATCTGCTCATCCAGCAGTGTAACAGTGAACGCCAATTAAAAACGCTCACATTTGGCAAAATGCGCGGCTGCCTAAAAATTGCGTTAATGATGAGAAAATAATTAGTTTGTGGAAGAACAAGCTCTCCATCGCACCGTAACTGAACTCTTTCCAGCCCGTCTCCTGTCTGTGGTGTAGACAGTCTGAAAACTGTTCCTCACTTCTACGCTCAGTTAGATCCAGCTTCATAACAATGCCAGTAAAGCGCTGGAATGAGATGCTAATAGGAATCCTACTGGGACTGCTGTGTGATCGGCCACTCTGGGGGTAATTTGCCTTCGTGTGAGTTCTGGTGTTTACTTCCTGCCCGGCTGTCTGAGCTGGGCTGAGATGCGAGTTGCTTTGTACCCTAATCTCATTGACCCTGTTCCCATGCTGATCCACACTCTGTGTCACTCCTTGTACCTGCTCACCACACACGTGACACTCAAGCAAGCGTTAAGTACTTAATCGCCTTCTTAACCCCATGATCGACAAATGCTTTCTCATTCTTTTTTACTCCGCGCTTCTCTCTTGAATGCTCAAGACTCTTGCTTGGTTTCATTTCCATGGACATTAATTATTATTGGTAATTATTGGTAGATTCAGGGACAGTTTCTTCCCAGCTGTTATCAGGCAACTGAACCATCCTGTCACCAGCAAGAGACCACTCCTGACCTACCATCTACCTCATTGGAGACCTTCAAACTACCTTTAATCGGACTTTACGGGACTTTACCTTGCACTAAATGTTATTTCCTTCATCCTGTAACTGTATACTGTGAACGGCTTGATCGTAATCATGTACAGTCTTTTCACTGACTGGATAGCACAAAACAGAAAAGCTTTTCACTCTACCTTGATACAGACGACAATAATAAACTCAACTAAAACTAAACTATTGAAATGATAACAAATACGAAATAATAGTGGAGGTTAATTATGCTACAAACCCGCACGTCTTTGGGATGCGGGAGGAAACCGGAGCACCCAAAGGAAACCCACGTGGTCATAGAGAGAATGTGCAAACCCCATACAGACAATACCCAAAGTCAGTAGATTGAACTCGGATCTCTGGTGCTGTGAGGCAGCGGCTCTACCAGCTGCGCCACCTTAAGGACACGAGACCTATACACAATATTTCAGAAGAACGATCTAAAGAAGGGTCCCGATCCGAAACGTCACCTATCCATGTTCTCTAGAAATGCTGTCTGGCTCGCTGAGTTACTCCAGCACTTTGTGTCTTTTTTTGTAAAGCAGCATCTGCAGTTCATTGTGTCTACATGGAGACCATTTCATTGTTTCAGATTTTGTTTTCTGACACCTTCATGTACATTAACATGCTGGAGAGCAGATACAAAAGGCAGAACCCAGTGCAATAGATTGACCACATCACTAACAACACTTACATTTGTTTAATATTCTTTTCTGTAGTTCCTGCCTGCCTGATACACTGAGTTCCTCCAGCACTTTGTGTTTTGTGCAACATAAATTAGCATGTGTGATCAATAGTATCCAGAGGGCAGGTGGAGAGATGGTGGGATTTTGGGAAGAAGTCCTAGTTGCATTTTGTCCCATTGAAAGGGGAGACAATAAAAGATTTGTGGTACGCACGAGTTCAAAATTGGAAGAGTGTAGAGATCTTAGTGGGGGGGAAAGAATTGTAGAGCAACATTTAAAAGACATATGGACAGGTACATGGTCAGGAAAGGTATAGATGGGTATGGGCCAAACGCAGGTAAGAGGGACTAGTGTAGATGGGGCGTCTTGGTCAGCATGGGCAAGTTGAGCCGAAGGGCTGTATGATTCCATGAGCTGCCACAGAGCTTGTGCCTACTCTGGATAATGATTTCTTAGTCTCTGTTAAAGGGAGCACAGAAAAGCAAGTGGGTAGAAGTAGGCAAGCGTGCATAACTCTCACACTGTTAATTACCACAGCAAACTGAGACCCCGGGACTAAGGAGGAAGAAATGATCAAAGTGTTTCAGAATATAGTTTCTCGTTACGTTATCCAACTTAAAAAGACAGTCCTGTTAATAAGTCTATAACTTCATATTGATAAGGCTCTTATTTTAATCATTATTATGCGTGGGGTAAAATAACTATTGTTCTCCCGTGTTTGTTTTATTGCCACCTGACAAACTCAGGAGAGTCCTTATCAACCTTTTCTTCTAATCTTGTTTGCATTAGAAGGACATGCACTCATTCACACCCCAGCTACACTTATACTTAATTCCAGTTTTAGATAGACATCACATTCCCAGATGACCTCTCTTCTGCCCATTCCAGTCTTTTACCCAGAGTTGGGGAATCAAGAACCAGAGGGCATAGGTTTGTGAAGGGGGACAGATTTAAAAAGGAAACTGAGAGGCTCAATCACTCCCCCACAATGTCTTGAATGGCACAGCAGTGGAGATGATAGAGCTGCTGCCTCACGGCGCCAGAGACCCGGGTTTGATCCTAACCTCAGGTGCTGCCTAAATGGAGCTTGCTGCATGAGTTTCCTCCAGATGCTCCAGTTTCCTCTCACATCCCAAAGACGTGCGGATTTGCAGGTTAATTTGCCCTCAGTAAATGAGAAAGTGGGATAGACAATAGACAATAGACAATAGGTGCAGAGGTAGGCCATTCGGCCCTTTGAGCCAGCACCACCATTCAATGTGATCATGACTGATCATCCACAATCAGTACCCTGTTCCTGCCTTCTATGATAACATAGAACTAGTGTGAACGGGTGATCGATGGTCAGCGTGGACTGGGTGGGCTGAAGGGCCTGATTCCATGCTGTATCTCGAAACTAAACTAAAACGAATAATGTGCTTTTCATTTGCTCATATTGTTTCCAGGACAGGTTCACATAACGTAACTAAACAAGTGCATGTGGTTTATAGAAAGCCTTCTCCACACAATCATTCACCTAGCTTTCACATAGCACCACTCTGCTTAAGAATTCCAGGAATCCCACTGTTTATATTGGATATCTCTGGTTTTCTCTTGAAACTTCTGGACTCTCCAAATACTGGAGCGTTTGTGGATGTTAATGCAGTACAGTTTCAGGGATTCCCTCAATTCCTTAAGGGCCCTTGAATTAGTTCCAGGTGACACTGTAAATATTGATGGAACTGGGCATACCAGACTGGACAGATCATTGACTCAATCCCATCAATCGTACAGCATTTATTACCGTTTAGAGACCTCTCAATTATCAAGATAACCTGTGGGTGGGAGCTGCGGATTTGGATATCGTTCTTCATTCAGTTAAAAAGCAAACAGAGTGAACAGTTTATTTGCTGTCTCTCCACCTTGTAAACAACTTTCTTTGCAACAGGTAACATGGTAAGTTCTCCCTTGCTTCTTTAGTCATAGAGTCGTACAGTGTGGAAACAGGCCCTTTGGCCCAACTTGCCCGTGTTGACCATCGACACTAGTCCCTCCTCCCTGTGTTTTGCTCATATCCCTCCAGACCTATTCTATCCATGTACCTGTCCAAATGTTTTTTACTGAAGATAGACACAAAATGCTGGATTAACTCAGCGGGACAGACAGCATCTCCGGATAGCCATTATTTCTATCCAGAGATGCTGCCTGTCCCGCTGAGTTATTCCAGCATTTTGTGTCTATCTTTGGTGTAAACCAACATCTGCAGTTCTTTCCTCCTAAATGTTTTTTAAATGTTAAGACCAAATTTTCCAACCACTTTTTAGTTTAGTTTAGAGATACAGCATGAGAACAGGCACTTCAGCCCACCGAGTCCATACCAACCATCGATCACACTAGTTCTATGTCCTACACACTATGGCCAATTGTACAGAAGGCAATTAACCTACAAACCTGCACGCCTTTGCAAAGTGGGCGGTAACGGAGCACCCAGAGAAAACCCACGCAGTCACAGGGAGAACGTACAAACTTCGCACAGGCAGCACCTGAGGTCAGGATTGAACCCGGGTCTCTGGCGTTCTAAGGCAGCAACTCAACCGCTGCTCCACTGTACCGGCATCTTTATCCTTGTTTTCAAGTTATGTTCTCACCATGATAAGTAATATAGCTTCTGCTATTCTCAGTGCAAAGTTACAATTACTGATAATATTCATAGATACAATAAAAAGCAATGAGAATATATCTGCTCTTGAAAGAAATTCATTCACCAAAAATAGACATACCAAAGTGTGCGACCTCTGACTAACACGGTTCTAGGATCTTCTTCTGTCTCAACTTCCCTCCCCATCAGTCCACGCCTCTGGTTGGCATAGACAAGTTGGGTCGAAGGGCCTGTTTCCTTGCGGATAACTCAATGGTTTCATGACTTATTTGGAGGAACAGCATCTCATATTTTGCTTGGGCAGCTTCCAACCCAAGGGTATGAATGAATGGGTGACGTTTCGGGTCGAGACCTATCTTCAGTCTGAAGAAAGGTCTCAACCCGAAACATCACCTATCCATACCCTCCACAGATGCTGCCTGACCCACTGAGTTAATCCAGCTTTTTGTGTCTATCCTATGAGCTGGTTCTTCTCCTACCTCAAAGGTAGGAGTTTCTCGACTAACATAGGCAACTCTTTCTCCTCCCCAGCTAATCTCTGCTGTGGGGTTCCACAAGGTTCCATCCTTGGCCCCATTCTCTTCTCCCTGTATATGCACCCCTTAGGCCAAGTCATTGAAAGGCTCGGCATTTCCTTCCATTGCTACGCAGACGATACACACCTCTATCTCCCCCTGAAGCCCCAAAACCAATCAAATCTGTTTAACCTTACCCACTGCCTCGAGGATATAAAGTGTTGGATGGCCCAGAACTTCCTCCAACTAAACGAGAGTAAGTCTGAGGTCATCCTTCTCGGCCCCTCGGACTCAATCAAAATGATAGCAGGCAGCCTTGGAAGCCTTACCCCACTACTCAAACCTCACGTCAAAAACCTTGGCGTGATATTTGACTCAGCACTGAAATTTGACAAACAAGTCAATGCCGTGGTAAAAGCTAGCTTCTTTCAGCTTCGGACGATAGCTAAAATAAAATAATTCCTCCAGTTTGATGACCTCGAAAAGATCATCCACACATTCATCTCCTCCCGCCTAGATTACTGCAACTCCCTTTACACTGGCATCAGCCAATCTTCCCTGTCCCGCCTGCAAATGGTCCAAAACGCCGCAGCGAGACTCCTGACGGGCACCCGAAAAAGGGACCACATCACCCCGATCCTGGCCTCTCTCCACTGGCTCTCTGTGCGGTTCCGTATAAACTTCAAGATCCTCCTCCATGTCTACAAAGCCCTCAATGGGCTTGCCCCCACCTACATAAAAAGTCTTCTCACCCACCACTCCACCTCCAGGCCCCTCAGATCGGCCGACTTGGGGTTCCTGAATATCCCACGGTCTAGGCATAAGCTCAGGGGCGACCGCGCCTTTGCGGTTGCAGCCCCTAGACTGTGGAACAGCATCCCCTTTCCCATCAGAACTGCCCCCTCCATCGACTCTTTTAAGTCAAGACTAAAAACTTATCTATACTCCCAAGCCTTTCCTGACGTCCTCTGAGTGAGGGCTACATGTATATATGTATGTAGTTTGTTTTGTTTATGCTATTCTTATAACAAATGTAAAGCACTTTGGCCAACGAGAGTTGTTTTTTAAATGTGCTATATAAATAAATGTGACTTGACTTGACTTGACTCAATGACCTGGGTTCAATCAAGGGTTGAGTCCAGTCTGAAGAAGGGTCCCGACCCAAAATTTTACCTATCCATACCCTCCACAGATGCTGCCTGACCGGCTGAGTTTCTTCAGCAATTTGTGTTCGACAAGGTGACTGGGTACGAGCTCCGACACGGAAACTGAAGAGACCGGGGGGGTGGGGGGGGGGAGCTCCGACACGGAGACCTGGGGGGAGCTCTGACATGGAGACCAGGAGGAGAGATCCGTCACTGAAACCACGGGGGAAGCTCCGAGGTGGAAACGACGGGGCAGCATCCACGTGAACAGCTGACTGGCTTGCGGAAACGGCCACATGCGACAGCAGGAGTGCACTGCTACCAAGACTACCGAGATCCGCAACTCGGAAATAAAGCAGTGCCCTTAAAGAATTGCTGATGTAAGTGCGAGGTTACGTATGTTGCCTATTATGGGGAGTGCCAGCATCAAAAATATCATTGGGGAGAAACAAATTGGAATAATACAAATTTCCAAAGAGGAAATTGAAACAATACGGCTCATTCAAGTAAAGAGCAACCTCATAATAATAGATTAGCCCTTCTCAATACATCAACTCCCACAAAGGTTCAGAGTTTGGACACATTGTTTTGTGTGCTGGGTATCAACAAGGCCCAGGAATTAACTGAGTAATTGGATAACAACACAGACAACTATAGAAAAAGGAAAGAAAAATCTGTTTCTTCTTCGATTCAGTGAAGGGAGCTGTGAAGTCACACACTGGAGTGCTGATTAGGAGGGCTGGAGGACTTCATGGGATAACAAAGAGAGAGACGGTGTACTGTTGACTCTGTTTAAGCGTTGGAGTGGCTGTAATGTGAGAGTGGGGTGTTGCAGATGTCCCTGCAGACTGGAATCCCCGTTCTCTATGAGATGGCTGATATCTCCCCTCCCACTGCCTCACCAATCCTCATTAACGAATGTCTCTGGGGTTAGGAGGAGGCACTGGCTGACAACTTAGTTCCTGGGACCCTCACTAACAACTTACAGATGTCTGAGTGGGGGAAAAAAAGTGACAGATTCTTTGCCTGCGCTGACACTGGGAGAGGTTAGAGGTCAGGAGTTAGCAGCCAGACTTTGCGAGGAGTGTTTCAGCCTCTCAGTTTGAGAGTTTAACTTGCTGAGCGCTGAACGAGACGTTCAGGGGAATCTCAGCAAGAGTGTGTACGTTGTCCAAAACACACCTCAGTGAAGGTAGATACAAAGTGCTGGAGTAACTCAGCAGGTCAGGCAGCAAAACAGCACAGAGCATCACAAACGCTCAACTACCCTCCCAGGAAGACATTTACAGGGCCCGATGTTTACGTCGGGCCACAAACATCACACAGGACTCATCCCACCCTGCCAACCACCTTTTCACTCTGCTGCCTTCTGGGAGGCGATACAGGTCTCTGAAGGCCCGCACTTGTAGACTAATTAACAGTTTCTACCCATGTGCCATTAAAGAACTAAACTCAAATAGATAACACTGCGGGCAACACAACACAATTCGTGGTGCAATATAAACATTTGTCTGCTGCAGTGTGCAATATAATGTGCAATATTTCTACTATCTATTTACTTATTTTATTCATTGATCTTGCCGGTAAATGTGAGTTAATGGTTGATTGTGTTTTTGTTCATTGAAATCTTTTTATCCTGTGCCTTTTATTGTATACCACTGAAGGAGATGCACTGAAATTCCATTGTACAGTTGCTGTGCAATGACAATAAAATATATTCTATTTCTGGAGAACATGAATAAGTGACGTTTCGGATGAGACTGAAGGATCCCGACTCAAAACGTCACCTATCCAAGTCCTCCAGAGATCCTGACCCACTTTGTCTTTATTTTCTAAACCAGCATCTGCAGTTCAAATTTTTAGTTTAGTTCATTATTATTGTCATGTGTACTGAGGTACAGTGAAAAGCTTTTTGTTACGTGCTACCCAGTCAGCGAAAAGACTATACATGATCACAATCAAGCTGCCCACAGTGTGCAAATAGAGGATAGAGGTATAACATTTAGTGCAAGATAAAGTCCAGTAAAGTCCAATTAAAGAGAGTTCGAACGTCTCCAATGGGGTAGAGAGGTCAGGACCGTTCTTTAGCTGGTGGGAAGACAATTCAGCATGCACCTATTGGGTCAAAGGGCCTGTTTCTGTGCTGTGTGAATGTGTGACTGCAAGATTGAGTGAGTTAGTTTAGTTTAGCTTAGTTTAGTTTATTGTCACGTGTACCGATGTACATTGAAACGTTTTTGGTGCATGCTAACCAGTCAGCGGAAAGGTGAGGGAAGTTCCATATGAATCCATAGAGTTATATAGCATGGAAACAGGCCCTTCAGCCCAACTTGCCCACGCCAACCAATATGTCCCATCTGCGCAAGTTCAACCTGCCTGCATATGGCTCATATTCCTCTAAACCAATCGTATCCATGTATCTAAGACATACACAAAATGCTGGAGTAATTTAGCAGGACTGAAGTCACTCTGAAGAAGTGCCTCAAACCGAAACATCACCCATTCCTTCTCTCCAGAGATGCTGCCTGTCCCGCTGAGTTACTCCAACATTTTCTGTCTATCTTCAATTTAAACCAGCATCTGCAGTTCCTTCCTACACACTATCCATGTACCTGTCCAAATGTTTCATAAATGTTGCGATAGTACCTCCCTCAACTATTTCCTCCGGCAGCTCATTCCATACACCCACCACCCTTTGTGTGAAAACGTTGTCCCTCAAGTTCCTATAAATCTTTCCCCCCTCACCGTAAGCCTACAATAAAATAAAGCACTACAATAAAAGAATATCGCTGGGAATATCGAACAGTTAGCATTCGGACCCACGTGCTTGCAACCATTGTGTCATAGCACAGGACGCCACTGGGACGGTCAGGTCTATAGCTCTCGTTGCCTGTGAAAGGCATCACGCATCCTAAAGGACATCTCATCCCGCACATCACTTGTTTGCCCTTCTGCCCTCAGGAAAGCGTTACAGGTCCATCAAATCACACACCACAAGATTAACAAACAGTTTCTACCCCAAGGCCATCACCACTCTGAACTCTGCACAGAATACACACCCCCATAGCCAATATTTTGTACTGCTATAACACTATACTGTGGAATATTGCACATTCTGACTTGACCTGACGTTTTTCTTGCCATTTTTGCTGTTTTCATTGCCATTATTTATTTATCTGATACATTGGAGCTCCGCTCGGGCTGTGAGTGTGCCTGAAATTGTGTTGTATGTATTTACAATGACAATAAAGTGTATTATTATTATTATTATTATTATTATTATTATTATTATTATTATTATTATTATTATTATTATTATTATTATTGTTTAGAGGGATATGGCCCAAACATTGGCAGGTGGGACTAGTGCTGGTGGGCCAATTTGGTCGGCATGGGCAGGTTGGGCCAAAATGCCTGTTTCTGTGCTGTATACTCTATGACTGGCTCATTCGAAGATCATCCCAGTTAATCCTTTTACTTTTATTGCCCAAGATAGATGTGACCCAGAATGGCACTTATGTAAACAACTCTTCACTTTAGACTTTTTAGACTTTAGAATTTAATTTAGACTTTAGAGATAGGCCCTTTGGCCCACTGCGAGAACGTGCAAACTCCACACAGACAGCACTAGGGGACAGGATCTAATATGGGTTCCTGATGCTGTGAGGCAGCAGCTCTACCAGCTGCGCCACTGTGCTGCCAGATCTGTGCTCTGGAGAGAAATCTGTACAGATAAAATATTTCTGTATTGTCTGACGAAAGGTCCCGACCCGAAATGTCATCTATCCATGTTCTGCAGAGTTGCTGCCTGACCCACTGAGTTACTCCAGCAGTCTGTGTCTTGCTCTACCAGCTGTGCCACTGTGCCGCCCATAATATTTCTCTTAATCTCACCCACTCCATGTATTCTGAAAGATCCCTTTAAATAAATGCCTCTGCATCTGAACTAACTGATTCCTTTTTATTAATTTGCCAGTTCACTTCTTCCATTCTGCATTCTTTCCCCCATTACTACACTTATTTGAGTTTAAAATTCCCATCGTGTATCCCTTCCCCTCACCCTCACATTGAAAGTAAAGTTCAATCAGATGATTAATACTACCTAGGGATGCCTTTTCAATGAGATCATTAATTAAACACTACTGTCTGAGATCCACTTTCCCACAACTCACTGCTTTCTGTCCTTAAAGTTCTTATCCATGCTGCCATTAACCTTTTTATTTACTTGCATCGCAAGCATGATAACCGGTCTTCTGTGTGGGACTTCATCAAGTTGTGTGGAAATTCATGCATACATCATCTATGTTCATCATTTTTACCCACGAAAAGACAAAATTGCTGAAGTAACTCAATGGGTAATGGATTCATAGAGTCATACAGCGGGGAAACTGGGCCTTCAGCCCACTTGTTCATGCCAACCAAGGTGCCCCATCCTAATATCCCACCTGCCATATACCTGTTTGGCCCATACCCATCTAAACCTTTCCTGCCCATATACCTGTCCAGATGTATTTTTAAATGTTGCCCTACAATTCCTTTCCCCCACCTCTGGTTCTTGATTGCCCTATGAGTAAAAGGCTGTGCATTCATCCTATCTATTCTCCTCATGATTTTATATAACTCTATAAGATAACCCCTCAGCTTCCTGCGCTCCAAGGAACAAAGCCCTAGCCAGGCCAACCTCTCTAGTAGCTCAGGCATTCAAGTACTCTAGAAGCTGTTCCTGAACATTCCACATTCTCCCATCAAATTATGTCCCATTCCCACATCAAATGGCAGATGGAATCAGGATTGGCAAAGAGAAAAGAACACGAGAAAATGAACAAGCGGGACATGCAGCATCTCTGGAAAGAAAGAATGGGTGACATTTCAAGTCAGGACCCGAAACGTCATCCATTCCTTTTCTCCGGAGATGCTGCCTGTCCCGCTGAATTACTCTCGCATTTTGTGTCTATCTTCGGTGTAAACCCCTGCACAGGAGAAAGTGAATTCGGAGAAAGAGTAAAAACCAGCAAGGAACTGGAGAGAACAATATTCTACACTCTGCATCTTCTACTTTGCTCTGTCTATGATACTTGAGTATGACTCGATCGTATTTATGTATAGTATTATCTGATTGGATAGCATGACAATGATAAACTTAATCCTAGAGTATAAAATAAATTACATTAGGATAGAAAGATGAAGTGAGTATAGGAAGGAATAGCAGATGATGGTTTAAACTGAAGATGAAGTAATGTTGATAAGACAAATGACAGAATGTGAGGCAGATGGGAAGTATAAAGCTGGGAAAATAAGGCTGAGGTAAGTAAGATTAAAGAGACATTAGCAAGTCAGCCATTTTTCCTTTATCCCCCCCCCCCACCCTCTCCCCCTCTACCCTCTGCCCTACCTGAACACTTACCCATCTCTCTCCTCACATCCCCTTCCACCTACAGTATATTCCTTCCTCTGACTTCACAATTTGTACCTCTTCTATCCTTATCTCACACCTTCTGTCTTTTCATCTCTGGCCTATGTCCAACCATCTGCCTATCTCCAGGCAGCATCTCTGGAGAATATAGATAGGTGACATTTCGGGTCGGGTCCCTTCTGCAGACTGTCCCTTCTCCTTTCCAGCTTTCTCCCCCACTCCCACCACAATCAGTCAGAAGAAAGGTCCCGAACCCGAAACATCACCTATCCATGTTCTCCAGGGATGCTGCCTGACCCCCTGAGTTACTCCAGCACTTTGTGTCATTTTTTGCTCAATTACAATGACTGGGAAGTAAATCGTTTTTAGCTTCTTCCAGTCTCGTATTCAAGTGGAACACAGCGTACAAAGATCGGACACCCTCTGGGCAGTGGCGCAACAGTAGAGTTGCTGCCTTACAACACCACAGCCCGGGTTTGATTCTGAGTACGGGTGCAGTCTGTACGGAGTTTGTATGTTCTCCCTGGATCGTGTAGGTTTTCCCCGGGTGCTCCCGTTTCCTCCCACACTACAAATATGTGCGGGTTTGTAGGTTAATTGGCTTTGGTAAAGATTGTAGTGTGGAGGATAGTGCTAGTGTACTGGGTATTCCCTGCTCGGTGCAGACTCGGTGGGCTGAACAGCCTTTTTCAGCGTTGTATCTCTAAACTAAAGATAGACATGAAAAGGTGGAGTAACTCAGCAGGACAGGCAGCATCTCTGGAGAGAGGGAATGGGTGACGTTTCGGGTCAAGACCCTTCTTCTCGACTCGAAACGTCACCCATTCCTTCTCTCCAGAGATGCTGCCTGTCCCGCTGAATTACTCCAACTTTTTGTGTCTATCTTCGGTTTAAACCTGCATCTGCAGTTCCTTCTTACATATCTCTAAACTAAACTGAACTCTCCCTTCCCACTTCTGCATCCGAAGGCAAAAGTCACTGTACACGGGCTGGGTTTGTTTGGCTCCTTGAGCACCCTGGATACATACACAGACGGAGACACACACCCTGGACTCCAGCCTTCCTACGCACTCAGCACATTGCTGATTACTGCATGCTAATCCCTTTCACTGTGACCACTGACTGGAAGCAGTCCTGGAACATGTACTCAGACAAATGTCCGCCTGTTCCACAAGCCGTCTCCACCCCTCCCCCTCCCACGGCATAAAACAACAAGAATATAAAGCCAGCTACTACATTCCTTCTGTTAGGGTACCACGTTTGATGCCACACACAACGCTTACATTGCAAAGAGTTGTTTGAACACTTCTCCTAAATAATAGAGCAACATGAATTTATGGGATCCACCACACAGTTATATTTACCCCTCCTCTCCCCTCACCACCAAACTCCAAGAAATAAGAGAGTAAACAGGGCGGCACAGTGGCGCAGCTGGTAGAGTTGCTGCCTCACAACGCCAGAGACACAGGTTCGATCCTGACTATGGGTGCTGTCTGTGCAGAGTTTGCATGTCCTCCTTGTGGCTGCATGAGTTTTTTTCTGGGTGCTCCGGTTCCCTCTCACATTCCAAAACAAACACACCAGGGTTTTATGTGATCCCTCATCAACTGAATTTGGAAAGTCTAAATACACTACCTGACCCGCTAAGTTACTCCAGCACTTTGTCTTTTGCTACACAGGATGTCCCAATTAATAAAAACACATCCATGTTTATCAAAAACTATCAAGGAAAATATAAAATCAAAGACCAGAGCATATGCAGTAGACAATAGTGCCCGGGATCTTTATGAGTCCCAAGGGTTTCTTACAGGCTAGTTATAAACACTGTGGATGGACAAGTAACAATTATTATCACAAGAACATTGTACATAGAAAATTACAGCTCAGGAACTTCAGCCCACAATGTCTGTG
Source organism: Malacoraja senta (assembly GCA_038087875.1). Taxonomy (NCBI): domain Eukaryota; kingdom Metazoa; phylum Chordata; class Chondrichthyes; order Rajiformes; family Rajidae; genus Malacoraja; species Malacoraja senta. The sequence goes on from CM075979.1 coordinate 25,328,542, forward strand.
CCGAACATGATGCCAAACTAAACTACTCTCATCTGCCTGGTTTGATCCTGACTGTGGGTGCTTTCTGAACAGAGTTTGTATGTTCTCCCTGTGACCACATGGGTTTTCTCCCGATGCTCCGGATTCTTCCCATATTCCAAAGACATGTGAGTTTGTAGGTCAGTTGGGCTCTGTCAATTTTCCGTTGTGTGTAGGATAGAACTAGTGCACGGGTGATCGTTGGTTGGCTCGGACTCGTTGGGCCGAAGGGCCTGTTTCCATTCTGTATCTCTAAACTAAACGATTCAAGAAGGGAAAAAGACCAAGGTGCATAATCATAGTCCTGTTACTGTAATATCTGTTGTTGGCAACGTGCTGGAGTCTGTAATCAAGAAATAAATTGTCATTTTGAGAAGCTTAGTGTAATCAAACCAAGTCAACATGGTTTTATGAAAGGTAAATTACATTTAACAAACTGTTGGAGTTCATTGAGGATGTAATAGGCAGAGCTGAAAGAGGGGAACATGTACATGTAGTGAAACACAAAGTGCTGGAGTAACCCAGTGGGTCATGTAGAGAGTTTAGAGTTTAAAGAGATACAGCGCAGAAATCCTAAACTTTCGGCCCACCAAGTCTGCACTGACCAGCGATCGCCGTACACTAGCACTATCCTACACACTAGAGATTTTCCCAAAGCTAATTATCCTGCACGTCTTTGGATTGTGGGAGTGTGGGAGGAAACCGGAGCACCCGGAGAAAACCCACGCGGTCACAGAGAGAACGTACAAACTCTGTACCGGCAGCACCCATAGTTAAAAGTCTTTGGTGCTTTAAGGCAGCAACTCTACCTCTGCCCCTGCCACCTCAATGTATTTAGATTTTCCAGAGGCGTTTAATGAGGTATCACATAAACGACTGGTGCACAAAATAAGAGCTCATGGTCTTAAAGCAAATATGTTAGCATGAACTGATGATTGGTATTGCACAGGAGACAGACAGACAGAATTATTGGGTCATTTAGGACTGCAAGGATGTGACAAGTTCACCATGACCTTCATTTATTTACGGTTTGTATTCATGAACTTGAAGAGAGGGTGGAGTGAAATCCAGATTGCCAGTGTTCGTGTGGTGTTGAGGATATTTGGACACAGCACGGGAACTGAATGGGAACCTGGAAAATGAAGATCAACATGGGGAAGTGTGAGGGTGAGCATTTTGGAAAGAACTTCAAAGCAGGCTGTATCTAAATGAGGAAAGATTGCATTTAAGCAAAATATTGCAGGATTGAGCTGTGTGTCTGCAGGCAGGTGTAGCTAGTTGTAAGGATGGTGAATGGCATCTTAACCTCTATTATACAAAAGTTTGGTTTAGTTTACTTTAGCTTAGTTTTAGTTTAGTTTACTTTAGTTTAGAGATACAGCGTGGAAACAGGTCCTTCAGCCCACTGAGTACACGTCGACCAGCGATCACCCTTTCCCACTAGTTCTATGTTATCCCACTTTAGCATTCACTCTCTACACACTGGGGGCAATTTAACAGAGACCAATTAACCTACAAACCCACGCATCTTTGGGATATGAGGAAACCAAAACCCACGCCATCATAAAGACATTGCAAAGACCTGTGGGTTTGTAGATAATTGTAAAGTTGCCACTTGTGTGTGGGGAGTGGGTGAGAAAGTGGAATGGTTGGTGTGGATGTGGTTGGGTGAAATGCCTGTTCCAATGCTGTGTGACGTTATGACCTTGATAAAGAGAGAAAGGGCGAGTGAGCAGGAGAAATTATGCCGATGGATATCAGAGAACAGGAACAATAGTGGCAGAAGTAGCGGGAGGAACAGTGAAGAGGTGTGAGCTGACCTAACAAGACTGAACAGCTGTATTGGAGCAAGACTCCTTGGCGGCAACATTGTGAGTGGAAAAAATCTTTCACAAGAGGGAGGGGGGGATTTCACAGAACCAGAGTCACAGTTTAACTTCCACTGACAAGCAAATCTATGGGCCTTGACTTTCCATGGTTGTGAATTAAGAACAAGGTCTAATTGGAAGGTCCTGACCAGAAACATCACCTACCCATGTTCATCAGATATGCTGCCTGACCCGCTGAGTTACTCCAGCACTTTGTGTCTTTTTTCAATCCAGTACTAAATGTTACCTAAATCAAGTTACTCTAACAGAGATACTGGCATCCACCAGTATTTCAAAAAAGCACAGGTTTTCCCAATGATATTTTGATAATTCAATGATATTTTTTGTTGTCACATGTACCTAGGTACAGTGAAATGCTTTGTTTTGCACACAACCCAGTAAAATCATCCCTACCCAGAAATAACAAGACATTATGCCTGGTAAAGCCTAGTACGATTTAGAAACAAGGAACTGGAGATGGTGGTTTAGATAAACAGACACAAATTGCTGGAGTAACTCAGCGGGCCAGGCAGCATCTCTGAAGAAGGGTTTCGGCCCGAAACGTTATCTATTTCCTTCGCTCCATAGATGCTGCTGCACCCGCTGAGTTTCTCCAGCATTTTTGTGTACCTTCGATTTTCCAGCATCTGCAGTTCCTTCTTTAACACAGCATCTCTAGAGAACCTGGATAGGTCCACAATGTCCCCCAATCATTGGTAAAGTAACTTAAGCAGTGCTATCAACATCAACTCAGCAACAATGATCTAGCGCTGAATTCTGGTTAGGCCAGAACCAGCAATCGGCAGCCTTGATAGGGGTTATGAGGTGAGTGACAAGGGAAGGCGTTGTAGTTGCCTTTTACTTCAAGAAAGTCAGATTGTGCAGGTCAGGTCAAGAACCTGATAGTTATAAGAAAGTAGATGTTCCTAAACCTGGTGGTGTGGGACTTCAGCCTTCTGTACCACCTGCCGACGGTAGCAGTGAGAAGTGGGCACGGACTGAATGGTGGGGATCCTTGATGATAGATACCGCCTTCTTGAGGCAGCACCTTATATAGATGCTTTCAATGGTGGGGAGAGCTGTGCCTATGATAGACCGGGCTGAGTCCACCACTCTCTGCAATCTCTCACATTCTTGTGCATTAGTATTGCCACACCAGGCTATAATGTTACTTTTACATTTATACCAATGACCAGTTTGAAGATGTGAGGGCCAGACTAGTCCACAGTGCCTTTACCTTCTCTGTGACTGATGCCCGATCCCCACTTTCAACACCCTAGAACAAGAATAGATATAACCTAAACTAGTCCAACCAACATAACTGTAAGAGATGGACACACAATGCATACTCTCTGATCATCAACATTACCGGTAGTTAACATAGAATATAAAACAGTACAGCACAGGAACAGGCCCTTCAGCCCACAATTTCCATGCCATGACCAACTCTTATCTGCCTGCACATGATACATATCCCTCCATTCCTTGCCTTTCCATGTGCCTATGTCAAAGCCTCTTAAATTAAACTAATGTATCTGCCTCCACCACCACCCCTGGCAGCACGTTCCCCGCACTCATCACCCTATGTCTGAGAAAAACGTCCTGCACATCTCCTTTAAACTTTACCCCTCTCACCTGAAAGCTATGCCCTCTAGTATTTGATATTTCTATCCTGGAAAAAGGTCTACCCTATCTACACCTTGTAACTTTGGATCCTACCAGGTATCCCTGTAACCTCCAGCATTCCAGAGAAAACAATCCAAGACTATCCAACCTCTCCCTAATCCAGGCATCATTCTGGTAAACCTCTGCACCCTTTCCATAGTCTCCAAATCCTTCCTGTAATGGGGCGACCAGAACTCCAAATGCGGTCCTGACCAAAGTCCTATAAAGCTGCAACATGACTTCCTGACTCTTATACTCAAATGACCTTACAGCGCCAGAGACCTCAGGTTCCATCCTGACCAAGGGTGCTGTCTGTACGGAGTTTGTACATTCACCCTGTGACTGCGTGGGTTTTCTCCAGGTGCTCCAGTTTACTCCCACATTACAAAGAAGTAAAGGTTTGTAGGTTAATTGGGTTCGATAAATTGTGTAGGATAGTGTTACAATAGTGTTAGTGTATGGGGTGATCGTTGGTCAGCATGGACTCAGTGGGCCGAAGGGCCTGTTTCCACTCTGTATCTCTGAACTAAACTAAACTTTGCCACTTTGGCCCCCTTAGGTGATAGCCCTTCCCTTGTGTGAGGGAGGACCCTATTGAACTCTGCCCCTCAATGTCCATCAGCAGGTCCCAGACTGTGTCCTCCCCCACAGAGCCTTGGTGTTGGCTGCACCGAGCTTCAGTGCGTCCCTCAGCACATACTCCAGTGTTCATGTAACTGCAACATAATGATCTACCAGGTCTATAATTGGGACTCAGCTGTGGTTTGTAGAGGCGATCTTTTCAACTGCTCAGCAGACTAGGTTAAAGTGAGAGTGGTCGGGCAGCACAGTGGTGCAGCAGTGGAGTTGCTGCCTTACAGCACCAGAGACCCAGTTTTGATCCTGACTACAGCTGCTGTCTGTACAGAGTTTGTATGTTCTACCTGTGACTGCGTGGGGTTTTTACAGGTGCTCCGGTTTCCTCCCAATACAATACAATACAATACGGTTTTATTCGTCACATTGCACATAAAGTGCAAGTGAAATGAATTTGCCAGCAGCGGTACAATGAATTCCCGTACTCCAAAGATGTACAGGTTTGCAGGATAATTGGCTTTGGTTAAAAAAATTGTAAATTGGCCCTAGTGTGTGGATTGTGCTAGAGTATGGGATGATCGCTGGTCAGTGTGGAGTCGGTTGACTGAAGGGCCTGTGTCCGCAATGTATCTCTAAAGTCTAAAGTTTAAACAATGTTCTGCAGATGTTGATTTACAAAAAAAAGACACATAAGTTCTGGAGTTACTCAGCGGCTCAGGCAGCATCTCTGGAAGACATGGATAGGCAATGTTTCGGGTCGGGACCCTTCTTCAGATTAACTTTCATTAAAGGGAAAAAGCTGGATGAGTGGTGGGGGCAGGACAAAGCCGAGCAAGTGATAGGTGGATAAAGGGTGGGTTATAGGGTGGGTGGGTTTCATTGGCAGATGGTTGGACAAAGGTTGGCGATGAAAAGACAAAAGGCTGTGAGCGAAGGAAATAAGGAGAGAAGAGGCATGAAATGAGAAGCCAGAGTTAAGTTGTCCTACAACATTAGGCTGTGCACGCCATACGCAAGAAGAAGAAGAAGAAGAAGAAGCCAGAGGAAGGGGACTAGGTGGAAGGGAATGGGGGAAGGGGAAAGGGGGCCTACATTGTGTGAGCATCTAATTGGGGCTTAGGGAAGATACAGGGGAAAAAGAGAGTGGTAGGCAGACACAAGGAATTCCAGATGCTGGTTTACCAAAAAAGACACAAAGTGCTGGATAACTCAGCAGGTCAGGCAGCATCCCTATATAGAACATGGATGGGTGACGTTTTGTGTCCAGACCCTTCTTCACACCGGTAGCTGGGTGACCTTCAATTAACCTGGGTGGTTTTAACTGGCCACTTGCCCAGTTTCTACAATTGTCACCTGTGTGATAATTAGTCGTAAATGATAATTGTCCCCAAATAGTTAAAATTACTGATATGCAAAGCCATTTAATTTGACTCGCCCTCCCCCAAGCCCGATGGCACCTGGCGGTTTCGGCGTGAGTTGGCCCATTGTCACTCACTCCCTCTCTGGCCTGGCAGGCACACAGGCCTTTTGTCTGCTCGCTGAATTTTCTAGTCACTCTGTCATTATGTCAATACACCGCTTGTGAATGAGGAAAAAATGCACCATTATCAGCACCAAACAAACAAGTGTCAACATTACCACTGCCGCAAGCTGCCTGCTCCCCATCAGCACCCTTCCCCTCCCTGCCGCTAGTACGGCCAACTCATCACCAACTAGATGCTCGTTCTATACACGAGAACGAGAGGGGACCTGGTGGGGGGCCGCAGAGAACAAGGGGGGACCCCCGCTGGGAGGCTGCCTGCTGCATGTGCAGCAGCAGGCCTGGTTCGCCACTGGGAGCAGAAGATAAAACTGTTCAATGAACTTTGTGCAACTTTGTCTGCGCCGGAATCGTGGCGACGTTTGTGTATTGGTGAGGTCTGCTGTATGATTTTACTGGGTTGTATGCAAAACAAAGCATTTCACTGTATGTGACAGTGAAGTATCATTGAATTCAATCAGTGAATCATTTAACGTCAACGCAAGGGGGATGAGGATTGCAAGGACAGGGGCAAAGATAATGCAATAGATGGCAAAGGGCTATCACTCTGATAAGGGTGTGACTGCCCTAGTAGAATAGACTGGCATAAACACCCCCTCCCCACCCTCCCCACCTTCCCCCCCTCTCCTCCCTGTGCCCCACCAGGCTGCTCACCCATTTCCTCCCTTTCTACACACCCCTCTCCCCCCCCACTCATCTCTGGCCTTTGTCTGCCTATCTGCCGTCAACCAACCCCCTCAGCTGTATCCACCTATCACTTGCCAGGCTTTGGCCCACCTCCACCTCCCAGTTTTCACTCCCCCCCCCCCCCCCACCACTGCTACAATCAGTTTGAAGAAGGGTCCCGACCCAAAACGTCACCCATCCATGTTCTCCAAAGATGCTGCCTGACACGCTGAGTTACTCCAGCACATTGGAGTAATCTTCTTGGGTACTTTGGAAGTGTTCTGCATGACGGCATTGGTGGGCAATGCAATCAATGGGTCATTGGCCTTGTGTGGCTTCCGGCAGCAGGACTGAATTATCCAGACTCACTCCCAGGGACCTTGCATCCTGTCTGTGTGGAGTTTGCGTGTTCTCCATGAGACAGGGTGGGTTTCCTCTGGGTACTCCGGTTTCTTCCGACATCCCAAAGATGTGCAGTTGTGTAGGTTTTTTGGTCTCTGTAAATTGCCTCTAGACTGTAGGAAGTGGATGAGAAAGTGGGATAACATAGAACTAGTGTGAACGGGTGATCGACGGTCATCGTGGACTTGTTGGGCCGATGGGTCTGTCCCATGCTGTATTTCTAAATTAAACTAAATTTGTAAAAAATCGCTGGTTATATCAATTATGTGGAATAGATGGCATTCGGAGCATTCTGAGCCACAGACGGCTGTTGAGGCCAAGTCATTGGGTATTGACAGATTCTTGATCAGTAAGGGTGTCAAGGGTTATAGGGAGAAGGCAGAAGAATGGGGTTAAGAGGGAAATATAGATCAGCCATGATTGAATGGTGGAGTAGACTTAATGGGCAGAATGGCCTAATTCTGCTCCGATCATTTATGAACATTCATTTCAGCTTCTGCCCTGGTACAGAATGTGAAGTTTCTGTTTGATGGAAATGCAACTCTCCAGGCCAATAACGAACCGAGACACAATAATTGACACTGGCCTTTTCCACATATCAAAATTATAATTTCTTGGCACTCAAACTTAATTTATTTTGATAGTTCAATGCAATTGTCAAATAAGAATGATCATAGAGATACAAAAACTGTTTCCAATCTCACAACCGATCATTATAAACACATCAGTGTTCTGAAAATAATTAGCCCTCATTTCACACAGTAATAGAAGTAATTGTACTTGTATTTTCAAGTGAGAGTTAGATTTAGCTCTGAGGGCTGAAGGAATCAAGGAATATGGGGAAAAAGCAGGAACGGGGTACTGATTTTAGATGATCAGCCACGATCATATTGAATGGCGGTGCTGGCTCGAAGGGCCGACTGGCCTACTCCTGCACCTATTTTTCTGTTTCTATGTTTCTATGTATTAAATTTGTAATGTTTTAGAATATTTATAGAGTCAGAGAGTCACACAACATGGAACAGGCCCTTTGACGCAACTTGCCCACACGGACAACAGTGTCCTATCTACACTAATCCCTCCTGCCTTAATTTGGCCCATATCCCTCTAAACCGATCCCATCCATGTACCTGTCTAAATGTTTCTTAAACATTGCTATAGTACCTGCCTCAACTGCCTCCTCCGGCAGTTCGTTCCATACACCCACCACCCTTTGTGTGAAAAAGTTACCCCTTAGGTTCCTATTAAATCTTCCCCCCCTCACCTGAAACCTATGTCCTCTAGTTCTTAATGAATTTCACAGGCAATTAAGTTTATTGGCCAAAATTGAGGTCAGGATGAATGAAAACATAAACCGATTTTGGTGAACTTTGTTTTACCCCAGATAAAGAGGCAAAAAGAAGATGCAATTTCATTCCCTGACAATCCCTGGCCTTTCATTGTCCAAATCCACGGCCACAAGAATTGCCTGCCCTGATGAGATACTGTAACAGCTGAAATCTTACTCAGAAGATCTTACTGCTTTCAGAACTGTTTATCCAGTGTTCGTTGGCACACAGCCCACACAGCACACTTGGGAACTGATGGGAGAAAATAAATAGGAATAGGTAATCCCTGCTTGCCTCATTGCTAGCTCTCTGGAACTATCCCAAACGTCATTAGTTTTCTCTGATTATTTTTACTATAACTGCACATTCTGCATATAATCTGCACTCTGTGTCTTCCCCTTTGCTCTATCTATTGTACTTAATGTTTGACTTGGTTGTATTTATTTATGGTATTATCTGATTTGTGCGGATAGCTTGCGAAACAAAACTTTTCACTATACCTCGGTACGGGTGACGGCAATAAACAGCCCAGACCATCACGTAAACCAACCTCCCTTCCGTTGACTCCATGTACACTTCACTCCGCCTCGGCAAGGCCACCAGCATAATTAAGGACCAGTCTAACCCCAGTCACTCCCACTTCTCCCATCTCCCAACAGGCAAGAGGTACAGAAGTATGAAAACGCACACCTCCAGATTCAGGGACGGTTTCTTCCCGGCTGTTATCAGGCAACTGAACCATTCTATCAACAACTAGAGAGTGGTCCTGGCCTACCATCTACCCCATTGGAGACCCTCGGACTATCTTTAATTGGACTTTACTGGACTTTATCTTGCACTAAACATTGCTCTCTTTATCCTGTATCTGTACACTGTGGATGGCTTGGTTGCAATCATGTATAGTCTTTCTGCTGACTGGTTAGCACGCAACAAAAGCTTTTCACTGTACCTCGGTACACGTGACAATAAACTAAACTAAACCTAAACTTTAACCCATTGAGCTCTTCCAGCAAATAATTTATGCTACAAATGTAAATGCTGTCAATGGAAATTGCAATTCCATCAATATTTACACTGTACCTTATCACATGTGATAATAATAAACCTAAATCTTTGATGCCTGTTCTTTTTCTTCTTCTTCTCCCACCATCCAAAGACCCAAACAGTCTTTACCAGGTGGAGCAGTACTACACCTGGATTTCTTCCAACCTAGTCAACTCCATTCACTGTTCACAAGGTGCTCTCCTCTGCACTGGAGAAGCCACAGAGCACCAGCTTTATTTCTGAAAAAATTCCCATGAGCTGCCTATTTCCTGACATTCTAGTTCTCAGAACCCGTCCTTCGCTGACCCAAATGTAATAAAAAGGAACTTCAGATACTGGTTTATACCAAAGATAGGTATAAAATACTCAGTGTGTCAGACAGTATCTCAGGAGAATATGGATAGGTGATGTCTGGGGTTGGGACCCTTCTTCATTTTCACCCAAAACATCACCTATCCACTTTTTCCAGAGATGCTGCCTAACCAACTGAGTTACTCCAGCATTTTGTATCTACCTTCTCTGAGCTATCTGGACCTCCTGTGCTGTTATAACGAGGCCCAACACAAGTTTTATGAACACTATCACTGTGCGGCACAGTGGCGCAGCGGTAGAGTTGCTGCCTTAAGACCCAGGTTTGATCCCGACTATGGGTGCTGTCGGTATGGAGTTTGTACATTCCCCCACATGGGTTTTTTCCGGTAGTCTGGTTTCCTCCCACATTCTAAAGACGCTAGGTTAAATGGCTTCTGTAAATTGCTCCTAGCGTGTAGGATCTCAAACTGGGATAACATAGAACGAGTGTACGGGTGATCGATTGTCGTTGCAGACTCAGTGGGCTGATGGGCCTGTTTCCACACTATCTCTAAAACGAAACTGAACTCAACATTTCAAGTTTCCAAATTCAATTTCAAATTCTATAGCACCGGGCACTTTGCTTTTTCTATCTGCTGCATCACTGGCTGATCCATCCGTGATATTGGCTCCCCTTTTCTCCCTGCATTCATATAGAAACATAGAAACATAGAAAATAGGTGCAGCAGTAGGCCATTCGGCCCTTCGAGCCTGCACCACCATTTGATATGATCATGGCTGATCATCCAACTCAGTATCCCATCCCTGCCTTCTCTCCATACCCCCTGATCCCTTTAGCCACAAGGGCCACATCTAACTCCCTCTTAAATATAGCCAATAAACTGGCCTCAACTACCTTCTGTGGCAGAGAATTCCACAGATTCACCACTCTCTGTGTAAAAAATGATTTCCTCATCTCGGTCCTAAAAGTCTTCCCTCTTACCCTTAAACTGTGACCCCTAGTTCTGGACTTCCCCAACATCGGGTATAATCTTCCTGCATCTAGCCTGTCCAACCCCTTAAGAATTTTGTAAGTTTCTATAAGATCCCCCCTCAGTCTTCTGAATTCCAACGTGTACAAGCCGAGTCTATCCAGTCTTTCCTCATATGAAAGTCCTGCCATCCCAGGAATCAATCTGGTGAACCTTCTCTGTACTCCCTCTATGGCAAGAATGTCTTTCCTCAGATTAGGAGACCAAAACTGTACGCAATACTCCAGGTGTGGTCTCACCAAGACCCTGTACAACTGCAGTAGAACCTCCCTGCTCTTATACTCAAATCCTTTTGCTATGAATGCTAACATACCATTCACTTTCTTCACTGCCTGCTGCACCTGCTTGCCTACTTTCAATGACTGGTGTACCATGACACCCAGGTCTCGTTGCATCTCCCCTTTTCCTAATTGGCCACCATTCAGATAATAGTCTACTTTCCTGTTTTTGCCACCAAAGTGGATAACCTCACATTTATCCACATTATACTGCATCTGCCATGGCTTTGCCCACTCACCCAACCTATCCAAGTCACCTTGCAGCCTCCTAGCATCCTCCTCACAGCTAACACTGCCCCCCAGCTTCGTGTCATCCGCAAACTTGGAGATGTTGCATTCAATTCCCTCATCCAGATCATTAATATATATTGTAAATAGCTGGGGTCCCAGCACTGAGCCTTGCGGTACCCCACTAGTCACTGCCTGCCATTCTGAAAAGGACCCGTTTACTCCTACTCTTTGCTTCCTGTCTGCCAGCCAGTTCTCTATCCACATCAATACTGAACCCCCAATACCATGTGCTTTAAGTTTGTATGCTAATCTCTTATGTGGGACCTTGTCAAAAGCCTTCTGAAAGTCCAGATATAACACATCCACTGGTTCTCCCTTATCCACTCTACTAGTTACATCCTCGAAAAATTCTATAAGATTCGTCAGACATGATTTACCTTTCATAAATCCATGCTGACTTTGTCCAATGAACTCACCACTTTCCAAATGTGCTGCTATCCCATCTTTAATATCTGACTCCAGAATTTTCCCCATCACCGATGTTAGACTACCTGGTCTGTAATTCCCCGTTTTCTCTCTCCATCCCTTTTTAAAAAGTGGGGTTACATTAGCTACCCTCCAGTCCTCAGGAACTACTCCAGAATCTAAAGAGTTTTGAAAAATTATCACTAATGCATCCACTATTTCTGCGGCTACTTCCTTAAGTACTCTGGGATGCAACTTATCCGGCCCTGGGGATTTATCGGCCTTAAATCCATTCAATTTACCTAACACCACTTCCCGGCTAACCTGGATTTCACTCAGTTCCTCCATCTCATTTAACTCCCGGTCCCTTGCTATTTCCGGCAGATTATTTATGACTTCCTTAGTGAAGACAGAACCAAAGTAATTATTCAATTGGTCTGCCATGTCCTTGTTCCCCATGATCAATTCGCCTGTTTCTGACTGCAAGGGACCTACATTTGTTTTAACTAATCTTTTCCTCTTGACATATCTATAACAACTTTTGCAGTCAGTTTTTATGTTCCCTGCCAGTTTTCTTTCATAATCTATTTTCCCTTTCCTAATTAAGCCTTTTGTCCTCCTCTGCTGGACTCTGAATTTCTCCCAGTCCTCTGGTAGGCTGCTTGTTCTGGCTAATTTGTAGGCTTCCTCTTTTGTTTTGATACTATCCCTGATTTCCCTTGTTATCCACGGATGCACTACCTTCCCTGATTTATTATTTTTCCAAACTGGGATGAACACTTGTTGTAGTTCATCCATGCAGTTTTTAAATGCCTTCCATTGCATATCTACCGTCAACCCTTTAAGAATCATTGGCCAGTCTTTGGAATCAAAATCAAAAACCAATCATTGGATCGACGCGCTGGAGCTCCGGTGAGCTGTGACCGCCGACCTCAACACCTCCGGGCTGCGGGACTGCGGAGCGACCAGCCGTGGGCGGCAGCGCCGACTCCAACATCGGGAGCCTCTGAGCTCCAAATCGGCGCGGCCTTGTCGGCTTCGGAAGCCACGGACTCCAATAGGAGATCGGCCGTTCCAGCCGTCCCAGCCGCTGCGAGGACTCTCCCGACGCCGGGACAACTGCAGCCGGTGAGAATGGCCAGGAACATCGGGCCTCCGTAGAGGCAACTGTGGAGGCCTCAATATGCCATCTTTGGGAGAACTAGGGTTGGGGACTGGACATTGTGCCTTCCCCCACAGTGGTAATCATTGTGGGGGGATGATTTTTGTGTGTAAATGTTAATTGATTGTTTTACTTTGTGTCCAAGATGGCTGCCGGAAGGGGGAGTGGACGCAGGCGCGTATTAGCAGCCGCTGCTCTCTCTTCCATACTGTGTTTTTGATTTTTGTGATTTTTAAAAATTATGTTTTTAATTTGTGTACTTGTGATGTCTTTACTATTTATTTCATTCCGTTTACTGTAAAATCTGTAAGGTGTCCTTGAGATTTGAAAGGCGTCCATAAATAAAATGTATTATTATTATTATTATTATTACTCAATACCCAGTCTAGAATAGCCTGCTCTCTCGTTGGTTCTTCTACATGTTGGTTTCGAAAACTATCCCGCATACATTCCAAGAAATCCTCTTCCTCAGCACCCCTACCAATTTGATTCACCCAATCTATATGTAGATTGAAGTCACCCATTGTAATGGTTTTACCTTTGTTGCACGCGTTTCTAATTTCCTGTTTGATGCCATCCCCAACTCCACTACTACTGGTCACAACTGTCAGGCACCCCACAGGCTGTGGGCCACAGCTCTGCATTTTCAATGTTATATTACTCCCTTTATTCATACTCCATCATTACCCATGTTCTATAACTTATATTGGAGTTGGTTTATTATTGTCATGTGTTCTGGCATCAAGTAAAACATTTTATTTTGCACGCTATCCAGACAAATCATTCCATATTTGAGTACATAAAGTACAGCAAAGTCGAAAATAAACTGAGTGCAGAATATAGTAGAAACAAGGAAGTGCAGATGCTGTTTTACAAAAAGGATGCAAAGTACTGGAGTAACTCAATGGGTCAGGCAGCATCTCTGGAGAACATGGAAAGGTGACATTTTGGGTCGGGACCCTTCTGAGAAAAACATGAGAATATAGTGACAGATTATCTCTGTCTCATTAAACCTCATTAACCCACCGATTAAATTACCATTTACATCCTATGCCCTTGGGCATCCTTGCGGTTCCTAGAATTTTGAAGATGCTTCAAAATTGCATAAAACCCCAAAAATGTAAATGAGGCCTAAATCCTATGTAACCCAATGAATTTTGGGTTCTTTGATCACCTACTATTTCTGTCTAAGAGCAGAATCAGTATCAAGCGAAAATAATCTGAATACAGTGTTGAACATAAAGTGCTGGGGGAACCCAGTGGGTCAGGCAGCAAATCTGGAGGACATGGATAGGCTACGGTTCAGTTGCTGCCTGACCCACTGAGTTCCTCCAGCACTTTGTGTTCTACACAAGATTCCAGCATCTGCAGTTACTTGTGTCTACATAAACAGTTTAGTTTTGAGATTTAGAGATACAGAGCGGACAAAGGCCCTTCTGCCTACCGAGTCCGCGCCGACCAGCGATCCCCGCACATTAACATTATCCTACACACATGCGACAATTTACAATTTTTAACAAAGCCAATTAACCTACAAACCTGTAGGTCTTTGGAGTGTGGGAGGAAACCGGAGAACCTGGAGAAAACCCACGCAGGTCACGGGGAGAATGTACAGACTCCATACAGACAGCACATGTGGTCAGGATTGAACCCGGGTTTCTTGCCCAGAGTAGGGGAATCGAGGACCAGAGGACTTAGGTTCAAGGTGAAGGGGAAAAGATTTAATAGGAATCTGAGGGGTAACATTTTCATACAAAGGGTGGTGGGTGCATGGATCAAGCTGCCAGAGAGGTAGTTGAGGCTGGGACTATCCCAATGTTTCGGAAACAGTTAGACAGGTACATGGATAGGACAGGTTTGGAGGGATAGGGAACAAGTGCAGGCAGGTGGGACTAGTGCAGCTGGGACATTTTGGCCGGTGGGCCTGTTTCCAAACTGTATCACTCTATGACTCTGGTGATGTAACGCAGCAACTCTACCACTGTGCCACCGTGCCACCCAATTGCTGTGCTATTTTATGGCTGGGGTGAAGTGGAGTGAAATATTTTACACTGAAAAGCTGTCACAGAGCGGAGATTATAAATTTCACCTTGCAGCAAATAAGCCTGTGAGTTTGTAGGAGTTGTTTGCAACTTATCCTGTCAAGGCCTGTTACCATAGTGATATCACCCAGGCCTTCCTCTGGAGAAAAGCAGCAATGGCATTTTTTTTATATTTCAGACAATTTACTTGTTTGGCAGAGGTCAGGGGTTGGTTGGAGGTGGGGTTGCAGACAGAAGGAGAGATAATTTTAAAGGCTAGAAGCCAGACAGAAAGAAAATAGCAACAGGGGGAGATATTCAATTGTGGGAAGTATTGGGATAAGGTTCACTTCAAGTTTGTAATTTATTTCATTGGGGTAAAATGGATTAAAGCTGAAGGAAAGTTCTGACAAACTGCACTTTTAGTTTAGCTTTAGTTTAGAGATACAATGCTGAAACAGGCCCTTCGGCTCACCAGGTCCACACCGACCATCGATCTCCCGTTCACACTAGTTCTATTTCCTACACACAAGAGACGATTTTGTCAGAAACCAATTAACTTACAAAGCTACACATCTTTAGAATGTGGGAGGAAACCGGAGTACCCAGAGAAAACCCATGCGGTCACATGGAGAACATGCAAACTCCACGCAGACAACACCCTTAGTCGGGATCGAACCCGGGTCTCTGGCGCTGTGAGGCAGCAGCTCTACCACTGTGTCACCGTGAACAGGAAGGAATTACAAAGGGGATTCGGGGAAATGGGACAGACACTGCTGACAGATATTAAAAAGGTGTTAGCTACTAACCTGCAAGGGCGGGAGTGATTTAGTGCAATGGTGAATGGTTTGTCGGGCGAAGGGGATGGATTGAAGAATTTCCACCGTGCAAGGAATGGCTGCAGGTTGCCACTCCCCTGTGTTTACTTTTAACCCGTTTGCCAGAACAGGAATCCTGTACTTGCTACGATACAGGATCAGGAAGACCTCGCCTGGGGAAGAGAAGTCTTTGTCCAAACAGTTAAGAGCTTTACTTTTCAGATTGTGTGAGACCTCAGTGTTTATCTTTGTAGAAATAAAATGAAACATGAATACTTTGTGTACTGTCCGACTGATAGCAAATCTAATGATTCTCCCGAATGTACATTTGCATTTTATGACCCTCATCACCGGAAATTCCCCTCACCTGTATCCACCTATCACTTGCCAAGCTTTGTCCTGCTTCCATCTCTCTCCCAGCTTCTGCCTGCCCCAGCCCACCATCACCACATTCAGTCTGAAGAAGGGTCCCAATCAAAAAACATCACCTACCGTATCCTCCAGAAATGCTGCCCGACCCGCTGAATTACTCCAGCATTTTGTGTTCTACGCAAGATTCCAGAACTGCAGATAGACTCAAAGTGCTGGAGGAACTCAGCGGGTCAGGCAGCAACTCTGGAGAACATGGATAGGCAACATATCTTTGGTATAAAGCAGCATCTGCAGTTCCTTTTTATTACATTCTAGAACTGCAGTTCCTTATGCCACCATTTTGCATTTTATGACAGTATTTTAAATATGTTATGATATGAAGCTGTTCTATGATTAAGAATACTTCTATTAATATTTTACAAGGTCGAGTGTTTTTAAGTGTATAATTACATTGGCTGTATACAGCTATCTTTCTCTACAAGACTCGTAAAACTAGGCACAATTAACTGCAGATGCTGGTTTACAAAAGTAGACACAAAGTGCTCAGGGGATCAGGCAGCATCTTTGGAGAACATGGATAGGTGACGTTTCAGGTTGGGTTTCTACTTCTTGAGGAAGGGTCCGCCAGAGATGCTGCCTGACCCGCTGAGTTACTCCAGCACTTTGTGTCTTCAAAGGAAACCAGGATATGTTCACTCTGCACAGTCTCTTC
The DNA here is from genome assembly GCA_038087875.1 of Malacoraja senta. Lineage (NCBI taxonomy): Eukaryota > Metazoa > Chordata > Chondrichthyes > Rajiformes > Rajidae > Malacoraja > Malacoraja senta. The sequence continues at coordinate 25,345,051 of CM075979.1, forward strand.
CCCAGGCAGGTCGCTTACATAAAGTATCAGACATGCCATGCAGTTAAAGCGACCATTTAGCCCTGGATTCTGGAGTTAATTTAAGTTGGAAATGTTAGGTTGATAAACTCATACTGTTAATGTATTATCAGTACATCAACACATCAGCCGATGTAGTGATACCACAGATGTACGTAACGTAGATCAGTACGACAATGATCTACATCAATGTACTGGTCAGATCACCTATTCCTTTTCTTCAGCAATGCTGCCTGACCTGCTGAGCTACTCCAGCACTTTGTGTCTATCTTCGGTATAAATCAGCATCTACAGTCCCTTTCTACACATTTTATCTGTTCCACTCTGAAAACTCCTCAAGGTATGCCAACATTAAGTCTGCAGAAGCGTCTCGACCTGAAACATCACCTGTTCTTTTTCTCCAGAGATGCTGCCCGACCCACTGAGTTACTCCAGCATTTTGTGTCGATCATTGATATACCAGTTATAATCAATGTCTCCCATGGAATCAGACCCGGAGAGCTGTAGGGAAGAAGGTACAGGAGCCTGAACACTGTAACATCCAGGTTCAGGAACAGCTTCTTCCCTACTGCCATCAGGCTATTAAACACTACAACCTCAAATAAGCTCTGAACTACAATAGACTATTATTATTATTATTATTATTATTATTGCACTGCTATTGTTTGTTTATTTAGTATGTGTATGTGTGTGTATATATATATATATATATGTATATATGTGTGTACTTGTGAGTATGTGTATATATACACACTGAACTATTTTTTCTCTCGTTTTGTTTACAGTGTACTATGTTTACATATTCTGTTGTGCTGCAGCAAGTAAGAATGTCATTGTTCTATCTGGGACACATGACAGTATAACACTCTTGACTTGATTCTAACCAGTACGTCCACTTACGTACACTCTCGAATACAAGTAGATGTGCTGGTCAGAATCAATAGCTCTCAGGGTTGGAGTGTGGGTTGCTGGACAGGGGAAGTTGTTTGTGTGGACATGCCTTGATCTAGCTTGTTTCTCTAGTTCATCTTTCATTTCCTAACCATTGGCTGTCCCTTAAACTACCACAGCCGTAGACCTTGCTCTAAGCCCTCCCTCTCTTTTTCCTGCTCATCCTCTCACTCTCAGACAAACTGCCCAGCATCACCATTTATTTCCTTTGAATGATGTCTGTGGATGGCTGTGAGACATTTGTCTCCATTAGGGAAGGTACATGTGAGAACCTGTGTCCTCAGCTCTCCCTCCACTCAATGAGCAGATACGGAGGGGTAGAGTCATAAAGTGCAGAGCCTAAGAGATCTTTACCTCGCCATCTCTACAGATGTAAAACCAGATCCCAAATGGGCAAGAGCAGTGTTAAATCTGGGTTCTGTAGCCCGAAAGAGGGACTGATGACACAATAGACTAACCCTCATTCAAATTGCTGTCCAGAATTATGTCAGTCTGAAGAAGGGTCCCGATGCAAACGTCACCTATCCATGTGCTCCAGAGATGCTGCCTGACCCGTTGAGTTTGTATATTTAGTTCCTTCGGCTGAAATAGCGAAACCAAAAACAAACTGCTTTAAGACTCATCCAGTCAGAGCCTTAGTTTTAAATATCCTATCGGGGGGGACCAACATTGTTGCAGCATCTTGGTTGGCATGGGCGGGTTGGGCTGAAGGGCTTGTTTCCATGCTATATGACCATGAGTCTTTGTCCAATGCTTACAAAGAGAAGGAGGGATTTAGCTCAGCACAATAAACCATTTCCTTCCCTAAACATCTTGGGCTGAGGTGCGATGGCTACAATATACCCCATCTCTCCTTCCGAATGCTCTTGTCCACCCTACTCCTCTTGATTCTCCTCTTTTGTGTGGTACTTGTGGATTCCACATTGTTAAGTAAATATTCTAAAGCTCTCAGGCCCGAATAAATTTGTTCTATAAACTATGTTTTACTTAAGAGCATTGCCAGGAGCAGTAAAACCCTCATCTGTTATAAACAAATACAAGGTTAATCATTATACAGCCATGATAGCAAGGTACTAGCTTGAGTACTGATGTAACCAGCTCAAAGTCCAAGGGTAATTTTTTTTGTATATTAACCACAAAAGTCTGCTAAGTCTGGCCGATCCTGTAAACCCTGCCATAGACCTTCTAAATACATCCAAGGAGCATCGACTGACTTCAGTCAATGATATGCCTCCACCACCTCTGAGATCTGGTTCTCACAATAGTGCTGCCTGGGTTGAATGCTTGGAGTCCATATGCATCAAAGTAATATGACCTGAGCAATCAATATGTGTTTACAGCAATCAGTAATTAGGAGAAAGCCCTGCGATTTATCAATGGAGAGATTAGAGACATGAAATCATATTTTTGCATCTGGCAAGATGGGATTGCTGACCATTTATCCCCGTTCACATTATTTCTTTGTTATCCCACTTTCTCATCCACTCCCTACGCACAAGGGGCAATTTTACAGAGGCCAGTTAACCGGCAAACCCGTAATTCTTTGGGATGTGGGAAGAAACCAGAACACATGGAGGCAATCCCACGCAGTCACAGAGAGAACGTGCAAATAACACACAGACAGCACCCGAGGTCAGGATCGAAGGCCTGGAGTTGTGAGGCAGCAGCTCTACCAGCTGCCCATATTGGCTGATCTATTCAGAAGGTTTCCGTTAAAATAAATTGTGACGTATGTGATTTCCTCGACTGGTTTTGAAGGTGTGAGAGAGAGCATTCCCAGATTTGTTCTTAAGTTGACCTGAATCATTAACTGCTCTCAAGACACTGTGACTAGGTTTGATGGAATATGGCTATATCATACCCTACAGGGCAAGGCTAAAATAGGTGACAAGTAAAAAGATCAAACAACATCTCATCAAACTTAGCAATGTCCCTGCAAAATCTACACATTGATAGATATATGTAAGGTCATCATCTGGACAGCCCTGAACACTGACTTCAGACTCTTCCACAACCCATCGAGCCTATTCCACCATTCGATCATGGCTGATCTATTTTTCCCTCTCAATCCCATTCTCCTGCCATCTCCCTGAAACCTTTGATGCCCTTACTAGTCAAGAACCTATCAATCTCAGCTTTAATAATACCCAATGCCTGGGCCTCCACAGCTATCAGTGGCAATTAATTTCACAGATTCACTACCCTCTGGCTAAAGAAATTCCTCCTCGTCTCCATTCTAAAGAAACGTCCTTTTATTCTGAGGCTGTGCCTTCTGTTTTCCAGAGATGCTGCCTGACCCACTGAGTTACTCCAGCACTGTGTGTCTTTTTTTTGTGTAAATTAGCATCTAGAGTTCCTTGTTTCTACTGTGTTTATAGACCTGTTAGGCAGCTGCAAGTAAGAATTGCATTGTTCTGTTTTTGCTACATATGGCAATTAAACGCTTGACATTTAGTAACATTATGAAGCAATCTGAGTTTTTAAAAAAGCCAATCACTTTGGGATACTTCTTTGTGATACTTTTTTTAATGTTGTGTTTGTTTGTCAAATAAATTATCTGTACTTTAGTTTAGTTTAGAGATACAACACTGAAACAGGCTCTTCGGCCCACCAAATCCGCTCCAATCAGCGATCACCCTAGCTAGTACACTAGCACTATCCTACACACTAAGGACAATTTACTTTTTTTTACAGAAGCTAAATCAACCTACAAACTTGTACATCTTTAGATTGTGAGAGGAAAATATGTTCACCACCAGATATAGTTTCCAACAGCACAACTAGACACAATAGAACAATCATGATCGAATGGCGGAGCAGATGCGATGGGCTCCTAATTCTACTCCTATATCTTATGAACATATGAACTTCTGACACAACTAGACACATCAACTCTGCATTATGCTGTGGACTCGTAGTCCTGATTACTATTGACTGAGCCCTTCCAGGAGAGGGTGATGATAGGGCCATTACTAATGAGTAATAGACTTTGGGGCAGCATGGTGGCACGGCAGTAGAGTTGCTGCCTTACTGTGTCAATCCTGATTATGGGTGCTGTCTTTACGGAATTTGCACATTCTACCTGTGACCGCGCGGGTTTTCTCCGGGTGCTCCGGTTTCCTCGCACACTCCAAAGACGTGTGGGTTTGTAGGTTAATTAGCTTCAGCGCGTACATAGGATAGTGCTAGTGTATGGGGAATCGCTGGTCAGCGTGGTGAGACGCAAGGCCTGTTTCTGCGCTGTATCTCTAAACTAAACTAAACTTAGTCTCTACAGCTTCAATCAGATAGCTCCACAGCTCTGCTCCTCCCTGACAGTCTGCATCACACACCCGGAAAGTTCCAATCAGTCTACGTTGCCCATTCTTCCTGCTTAAAACATCCCAGACTCGCAATTACATATTACATTTTAAGGCAGACATAGATATATTGTTGATTAGTACAGGTGTCAGAGGTTATGGGGAGAAGGCAGGAGAATGAGGTTAGGAGAGAGAGAGAGATAAATCAGCCATGATTGAATGGCGGAGTAGACTGGATGGGCCGAATGGCCTAATTCTACTCTTAATCATTATGACCTTATGACCTACATTAAGCCAGTCACAGCTATTCCACATTTTAGTTCAATCATGGCATAACTGTACTTAACAAGGTCACTTGACCTCACGACAGAGGAGCAGTCAGTTATTATGTGTCTTTCAGGTGTAGCTCAGTCCGTCACACAGACCAGACTCCCCACCAGTGACTCCATCTGCACTTCACACAGCCTTGGGAAAGCAGCCAACATAATCAAAGACTTGTCCCACCCCGGTCATTCCTTCTTCTCCCTGCTTCCATCAGGCAGAAAGTATAGAAGCTTGAAAGTGTGCACCAACCGACTCAGGAACAACTTCTTCCCCTCTGTTACCAGGCTTCTGACGGTCCTTCCATAAACTAGGGTACTGTCAGATTCACCTCTTCCCCCATTGCTGACAGTGGACTTTTTCTCTGGAACTGATGGGCTACAATGCTGAGAACTACATTCTGCACTCTGTATCTCCCCTCTTGCTCTATCTATTGTACTTGAGTTTGGCTCGATTGTATTTATGTGTGGTATATCTGATCTGATTACATGGCATGCAAAACAAAGCTTTTCACTGTATCTCGCTGCACATGACAATAATAAACTTAAACCTAAACTAATGAATTGTCTCTATTGTTACATAACTGGACACAGCAGACTCAGCCACAGATCCATAAACAAGGACGAGATGAATGGTTAGTTACACTATTGTCCAAGCTTTTTGTGGAGATAAAAATTGCACAGTGCTGGAATACCCATGTTCTTTTTTGAATTACATTCACAAAGATGGAGGTGAATAAAATAATCACATTCTATTTTACACTCTAAATATTGAGAAATAAATGTTGGCCGAGACAAACAGATAAATCTTCACTCTTCTCTGAGGAACATCACAGGAAGTTTTACATCCAGCAGAGAGAGCAGATAAATCAGCATTTTTATATCTTATCTCAAATGCAGCACTTCTGACAATCAACACTCCCTTGGATCTGCACTGAAGTGACAGCCCAGATAAGGTTCTGCAGTCTGGGCACGGGCTTCGATCCACAACCTAGCTCACTGATGATTGAACTGATTGAAAGATACAGCCCACCCAGTCCACTCTGACCATCGATCACCCTTTCACACTGGTTCTATGTTATCCCACTTTCGTATCCACTCTATACACACTAGGGGTCAATTTTTCAGAGGGCCAATTAACCTAGAAACCCGCACATCTTTGAGAGCACCCAGTGGAAACCCACGTAGGCACAAGGAGAACATGCAAACTCCACATGGAGACAGCACCCGAGGTCAGGATCGAACCTAGGTCTTTGGGTATACATCTCATCCCTACACATTCAGGGCAATTTACAGAGGCCAATTAACCTGTAAACTCGTAGTTCTTTGGGTTGTGGGAGGAAACCAGAACACCATGAGAAAACCCACGAGATTGCAGAGAGAATGTGCAAATACCACATGGACAGCACCCGAGGTCAGCATCGAACCCGGGTCTCTGACGCTGTGAAGCAGCAGCACTACCAGCTGCACCACTGTGCCGCCCTGATGGAAATATCATCAAGCACAAGTTTTGTATTTGAATCCCAAATCTATAACAGTCAATGAAAAACAGTTTGTTTTTTTTAATCTACGGTCTCTAACATTTCTCATAACAACTGGCATAAAAGGTGAATGATAAACGGTCTCTAACATTTGTCTTTGTAACAGATCAACCATCATCTATCCATGGCACTACAATATTCCTTGAGCCTGGTCCTCGTATTTGTCACCTTCTCATGGAGGTTTGTCTCATCATCAATTTTTGCTTATATTACACTTGATCTCTCCATCCTAAGTCTGACATTTCTGTCCTGGGCCTCAGTGGTCTCATGTCAGTGTCAGGCCAAACATAAATTGGAGGAACAGCAGTGCATATATCACTTGATAGCCTACAACTCAGCGGTATTGACTATTAATTTCTCTAATTTCAAATGACCCTTGCATTCCTTCTCCCCATCCTTCCCCTCCCCTACCCCAGTTGTCATGCTAATTTCCTAGTTTCACCATTCGCGTCCCTTCGTTACAGCCAACAGTGGACCATTGTGGGCCCCTTGGCCATTGGTGCTGGCTCTGATTTGTTCTGTACCTTTTGATACCTCTAGTTTCCCTCTCCCCTGTCTCAAAATGTCAGCTATACCTTTTCTCCAGAGATGCTGACTGACCCGCTAAGGTACTCCATCATTTTGTGTCTCTCTTTGGAATAAATAGTTGATGGCTAAACATTAATTGTTATGACAAAATGCTAGTAACAGCATACTGATCTGAAGACTTTCTAATTCTGCAGTTCCTACACTAGGACTATCACTATCACCCCTACACTAGCACTATCACTATCACCCGTACACTAGCACTATCACTATCACCCGTACACTAGCACTATCACTATCACCCGTACACTAGCACTATCACTATCACCCGTACACTAGCACTATCACTTACAATAGGGACACTTTACTTTTTTTTTTACTGCTTGCGTGATTGACATCATTGTGCAGCCACATCCCAGTGAGTGGTCTTTTCAAATGCTTGTATAATCCACTGGAGGTGCGTGGCTTTTAGAGATGGCCCCTTTGTGGGGAAAGGGGAACTTTCAAGATGGCAGCAGACGGAGGAGAGGAACGAAGTTGGTGAGCATGCTGGGGGCTCTCGGAGGTGATCTGGAGGGGTGTTCCAGGGTGAGCTGCGGGAGGTGGCCTGGGACACAGCCACCCTGGGAGCAGTGGCCATGTGAGGCGAGGGGACGGCGCGTTTGCAGGTCGATGTGTTTGAATCGAGATGTCGGTATAGTGGGCCTCTGGAGGCCCCGCAGCAATCCAGGGCTGGATTTGACCGGCCAGGCCGACCCCTGCAACCACAACCCAGTGCCATCACCTGGACAACGGGCCTTGATGGCCAGGTTAAGACTCTACATATTAAACAACTTTGAGCTTGAAGTCTACAAGATGGTGCCAGAAACATGGTAACTCTTGTGTACTTCCTCAGTGTAATCTCCTATTCTTAAACTCATAGGTTTATAAGTTCTTGGAGCAGAATTAGGCCATTCGGCCCATCAAGTCTACTCTGCCGGTCAATCATGGCTTCTCTATCTTTCCCTCTCAAACCCATTCTTCTACTTTCTCCCCATAACCCCTGAATTTAGCTATGATTGTAAGATTCTTACTGAACTGTATGTAAAAAAATAAATTTACTGTACCTAGAACCATTAACCCCTGGAAAATCAATAGTTTGTCCAATGGACATCAGTGCACCTTCTACATAATGATTAATTTGGGTGGAATTCTTGCCTTCAAAGATTCCAGAATATAAATTCAACCATGGAAAACTGCACAGAACACCTACAAACAACATACTGTACAAAACATTGGAAGCAGAAGGTACATTTGCAAACAGCAATAATACACAGCAGGTCCGTCAGCATCAGAAATGAAGATGATACATGAATATTTTGCCAAGTGGAACCTGATGGTCTGTTGCTGAGGGACCTGTTTTGTACTGTTAGCACCTGTCTTATTTTAAATGAAACATTTGTTGTACAGGATAAACAGTGTTAAGGTATATATATGCTGACCTGCGTGGTAATGTCTGAAGGGGCCATCCGCATAAGCCATTCGGGACTGCGCTACCTCTTGGTCTGTGAACAAGTGAGAATAGATCATAAACAAATGTATCAATTTTCATGCTTCCTCTTTATTCCATTTCAGTTTTTGCCACCTGAAGGCATTGCCTCTTCCTGGCCTCGGGAAGGTCAGAGTTGATCCTGATCCCATCTTTATCCAGCATTCACAGGAGCACTTTACTGCATGAGTTAATAGAAAGTGTTCAGAATTACATTTTCCCCTCTTAACCTGGATGTACAGGGGCCAGTTACATCGACTAGGTTTCCGGTTTGATTGAGAGCAGATGATTCAACTTGCAGTCTGAAGAAGCGTGCTGAACCAAAACATCACCTATCCATGTTCTCCAGAGATGCAGTCTGACCCGTTGAGTTACTCCAGCATTCGGGACCTTACAATTCAATCTTTCCTCTGATTCAGCTTCAGATCAGCCTCTTTAAAGAAGTTAGAAAAAAAACAATGGAGCAAATTGCAGGGACTTAGACAAGAATGTTAAGTAGTCCCTATGGGAGTAGATGCAGAGAATTGAAGGATCATTAATGATAAAAAAAAATTTAAAGGGATGCATGGAGTACTCAGCAGATCAGGTAGCATCTCTGGAGAACATGGGCAGGTGATGATTTGGTTTGGGATCCTTCTTCAGACCTTTTCTTCAGACCCTTTTTCACCTATCCATGGTAGACAAAAATGCTGGAGAAACTCAGCGGGTGAGGCAGCATCTATGGTGTGAAGGAAATAGGCAACGTTTCGGGCCGAAACCCTTCTTCAGACTGATGTGAGGGTGGGGTGGGGTGGGGGGGGGGGGTGGCGGGAAGAAGAAAGGAAGAGGTGGAGCCAGTGGGCTGAGGGAGAGCTGGGAAGGGGAGGCGAAAGTAAGGGCTACCTAAGATTAGAGAAGTCAATGTTCATACCGCTGGGGTGCAAACTGCCCAAGCGAATTATGAGGTGCTGCTCCTCCAATTTACGGTGGTCCTCACTCTGGCCATGGATGAGGCCCAGGACAGAAAGGTCGGATTCGGAATGGGAGGGGGAGTTGAATTGCTGAGCCACCAGGAGTTCAGGTTGGTTATTGCGAACCGAGCGGAGGTGTTCGGCGAAGCGATCGCCAAGCCTACGCTTGGTCTCTCCGATGTAGAGCAGCTGACATCTAGAGCAGCGGATGCAATAGATGAGGTTGGAGGAGGTGCAGGTGACATCAAGAGCAGCGGATGCAATATGTTCTGCATGACCTGTTGAGTTACTCCAGCACTTTGTGTCTTTTTCTTTTGTAAATTTTGGATGATCAGCCATGATCATATTGAATGGCGGTGCAGGCTCGAAGGGCCGAATGGCCTACTCCTGCACCTATTTTCTATGTTTCTATGTTAAACCAGCATCTACTGTTCCTTGTTTATACATTAATTACCTAGTTTATCCTCTGTAATAGGCAGAATATTGGAATTAACCCTAAGGGGCTGAATAAACCTTGATTTAGAGAAAAGCCATCATGAATTTGTTCAGGGAAGATTGTGATTGAATAACTTGAACTATTTGTGAAGGTAATAAAGATAATTGATGAGGGCAGGTGCATTTGATGTAGCATCCATGGATTTTGGCAAGAATTTTGATGATGAAGAATTTCTATGTTGACAAGCTGGTCAAGTTAATAAATCCCATTAGATCCATGAAAATGGTCAAATTGCATCCAAAATGTGTTAGTTAGCAAAAAGAAAATTATAAAGGTAGACAGGTGCTTTGGTGAGTGGGAGGCAGTTAACAATGGGATTCCACTGGGATCTACACTTGGTCCTTTGCTTTGTATAATGCATGGTTTAGATTTAAGTACAGTGAACATGGTAAAGAGGTGTGCAAGAAGGAACTGCAACTGAAGATAGACACAAAAAGCTGGAGTAACTCAGCGGGACAGGCAGCATCTCTGGAGAGAAGGAATGGGTGACGTTTCTGGATCGAGACACTTTTTCCTCTGCTTCCGTGCTGGTCGAGACCCTTCTTCAGACTGGTTAGGGATAAGGGAAGCGAGAGATATAGACGGTGATGTGGAGAGATAAAGAACAATGAATGAAAGATATGCAAAGAAAAAGTAACGATGATAAAGGAAACAGGCCATTTTAAGCTATTTGTCGGGTGAAAATGAGAAGCTAGTGTGAATTGGGTGGGTGTGGGATAGAGAGAGAGGGAATGCCGGGGATACCTGAAGTGAGAGAAACCAATATTCATACCACTGGGCTGTAAGCTGCCCAAGCGAAATATGAGATGTTGTTCCTCCAATTTGCGTTTAGCCTCACTCTGACAATGGAGGAGACCGAGGACAGAAAGGTCTGTGTAGGAATGGGTAGGAGAATTAAAGTGTCCAGCAACCGGGAGATCAGGTTGGTTTACGCGGGCTGAGCGAAGGTGATCCACGAAACGTCTGCGTTTGGTCTCGTCGATGTATAAGAGTTCACGTCTTGAACAACGGATACAGTAGATGAGGTTGGAGGAGGAGAGCCTCTGCCTAACTTGAAAGGACTGTCGGGGTCCCTGGACAGAGTTGAGGGAGGAGGTATAGTGACAGATGCTGCATCTTCTGCGGTTGCAGGGAAAGGTACCTGGGGAGGGGGTGGTTTGGGTGGGAAGGGATGAGTTAACCAGGGAGTTGCAGAGTGGACAGTCTCTGTGGAAGGTGGAGAGGGGTAGAGATGGGAAAATGTGGCTAATGGTGGGATCCCGTTGGAGGTGAAGGAAATTTCGGAGGATTATGTGTTGTATGCGACGGTTGATAGGGTGGAAGGTAAGGTGGAAGGGGGACTCTGTCTCTGTTATGACTAAGGGAAGGGGGGGGCAAGGGCGGAGCTGCAGGGTACTGAGGAATCATGAGGGAAGGCCTCATCTATGATGGGAGAGGAGAACCCCCGTTCCCTAAAGAATGAGGACATCTCGGATGTTCTAGTATGGAAAGAGGTGTACAGATGATACAAAGACTGGTCAACAGTATGAAGGAAATCATTGAATGCACGAAATATAGAGGTCGACGGCATGATACCGCAGTGGTAGAGTTGCTGCCTTACAGACCCAGAGACCCAGGTTCTACCCTGACTAAGGGTGCTGTCTGTATGGAGTTTGTATGTTCCCCCTGTGACTGCGTGGGTTTTCTTTGGGATCTCTGGTTTCCTCTCATGCTACAAAATCAGGTTAATTGGCTTGGTAAAATTGTCCCTAATGTGTGTAGGATAGTGTTGATGTGCGGGGATCGCTGGTTGGCGTGGATTCAGTGGGCTGAAGGGCCTGTTCCACGCTGTATCTCTAAACTAAAAAACTAAACCAAGATGGTCATAAAAATGAAACAATGGATACAATCTGGAAAAGTGCAATGTCGTGCATTTGGGGAGGTCAAGTCAAGTCACATTTATTTATATAGCACATTTAAAAAACAACTCTCGTTGGCCAAAGTGCTTTACATTTGTTATAAGAATAATATAAACAAACAAACTACATACATATATACATATAGCCCTCGCTCAGAGGACGTCAAGAAAGGCTTGGGAGTATAGATAAGTTTTTAGTCTTGACTTAAAGGAGTCGATGGAGGGGGCAGTTCTGATGGGAAGGGGGATGCTGTTCCACAGTCTAGGAGCTGCAACTGCAAAGGCGCGGTCGCCCCTGAGCTTATGCCTAGACCGCAGGATATTCAGCAACCCCAAGTCGGCCGATCTGAGGGACCTGGAGGTGGAGTGGTGGGTGAGAAGACTTTTAATGTTGGTGGGGGCAAGCCCATTGAGGGCTTTGTAGACATAGAGGAGGATCTTGAAATGTATACGGAACCGCACAGGGAACCAGTAGAGAGAGGCCAGGATCGGGGTGATGTGGTCCCTTTTTCGGGTGCCCGTCAGGAGTCTCGCTGCGGCGTTTTGGACCAGTTGCAGGCGGGACAGGGATGATTTACTGATGCCAGTGTAAAGGGAGTTGCAGTAATCTAGGCGGGAGGAGATAAATGTGTGGATGATCTTTTTGAGGTCATCAAAGTGTAGGAATTGTTTTATTTTAGCTATCGTCCGAAGCTGAAAGAAGCTAGCTTTTACCACGGCATTGACTTGTTTGTCAAATTCAGTGCTGAGTCCAATATCACGCCAAGGTTTTGACGTGAGGTTTGAGTAATGGGGTAAGGCTTCCAAGGCTGCCTGCTATCATTTTCATTGAGTCCGAGGGGCCGAGAAGGATGACCTCAGACTTACTCTCATTTAGTTGGAGGAAGTTCTGGGCCATCCAACACTTTATATCCTCGAGGCAGCAGATTTGATTGGTTTTTGGGCTTCAGGGGGAGATAGAGTTGTGTATCGTCTGTGTAGCAATGGAAGGAAATGCCGTGCCTTTCAATGACTTGGCCTAAGGGGAGCATATACAGGGAGAAGAGAATGGGGCCAAGGATGGAACCTTGTGGAACCCCACAGCAGAGATTAGCTGGGGAGGAGAAAGAGTTGCCTATGTTAGTCGAGAAACTCCTACCTTTGAGGTAGGAGATGAACCAGCTCAGGGCAGTGCCATCAATACCAACCCCGTACCGGAGACGGTCAATTAGGATGGTGTAACAAGGTGTAACAAGACAAGGAAATATTGAATAAATGGGAAACTATTTACCAATGTGGAGGTACAAAGGGAATGTCTATGGATCTTTACATATAGAAGAATTGGTCATAGTGAAGGCTTCTTTTTGCAAGCAAACACATAGAAAATAAGAGGTCATAAAGTGCTGGAGCAACTCAGCAGGTCCGGCAGCATCTCTGGAGAACATGGTTAAGTGACATTTTGGTTCGGGACCCTTCGTCTGAAGAAAGGTCTCAACCCGAAACCTCGCCTATCAATGTTCTCCAGAGATGTTGCCTGACCTGCAGAGTTACACCAGCACTTTGTGTCATTTTTTATGTATTAACCAGCATCTGCAGTTCCTTGTTTCTACAAATAATAGGTCACGTTGGAACTGTATACAAGAAGAAGTAGACATACAGTTTGAGTATTGCTTGCAGTTCAACTCACACATTGCAGAAATGATCTATCTGTATTTGCACTGAGGAGAATTCAAAGAATATATATGTTGCTGGGACTGGAAACTAGCTACTGGTAAGGTTGGGTTATTTACTATAGAACAGAGGGGTGAAGGGAAGATTTATTTGAACTCTAGTTATGAGGGCCTAACAAATAGAAGGAACCTTAGCAGGCAAGGTAGATTTAGAATGATTGGTGGATAGATTAGAGGGAAGATGAGGAAACCCTTTTGTCACCCAGACAGTAGTAAAGATCTGGAGCTTACGATCTGAAAGGGAAGTGAAATTGAACTCTCTGCCCATTTAAAATGCAGTTGGATGTGTATGTGCACTTGGATGTGCACTTTGAACATCCATGACCTGCTTGTGGACCTTGTGCTGGGAGATGTGAATCTGTGGAACTCTGCCTCAGAAGGCAGTGGAGGCCGATTCTCTGGATGCTTTCAAGAGAGAGTTAGATAGAGCTCTTAAAGATAGCGGAGTCAAGGGATATGGGGAGAAGGCAAGCACGAGGTTCTGATTGTGGATGATCAGCCATGATCACAGTGAATGGCTTGAAGGGCTGAATGGCCTACTCCTGCACCTATTGTCTATTGTCTATTGACCAATTAGGCTGATAGTTATCTTTTGATTGGCACACTGGTACAGACACAAATGGGTGAATGGCTTGTGTTGTATCTTTTCTATGCAAATGATGCCACATCTTCTGATTGATCAGACTTTTCCCCATAGAAAACTTTAAGAGAATCAAAAAACAATGCTTTTAGAGATCAAGTGTTTGAGTATGCAAGTGACCACAGGTCGGCACAGTAGCACAGCAGGTAGAGCTGCTGCCTCACAGTGCTAGATACCCGGGTTCCATCTGGACCTTGGGTGCTCTCTGGGTGGGGTTTGCACATTCTCCCTGTGATCACGTGGGTTTCCTCCGGCTGCTCCGGTTTCCTCCCACATCCCAAGGACATGCGGGTTTGTTAGTTAATTGGCCTCTGTAAATTGCCCCCTATCTGTAGGAGTGGATGAGAAAATGTGATTACAGAGAGCTGGTGTGAATGGATGATCAATGGTCGGCGTGGACTCGTTGGACTGAGGGCCTGTTTCCATGCTGTATCTCTAAACTAAAATAAACGGTTTGGCGACCATCTGAAAACGGAATTGGTAGAACGGTCCCGACTCAAAACGTCATCTATCCAAGTTCTCCAAAGATGCTGCCTATCCCACTGAGTTACTCCAGTACTTTGTGTCATTAAAAAAAATAAAAGGCCTTTCCATAAGCTATCTCTTCACCTCTACCCCATTGCAGACATTGGATTTTGTCAATGGAACTGGTGCCCTTCAATGCTGAGAATTATATTCTGTACTCTTTATCTTCCCCTTTGCTCTACCTATTGACTTGAATTTGACTTAATTGTATATCTGTATAGTATTGTCTCATCTGACTGGATAGCATGCAAGTGAAAGCTTTTCACTGAACCTCAGTACACGTGACAATTATAAATTTAAACCTAAACAATCTGCCAGAGATACACAGTGGCTCGAGCATATCTGTGGGGGCACTGGTATTGATGGTCTCAGTTTCAGGGCTGCTTTAGAAGAGCTTTTAGTACATCTTCTCCTGTTGATTTGAAAATGCAGCATTGATGTAAATAAACAAGGTTGACCATCACTTAAGGCTGATTTGGGTCTGATGAATGGTTCCAACCTGAAATATTACCTAACCATGTGCTTCAGAGATGCTGCCTGAGTTACTCCAGCACTTTGTGTACTTTGGGCAGATGTAAAGCTTGGCTCGTTTCTCTCCGGCTTCTTGAACAATGTAAGACATTACAAAATCCTCTTCACGCATCCTTGCTATAGTTGGGTGTTAAGGACATCGTTTCTTTTTAAAAGAGGAGCCATAAAAGTCCTGATTTTGAGACTTAAACAGAGATCAAAATGGTAGGTCCCATTACTCAAATTCCTTTCTAAATGCGAGTGTGACACTTTTATAAGAGGCCTAAGTGAATTTACGTTTTTTAAAATGTGATCCTGAATAAAGCTTCCTTAATAAATTGACCTATCTTGATAATTTGGCATGAAAATATTTGTATAATCAAAGCCAGAACAATGATGTATTTTGTAAAAGTCAAATGTAAGATAAAAGTTTACAGTAAATGGCAGGATCCTTGGGAGCATTGATGCACGGAGGGATCATGGGGTGCAAGTTCAGTGGCAACACAAGTAGATAGGGTGGTAAAGACAGCAAATGGCATAATTTCCTTTATTTGTTAGGGCACTGAGTCTAACAGTTGGGAAGTCATTTAAAAGTATACAAGTACAAAACTTTGGTTAAGCCACATTTGGTACAAACATTGGTTAGGCTACAATTTGTAAAAAAAACATTGGTTAGGCCACATTTGGAGTATTGTTTTCAATTCTGGTTGCCGCATAACAGGAAGGATGTGAAGGCTTTGGAGAGGATGCAAAAGCGGTTTGTCAGAATATTGACTGGATTAAAGAGTATTAGCTATAAGGAGAGGTTGGTCAAGCTTGGATTGTTTTCTCTGGTGCGTCGGAGGTTGTGGTGTGACCGGATAGAAGTGTATATAATGATGAGCGCCAAAGCTGGGGTAGATACAAGAGTCTTTTTGCCAGGTTGGAAATGTTAAATATTAGAGGGGATGGCTTTAAGGTGAGAGGGGGAAAGTGTAAAGGGTATTTACAAGACTGTTTTCTTTTACATTGAAAGTGGTAAATGCTGGGAAGCTATGCCAGGGGAGGAGTAGAAGCAGATACAATAGCAATGTTTAGGAGCCCCTTACACACATAAAGGGGCAGGGAATAGAGAGATAAGGACAAACTGTAGGCAGATGGATTAGCTTAGATTGGCATCATGGTCATCATAGAGTCATACGGTGTGAAAACAGGTTCTTCAGCCCAACTTGTCCACATTGACCAACATGCTTCATCCACACTAGTCCCATCCGGCTGTATTTGGCGCATATCCCTCTAAGCCCATCCTATCCATGTACCTATCCAAATGTTTTTTTAAAGTTGTGATAGTCCCATAACATTGTGATAGTACCTAATGGAACTATTGCTTTTCTCCAGAGATGCTGCCTGACTTGCTGAGTTGCTCCAGCATTTTGTGTCTATCTTCATGTATTTGTCTAATTGTCTTTCAAACATTGCTATCGTTTATGCTTCCAACAACCAAGGTGATCTTCTAATATGAACCAGGTTTGTGTACATTTCTATTCCCCTGAGTGACTAAATTGTTAATAGCATGAAATGCCACAGAGAAAATATTAAACACAACAATTTCTAATCCTTCTGGCCTTAATAGAAAATCTTTAAGCATAAGTCCCTCAAGTATGCAATGGACCATTTGAGTACGCAAGGTTAATGTATGAGGGTAATTTGACGGCTCTGGGCCTGTACTTGCTGGAGTTTAGAAGGATGAGGGGGATCTCATTGAAACCTAATGTATAATGAAAAGCCTAGATAGATTGGATGTGGAGAGGATGTTTCCAATAGTGGGAACATCTAGGGCCAGCAGGCACAGCCTCAGAATAAAAGGATGTACCTTTAAAAAGGAGAGGAGGAGGAATTTATTTAGCCAGAGGGTGGTGAATCTGTGGAATTAATTGTCACAGATGGTAGTGGAGGCCAAATCATTGGGTATTTTCAAAGCGTAGATTGATAAGTTCTTGATTAGTAAGGGCATCAAATTTTACGGGAAGAAGGCAGGAGAATGAGGGACAATAGATCAGTCATGATTAATTTGATGGGCCAAATTACCTAATTGCGCTCCTATGTCTTATGATCTTAGATGTTCTGATATGGCCAAACTGCCTTGTAATGCACCAGACAAAGATGAAATAGTGTGATGAACAACCTTAATGTAATTCATACAATGAACTGTGTTCAAAGTCTGGGAATTGGCAGAGGGCAGGGAAATGCTAATCATAAATGCCATACAGACAGCTATCAGATGATTGAACTTGGTATGTTTTTGTGGTTGTTTGGTGGATGGTGAAATGCTAGGTGCTGCAACAAGTAAATTGCCTGCTCCTCTTCCACTGATACCACAGGGATTTTAACAATCATCTCACAAACCAGAGCTTGGGCTAACCTCCTCATTCCAAATTTGCGAACTCTTACCATCTGGGCTACATTTGGATACACAACTCCCAAATTACACTGCATGTCAATATACATCTACCCAAGATCAGTTGTTTTTTAAATGTTGGTTTCACTGTTCTGATATACGTATATCTGAAAATAAATCATATACTCAGGATTTAACAGATTTCAGTCAAAATGGGCAGTTTTGATGCCAAGGTCTATTGTAATAATTTCATTTACTTTTAAACTGGGTGAGAGTTTGATTTTGAAAGCTCTTTATTGATTTGTAAAAATAGTGAATGTTGAAAGTCTGAAAGAGAAAATACATCTGAAAGAAACTCCAACCTTTCTTTCAGTCTGTTGGAACAAGATATATCCAATATGTAGCCTTTGAGAAATGACTCAGTGTCATTCTAAAATTAAAACTCCTTTCAGACAAGATTAATTCTGGATAGCAATGAAGAGGACCTACCGAAATATTAACCCGTGTTCATTCTTCCTGTGCTAACTAGCTGGCTTGTAACATTGGTAACGATTTACTCATTTTGTTATTTTTAATGGCTTCAAAGGAAAATAATTGTTGACCAACATCCTTCACGCTGTGAGAATTGTTTTCCTAGCTCCTCTTCACACAAGAAAATATTCCCTTTGATTCCACCATCAGTACAAGACACCTTGTTACCACTCGATTGTTTGTATATTAGGACTATTCTTTCAGACACCCAACATTCACTATTTATTTTTTACAAATCAATAAAAGCCCATTTTGAAAATTCTCGACCATTTTAAATGTTTTTGAATAATTGTGATAGGTAGACCTCTGCTCCAAAGCTGCACATTCTGACTGAAATCTGTTGTCAAATAACTCGATTGTCAGACTGTTGCCTGCAAAATCATTTTCACGTTCCTATCCCTTCGCCAGGAGTCTCCTTCCCCGTCAGATGGCAGGAAACCCGCAGAAACCCCGTCTACATCTGTACCTAGGAATCCCGAACATCTTCCTCCAAACTCTTCTACAGCCGATGGGGAGACGGTGTTGAGCAAATTCCCCGGGGCCAGTCTAGAATCCGACAGTGAAGGAAGCCTCCGGCTCATCCAATTCATTGAAGCACCTTCGTAAATAGTCCTTGCCCTGCCCTTTTGCCCAATTTCCTTTTTGAAGGATGTGTCACTTGCATTTTGAATTTTATTGTTGAATCAACTTCCACAATTTTAAAGCAATTTCAGGTCTATTTTTCGTCAGATTAGGAACTCCCTTCTCGCTTTCACACCCCGACTTCTCCTCCCCTCTTTCATTTGGTCGATTTCATTGAACCTACCTTCCCACATGATAAGTATCCATTGCCAAACGAGCATCTTATTATGTACCCAGCGCTTCAAAACTGTCACCCGCTTCCATCATTTTCTCGTCCTCCCCAACCCCCAAATCTCAAGTCTTTTGATGCTCCATCATGAACTCCTCGCCCCCTGATCACCAACTAGCTCGCCCGACCATTTAGATACCCTCCAAACCATAAAGACTTGCCCTCCTCCCCACCGCACCTGCAAGCGGCCAATAGAACATAAATCTGTCACGGTATTGGCAACTCCTAAAGTGAAGTCATATCGCTCCAAGCCAGGCAAGTTGTGTAGATAAGAAGTGGATGCCCTGGCTGTTTATTGACTGAGACGGGGACTAACCATCAACAACTGCATCAAAGCCTCGCCTTTAAGGACATTTAAACGACTCCTTCAAAAACTTTCCGCTCTTTTTGTTTTGCAACTCAACAAACGTAGCTTTCTTATAAATCACATCGCATCCGTATAAAATTTTGCTTACTTGAAAATTGTTTCTAACTCAATGTTAATAATCTTTAGTCGTTTTACTCCACCCCAATGAACCACGTATTCCTAAACATTCTGCAGTTGAATTGTATGAAATAAAATTAGGCTCATCACCTGTCTGCGGAGTTTTTTCTTCTCTCTTTCCCACCTGTCACTTTAAGACTAAAGGGTTCTCTCGCCGCCAGCAAACCCCGTCGACCATTCGCAGTTTAACGCGGAGCCGGAGAGTTGCATGGAGTTAGGAGGGGGATTAGATTGTGTGCGAGAGAGGGGGGGATGGCACTCATATGCCTGCTCGGTACCAGGTCGCTCAAACCTGCGGTCACACTCTCCCAAAGCAGATTAATTTAAATAAACGCATACGTGTAAATCCTAAACTTAATTCCTGTTATAAAGTAATTCTCGCAATCACAAGAAACAAAGCAAGGATATGAAGGCAGGCCAACAGAAAGTTAGGTTTCAGAACCAATTGGATTATAAAATCCAGAAAGGTTTTGAAAAATAATTGTCCATTTGTACCCCATTGTTTTGTAAACCCAAAGACAACGAAACATACATATAGCGGCATGACGGGTTTACAATGATACCTTCTGTAAACTATGACGATATATAGAATATGGTTTAAGTTCTTAAGCATTTTATAACATTTTATAAAAGGTGCCAAAAAGATGGGGGATATTTTGATTCTTAAATTATACATTCAATGCCATAAAACTTGAGTTGTGCGTTTTGTAGTGTTGGTTATCCACACAGTCGAATCGATGAACTCAAATTTTCAGCTGCAAATAAATTGTTTTGAAATGTTTCGATTTATGTTAAACGCACACAAACCAGAGACACGCGGTGCATAAAACTCCCAGAATAAGCAGCTCCGACCTTACACCTCAACATGTGTCTTACTTTTGTCTTCCCGTTGATCGTAGCCATTTTCGACATAAATAACTGATCAATGTCCATTATAAATTGTTACAATTAAAATCGGAGGGCATCCCCCCCTTGTTTGTTATGTTTTTTACCTTCAAAAAAGCGTTGCAAAGCTTCAGTCTCGTCAACCACTTCCATGTCTCTGTCAGCTAGCGATTCCTCCCCGACACATCCATGGACAGAGTTCGCCCGCCTCCCCAGAGCTTCAAAACATCACGAAATTCCCCACCACAAGCAATGATACAAGCGAAAGATTGGCGGAGGGATCGGGAACAGCTCCCGTAGCCCCCACTTGGTAATCCAAGAACTCGCACCTTCTTCAGTGTACCTGCCAAAGGCCAGTGTCTCTCTCCCCGGTGGCGTGGCGCTGGCTACTCCGCCGGGCAGGTTCAAACAACAAACTTTATCTCTAATTTTGTTTTGGCTGAAACTTCAGCACGGAATACTTGCGCCTCTCACTCCTTCAAGCCTGCAAGAGGATAACACGCGTTTTCTTTAATAAAGAACAAGTACTATGTTCCGCTAGATCCCCGATTCCTTCCCCCACAAAGCCCACCCTGCCCTGCCCTGCCCTCCCCTTTCGATGGGACCTCTCTCTCTCTCTCTCTCTCTCTCTCCCCCACTCCCCCTCCCTCTCCCTCTCTCTCCCTATCACTCTCCACTTATCGCTCGGCTGGCCGCCGTGATGTCAGCTGCCACAGAGCGCCACTCATTCGTCGATCTGCTCCATAATAAAACTTACAATTGCAAACCAGCAATTGCCCTCCCGAGAGAGGCTGGTCGCAAGAGTCGAGGGAGAGGGAGATGCAGCTTCCAGTGGCGTTTGCCGAGTCAAAGGTCGCAGGGCGAGGGCTGGATGGATCCAGTGATGATGGATGACTCAAACCTGCAACCCCACTTCCTCCTGGTCGGCTTCCATCAGACGGCCCTCCTGTCAACCTTGTGTAGAAAGGAACTGCAGATGCTGCTCTACACCCAAGATAATCACAAAGTGCTGATACGGAATAGACACAAATCTCCACTCCACGTCGCCCACACTTCACCCGCCTCACCATAAACATTCCCTTTGTATTCGTTTCGAAGATGTTCGCCACCTACCCTTTTTTTGACAGAACACAGAAGTGTTGAAGGAACTCAGCGGGCCAGGCAGCATCTGTGGAGGAAATGGACAGACGATGTCGGGACCCTTCTTAAGGCTTCAGACACGACTTCTGACAATTCCCTCCACAGATGCTGCCTGACCCGCTGAGTTCCTCCAGCACTATGTGTTTTGCTCACGATTCCAGATTTTGCAGTTCATTATTTCTCCTCTCGTCAATGAGGTCTCGTCAATTATTACAATCTCTTTAACGAATAAAGAGGTGATTTTTTTCCATTTGCAAACACACATGATGCAGAAACCAAACTAAACTAATTGGATGTAGTTGCAGACACAAGAGGCTGCAGATGCTGGAATCTGCGCTTTGTTCTGGCTCTCTTCACTCTCCTCTCCCCCCTGATGCAGGGGTTTCAACCCGAAATGTCGATAATTCTTTTCGCCTCCACGGCTGCTGCTCGACCCGTTTTCTTCCAGCAGTTTGTTCTTTGCTTTGAATTGAACAGCATTTGTATAATCCCTTCATTCTGTCTTTGAAATGTCAAAAGTACAAACCAACAATTGCCCTCCCAGCGGTAGAGCTGCAGCCGTACATTGACAGAGACCCGGGTTCGACCGGGTGCTGTCTGTACGGAGTTTGTATGTTCTCCCTGTGACCCCGTGGGGTTTCCCGGGTGCTCCGGTTTCCATCCACACTCCAAAGGCGTGCATATTTGTAGGTTAATTGGCTTCGGTAAACATGTAAATGTAAATTGTCCCTAGTGTTAGGGATCGCTGGTCGGCAAGGACTCGACAGCCCCAAAGGGCTGTTCCCGCGCGGTATCTCTAAATTAAACTAACGTTTAAATGAATCATGTTTGCATTAATTATGATGAATTGGTTTCATATTTTACTGGGCCCCACCCTTGTCACCTTCCCAAATTCCCCACTGCCCCATTCCCCCCCAACTGCCCACTCCTCCCGAGGTGATCCTTCTCATTTTCCCAACCACTGTGAGGTGTATTTGTACTCTGGTCCATTCCTTCAGACTGCATCTCTAATCCACCTTTACCCACCACTTCAGTTATATCTTCCTTAGCTTGTCACCAGTCTTTGTCTAGTTGCGTTTTTGTGAGGTGCCTTTTGTATTAATGCTAAAGAAACTAAGTTGTTGAATATATTCACTTTAGTATTACTGGCAAAATATTAACAAGTGGAAAATAACATCTAGTCTGTTACTTCCCTCCCCGACAAGAAGTGCTGCCATATTATTCATCCTCCCCATGAAGAGATTGACAACCAACCTCAATCAAACAGAGATAACATTTGTTTCCTCAGAGATTTACTAAATCTAGAATTACCCCCCCCCCCCCCATTAAAATAAATCAATATTAAGCTAATTAATTTATTTAAAATGGAATTCATTCAATGTTGTGAGAGACTAATACAGGTAAACAACAATGTCCAAGTTTATCTTTGAGAACAACTTTCAGTTTCTGGATGATAAAGTGTTGAATATTCTGGTCAGTAAACTGGAGGAATGACCTAGAGTTTGATGTGAAAAGTGGAGAGACAACTTTGCTGTTGCTAATTCCCACTCTTAAGAGACAGGGTGAATGATATAGTTTAGATAGGTTTGAACAAATATAATGTAATAATGTGGAAGAATCTGGTAGAAAGACCACAGCAGAAATAAATGTTAGATTGTTAGATTGTTAGATTGTAGTCAGATACAGTTAAACTAATGTTAAAAGTTCTTTTTTTTTTGAATTTCTACTCCTTTGCTGATTCCTATGCCGATGTGGCAGAGGATAGCTCTTGAGTTTCATGGACCAATTGAGATAACATCTCCAGTAGATAACATCGCCTTCTCTATCTGGATTCAAATACAGCACTTCATGTTCAGCGCAAGATTCAAGCATCTGCAGTTCCTTGTGCCCTCCAATGTAGTAACCACATAACCCTCCCCTTCTCACATTTTCCTCCATATACCCCCCACTTTCTTTCCCCCCACCCTCCCCCGTGCCCCGCCTGATTCACACCCATTTCTCTCATCGCCTTCCACCCAAGTTCTTTCCTCTTGCTCCACAATTCGTAACTCTTCAATCCTTTTGTCTTACACCTTCTGTCTTTTCATCTCTGGCCTTCATCCAATCATCTGCCTATCATATAACCCTCCTCACCTGTTTCGACTTATTAACTGTCAGGCTTTGTCCTGCCCCTCTCTTCCAGCTGTCCTCCCCACCCCACCCCCACAATCAGTCCGAAGAGTCCCGATCCAAAACATCACCTATCCATGATCTCCAGAGATGCTGCCTGACCCACTAAGTTACTTGAGCACTGTGTGCCTTCACTTGCGACTACATCTCCATTCGGATTGCAAGATGAACTTGCTTGTTCATGTTGGTTCTGTGAAAAGTCCTGCCAGAAGATCACAAGAACTACAGATGTCACAGACAGAAAGGGTGTGCAAGGATTTCAGAATAAGAACTCATCCCTTTACTCCTCGGCCCTGAGAAATTCCTTTGACTAATGTCGTAACAAATACCCAGGCTTATTCTGTTCTGATCTGATCCTCTTATTGTATTACTCCATCTGGTGGCACCCTATTTAATTGCCTGGTATTTTGCAGCTACGCTATTATCAGACATTAGTTGCATTGCTGAACAGTCCTTGGGTTAACTTCTATTATTATTATATTAACTTTATTAACCCTTATTTTTTTTCAATTTTCACTCCATCCTTCCTCGCACAAACACAACTTACTACTAATTAGGTCCAGATCCAAAGTCTCAATGTTTCATGATCTTGATATTTAATTTTTAATGATAAAGCGTGGAAACAGGCCCTTTGCCCACCAAGTCCACACCAACCATCAATCACTTGTTCACACTAGTTCTATATTATCCAAGTTTACACAATTTACAGAAGCGAATTAACCTACAAACCTGCACGTTTTGGGGATGTGGGAGGAAACCATGAGAAAACCCACGAAGGGTCTCAGGGGGACATACAAACTTCATACAGACAGCACTTGAGGTCAGGACTGAAGCAGGGTCTCTGCTGCTGTAAGGCAGCGGCTCTACCGCTGCGCCTCTGTTCTGCTGCAAATTATAACGAACAGATATTTAAACATATGGCAATGTGTAGAGCTCACTATTCTTATCACCCTTATGAAGGTCCAGTAAAGATTTGTGCGTATTTATTTTCACCCCTGTAACTGAGCCACAGATCTCTAACCTTTGTCCACCCATCTGCCTATTCAACACCACCCCCCACTCACTTGTATCCACCTATCACTTCCCAGGCGTTGCCCTGCCTCCACCCCTCCTCCACCTTTCTGCCCCTGCTACAATCAGTCTGAAGAAGGGTCCAGACCCAAAATGTCATCTTTTTATGTTCTCCAGAGATGCTGCCTGACCCACTGAGTTACTATAAAATGTAACTCCAGAATGTAACTCTAGAATGTAACTACAGAAAATTCAATTGTCGTATTTGTGCCTTGACCTACATCAGGTGATTCCTGCTTTACATCACTCAGGGCAGTGCACTTACTAGCTGAACTTACTATTGGATAAAATCCAAGGCAACACATAATCATAGAGTCATACAGCACGGAAGAAAAGGAAGAAGGGTCTCGATCTGAAACGTCACTCATTCCTTCTCTCCAGTGATGCTGCCTGTCCCACTGAATTACTCCAGCATTTTGTGTCTATCTTCGGTTTAAACCAGCATCTGCTGTTCCGTCCTACACTAACCCAAGTCTTTGGAGTATAGGAGGAAACCGGAGCACCCAGAGAAAGCCCACATGGTCACGGGGAGAATGTACAAACTCCTAACAGACAGCGCCTGTAATCAGGATCGAACGTGGGTTTCTGGCGCTGTATGGCAGCAACTCTACCGCTGCGCCACTGTGCCACCCCTGCAAAAGTCTTTTAAGAATTTAATATTTAAAAAATCTCTGAGAATATTTGTAACTGCAAAAAAATGTTTCCTTTCCTGGGTGAAGATGTTGAGTAGATTTATGAAAATATATGTAAACCCTGTCATTAATTTAATATTATTTAGCAACAGGGCTTCTAAAATGAAAGGCAAACAAGTTCAAGAGAAGAACCTTCACATTTCTTTGTGTGTGAGGCTCATTCATTAATGTCACCTTGGTTTAATGAGAGATCTCTTAGAATTTATTCTCATTTTAGTATTCATTACAAGATTTGGATATTATCAGTGTTGTTGATCCCAGATCTGATGACTGCTTGGGATAGCAAAACAAGAAAGAAATCATTCGAATTAACACATTTTCAAGGAACAGAGGGGGTGGGAGATTGCAACCTTCACATGGTCCGCCCTGTTTCGACAAATGCAATCAACCTGGCGTGCACAATCAAATAAGATCAAATAGAACAAGTTGTCTTACAACTTTAGGCTGTGCACGCCATACGCAAGAAGAAGACGGAACAGAGGACACTTGATTGGTTCAACTATCATATTCCTAAAACAACAAATAAAGCAAATGAACAATTAGGGAATATATTATTGACCAAACTACATCTTACCGAAACTTACTGAATAGTGAAAGGCCTGGAGAAAGTAAATGTGGAGAGGATGTTTCCACTAGTGGGACAGTCTAGAACCAGAAGCCATAGAATAAAAGGACATACCTTTAGAAAGAAGATGAGGAGGAAGTCTTTAGTCAGAGGGTGGTGAATCTGGGGAATTTGTTGTTAGATAGCTGTGGAGGTCGTCAATGGATATTTTTAAGGTGGAGATTGACAGAATCTTGATTAGTATAGGTGTCAGTGGTTATGGGCAAAGGCAGGAGAATGGTATTGAGAGGGAAAGATAGATCAGCCTTGATTGAATGGTGGAGTAGACTTGATGGGCCAAATGGCCTAATTCTGCTCTTATAATTTATGAAATTATCTTGAACAGTCTGTCTGTCCTTTCTTCTTTTTTGTTATTTTTAGTATGTGCTAAAAAGTATGTTTTAGTGTTCCTTGCTTCTTTTATGTGGGGGGTGGGGGGGGGGGGGGGTTGGGAGGAAACTTTATTTCAATCTCTTACCTCGACGGAGATGCGATTTTTTTCGGTATCGTATCGCCGTCCCCACTGCGGCCTAACATCGTGGAGTTGGTGGCCTTTCCTGGAGACCGACCCGGCACTCCAAGCCGCGGGAGTCTGCGGGACTTTAACATCGCGGAGCTTGCGATCTCTTTGCCGGGGATCAATCCTCCACCGTGGGGCCTGTGGACTTTAACATCGTGAAGCCCCGCGGTCTCTGGTAAGAAGAGGCCAACGCGGGAGCTCCATGCCGCGGAGAGAGTTTCAACCGTCCCGACGCACGAGTTTCGATCACGCCGACGGGGGCTTTGATCGTCGGCTGCGGGGGCTTTGATCACCCCAACTGCGGATTGTTTGACTGCCCTGACTGCGGGAGAACAAGAGGAAGAAGCTTTAACTTTATTGCCTCCCATCACAGTGAGGAATGTGGAATCCACTGTGATGGATGTTTATGTTAACTTTGATGTGGTTGTGTGTCTTGTTGCTTTTCACTTAGTATGGCTGTATAGTAACTCAAATTTCACTGTACCTTAATTGGTACATGTGACAATAAACTGACATTGAAACCTTGAACTTGACAATCTGATCATTGCCCAAAGAGAGAATTCCTAGATTTAGAAGCATCAGCTAATCTTGATTGCATCAAAAGATTCTGACTCAGAACATTAATTGTTCACAAGGAACAAATCACATTACAAGAATAAACAATTGATGCTCTCTCGTGTTCCCTGCATTGTGTCTCATAGAAACATAGAAACATAGAAAATAGGTACAGGAGTAGGCCATTCGGCCCTTCGAGCCTGCACCGCCATTCAATATGATCATGGCTGATCATCCAACTCAGTATCCTGTACCTGCCTTCTCTCCATACCCCCTGATCCCTTTAGCCACAAGGGCCACATCTAACTCCCTCTTAAATATAGCCAATGAACCGGCCTCAACTACCTTCTGTGGCAGAGAATTCCACAGATTCACCACTCTCTGTGTAAAAAATGATTTTCTCATCTCGGTCTTAAAAGACTTCCCCCTTATCCTTAAACTGTGACCCCTAGTTCTGGACTTCCCCAACATCGGGAATAATCTTCCTACATCTAGCCTGTCCAACCCCTTAAGAATTTTGTAAGTTTCTATAAGATCCCCCCTCAATCTTCTAAATTCTAGCGAGTACAAGCCGAGTCTATCCAGTCTTTCTTCATATGAAAGTCCTGCCATCCCAGGAATCAGTCTGGTGAACCTTCTCTGTACTCCCTCTATGGCAAGAATGTCTTTCCTCAGATTAGGAGACCAAAACTGTACGCAATACTCCAGGTGTGGTCTCACCAAGACCCTGTACAACTTCAGTAGAACCTCCCTGCTCTTATACTCAAATCCTTTTGCTATGAATGCTAACATACCATTCACTTTCTTCACTGCCTGCTGCACCTGCATGCCTACTTTCAATGACTGGTGTACCATGACACCCAGGTCTCGTTGCATCTCCCCTTTTCCTAATCGGCCACCATCAAGATAATAGTCTACTTTCCTGTTTTTGCCACCAAAGTGGATAACCTCACATTTATCCACATTATACTGCATCTGCCATACATTTGCCCACTCACCCAACCTATCCAAGTCATCTTGCAGCCTCCTAGCATCCTCCTCACAGCTAACACTGCCCCCCAGCTTCGTGTCATCCGCAAACTTGGAGATGTTGCATTCAATTCCCTCATCCAGTTCATTAATATATATTGTAAATAGCTGGGGTCCCAGCACTGAGCCTTGCGGTACCCCAATAGTCACTGCCTGCCATTCTGAAAAGGACCCGTTTACTCCTACTCTTTGCTTCCTGTCTGCCAGCCAGTTCTCTATCCACATCAATACTGAACCCCCAATACTGTGTGCTTTAAGTTTGCATACTAATCTCTTATGTGGGACCTTGTCGAAAGCTTTCTGAAAGTCCAGATATAACACATCCACTGATTCTCCCTTATCCACTCTACTAGTTACATCCTCGAAAAATTCTATAAGATTCGTCAGACATGATTTCATAAATCCATGCTGACTTTGTCCAATAAATTCACCACTTTCCAAATGTGCTGCTATCCCATCTTTAATAACTGACTAGCATTTTCCCCACTACCGATGTTAGACTAACTGGTCTGTAATTCCCCGTTTTCTCTCTCCCTCCCTTTTTAAAAAGTGGGGTTACATTAGCTACCCTCCAATCCTCAGGAACTACTCCAGAATCTATAGATTTTCGAAAAATTATCACTAATGCATCCACTATTTCTGGGGCTAGTTCCTTAAGTACTCTGGGTTGCAACTTATATGGCCCTGGGGATTTATCGGCCTTTAATCCATTCAATTTACCTAACACCACTTCCCGGCTAACCTGGATTTCACTCAGTTCCTCCATTTCATTTGACCCCCGGTCCCCTGCTATTTCCGGCAGATTATTTATGTCTTCCTTAGTGAAGACAGAACCAAAGTAGTTATTCAAATGGTCTGCCATGTCCTTGTTCCCCATGATCAATTCGCCTGTTTCTGACTGCAAGGGACCTACATTTGTTTCAATTAATCTTTTTCTCTTCACATATCTATAAAAACTTTTGCAATCAGTTTTTATGTTCCCTGCCAGTTTTCTTTCATAATCTATTTTCCCTTTCCTAATTAAGCCCTTTGTCCTCCTCTGCTGGACTCTGAATTTCTCCCAGTCCCCTGGTAGGCTGCTTTTTCTGGCTAATTTGTATGCTTCATATTTTGTTTTGATACTATCCCTGATTTCCCTTGTTATCCACGGATGCACTACCTTCCCTGATTTATTCTTTTGCCAAACTGGGATGAACAATTGTTGTAGTTCATCCATGCAGTCTTTAAATGCCTTCCATTGCATATCCACCGTCAACCCTTTAAGAATCAATTGCCAGTCTATCTTGGCCAATACACGTTTCATACCCATAAAATTACCTTTCTTTAAGTTCAGGACCCTTGTTTCTGAATTAACAATGTCACTCTCCATCCTATTATGGTCACTCTTGCCCAAGGGGCCACGCACAACAAGACTGCTAACTAACCCTTCCTCATTACTCAATACCCAGTCTAGAATAGCCTGCTCTCTCGTTGGTTCCTCTACATGTTGGTTTAGAAAACTATCCCGCATATATTCCAAGAAATCCTCTTCCTCAGCACCCCTGCCAATTTGATTCACCCAATCTATATGTAGATTGAAGTTACCCATTATTACTGTTTTACCTTTGTTGCACGCATTTCTAATTTCCTGTTTGATGCCATCCCCAACTCCACTACTACTGTTAGGTGGCCTGTACACAACCCCCACTAGCATTTTCTGCCCCTTAGTGTTTCGCAGCTCTACCCATATCAATTCCACATCCTCCAAGCTAATGTCCTTCCTTTCTATTGCGTTAATCTCCTCTCTAACCAGCAACGCTACCCCACCTCCCTTTCTGTCTATCCCTCCTGAATATTGAATATCCCTGGATGTTCAGCTTCCAGCCTTGGTCACCCTGGAGCCATGTCTCCGTGATCCCAACTATATCATATTCATTAATAACTATCTGCACATTCAACTCATCCACCTTATTATGAATGCTCCTTGCATTGAGACACAAAGCCTTCAAGCTTGATTTTACAACACACTTACCCCTTATACAATTATGTTGAAAAGTGGCCCTTTTTGATTTTTGCCCTGGGTTTGTCTGCCTGCCACTTTTACTTTTCACCTTGCTACCTATTGCTTCTACCCTCTTTTTACACCCCTCTGTCTCTCTGCTCTTGCACCCATGTGGTGGTTGTTTTATATACAAGATGAGGATCACAGCCTCTGGGCTTTGTGCACATTTGTTCAAGATGCTGCAGTCTGAGGTCCCTGATCCTTGCAGAAGCAATGCCCCAGTCACATCACTGTCAATTGCACCGTCCCCTTGAATTCTCCATAGTTTTCCTGTCCTTCCTGATTATCCCACTCTCTTGCACAAAACAAAAAGTGCTAGAATAACTCAGCAGGTCTGCAGGGGGAGTAGGTAGGTGACATTTCAGATGGGGACCCTTCTTCACATTGATCCATTCCCTTCACCGATACTGCTTGTCCATTGAGTTACTCCAACACTTTGTGTTTGCTCATGATTCCTACATCTGCAGTTCCGTGTGTTGACCACATTCTTTCTCTTTTCCCTCTTTTCTTCCCATCGCCCTCCCTTCCTGATTACTATTCCCTCATCTCTATTTTCCCTCATCCTCATAGCCTATAAACTGCCTACTTACCTGCTGCAGTAAAGCAAAGTTTATTCTAACTTTCAGTCCATGAGACGTTCTTTCAAGTTGCACTTGATTCTAGTTCCTTGTATATAATCCAATATTTGTTTTCATTTACATTAGCCATGCCTCTCAAAGCTTTAAATAATCATTTGACCTTGATTAATCTGTGTACACCAATACGAACAAGCTCAGATTGAAACTCGATTCAGAATATAGAACCCTGTTCTTATACCCATTTCTTTCAGGTTTGTGTGCGATTTAGCAAATTACACAACAGATACCTCAGCCTGCTTTAAGTGGGAGGGAGTTGTCAGCAAAAACAATGGTGGAAATGAAGTGTGACGGACATTGGAATGAATAGAGTTGTGCATTTTCCCAAAAATAATTTCATTTGGAGCTGGTGAGATCACCTAGCTCTCTGTGCTCTCTGCAAGTTAGAGCATCATCAACAGGCAGTCACAGAGAACTACTGTATATCCAAGGTACACAAAAATGCTGGAGAAACTCAGCGGGTGCAGCAGCATCTATGGAGCGAAGGAAATAGGCAACGTTTCGGGCCGAAACCCTTCTTCAGACTGTATATCCAAGCAGCTTTCTTCACTCATAAACTGAAGAAAGTACTACAAACTGCTTCATATAGCACAAGGTGTAAACAGTGTGGTTGAAAATAGAAGGGGATACTGGATACAAATGCTTTGCACAGAAAATAATAATGAAAGATTTTTCTTACACAGCGGGTGGTGGGTGCCTGGAATGCACTGCCAGGGGTGGTGGTGGAGTCAGATACAATAGCGGTGTTTAAAAGACTTTTGGATCAGCACATGGAGATGCAGGGAATGGAGGGATATGGATTATGTGTAGGCAGATTGAATTGGTCTTAACATCAAGTTTGGCACAGACAGACCCAGTTCGATCCTGACCTCAGCTGCTGTATCATTGGTGTTTGCACGTTTGCCCTGTGACTGCATGGGTTTCCTCTGGGTGCTCCAATTTCCTCCAACATCCCAAAGACTTGTGGGTTTGTAGGTAAATTGACATCTGTAAATTGTCCCTAGTGTGTCGGGAGTGGATGAGAAAATAGGATACATAGACCTAGTATGAACGAGCGATCGATGGTCTGAGTGGACTCACCCAGCCCCCATCTTCAAGTAGTCTCTGGAGCAACACTAGCTTGCCAATGCTGAAGAAGGGACCCAACCCAAAACATCTTTTATCCACAGTTGCTGCCTTACCTGCTGAGTTTCTCCAGTGTTTTGTACTTTGCTCAAGATTCCAGCATCTGCAGTTCCTTGTGTCTCCAATTTCACGTTCCACTTCCTCCCGAGACAAGATTTGAACTTCACCTGTATTAGCACTGCTGGTGCTGAATCCTGCACTGATGACATCACCACTCCTGCCTCCTGTTTTATCCAAACCTTAGTCTGCATAAACAACAAGGCCTCTAAAGACACAAAATGCTAGAGGAACTCAGCGGGTCAGGCAGCACCTCTGGAGAAAAAGAATAAGTGACGTTTTGCAAAGGGACCGGACCCGAAACGTCACCTCTCCATGTTCTCCAGTGATGCTGCCTGACCCACTGAGTTATTCCATCACTTTGTGTCTTTCATTGTAAACTAGCAGTTCCTTGTTGCTGACACAAGGTGCTGACACATGTGGCAAGAGATACTGAAATCTTCAGCAAAAAACAAATCAGGCAGCATCCATGGAGGGAAATGGACAGATGATGTTTCAGTCTGACCCAAAACATCGCCTGACAATTTGACCCAAATTGGGTCAAACAGTCTGACCCAAAACATCGCCTGACAAGGCAGCACCCATCCACAGATGCTGCCTGAACCGTTGAATTCTTCCGGCACTTTGTGTTTTGTTCAGAATTCCCCCAGCAGTCTGTTTTATTTCTCATTCTTGGTTTAGTTTTAGAGATACAGCGTGGAAACAGGCCCTTCGAGTCCACACCAACCATCAATCACCCATTCACTAGTTCTATTCTACACACTAGGGACAATTTATAGAGGCCAATTAACCTACAAACATGCACGCCTTTGGAAAGTGGGAGGAAACCGGAGCACCCGTAG
Organism: Malacoraja senta; assembly: GCA_038087875.1. Classification (NCBI taxonomy): domain Eukaryota; kingdom Metazoa; phylum Chordata; class Chondrichthyes; order Rajiformes; family Rajidae; genus Malacoraja; species Malacoraja senta. Next base: position 25,377,567 of record CM075979.1, read on the forward strand.
AAAAACCACGCATTCACAGGGAGATTGTGCATACTCCACACAGACAGCACCCAAGGTCAGGCAGCAACTCTACCGCTGCACTATGGTGACGCCTTCTTCTTAAGATGCTGACTGTTCCTGGGTTATAGTTTCATCAGCATCACCACCATCGCTTTTTATGTGAAGGTTTTTCTTTGAATCCCGCCTTCTGCACGAAGCCAGTCTTTGCCCTGAACTGCCAACCATTTATCTAAACTATTGGTTTATCGTGTTTAAAGGGTAATGAATATCAGGGAGAAAATCACAGATATGAAAATAATGGAAGATTTCAGATTACGTTATTAAGCAGCAGAGCAAATCTTAAACACTTTTATGTTCAATATCTAGATTGAATGCTGTGTTGAAGCAGAAACTGGAGTATTTTTAAAGTGTCAGTTCTCTTTCTAATGTTGTGATTATACTGATCTCAGTTGTAACTCCAGTAACATGGAACACTTGTTAGACATCAGGGCTCGGCAGAATCCTCTCCCCACCCGTTGTGTACAAAGCAAATCTGACTGTACAGACATCAAGACCAAAAACTGATTTTCTTCCTCCAACCTAACCCAGTAAAACCAGGTCAGTTGTAGCAACTCCTCTGTTACACTCACACTGACATCAGCAGCAGGGCATAGATGAGGGATTAGAGTCACAACTTGTCCGTCTTCTCTACAGCTTAATGCAAAACCATATGGTGCACATAACCCTTTACAGTAGAATAACTTTAGAACTTCACCATGATTAGAGTCATAGAGCACAGAGACAGGGACTTCAGCCCATTTCATCCATGCCAACCAAGATGCCCATCTAAATTAGTCCCATTTATCTACATTTGGCCCATATCCATCTAAACTTTTCCTATCCATGTACCCATGTTCAAATGTCTTTTAAACGTTGTTATTGACTATTTATTGACGATAGGTCAGTATTATTGACATAATATTCTTATGCTGCTATAATAGTAATTATGTCAATAATATTGACTTTTGTCAACTAGTCAGTAGAAGTTGACCACTACATGACTAAAGTCAAGCAGTAGTTAACGTGACTTTAGTGGTCGAGACAGGTGATAGTAGTGCCTGCATGAAGTAGTCAAGGCAGGAAGTTGTACCTGCCTTGACTACCATCCTCTGGCAGCTCATTCCATAGACCACCACGGTGCGGGGGATTAAATTAACTTTAATGCCCCATAACAATCCCGTGTAATTGACCAAAGAGGCAGGGAGATTGAAATATCTCACCCAACCCCACTTGTCTTTGTCTCTGGATCAAGGCTACCTTGCCAATGAGGTTGATCTTCTAACTATATCTACATCTCATGGTGGAAACAAGGAACTGCAGGTGCTGGTTTACCAAGGAAAGACACAAAATGTTAAGTATCTCAATGGATCAGGCAGTATCCCTGGAGAACATGGATAGGTGACATTTCGGGTCACTTGAAGATGGATCCCGACTCGAAATATCGCCCATCCATGTTCTCCAGAGATGCTAAGTTACTCCAGCACTTTGTGCCTTTCCTATATCTCATAATACTTCAGTTCATCCTGATTTTGCTCAGGAATCTCCTGATGTTATATGGTCCAACGACTATGTTGCGATGTAGAACATTGTTTGGAAGAATCTCAACTTTGTTATCTTTTGAAAGTAATCCTGCATATTCTGTACCTTCTCCCTTAGTGATTGCATTGCGATGGTAAACTGCTAGTGAGAGAAAAACTCACTGCTGATGATAGAGTGGCTCAGTTCCACATTTAGCAGTACACTTACTGATCAAATTACAAAGGAACTGCTTTACTTGACATTCCAATGAATTTATAGCCTAAATTATATTGAAAATATAATTGAATTGTTCTTGAATTAATGTGAAAGCAGAATCAACCTAGCTGTTTCTTTTCCCACAGACAACAATAAGATATTGTGATATTAAGATGGCACAGTGGCACAGCAGTAGAGTTGCTGCCTTACAGCGCCAGAGACCCGGGTTCGATCCTTACTACGGGTGCTGTCTGTACGGGGGATGTACATTCTCCCTGTGACCACGTGGGTTTTCTCTGGGTGCTCCGGTTTCCTCATGTAAATTGTCCCTAGTGTGTAGTATAATGCTAGTGTACAGGGTGATCACTGGTTAGCACGGACTCAGTGGGCTGTAGCACCTGTTTACACACTGAAGTAATCTAAAGTAATCTAAAAAATATAAAGTAATATGCTGCCTGATCTGCTAAGTATTTCCAGCATTTTCTATATTAGAAATAGAATAGCACAGCACAAGAATAGGCCACATAGTGTTGGAGTCTACAGTGTGGAGGCTGTGGACCTGGTGCTGAGCCTGGAACTCAGTCTGAAGAAGGATGTTGACCTGAAACACCACCCATTCCTTCTCTCCGAAGATGCTGCCTGTCCCGCTGAATTACTCCAGCATTTTGTGTCTATCTTCAGTTTAAACCAGCATCTGCAGTTATTTCTACACAAGAATAGGCCCTTCGGCCGACAATGTCTGTGCTGAACATGATGTCAAGACCAACTGCTATCTGTCTGCACATAATTCATATCTCTTCAATTGTTGTATATCAACATGCCTGTGCAAAAGTCTCCCAAATGCCACTATCGTATCTGCTGGGGTGGTGGATGAGGCACACCGCACCCTCTGTGTGAAAAAGCTTTCCCCACACATCTCCTTTAAACTTTACCCCTCTCACAAAGCCATGCCCTCTAGTTTTTTGTATTTATTGGACTTTTCAAGATATGAAAATAATGAATGGGACAGATAGAGAGGATACTTCTACTGGTTGAAATGAGGACAAAGTCTAAATATTAGAGGAAACTTTGGAAGAGCCACAGATAGAAGTTTGGAATTATTTACCGTAAATGGGAATGACCCCTGGGTCAAGTGTTAGCTTTACATGAATGTTATTAAGAGACAAGGTAATTGCAGGTAATCTGGACAAACCATAATCTCACTGAATGGCAGAAACAAATTCAAGAGACTAAATTATCAACCCTCCAGATCCCAATGTAAACAAATATGAAGCAAAGAATAGGTTGGGATTAATTTGATGAACCCTGCACCATTGATTAGTCTAACCACAAAAATGGTCTCAGCTCACAAATAAAGGTACTTGAAGTCACCAAAACAGATTGTGAACACCTTGCATGACCACACACTTCTAGATGAGGGGAGATAAGAAGACAAACGTGTGGAATTTAACGGCTGCACTAAACATACACATATGGTTTTACAAAGAATGGAGTGGATAGTGCGTTTGACCTCCCAGTCTCGAGGGATCAGATGACATCAAACAAATCATTCCCAGGTGGAAAATAATCCTTGCAAATAGTCCACTGATTCAGACAACTTTGGGCTGAGGATATATTTACTACTTTGACAAATCATTGTTGTCAAGGGCTGGTAAAGTAAAGTTTTCATCAGTGGAGTAACTTTCTCAGCAACTTTCCAACTGTACTAATCGTATTGAAAACATTTTTAAACCATAACTCATGACAAGGATCCAGCACACTGTAGAGAGGCTTTCTGCTAGACACAGGGCAGTTCCCCGCAGTCCTTGACTATCTGACACACCTTCTCGTTCTGAAAACACAAACCAGATGCCAGAAAAATTCAGTTTAATCAAGGGTGAGCCAGTTCAGAATGCCTTCTCCTAAATCTTTTCATATAAATTATTTACAATGAATTTGCTGGATTCCATTCAAAAATGTCACCCGAAAGGCCAGGCAACTTCAAACAAAACATGTATTTTTAATGGTAATTTAATTTACAATTTATTGTCCTGACAGATAGAAAGGGGCTCAGGTATCGTACCCAGGGTATCATTTTCATTTGATTTCTTATTGCTCTTGTTTTCAATTTTTTCCCCATTTTACCCACATAACGGACAGAAGGAAAAAGTAATTTAGCCTCCCGTTTGCATGGCCATTCAACTGAGCTCCATGTGGGAGCAATATCTTTAACCACATTTTCATCGAGTTGATACTGCATTTGGATTCTCGACCATTGCAGCTGACACATCATTTCACTGTAAAACTGACATATGTTCTAGTTATCTAATATATATATTCCACTTATCCTTTTTAACTATCATCCATCTATTTATCTATCCATTTATGGATAGACATTGATTTTCTTTATATCCCATTAAAGCGATGCATAGAAATAAATATTTCATTTTCTAGTCAATGATGTGTGCAGGGAAAGTGTGTGTGTGTGCAAATACAGTAGTCTGTTTGTATGGCAGACAAGCTTATGGGGAGAAGAGGGAGAGGGAGAGGGAGAGGGAGAGGGAGAAGGAGAGGGAGAGGGAGAGGAGAGGGAGAGGAGAGGGAGAGGGAGAGGGAGAGGGAGAGGGAGAGGGAGAGGGAGAGGGAGAGGGAGAGGGAGAGGGAGAGGGGAGAGGGAGAGGGAGAGGGAGAGCATTTGTGTTTATGTGCAAGTCGTGTGTGCGGGGAGGGAAGAAATGTGAGTGGGTGGGGAAGAGTGAACATGCTTATGTGAGAGTGTGTGCAAGGACCGTGTGCTTGGTATATGTGAATGTGTCTGGGGGTTGGCGCAAGGGCGATGTGATGAGGTAGACATGAACAGGAGTTGACATTGTTACAGGGCCTGACTGACTGAACTACTGATGTTCACCGTCTCAGCAAGTTGGGCATGTTACAGTAGATACAGGACCACTGGAGTTAGCATGCCTTGGCACCTTGAGGAGAAACATGCAAAATTACACTATTAAATAACATCCAGCTTCTGGATGAAGGTCTCAGACTTACTGTATGTTACGTTTTACTATCTGCAGCCTTGTTTATAGTTTAAATATGATTTCTGTCCAGTGTGACCCAACCTATTCAAAACATTCATCTCATTCTCATACCATTCCTCTATCAAAAATGTGAATGGAAGCTTACAAGTCAGGTGGGAGTTACCACAGTTTTGAACATATTGGTGTTCATCCAAAAATGTTCCGCTGGATTAAGACTACATGACTCACCAGCACTTGCAAAGGTTAATGAGGTTTTATTTATTTGGATAAGGCAGGGGCACTGGTAGGCTGAAGAGAAGAAAAAGCCAGATTTATGAGGCCCCAGGTTTCCAATATTGGTGGGGGGGGGGGGGGGGTGGGGGGGGGGGGTGGGGGGGGGGGGCATTTGATGAATGTAGAGGCAAATTTGTTTGAACATATTCTCTGGGGAACAGTTCACAGGCTGTGTACTGGTACCCCTGATGATCAACTCTTCTTAACAGATATCCTTTGCTGTAAATTAGACCATAAGACATCAAGCAGAATTAGGTCATTTAGTCCATCGAGTCCACCACCATTCAATGGATCAATGTTTCTTTTTTGTCACGCATGCACAGCACGGTGAAATTCTTTTGCACAACCACAAATTGTGTGGCATGGTGGTGCAGCGGCAGAGTTGCTGCCTTACAGCGCTTGCGGCGCCAGATACCTGAGATCGATCCTGACTACGGCTGCTCTTTGGTTCTAGACCTTCCAATTACTGTAAACCTCTTTTTTTTTAAATTCCAGAGCATAGGGCACAACTATCTGCAGCCAATACCCAGTGAAGCAGTTGGTAGAGCTGCTGCCTCACAGTGCCAGAGACAGAAAAGTCAAGTATATGAATGCATTGTCCATCAGGGAGGTCCAAGCAAGGTGTGGAGTTTAGGGGATACCCATGGACTAGGCTCTTTGCCGGTCCATGTGTCTTTACTGCGGTCCTCGAGGTTCCTACCCTGGATGGCCAGCCTCGCCTCTCCTCAAGCAAACTGTAACAGGGTGCCAGTAGTGGCGTTTCCACTGAGGAGCCCATTGAGCAAGTGTTCAACAGCTCAGTGATGGGAAAAACTGACCCACTGATAGTTTAAGCACACCCTGTGGTGTTGGGATGGTGTTTTGACCATTGGCCGGTCAGTTGTGAAGCACTAGCTGAAAGATAGTCATAGAGTGATACAGCATGGAAACAGGCCCTTCGGCCCAACTTGTCCACACCGACCAACATGCCCCATCTACACCAGTCACACCTGTCTGCCTTTGACCCATATCCCTCAAACCTATCCTATCCATTTATCTGTCTAAATGTTTCTTGGTACCTGCCTCAACTAACTCCTCTAACAGCTCGTTCCATATACCTACCACCCTTTGTATAATAAAGTTGCCCCTCAAATTCCTATTAAATCTTCCCTCCCTCCCCCTTTATAAGATCACCCCTCATCCTTCTGTGTTCCAAGGAATAAAGCCTAGCCTACTCAACCTCTCCCACTCAGTCCCTTGAGTCCTGCCAACAACTCAGTAAATCTTTTCTGAACCCTTTCAAGCTCCATAAGTGCAGAAGTTATAGGAGCAGAATTAGGCCATTCAGCCCATCAAGTCTACTCCGACATTCAATCACAGCTTATCTATCTTCCCTCTCAACCATATTCTCCTTTCTTCTCCCCTTAACCCCTGACACCTGTACAAATTGACCAGTACTACCAAAACTGAACACAATATTCTAAATGTAGCCTCACCAACGTCTTATATAACTGTAACATCACTTCTCAACTTCTATACTCAATACTGTAACTGATGAAGGCCACTTTGCCGAAAGCCTTCTTGACCATCCTATTTACCTGTGATGCCACTTTCAAAAGACTATGTATCTGCACTCCTAGAACCCTCTGCTCTTCAACACTCCCCAGACCCCTGCCATTCACTGTGTAGGTCCTTCCTTGGTTTGACTTCACAAAAAATGTAACACCTTAAAGATGTCCCTTTAATTTGTGAGGAAAGCAACAAGCCAGTGAAACAAGCCACAAAATCCTTATCTGAGAAAAACAGTTTCATAATGGACATTGGGTAAAGTTTTGAGCTCCAATGCATGCAGATGTGGGCATTGTGCAACAGTGATGTGCTTCTATTACCAGGGACAGCACATTTAATTTACAC
>CM075979.1:25384716-25521739 GCA_038087875.1 Malacoraja senta
GTCAGTGCGCATTCATCACAGAAGCAGTGGCTGCGTTACTGCACAGTGACACGCCCTCAGAAGCTATGAGGTAGCTCATGCACACATCCCCTTTACCAGAATGATTTTGCAAGCAACAAAGTCAATGGAATGATTTAACTGTTGAGCAATCAGGATTGTTCAATTCACTTTTCTAAATGTTCTCACGATGTAATCATTGATGAACTTTTGTGTGTTGGTGATATTTGTCATTCTTTTGCTCTCGGTGTAGAACGCATGGTGGATTGGCTTACAGAGAACGGGGAACAGGCATAAATAGTGCCTTGTGTAGGAAGGAACTGCAGATGCTGGTTTACACCAACTATAGACACAAAGTGCTGAAGTAGCTAAGTGCGGTCAGGCAGCATTCTGGAGAAAAGGGACAGGTGACATTTCAGGTCAAGACCCTTCGTCAGATTAAGAGTAAGGGAAGTGGAAACTAGAGGTATGAAAAGTTACAAAGAAAACTTGACAACTTCATTGAATGAAGGTATGAAAAGAACAAATCAAAGTCAGCACCGATGATCAAGGAAAGGCAGAGCCCATAACGGTCCATTCTTGGCTGGGGAAAAGGTGATAACAAGTGGATACAAACAGTGAAACTTAGCAGGATGACAGTGGGGAGAGACTGTGGTGCAGGACAGACTGGGAGAGAGAGGGAATGCAAGAGTTACTTGAAATTGGAACATCAATATTCATACTGCTGGGTTATGAGTTGCCGAAGAGAATAGTGCCTTCCCAGGCTGGCATGACGTAGTGAGTGATGTGCCACAGGAATTGATGAAAATGTCTCAATTTCTATTTATACAACTTGATTAAAAGCACCAAAGTTTGTAACAAAATGTTCTGATGTCAGAAGAAAGGTAGGAAAGTAAGCAGTGAAAAGGAGTTGCAAAGGATAGAGATAAATAACAAAAGGACACAGAGTGCTGGAAAAGCTCAGCGGGTCCGGCAGCATCTCTGGAGAACATGGATAGGTGACATTTCGTGTTGGGACATTTTTCAGACTGATGAACAGCAGAACTTCTTCAGGGATCCAACCTGAAGCAGGTCTGTTTCCATGCTTTAGAGATACAGCATGGAAACAGGCCCTTCAGCCCACTGAGTCCAGCGATCACCCCGTACACTAGCACTATCCTACACACCAGGGACAATTTTACAATTTCACCAAAGCCAATTAACCTACAAACCTATATGTCTTTGGGGTGTCGGAAGAAACCGGAGCACCCGGAGAAACCCATGCAGTCACAGGGAGAACGTACAAACTCCATACAGGCTGCACCCATGGTCATGATTGAACCTTGTGTCTCCGGTGCTGTAAGGCAGCAACTCTACTGCTGCGCCACTGTACCATACTGTATGGCTCTATAACTCCACTCAATAGTTGTCATGCTTTCTTGACTCAGTTGCACATTATCAACCTCACCCTACTGTCCCCCACACAGTACACACAGGTATCCCACACGGGCATCGCAAAGATAAATTGAATCTCTATATATCTATCTATATTATACTAAAAGTCTCGTCGTGTGTGTGTGTGTGTGTGTGTGTGTGTGTGTGTGTGTGTGTGTGTGTGTGTGTGTGTGTGTGTGTGTGTGTGTGTGTGTGTGTGTGTGTGTGTGTGTGTGTGTGTGTGTGTGTGTGTGTGTGTGTGTGTGTGTGTGTGTGTGTGTGTGTGTGTGTGTGTGTGTGTGTGTGTGTGTCTCTACATGTGTTATTGTATCTTCGCCAAAACGATACACGCTAGCGCTGAGATTTTGCAGAACCTTACTCAGATTTTTCCCCTCGTGGGTCTTGTCAAGTTTCCTTCAGATTTGATGTTATATTTCAAACGTTATTGATGATTAAAGTTTTTTAAAAAGCCTACTTTGAAAATAATAATGGCTTCTGAGAGAGACAGTCTTCCAGCAGCTTCCAGTGATGATGTCACAATGCCATCTCACAGTCCACCAATCACAATGGCATCTCATTTACATCAGCTGCCGAGTCCAACAATGACATCACAATGGGCCCATGAAGTCTTTAAGCCCACACCGTTGCCAACGGTAATGGCAGCCAAGACTTGCAAATTTTACCCCCCAGCCCACTCCCCACAGCCCACTCCCCACAGACCCCACTCACCACTCCCAACAGCCCACTCACCACTTCCCACTTCCCACAGCCCACTCCCCACAGCCCACTCTCCACTCCAAACAGCCCACTCCCCAACAGGCCCACTCACCACTCCCAACAGCCCACTCTCCTGCATGTAATCCATATCCCTCCATTCCCTGCATATCCAATCCATATCCAATCCATATCCTCATTCCCGCAAGAAGGGTCTTGACCCAAAATGTCACCCATTCCTTCTCTCCAGAGATGCTGCCTGTCCTGCTGAGCTACTCAAGCATTTGTGTCTCCCTCCATTCCTGCAAAACCATATAAGAATTCAGTGATTGGTAATCAGAACCTAATTTTTTCTTTGCCAAACTAGAAAACTAGAGTAATAGTAGCCAGACCCCAGTCATTTGATACTGCTAATTGTTAATTCAGTTTCAAATCAAACTCACCAGCAGGAATTGTCACTATCCCTTTAAAAGGAGAGACTGCTGTGAAAACAAGGGGTGATGCAGCCCCTCACATAGTAGTCATTGTTGGTTACAGCACAATGTGTGCACACACAACAAGGTCTTGCTTTCTGCTGAACAGTTCCCCATCAGAAGCCAATTGCAATGGGGTTATTATCCATCCCGGGCAGCTGCATTCCTTGGAGATTCCTGCAAATGCAGAAGGCTTGTAGCAAACTGAACATAAGCTGCTGCTCTCATTGTTTCATATCCAGAAAGTGTTCATGGTTGAGAACTGATCTACCCTTTCAAGCCTGGGCTGAATCATTGCAACCTTTGTCTGTTCATTCCAGTTAGCTCACACAAAGCACCATGGGGAAAATGGTGCCATGGCACTCCCGGCTGCCCATCGCTGTGTGTTTAGTCCATATCTCAGCGTCACATCCCCTGCACCATCTCAATGCTCCAGGTAAAACTTTCACCTGGTGGGGTCGGGAGAAGTCCGAGATTAATGCTGTAAGTTAATATGGATATCAATATGGATATTAAACCATTAATGGGTTTAGTATGGATTTCTGATTTGAAACTAGACTGAGATAACCTACCATTTAAAAAAGACAAAAATGCTGCAGGAACTCAGCGGGTTAGGCAGCATCTTTGGAGAACATGGATAGGTGACGTATCAGGTTGAGACCCTTCTTCAGACTCTAGTTTTGAATATGGGTGCCCCGACTCCAAATGTCACCTATCCACGTTCTCCAGAGACGCTCCCTGACCCTCTGAGTTACTCCAGCCTTTTGGGTCCTTAAATGAATGGAGATGGAATGAAATCAAAGCACTTTTAATGCACTGGTGTAATTTAGGAAATTTGACCATCAATAAATGACCAGCTTTCCTAGAAACATCAAGGAATGATGTCCTTTCACATGCTATTGATTGAGAGACAAACATTGTCTAGGACACTAGAGAGCCAGAAGGTCTTTTATGTCCAACTGGTGAAGATGGATGTGCCTTGCCGAATGGACCTGTACTGGTAGACAACATAATCAAAGATTTGTCCTACCCTATTATTCCGTCTACTCCCCGCTCCCATCTGGCAGAAGGTAGAGAAGCTTGAAAGCGTGCACCACCAGACTTAGGAACAGCTTTTTCTCCTCTGTAATCTGGAATGGTCCTTCATTAAGGTAATGTACTGTCCGATTCACCTCTACCTAATTAGATTTTGTCTCTGGAACTGGTGAACACTTCATGAAGGTGTCCTGCCCGATATGTCACCTAACCATGTTCTCCAGAGATGCTGCCTGAGCCACTGAGGTACTCCAGTGCTTTATCTCCTTTTCTTATTAAAGCAACATCTGCAGTTCCTTATGTCTACAAAATGGAAAGGTTAGTTAGGTTCTGTAACAAAACAATAAACACAAAGTGCTGGAGTAATTCAGAGGTTCAGGCACATTTCTGGAGAAAAAAGGATGGGTAACGCTTCGGACTGAAACCTTTCTTCATAGCAAATCTTGGTAAATGTTGCTCATTTTTAGTTTAGTTTAGTTTAGAGATACAACATGGAAACAGGCACTTCAAACCCACCAAGTCTGCGCTGGGCTAGTGATCCCCATATCTGGCTCTATCCTACACACTAGGGACAATTTTTCAATTTTACCGATGCCAATCAACCTACCAACCTGTATGTCTTTGGAGTGTGGGAGGAAACCGGAGTACTCGGAGAAAACCCACGTGGTCACGTGGAGAACGCGCAAACTCTGTATAGACAGCACCCTTGGTCTGGATCGAACCTGAGTCTCTGATGCTGTAAGGCAGCAACTCTGCCACTGCGCCACCGTGCCACCCGACAGAATTGTAGGAACAACAGAAACTTAAACCATTTACCTGCCTTTTTGCCGCTACTGTTGTGTGTGTGTTTGGTATTGCTGTTTTCCATTTCTAGCATTCTGAGATTTTTCTTTTGATCTTTGCTATTTAAATGTACATGATTGTCTTCAATTCTGCTTGTGGTGGTCTCACTGGGAAGCACTTTGTCTACATAACACAACCACAATTCTTTACTTAATTTTTTTATCTGTCCTCCTTTCAATTGGATGAAAAGAATCCATTGAGCTGACAGCTTCCACTCAGATAATAACATATCTTTGAATTTTCCAATTACTCCCAATTACTTCATGAGCTAAATTAAGCATTTTTGACAGCAGTGTGTTTATTCCTTGTGCTGGATGTATGAATCCCTGGGTTGTCTGTCTTGTTCAATGATTGATTGGGATTGGTAATGTTCAGCAGCCAACATGAATGCATTAAACTCTGTCATACACACAAGACAGCTCAGATGAATTTCAGTTGAGTTCTCAGCTGCCAAAACAATTATTTATTATTAAGGTTTGCAAATAAGCTCTCATAAGAAGTTATACTAAGCAAACTAGTGTAGGCCTTCAGTGTTGGAAATATTGCAGTAAAAGTATGATATGGCTTCTTGTGGTCTTTAAAGGGGCAGGCCACTGAAACAAAGCTCTGTCCCTTCACCTCACCTGTATCCGCCAGGCTTTGTCTTGCCTCCACCTCACTTCCAGCTTCCCCTCCCCCCCCCCCCCCACCCACCACATTCAGTCTGAAAGGTCCCGACCCAAAAGATCACCTATCCATACCTCCAGGGATGTTGCCTGACCCGCTGAGTGACTCTAGCACTTTGTGTTCTACACGAGATTCCAGACCTGCAGATGGACACAAAGTGTTGGAGTAACTCTGCGGGGTCAGGCAGCATCTCTGGTGGACATGGATAGGTGAGGTTTCGGGTTGGGACCCTTCTTCAGACTCAGAAATGGAAGCAAGCTTTCCGTAACGCCAAACGAACTGACAACAAGAAAGAGGCAAAAAAGCAGTACATTTGTAACTGGGTAAAGCTGAATTGTTATTTAAAATAACAAAAGGACTCATCTTATGTTAGCTCTTTTACAAAGCAGATGGTTATTCTTTGCTTGAGGTCTACCGAGGGTCTGCGGTTAGCCCAAGTACATTTGTCTGATATTGCAACCTGAAGTCAATAAGCTTCTTTTTGGGTGGAGCTGAGGGAGCTCTTGTCACGGTCTATAGCCTATTGCAGTGTCTGTCATGGTCTTGTTGAAAGCTATTTCCCTCCATGGCACTTTCTTTAATGAGCATGCAGAACTGAAGCAAAACCTCAATTAGTTCCCGAATAGAAAATGACTCTGAGGCCCATTGTTCACAGTTTGACCATAGTAAGCAAAATTTCAGTGGGTGTGCCCATTTAGTGGAAGAGGAAAGATTCAAGAAGATTTGGAAATATGCCCTTATATTTTTAATCAAGGTTCAATATTACACATCATGCCCATACACAACACTGGCTGGCAAAGAGAACGCAATGTCCAAACAACAGCTGCAATATGCCATTCACATATAATACAGAAACAGTCCCATGCAGAGCCTCCTGGTGGCAGGAAGGTGTTTAAGCAGCAGATCACCTGAAAACAGATCACTTCATTAACAGGTCACCTCCAAACCATCATTGCTACTTTCTTGTCCACAGTTGACTTCAACAGTGGTGAACACTGCCCCAGTCCTTCACGGTACTGACTTTCCCCACTATTGAAGGATCTACAAGAAGGCTCTTTTAAAAAGGTAGCCAGCATCATCAGATACTCTCATTTCACTCCGCAATCAGACCTAGGTGTCCTTGTACATCAGTCACTGAAAGTAAGGCATGCAGGTACAGCAGGCAGTGAAGAGAAGCAAATGGCATGTTGGCCTTCATAGCGAGAGGATTTGAGTATAGGAGCAAGGAGGTCCTACTGCAGTTGTACAGGGCCTTGGTGAGACCATACTGGAGTATTGTGTGCAGTTTTGGTCTCCTAATTTGTGGAAGGACATTCTTGCTATTGAGGGAGTTCACCAGGTTAATTCCCGGGATGACGGGACTGATGAAAGAATGGAGTGGCTGGGCTTATATTCACTGGAAAGATGAGAGGGGGTCTTCTAGAATCATATAAAATTCTTAAGGGATTCGACAGGCTAGATGTAGGAAAAATGTTGGAGGAGTCCAGAAATGTTTCTAATGTTGGAGGAGTCCAGAACCAGAATAAGGGGTAGGCCATTTAGGGCTGAGACGAGGAAAAACTTTATCACCCAGAGAGTTATGAATCTGTGGAAATCTCTGCCACAGAAGGCAGTGGAGGCCAATTCACTGGATGTATTCAAGAGAGAGTTAGATATATCTCTTAGGGCTAATGGAATCAAGGTATATGGGGAGAAAGCAGGAAGGGGTACTGATTTTGGATGATCAGCCATGATCATATTGAATGGCTTGATGGGCCGAATGCCCTACTCCTGCACCTATTTTCTGTGTTTCCTGCTATCGGCAAGATGGTACAGGAGCGTAAATCTGTAATGTCCAGGTTCTGGAGCAGCTTCCTCCCTACAACCATCTTCCCTATAAACAAACCAACACCACAACCACCAAATAGGCTCACATACATATACTGAACTAAAATGCTCTTGACCCTGGCTCACCTGGAAAGTCCCCAGTATTATAGTTGCAGTCCTTGGTTCCACCTCTGTCTCCTTCTATGAAATGAATCACTGATACAGATGGATTAGTTCTGTTTAGAATAGGGTGCCTCTGAACTCCTGGGACCATAGCAAGGACTCTCCAGGCAATTACATAGTCCAGGTAGGGCTCAGGGGAAGGAAGGGCAGGGGGTAGAGTGGGGGGTGTGTGGAGAAGAAAAGAGGGAGGGAGGTTAATTAGAGGTTATCTAAACTTGAAGAATTCAATATTTATACCATTGGGTTGTAAGTTACCCAAGTGGAATATGAGGTGCCGTTCCTCCAGTTTGCGAGTGGCCTCACTCTGGCCCAGGACAGGGGAATGGTCCTGTAGAAGAGCTAAAATGGTTCGCAACCGGGATTTCCAGCAAGCTTTTGCGGACCAAGTGCAAGTGTTCCGCGAAACGTTCAGCGAAACAATCGCTGAGTCTATGCTTGGTCTCGCCGATAAAAAAGGAGGCCACATCGGGAACGGCGGATGAAGTCGATAAGGTTAGAGGAGGTGCATGTGAACCTCTGCCTCACCTGGGAGAACTGCTGGGGTCCTGTGTTGGAGGCGAGAGAGGGGGTATAGGGACAGGTGTTACATCTCCTGCGGTTGCAAGGGAAAGTACCTGGGGAGGGGGTGGTTTGGGTGGGAAGGGATGAATGAACCAAGGATTTGTGGAGGAAGTGGTCTCTGTGGAAGGCGGAAAGGGGTGGAGATGGGAAGATGTGACCAATGGTGGATCACATTGGAGGTGAGGAAAATGTCGGAGGATGTGTTGGATACGGATGCTGGTGGGGTGAAAGGTGAGGACCAGGGTAATTCTATCCTTGTTCCGTCTGGGGTGAGGAAGAGCGAGAGCAGGACTACAGGACACACAGGAGTGATCTACCTATTTAAATGTGGATTTGTATTTAATAGGGACACATGCTGCAATCTGGAGCCAAAAACAAACTGCTGGAGAAACTCAGTGGATCAAACAGCACCTCTGGAGTTATGGCGATAGTCAATGTTAATGTAGTGACTAAACCCGAAACATCGACTGTCCAGTTGCCTCCACAGATGCTGTTTGACCCGCCGAGGTCCTGCAGATGTTTGTCTTTTGTATTTACATTGTAGTTTAGTTTAGTTTAGTTTAGGAGATACAGCACAGAAACAGGCCCTTCAGCCCACCGAGTCCGCTCCAACAAGTGATCCCCGTACACCAGCAATATCCTGCACATTAGGGACAATTCTACCAAAGTTCCACAGTCTACCAAAGCCAATTAACCTACAAACCTATACATCTTTGGAATGTGGGAGGAAAACCGGTGCACCTGGAGAAAACACATGGATTTCACAAGGAGAATTACAAACTCTGTAGCGACAGCACCCGTTGTCAGGATCCAACCCGGGTCTCTGGCGCTGTAAGGCAGGGACCCTCCCGCTGCCGCCACTGTGCCGCCCACGGTTCTTCCCCAACCCTTTCAGAAAATGACAACGCTGTTTTAAAGTGTGGACACAACAGTTTGACACGAGAAAGCCAAGTTCCACGCAGCAAGCTCCTGCCAAAAGATAATATGACAATGGCCAGATAATGTTCCAAAATATTGATTGAAAAATTGATATCGACCAGATAACCAAGGACGATTCCTCTGCCCTTCCTTGAAATGGTGTAATGGGATCTTTCACACCCAACTGAGAAAACACACACTACCTGGGTTTGGCATCTCTCCAAAAGACAGCCCCCATCTTCCAAAGGTTCAGCATTAGACCGGATTATAAACCTGAATATAATGTTCATGTCATTAGAAAAGGATTTAGTTGCCCAGGCAAGTTTCTGCTCACTGCATCTATTTGCAGGGCTTTGAGAAAGATCCAAATTATATAGATATTTTATTATCAGAATCAGAATCAGATTTTATTCGCCAAGTATGTTTTGCAACATACGAGGAATTTCACTGGCCAGGTCAGTCATACAATTAAAAGCAACACTGAAAAACACATTTTAACATGTACATCCACCACAGTGACTCCTACACATTCCTCATTGTGATGGAAGGCGAAATAAAGTTCAAGTCCTTCCCTTGTGTTCTTCCTTGGTCGGGGGCCTCGAGCCCCCGTTGACGGGACGATCTTGACACCCGTAGTCGGCGGCGTTCGGGCCCTCCGCGTCGAGGTGTTCAGCTCCCGCATCGGTGGGTTGTCAGCTCCCCCACGCCGGGCGATCAAACCTCGCGTCGGGGCTGGTCCAGCGTTCTGTGGCGTTGGAGCTCCCGACTAGTCTCACCCGAGACTGTGAGCCCTTGATGGTAAGTCCGCAGGTCGCGGTGGGAGCGATCCCAGGCAAGGGATCCACTCCAATATTAAGTCCGCGCTCCGCGCTGGGGCTCACGACAGTCCGAGGCGGCTTTCAGCTCCAGTGATGGTAGGCCGCAGAGCCCGGAGAATGTGATCCGAAAAATGATCACATCTCCGGGAAGGTAAGAACCTGAAATAAAAGTTTCCCCCGATCCCCCCCCCCCCCCTTCCCCCACATAAAACAAACCGAAGTACATTAAATCAAACTTTTAACAAACACTAAAAAATAACAAAAAGATGAAAAAAACGAACAGACTGCCGGCAGGGCTGGCCATCTCCCCGGCGCCCCTGGTGGTATTGAAGACATTTCTAAAAAGAAGGAAACCTATTCATTTTATTTTCCCAACTTAATATTTACTACATTGTGTCCTTATGTAGCTATCAAATTACTGCCCTTTACCTTGAAGTCATCTTCAGTCGTTTGACAATCTGACTACTTACAAGTGATAGGTTGAGACAAAAATTAAAATAAAGATAGACATAAAATGCTGGGGTAATTCAGCAGGTTAGGCAGCATCTCTGAAGTAATGGATAGGTGATGTTTCAGGTCGGGACCCCTCTTCAGACTGAAGGTAGGGTGTAGGGGGGGGGGGTGTGAAGAGCTGGTGGTGAGAAAAGACCAGGACTAATCAGGGGTGGCAGCAAATGACCTCAGGCAGGGCGGTGCCCTGGTAGGACCATTGTTGGCTAGGGAAGATGTGATCTCAAGAGGGATACAATATGGTGAACTGTGGAACTGGTTAAATGACTAGAGTGGTTGAATGGGGCAAGGAGTGGAGAGGTGTGGTAGTAGAAGTCACTTAAAATTAGATAATTCAATGTCATAAGGTAGGGTTGTAAGCTACCCAAGCAAAATGTGAGATGCTGTTCTTCTGCCAATTTGCATGTAGCCTTAAAATTAAAATGTTTGTTTTAGGACTGAGACACCTGAATGGGAGGAAAGAATTGGCCCCATGTTCCGGCCAACATTCACCAAATGCATAAACCTTGGGGCATATATTTTACTGGTTAGTTAGATTGGCATCGTGGTTGGCACAGGCATGATGGACCAAAAGGCCTGTTCCTATGCTGTACTGTTCTACATTCTACGTTCTGAGAAGCTTTCACGAGGATGTTGCCAGGGCTTGAGGGCCTGAGTTATAGGGAGAGGTTGAGCAGGCTAGAACTTTATTACTTGGAGCGCAGGAGGCTGAGAGGGTGATTATTTATAAAGGTGTATAAAATGATGAGGGGAATAGATAGGGTGAAGGCACAGAGTCTTTTAACCAGACTGGGAGAATCAAAAACAAGATTTAGATAAGTTTGAAGTGAGAAAGGCAAGAATTAATATCAACCAGAGGGGCAACTATTTCCACACAGAGGTTGGCGGGTGTTTGGAACAAGCTGCCAGAGGAGGTAGAAACAAAAGAACTGCAGATGCTGGTTTATATTAAAGATAGATACAAAATTCTGGAGTAACTCAGTGGGTCAGGCAGCATCTCTGGAGAAAAAGGATGGGTGACGTTTCAGATTGATTCCCTTCTTCAGAGGAGGTAGTGGAGGCAAGTATTATAAAGACACTTGGACAGGTACACGGATAGGATAGATTTAGAGGGATATGGACCAAACGCAGGCAAATGGGGCTAGATTCAAAGGGGCATCGTGGTCGGCATGAATGGGCTGGGATGAAGGGCCTGTTTACATCCTGTATGACTCTATGCCCAACTCACTCCCACCACTTCAGAATCCAGTCACAGTTTCTATAAGTTCAACATATCGATCGCACTCTGCACCACCAAGGTTTTTGCATTAACAATTTCTATCGCTACTCATACATGTAGAACTCATCAAAGGCCTTTGTTCTGTTATCTTCCTTTCCCAGGGAAAGGCTTAAGTAAATGTTTAGCAAGTTAGTCATTACCCAATGCTCATTTTCCTTCATTGTGTCATGAACTTATTCACTGTCCCAGAATTCTCTACTTTGTGTACACAAGGAAGTAAAACCCTTCATGATGCAGCATGCAGGTCATGGAATAAATGTCAATGAACCTCCAAGAAACAAGCCTCTCAGCTGGCAAACTGAACCCAAGATTAATGATGTATTTGCATGCAACAGCACAGAGATCACCTTTCACACAAAAGGTGTGCAATCATCCTCTATTCTCAAGTGATGTTGAGGCAAGGGAAGTTCCATTCAGCAATAATCCCTCCGACTCGGTTCAGAAGCATTACCTCAGTCCTCAACCTATAATGATAGCCATTATCGGGATCATGTGCACACCACCTCCCCTAAATATCTTTGAACATTCCCCCTCTCACCTTAAGCTATGCCCTCTAGTATTGGACATTTCTACCCTGGGAAAAGGTTCTGACTGTCCACCCTATCTAATCCAATACCCTGTCTAGCCTTTCATAAATGTATATAGTTCTATGAAGTCTCCCCTCAACCTCCACTATTCCTGAGAAAATAATCCATGTCTGTCCAACCTCTCCCTGTAGCTGAAACCCTCTAATCCAGGCAGCACGTTGCACCTTCTCCAAAGCCTCTACATCTTTCCTGCAATGGGGCAAAAAGAACTGCATGCAATACTCCAAATGCAGCCTAACCAAAGTCATATAGAGCTGCATCCTGACTTCATGACTCTTATACTCAATGCCCCAAGCAATGAAGGGAAGCATACCATACACCTTCTTTACCACCCTTTCTACTTGTGCTGCAACCTTCAGTGAACTATGGACTTGGACTCTAAGATCCCTCTGCACATAAGTGCTGTTAAGGGTCTTGCCATTAACTGCATACTCTCTCCATACATTCATTTCCCCAAAGTGCAACACCTCATACTTGCTCAGATATTTTCAGGATGGGAACAGCTTCCATAAAACAAGGAAACAAATCTTAATACAATCAAACCAGCAATTTTGTAAACAGATTTTAGGTTTTCACAGAACATCGGTTCACCTATAGTCCAGGTGGTCTCGGAAAGGAGGATGCTCTTCAAACTATGGAGCATCTTGTACAATACATCTCACTCCCTCCATGACACCCTGAGGAGAATATTCAGCAACAGACTGGTCCCACCAAGGTGCAGCATGGAATGCCACAGAAGATCCTTTTTCCCTGTGGCTATCAAACTGCACAACCTCTCCCACTTCTGTCGTGGGGTAGACTAACTGGTCACTTAAATTTCATTATTATTATAATGCTCATGACACTTTCAATGCCTTGCAACTGTATCTTTAGACTGGTGGCAGACCAATTTCCTATCTGGGATAAATAAAGTTGTATTGTATCATATCGTACTATATAATGTATCTAATTATCTTCACAGATCAAGGTACTATGGGAAAGATGTGGTTTGGAAAGTGTGCAGAAATGTTTTTTTTGTATGGTTTTAGAGATGAGTTATGAGCCCGGCATGGAGTATTTGTTCTCTTTATTTTGTATTTCTTCACCACAACACACGATAAAAGGCCATTTGGTTCATCGAGTCAATTCCATTTCTCCATTTATTTTCCTGTAACCCATTGTCTTTTGCATGCCCATTAACTATCGCCTGATTCAGCTGCCTACAGTCCAGGTACTTACTTGTAGGCAGAGTAACCACAGACAGTCGGGTTAATGTACAGTAACAAAACAGCCAATTTGGATTGTGGGTGGAAATCAGAGCACCTGGAGGAAATCCACCAGACCACAGAGAGAATGTAGAAACTCCACAAAACAGCTCCGGAAATCAGGATTGTACTTGGGTCCTTGGATGTATGAAGTTGTAGCTCTATCCCCCTGTGCTACTGAGCTGACGAGAATATTGAGAGCTTGAATTCTATTTGTAAACCCAAGTAAATAATATGCCATTTTAATCGCCATATCAAACTGTCCTGCCACCTTTAAGAGATATGTATATACAGTAGATACCAAGATATGCAAGCCATTCTTTATTATTCTCAAAAACAGGAATTGAAGAACCTTCACAGTGAATGGCAGGGCTTTGGAGGGTGTTGTAGAGCAGAGGGATCTAAGGAGTGCATGTACATAGTTCCTTGAAAGTGGCGTCATAGGTAGATAGAGTCGTCAAGAAGGTTTTCGGAACATTTGGCCTTCATCAGTCAGGGTAATGAGAAAATAACTTGGGATGTAACGTTACAGTTGTACAAGACACTGTTGAGGCCACATTTTGAGCATTGTGTTCAGTTTTGGTCACCCTGCTATAGGAAAGATGTTGTTAAGCTGGAAAGAGTGCAGAGAAGATTTACGAGGATGTTGCCAGGATTTGAGGGTCTGAGCTAAAGAGAGAGGTTGTTTAGTTTAGTTTATTATTGTCATGTGCCCCAAGGTACAGTGAAAAGCTTTTTTTTGAAGCACAGAAGGATGAGGGGTAATCTTATATATGTGTATGAGGGGAATAGATATGGAGAATGCACAGAGTCTTTTACCCAGAGTAGGTGAATCAAGAACCAAGGGATATATGTTGAAGGTGAGTGAAGAAGGATTTAATAGGAACCTGAGGGGCAATTTTTTCACACAGAGGGTGGCGGGTATAGGGAATGAGCTGGCAGGTTCTTTCCCAAGTCATCGACTACCCTGGCTTCGAAATATTTAACCGTTCATTGTTTGTTAGGTTAAAATCCTGGAATCCCAATGTAACAACACTGATACAATACCTCCACGCCATGCCATTCGAGAAGGCAACTCACCAACTCACCATCTTCTGAAGGTTAATTAAGTATGGTAAACAACTGCAGTCCTTGCCAGCAACCTCGCAGCTCCAAAATGAGTCTATATAAAAAATAGAATGAGAAAGAACGCTCATTTTCAAGAAAATATTAAAATAGTTTATCTTAACAGCTTGGATTAATATTTCAGTCTTAAAATTCATCCTGAAGTTTGGATGTCTGTGTCGTGTGATTGCAGCATGTAAGCATGGGAGGAGGGGGGTGGCTTTGTTGCTCGTTATGGGTTAAAAAGTAAACTTGTGGACTTGGGTTTAATCGAGTTTATATCGTGAAGTGAATGATGGCAGTTTGTTCCTTTTTTCTAGTCTCAATTAAAAGTCTTCCTGCTTTCTAACCAAAAACGATTTAATCCTCTTTTCAACAATGTCCTTAAGCAGACCTTGACTTTAGCTCATTGCCATTGTTAGGCTCTCTGTAACTTGCTGTTTGTGTGCAAGGAGAAAGTTGGCAAGATCTGTGGTTTTTGTCAGTGAACAGTATCTTTAGCTGACGTTTGATCAGGGCGAGGAAAAAAAATTCCACATCAATTAAATGACTCAGATTTGGCCCATTGCTTCTTCAGTGGGGAGGCAGTTTCTACTGAAGAAGCAACTGGCCAAATCTTAATCATTTAATTATAAATATAAATAGCAGAATCTTTCTGATAACGCACCCAGGAAGTGCGGACTAGAATGCCGATGTCTTTTTAGTGGTGAAGAGGTCACGAGGAAACAAACGTGAGCGCCTCAGAGATGAGTTCAGTGGTAATTAGTCAAACTGACTAATTTACCAAGAAAAGAAACTAGCAACCAATGATGAACCGAGCTGGTGAAATAGAGCTAGTTAACCTCTCGATTCATTGAAATGCCTGTAATCAGGATGATGGGTCAGGCAGCTCGGAACGGAATCTGTTCCTTTAATAAACAGTTTCATAAATCACCTTTTATTGAGGAGGCAGCACAGTTGGACAGAAGGACATCACAGATAAGTGACTCAGCGAAGCGTCTGACAGAGTTAGCATTGTGTTTGTGATGTGAGTTTAAGTGAAGGGGGGTGGGCTTTGCTTATCTGTTGAGCTATGTCTGGGTAGGATGTACAACAATTTCCCTCCTCCATCACTCAGCTTTGGCTGTGACCTGAGGCAGCGTGGAGTCAGGGTCTTTCCCCTCCCCCTGTGCTGGTCTCCAATCTACTCCACTGTCGGCTGAAGTTGCTGGTTTATGAACGGTGGGATTCACTGAACGTTAGAACAGAGAGAAAAGAAAGGACTTGTACGATGCAGAAAACTACAGCCACCTCTCTTCAACCTCCCCAGAGCGATTCACATGACAAACAGATTGCAAACTCTGTAGCAAGGAACTGCAGATGCTGGTTTAAACCGGCTATAGACCCAAAGTGCTCGAGTAACTCAGTGGTTCAGACAGCATCTCTGGAGAAAAAGGATGTGTCTTCTTCTTGCGTATGGCGTGCACAGCCTAAAGCTGTAGGACAACTTGTTCTATTTGATCTTATTTGATTGCATTCGTTGAAACAGGGCGGACCACGTGAAGGTTGCAATCTTCCACTCCTAAGAAGAAGAAGAAGTGGGTCAGACAGCATCTCTGGAGAAAAAGGATGGGTGATGCTCTGGGTCAGGACCCTTCTTCAGACTGTGAGTACAGGGGAGGGAACTGGAGGTAAGAAAAGGCCGGAACAAAGCAGGGCCGGCAACAGATGACCAAGGAAGGATGAAGCCCAAAATGGCCCATTATCGGCTTCGGGAAGAGGTGATAACGAAAGGATACAAGGATGCGAACAGTGGAACTAGTAGGACAACTAGGATGGGGAGAGAGGGAATGCAGAGGTTACTTGAAATTAGAGAATTCAACATTCATACCACTGGGTTGTAAGCTGCTCAAGCAAAATATGAGGTGCTGTTCCTCCAATGTGCATGTGCCCTCACTCTGACAGTGGAGGAGTCCCAGGACAGAAAGGCCACAGTGTATACTGTGTCAGATGCTTCACCGAGCTGCTTATCTGTGACTGATGTCTGCACCAAATGATCCGCTGGCTGCTGCAGGGTCTCCAGTGGCCCACTCCACCAACACCTTGGCCCTGTCACTACAAATGTGACCTCCCTCTCTTCCCATCAAGTCAAGTCAAGTTATTCGTCACATACGCATACGAGATGTGCAGTGAAATGAAAAGTGGCAATGCTTGCGGATTGTGCAAAAAACACTACAAAACAGAATGGAACAGAATCAGTAATTACATATTTGTAGGAGAAAAAAGAAAAGAAAATACAGCAATTTTAAAAGGACACAACACAACAGTAAATTGGTACAGTAAGTTGGTCCCTGGTGAGATAGGAGTTT
Source organism: Malacoraja senta (assembly GCA_038087875.1). NCBI lineage: Eukaryota > Metazoa > Chordata > Chondrichthyes > Rajiformes > Rajidae > Malacoraja > Malacoraja senta. Next base: position 25,401,216 of record CM075979.1, read on the forward strand.
ACAGTCCTAATGGCCTCTGGGAAGAAACTCCTTCTTATCCTCTCTGTTTTCACAGCATGGCAACGGAGGCGTTTGCCTGACCACAGCAGCTGGAACAGTCTGTTGCTGGGGTGGAAGGGGTCTCCCATGATCTTGTTGGCTCTGGATCTGCACCTTCTGATGTATAGTTCCTGCAGGGGGGGCGAGTGTAGTTCCCATAGTGCGTTCGGCCGAACACACTATTCTCTGCAGAGCCTTCTTGTCCTGGGCAGAGCAGTTCCCAAACCAGATCCCATAGCCACCGAGACATCAGGTGAGCTCTCTGTAAAAGCTCAGTGTCTTGGTTAGTTTATTGTCATCTGTACCAAGGTACAAGTGAAAAGATTTTGTTTGTCTGCGATCCAGTCACAGAAAAGACTACTCATGAATACAATCAAGCCGTCTGCAGTGCACAGAAAAAGGATAAAGGTTTGTAGGCCAGGAGAGATAGGAGCTCATCTGCCCTACCCCTGAAATGACCGTAGAACATGGAATAGTACAGCACAGAAAAAAGGTCCCAATCTAGAACTTTGTCTGTCCATTCCCTCCATAGATGCTGCCTGACTTGTTGAGTTCCCCAACGCTTTGTGATTTTCATGTAGAAGAGACAGGGTCTCAGATTAATGCCTCATCCAGAAGATATTACCTCTTAAAGTGTAACACTTGCCTGGATGACTGAGCCCTTGAATTTAAACCCAAACCTTCTGAATCAGTCACACCAAGTGTCCACAAAGTTAAATTTGTACAGGAACACATGATACGTCAGTTTCATCACCTGTAGCCGGTGTACTCATATTATCTAATAGTTTCAAGAACAAAGCTGACATCCCCAAAAAAAAAGCACCTGATGTGGAATAGGTTGTGTTTACCAAACTCAAGCTGTGGGGCTAAAGACAAGTAAACACTGTGATACATTTGAAGCTTCTGTGTTCACAAGTCTTTCTTTGTTCCACTGTAGTTTGAGTTTACAATGCCGTACAGTTTATAGAGATTTATTTTTAGAAATTACCAAAGGGAGATTAGCATGCTCAAAGTATTATTTTATTTTCCACAAGGGAGGTGAAGTCTACAACCAGGAACCCAGAACACATGGCTACCAAAGGCACCCTATGCATGGTATTATGATTTTTGATTTAAATCTCCAAAATGTTCTGAAATTCTAAAACAACCTGTGAAAAAAGGGACAGATACTGTAGAAACAAAAAACTCTGCTTCATACACAAAAGGACACAACGAGCTGGAGCTAACTCAACAGGCCAGGCAGCATCTCTGGAGAACATGGATAGGTGGCGTTCCATTAATCATGTCATAGGAGCAGAATTAGGCCAATCGGCCCATCGAGTCTACTCCGCCATTCAATCATGGCTGATCTATCTTTCCCTCTCAACCCAATTCTCCTGCCTTCTCCCCATAACATTTGACACCCTTACTAATCAAGAATCTGTCAATCTCTGCTTTAAAAATATCCAATGACGTCCTCCACAGCCATCTGAGGCAATGAATTCCACAGATTCACCATCTTCTGACTCAAAAAATTCCTCCTCATATTCTTTCTAAAGATACGTCTTTTTATTCTGAGGCTATCGCCTCTGGTCATAGACTTCCCACTAATGGAAACATCCTCTCGTGGTTTCGGGTCGAGAAGAGCATTCTGAAGACATGAAACATCACCTATCCATGTTCTCCAGAGATGCTGCCTAACCTGCTGAGTTACTCCAGCACTTTGTGTCCAACAGAGTTAATGTTTCCAGTTAAAGGCCTTTATATTCTGACAAATGCTCTTTAAACTTTGGAGCTTTTTTCTCTCCATAGATGCTGTCTAACCTGCTGAATGGTCCAATACTTGATTTTATTTTGTATTTGCAGCAGCTGCGGTATTTTGATTTTTATCCTAGAAAGCATGTTCCAAGTGATGCATTTATTTAATTTATCGCAGATTTCACAATCATACCATTTTTTTGTAGGAGTGGGTGATGAATGGAGACACAGGCAAAAATGTCCTGACTCGAAACGTCACCTGTCCATGTTCCCCAGAGGTGGTGCCTGACCCACTCCAGCAATTTGTGTCCAGCTAAATTTCCAAGATGGGATGGCGTGGACTTGGAGGGTTACTTGCAGGTGATGGTATTCCTGCCCTTGGCCTTCTAGCTTGTAGTGGTGCTGGGTTTGGAAGGTGCTGTTTAAGGAGTCTTGGTGAGTTGCTGCAGTGCATCCTGTGGGTATATTGGGAAGAAGGAGTAGGAGCCTGTGAAATGTAATGTCCAAATTCAGGAGCAGCTTCTTCCCTACAACCATCAGGCTATCAAAGACTACATACCTCCAAATTAACTACAAACTATACAGATTTGTGGACTATTTTTGACTGTGCGCTATTATTGTCTATTTCTTTGTCTATTTTTTTAATATACGGTATACACTAAACTTTTTTTTGGTTTATTATGAGTTTTACCGAGTACTATGTTTACATATTTGTTGTGCTGCTGCAAGTAAGAATTTCATTGTTCTGTTTCGGGACATTTGACAATAAAATAAACCACACTTGGTACAAAATTACGCCACTGTGCTTTAGTGGTGGAGTGAGTGAATGGAAGTGCATGAGATTACCATCAAGCCCTCTGCTGTGACCTGTTTAGTGTCAAGCTTCTTGAGTGTTGTTGATGCTGTACTCATCCAGGCAAGTGGAGAGCATTCGGTCACACTCCTGACTTGTGCCTTATGCATGTTGGACATGCTTTGGGGGTTAGCAGGTGAGATACTCACTAAAGGATTCTCAGTATCTGGCTACTCCAATGTCCACTATTACAGTGCCATCCATAATGTTTGGGACAAAGACCCATCATTTATTTATTTGCCTCTGTACTCCACAATTTGAGATTTGTAATAGAAAAAATCACATGTGGTTAAAGTGCACATTGTCAGATTTTATTAAAGGATAGTTTTATACATTTTGGTTTCACCACCTAGAAATTACAGCTGTGTTTATACATTGTCTCCCCCCCCCCCCCCCCCCATCCCCATCCCATTGGTGTCTCACCATCATGTTTGGGACACATGGCTTCACTGGTGTTTGTAATTGCTCAGATGTGTTTAAATGCCTTAATGCAGGAAAAAGAGAGCTGTCAGCACCTATTCTTTCCTCCACTTTCCATCACCATTGGAAACTTTTATTGTTGTTTATCAACATGAGGACCAAAGTTGTGCCAATGAAAGTTAAAGAAGCTATTATGAGACTGATAAATAAGAATAAAACTGTTAGAGACATCAGCCAAGCCTTACACTTACTAAAATCGACTGTTTGGAACATCATTAAGAAGAAAGAGAGCACTGGTGAGCTTACTAATCACAAAGGCCAAGGAAGACCTCCACAGCTGATGACAGAAGAATTCTCTCTATAATAAAGAAAAATCCCCTAAACACCCGTCTGACAGATCAGAAACACTCTTCAGGAGTCACGTGTGGATTTGTCAATGACCACTGTCCGCAGAAGACTTCATGAACAGAAATACAGAGGCTACACTGCAAGATGCAAACCACTGGTTAGCCGCAAAAATAGGATGGCCAGGTCCCAGTTTGCCAAGAAGTACTTAAAAGAGCAACCACAGTTCTGGAAAAAGGTCTTGTGGACAGATGAGATGAAGATTAACAGAGTGATGGCAAGAGCAAAGTATGGAGGAGAGAAGGAACTGCCCAAGATCCAAAGCATACCACCTCATCTGTGAAACATGGTGGTGGGGGTGTTATGGCCTGGGCATGTATGGCTGCTGAAGGTACTGGCTCACATCTTCATTGATGATACAACTGCTGATGGTTGTAGCATAATGAATTCTGAAATATATAGACACATCCTATCTGCTCAAGTTCAAACAAATACCTCAAAACTCATTCTACAGCAAGACAATGGTCCCAAAATATACTACTAATGCAACAAAGGAGTTTTTCAAAGCGAAAAAACGGTCAATTATTGAGTGGCCAAGTCAATCACCCGATCTGAACCCAATTGAGCATGCCTATGCTGAAGAGAAAACTGAAGGGGACTAACCCCCAAAACAAGCATAAGCTAAAGATGGCTTAAAATCTGACAACGTGCACTTTAACCAGATGTGATTTTTTTCTATTACAAATCTCAAATTGTCAGGGCTGCCAACTCTCACGCTTTCAGCGTGAGAATCACGCCTTGGAGCAAATTCTCACGCCCTCACGCTCATGACCGAGTTCTCATGCTGAGTTCAGTCCCTGCAGTTTGTCCCTTTGCGCCACGTGCCAGGGATCTGCACGGTCTGGCGAAGCGCGTCGGTTGCCGGCTGTGAGTGACGTCGCGTCTCTTCTCTCTTGGTTGGATGTGCAGCCGCCGGGTGTCAGCAGCTCTATGTGCCGGCTGTGAGCGCTGCGCTGCCGGCCGCCGCTGCAGCCTCGCTCCCTCCCTCCCCTTCAACTCACACGGCAGCGCCAGCGCCGCCAATCCACGCTACACCGTGCCCGCCAGATTCCCCATTGGGCGGCCGGGGAGAGAGAGGGAGGGGGGGAAAGAGAGAGAGAGAGAGAGAGGGAAAGAAAAAAAGGGAGGGATGGAGGCAAAGCGAGACAAGGGGAGGGAATGTAGAAAGGGGATGAAGGAAGGAAAGGAGAAAGTGGAGAAAGAGAGAGGGGGAGGAAAGAGGGAAGGATGGGGGCAGGAGGGAGGAAGGGGTGGATGGAGGGAGGGGGAAGAAAAGTGTGTGTGTGTGTGTGTGTGTGCTTGTGTGTCTGTCTCCCTGTGTGTGTCTCCTTGTGTGTGTGTGTCTCCCTGTGTGTGCGTGTCTCCCTGTATGTGTCTCTCCCTGTGTGTCTCCCCGTGTTTGTTGTTTGTCTCCCTGTGTGTGTGCGTGTCTGTGTGTCTCCCTGTGTGTGTGTCTCCCTGTGTGTATGTGTGTCTCTGTATGTGTGTGTGTCTCCCCGTGTGTGTGTCTGTGTGTCTCCCCGTGTGTGTGTCTGTCTGTCTCCCTGTGTGTGTGTGTGTGTGTGTGTGTGTGTCTTCCTTTGTGTATGTGTCTCCCTGTGTGTCTGTTGTCACATCCTGGCCTTAGACAGGGCTGCCAACTCTCACGCTTTGAGCGTGAGAGTCACGCATTTCAGCCAATGCTCACGCTGATGACAGAATTCTCACACTGTCTTCAGTCCCCGCACAGTTTGTCTCTTTTGCGCCACATCACAGCGATCTGTGCAGTCTGTGGAAGCGCGTCAGTTGGCGGCTGTGAGTGACGTTGCATCTCTTCTCTTCTCTTCTTTCTTGGTTGGATGTGCAGCCGCCGACAACATGAAGCAGCCGGAGATAGAACTAACCAGGTGAATTGGTTGTAAAACATGGGGGGGACCACAATGAGGCCAAACATCTAGGACAGGGTTCGGCAACCTACGGCACACGGGCCGAATCCGGCACGTAACCCGAAAAACCGTTTGTTTTTTTCAATTCATTTTCACGGGGTCGGGGCAGGCAAGCCGACCTGAGAACTGCAGCCAGTCCCTGGAACGCGAGCTGATCTGGGAACGGCAGCCAGGCCCTGGGCACGCAGAATGCCAACTTGATCATTATGGACAAATTGGACATGTTGTATAACTCTGAGTCTATGCAGATCTGAATGGGCTTAGAATGACCATTTAAGCAAAATTGCCCTCACTTTCCCCATTTTGATTCTTGAGATTAATATCCCTTTGCTCTGTTAACAGCGTTAAAGTACTTATGAGGTAGAGTCAGGAAAGGGAACATGTTATTTTCTTTTAGTTTGCTTTAATTTGTTAGTTGATTTTTTGTTGACTGCCATAATTTCTGAAATGGTCTTAATGTAACTTAACTGTTATAAAGCAGTAATAAGTGATTTTTGTCCAAACAATTGGAACTTGCATAAAATGTTTGCATTATTAGCAGGGCTGCCAACTCTCACGCATTGAGCGTGAGACTCACGCATTTCACAAAACACTCATGCTCTCACGCTGATCACAAAATTATATAATGAGAATAGGACCTGTTTTGCTTAACAAATAGTGTAGGAAGGAATTGCAGATGCTGGTTGAAACTGAAGATAGACACTAAAAACTAGAAAAACTCAGCAGGACAGGCAGCATCTCTGGAGAGAAAGAATGGGTGATGTTTCGAGTCGAGACCTTCAGCCTGAAGAGGTTGAAAACCAGCCATAAAACACAATGACTGGACATGTGTGTTATCCAACTAAGGGCAGAAATCAGAATCATTTGTTCATCTTTATTCACGTGACACCATAATAAATATATTACAGAAAAAATAATTTAATGGGGTGGCACGGTGGCGCAGTGGTAGAGTTGCTGCCTTACTACCAAATGGGTTTTCTCTGGATATTCCAGTTTCTCCCATATCCGAAAGAAGTGCAGGTTTGTAGGTTAATTGGCTTCTGTAAATTGTCCCTGGCGTGATGGATGGAATTGGTGTATGATAGATTGCTGGTCGGTGTGGACTTTGTGGGCGGAAGGGCCTGTTTCCATATATATTTTTACATATATTAAATTCATTGAACCATATATGATTGAACATGTGGCATTATTTTCGTCTTGTTTCTATATTCAAAGTGTAAGGTTGAAACCGTCTGAAGAAGGGTTTCGGCCCGAAACGTTGCCTATTTCCTTCGCTCCATAGATGCTGCCGCACCCGCTGAGTTTCTCCAGCAATTTTGTCTACCTTCGATTCTCCAGCATCTGTAGTTCCTTCTTGAACAAGGTTGATTGATTTATTTGTGCAGAACAGTGATGGAAGTCCGACTTTTGCTTTGTTTCTCTGAGTTTTTCTCTATATATACCCCCCCCCCCCCCCCCGCCACTACGCTCCCTCGCAATTTCTCACTCTTAACTCTCACCCAATGTTGGCAGCCTTGAATTGTGGAGTATAGAGTAAATGATGGGTCTTTGTCCCAAACATTATGGAGGGCACTGTATAATGTCCACAACACCAAGTTGCCTTGGGACCCAGACAGGACTGAATTTTGAAATGTTTTACTCTTCTGACAAACATTCATTGTCCATTACACACTGTCTTTATATTCACCCATCAGAAGCCATTTATTTTATAGGCCTATCTTGTGTGGTTTTGAATGTTAGACGCGCCATCTACTGGTCATCAGCAAGCAAATCAAGCTGTCAATTACACAAAAGGACACAAAGTGCTGGAGTAACTCAGCAGCTCAAGCAGAATCTCTGGAAAAAAATAGATAGGTGATGTTTCCGGTCAAGAACTTTATTCGGACCTGAAAAATCACCTATCCTTTTTCACCAGAGATGCTGCCTGACAAGCTGAGTTGCTCCAGCACTGTGTCTCCTTTTGTGTGTAAAACCAGCATCTGCAGTTCTTTTTTTTATACAAACTGCAAATTAGTTTAGTTTAGAGATAGTGTGGAAACAGGCCCTTAGGCCCACCTAGTCCACGCCTGTACACTAACACTATCCTGCACACTAGGGACAATTTACAATATTGATCGAAGCCAATTAACCTACAAACTTGTATGTCTTTGGAGTGTGGGAGGAAACTGGAGAACCCAGAGAAAACTCATGTGGTCACAGGGAGAATGTACAAACTCCGTACAGAAAGCACCTAGAGTCAGGATCAAACTCAGGTCTCTGGCAGCAAATGTACCGCTGTGCGACGGTGCTGCCCTAGTTGTTCCCCAAGGCTTTCAATGTACAGTAAACCCTCACAATGACAGACTCTATATAACGGGTTTCGGCTATAGCGAACAAAGGCTCTCGTTGCACCCCCCCCCCCCCCGCTTCCGCCAGTTACCCAGTGAGAAGGCGCCGCGTGACGTACTTCTGTTTGCAGGAGTGGAGAGAGCGAGCAGCATGAAGGTGGCGCGAGTACCAGACCGGTCCCTGGCGCACTGTGTGTGGGGCCGGGGGCTCTGTGGCTCCTGAGCCCGTGAATTCCTGCTTATTTAAACCCATCCCCCAATGCCGCCTTTCTTCCCCCCCCCCCCCCCAGCTTCGGTTACAACAGACAATCGGCAATAACGGACATCATTCTCTCTCCCCCACCCCCCCCCCCCCATGGGTTTATTGTAGTTTCCAATATTTTTGCTGCAATTACATGGCACACTTCTGATATTTTCTTTGTATCAACCATTTTCAACCACTTCTCCAAGATCCCAGAACCAAATGAAAGATTTCCCACGCGGTGTTAACAAGCAAATTATATGATGTTATTCTAATTGTTTATCTTCATGACAGGAGAGATAATTTCAGTTCTGACTCAACTGTCAAACACAATAGAAGATCCTGTTTAACACTGGAACACTGCTAATCAATGCATCACTGTTAAACTCCAGCACCCTAGTAGTCACATTTGTTTCCTCTGTGTTGCTTTGACAATCCTCACTGTTCCGATGAACCAGTTCTAAGTACACTGTGCATGTGTCACATGGATATTTATATTTGCGACAGGAATACAGGAGAGAGATGAGCAAAGGTGATAGGATAAAGCGGGAGATCAGTATGGAGGAGAGAGTGGAAATGGGGAGAGGGGGTAAGGTAGAGGCTCAAATTGGGGGAGTGACAAGAGCAAAACAAAATTTAGAGGTGCAGCACTGAAACAGGCCCATCGGCCCAATGAGTCCACTCCGACCAGTGACCCCCGTACATAAGCAGTATCCTACACACTAGGGACAATTTACAATTCTTACCGAAGCCAATTAACCTACTGGGAGCATATACAAACTCCATACTGACAGCACCCATAGTCAGGATCGAACCCGGATCTCTGATGCTGTAAGACAGCAACTCTACCGCTACACCACTGTGCTGCCCCTTTTCTAAAGCCTATTTATTGCCACTCTCGCTGTTGTACTCATGTATAGTTAGTTTAGTTTAGAATTATGTTAGAGACAGCATAAGGACGAGATCAGAATGGGGAAGTGAGGGGAGAACAAAGACAAAGGCAAGGGATCTTAGTGGAGTGAAAGGAAGGACAGGATCAAGTGAACAAAATAGGGGGAAAGGGGAGCAAGTAGAGATAGGGCATGGATGGGGTTCAGAGTGGAGATCAAAGTGTGGAGACTGCAGGGTCAGGGAGTTCAGAGAAGGGGAGAAATAGGAGGAACATGTAGAAAGGGCACAAACAAGAGAGGAGAGTGGAGGAGAGAGAGGCTGGGGTAGGGGGATCAGAGTGAAGGAGAGCTGATTGGAATGGGGCAATGAGAATGAAAGATGACACATCTAACAAAGCAGAGCAGGTTAGACCACTATCATCCTGGAGCCAAAAAAAAAGCAAGGTAGCGGGACTTGATGACTACTATCCAGTGGCCTTAGCAACCACCATCATGAAGTGTTTCAAGAGACAGGTCGCGGTGCACGTTAACTCCAGCCTCGCAGACAGTCATGATCTACAGCAGTGTGCCTACCATCACAGCAGGTCCACGGCAGATGCCATCTCCCTGGCCCTACACTCATCAATGGAACATCTGGATAACAAGAACACCTACATCAGACTCTTATTTATTGACTATAGCCCCAACTTTAACACCATAATCCCAACCAAAATCAACTCAAAACTCCTGGACCTTGGAGTCAACGTCCCACTTTGCAACTCGACCCTCGACTTCCTGACCTGTAGTCCACAATCTGTAAGGATGGGCAACAAAACGTCCTCCTCGATAATTCTCAACAGGGCAGCACGGTGGCTGCCTTAGTTTTGATCCTGACTACAGGTGCTGTCTGTATGGAGTTTGTACGTTCTCCATGTGACCGCATGGATTTTCTCCGGATGCTCCGGTCTCCCCCCACATTCCAAAGCATATAGGTTTGTAGCTTGATTGGCTTCTGTAAATTGTCAATTTTGTAACAGTTTACATAATGGAACTAGCGTGAGGGTGATCGATGGTCGGCGCGGATTCAGTTGTCCAAAGGGTCTATTTCCACGCTGTATTTCTGAACTAAACTTGTGCCCACAAGGATGTGTTCTCAGCTCTTTACTATACTCCCTAGACACTCATGATGACTGAGTGGCCAAATTTTTCACTCTTTATCTGAAGATGAGACCACAGTAGTAGGCTGCATCACCAACTATGATGAGACAGAAAAGAGACAGACAGCTCATCAACATGGTGTTAAGACAAAAGTTCACCCTTAATGTTATCAAGACCTTGACCTCTGAAAACAGAGTGTTGTACATGCCCCAGACAGCATCAATGGAAATGGTGGAAATGGTCGAGAGCTTCAAGCACCTAGGTGTAAATATCAGCAACAATTTGCCCTGGACCAACCACATTGAGAAGAACTGTCCAAGAAAGCACACCAACATCTCTATTTCCTCACTAGACTAAGTGGGACCCGTTGGGTCCCATGTTCACACAGGAGGGCTGGTCCCCCAACACAATATTCCACCTGTCCACCAATTCCAATATTGGTGGCCAGTGGGGGGGGGGGGGGAGGGGCACTCTCTGGGGCACTAGTATGGGTGTGGTGGGCCAAAGGGACGGGTTTCCAGAGGGCTAGTATGGACATTGCGGGCCGAATGTATTCTTGGGCTGGCAGCTCAGTCACTCAGGCCTGGTGGGCTGGCAGCTCAGTCACTCAGGCCTGGTGGGCTGGCAGCTCAGTCACTCAGGCCTGGTGGGCTGGCACATCAGTCACTCAGGCCTGGTGGGCTGGCAGCTCAGTCTCTCAGGGCTGGTGGGCTGGCACCTTAGAAACTGCCAGAAATTCTGCCCAAAACAGGTGAGAGACTGTGAGAGAGAAGGGTGTGAGGGTGGAGAATCAATTTTAGACATTTTTCATCTTTGTTTGCAACAATGAAGGAGGAAAGTCTATGCCGGCCTGGATTTCACAGGGAGCTAATGAAGGGAGGGAGAAAAATACTGGGGTGTGATTTAATACTTGCAGGGGGAATACTTACTGATAAGCCGAAGGGACTCCTCCTGGGCTAGTACAGGTCTGATGGGCCGAAGGAACTCTTTAAAAAATCTGAGTGAAATCTCAGTGAAAGGCACTTTTTCTGGACTTTTCCTGGCCTGGCACGGGCCTTTTGGGCCAAAATGCTCCTCCTGAGCTAATACGGGCATTTTGGGCACAAGGGACTTGTTTCTCGGCTAATAGGGACCTTGTGGGCCGAAATTAGTGGTTTCAGGCAGGCCAAACAACTAATTTCATTTCATTTCCATTACCATTTCAAGCACAGGGCAGGCCAAACAACTCATTTCATTTTCATTTCATTTCCATTTCCATTTCAGTTTCAAGCAAAGGGCAGGCCAAACAACTCATTTCATTTTCATTTCATTTCCATTTCCATTTCAGTTTCAAGCACAGGGCAGGCCAACAACTCATTTCATTTTCATTTCATTTCCATTTCCATTTCAGTTTCAAGCACAGGGCAGGCCAAACATCTCATTTCATTTTCATTTCATTTCCATTTCCATTTCAGTTTCAAGCACAGGGCAGGCCAAACAACTCAATTCATTTCCATTTCCATTTCAGTTTCAAGCACAGGGCAGGCCAAACAACTCATTTCATTTTCATTAAGGGCTAACAAATCATTTATTGCAAGTACATTGCAGACTCACAGTTCAGTTGACTCACAGCTTAGAATCACAGTTGTGGACTCTTCCTCACGATCTTCCAGAGTGACTGACTCACGTCCGGCATCCGGGGCTTTATACACCTGCCCCCCCCCCGGAAGGGGCGTTACCTCCACCATGGTGATTGACAGGCGAGAGGACCAATCAGCTGATCTCACGATTTTTTAAACATTCATAATATTTTTCTTTTTCAGCGATCTGAAAATTCCTTGGGGCTGCTGCAGCGGAGGAGGACTGTGAGAAGATGGTGAGAAAATCATAACGATATAGGGTAGCATTTTTTCTAAAATCAATTAACAACGTTGGCAGTAAGTAGTCAAGATGAGACTTTTAGTATAATAATAGATAACACAAAGGAAGTTCAGCATGTCTCCAACAACCATTACCAATTTCTGCAGTTCACCATAGAAAACATCCTATCAGGATGCATCGCAACTTGGTTTGTAAACAGCTCTGACCAAGGCTACAAGAAATTGTAGGGAGTTGTGAATGCAGCCCAGTCCATCACACGTCCCAGCTTCTCCCCCACTTTCCTGCACTTCACTGCTTAGGGAAAGCAGCCAACATAATCACGGACCATTTTCACCACGGTCAGTCCCTCATCTCTCATTAGACAGGATATCAAAGCGTTGAAAACACATACCACTAGATTCAGGAACAGTTTCTTCCTCACTTTGAATGACTACTGAATGATCCTCTAATAAGCTAGGGTGTATTCCCGATCTCCCAACCTGCTGCATTGTGTACCTTGCACTTTTTATTATTTACACTTTTCTGTAACTGTAAAGCTATAACTCTGTCAAACTATATTCTGCATTCTCGCATCTTTCTTTTTGCTCTACCTGTTGTACTGGAATGTGGCTTGATTGTACTAATGAATAGTATGCTTTGACTGGATAGCACACAAAGAAACATTTTCACTGAATCTCGGTACACATGGCAATAATATACCAATACCAAATACCAAAAGCTTGTTGAAAGAATGCCCAACAACTCATTAGTGTTCCCATCAGGAGAAGTTCCAGTGCAAAGAAGGGCCCGACTCAAAACATCATCTGTCCATTCCCTCCTCAGATGCTGCCTCCTCCAGCACTCGGTGTTTTGTTCAACTCATTAATGTACTGTGCCTGAGGGATCTGGGTAGCTAGAGAACATGACGATGTTATTGAATTTTATAAACTGCAGCTGAACATACTCCAATCACGTGATGTCACCCTGCAATTATTATGCACATTTGTTTTGCATCTGCAGTGTAAATATGGAACCAATACAGATTAATAAAAAATGCTTGGCTCTTGACTCCATTTTTTCCATATGGACTGTATTGCTGTGCACCCACCTCTGTATCCCTGGATTTGATTTAGGTCTATGATTTACACACAGATCCTCTTGTGTACCAGTTATTCAGCTGGAACCCAAGTGCCCAGGCTGTCTTTCTAGGCAAGAAATAATTTTGCCATGTTTCCCAAGTGTTTTAAATGTACCAAAGGTGTTATGCTTCAAGTGCTGTCCGTTTGAAAGTGGCATGGACAATTAAAATAAAGCCCATTCCTAGTTCCTGACTAATTCCTAGTTCCTGACTAATTATCGGCACGATTGGCAGCCCCGCCAACAGTCTGTCTGTTTTTAGGTCTTTTTTTAAAAAGGTATGTTAAAAGTCCGTATAAATGTTTTCTGGTTTGTTTTATGTGGGGGGAGGGGGAAGGCGTCAGGGGAAACTTTATTTTCAGTTTCTTACCTTGCCAGAGTTTGGATTATTTTCCGGATCGCATCTCCGGTCGCTCTGCGGCCTACCATCGATGGAGCTGGAGACCTCCTCGGACTGACTTAACATCGGAGACGATCCCTTGCCTGGGATCGCTCCAACTGCAGCCTTACCATCAAGGGCTCACAGTCTCCGGAGAGGCTAGTCAGGAGCTCCAACGGCGCAGAGGCTCGACCAGCCCCGAAGCGGGGTCCGATCGTCCAGCACGGGGGAGCTGACATTCTCCCGATGCAGGAGCTGATCGCCCCGATCCCGTCAACGGAAGGCTCGAGGCCCCTGACCACGGGAGAGCATAGAAGGGAAGAAATTTTTTCGCCTTCCATCACAGTGGGGAATGTGGAGGAGTCACTGTGGTGGACTTCAGTTTGATGCAGTCTCCAGAGATGCTGCCTGACCTGTTGAGTTACTTCAGCAATTTTGATTTTTGTTTCAGATTTCAAGCACCTGCAGTTGTTTTAATTTTCAATGAAAATATCAATAACTTTCCAGTTACTCTGAGATATGGGATTAAGCTTTCAACATTTTTCAAAGCTTCTTTTAAACAAAGAACAATTAGAATTTCAACCATAATACTTTCTCTATCTTATGATCTCCTTCGAAACAATCCCCACAATGGAAGAATATCTGGCCTTCATGAATATAATTCATTGTCGAGGGAACCTGGTTTACTGCAGTTGGAAAATAAATCAATTATCCCTTTTATTTTGCAGGCTTTTAGGATTTTTACTGGTAATCTTGTTTTTCATTTCACTTGTTAATCCACTTACTAATACAGAAAAAACAAATGTGGCCTTTGAAGCAGTCTCTGCCTTGTTGTAATTTACGCATGTGGCCATATGGTGGCAGTACCATGAGTAATGACACCCAGAAAACCTCACCAGAAGACACAAAGTGCTGGATTAATTTAACGAGTCAGGCAGCATCCCTGGAGAACATGGAAAGGTGATGTTTTGAGTCGGCGGGACCCTTCTTCAGTCTTCACCAGGTGCCAGGCTGCCTTGCCAACAGTCTGTCTGTCCCTTCCTTCTTTGTTGTTTGTTTGTATGTGTTAAATGTATGTTTTTAGTGTTCATTAGCTTGTTTTATGTGGTGGGTGGGGGAGGGGGGTTTGGGGGATACTTTTTCTAATCTCTTACCTCGACAGAGATGCGATTTTTTTCCGTATCGTATCTCTGTCTGCACTGCGGCCTAACATCAAGGAGTTGGCGGCCTTTGCTGGATACCGATTTTGGGAGCTCCACAGCGGGAGCCTGTGAACTTACCATCACAGAACTCACGATCCCTTTGCCAAGGATCGACCTCTGGACTCCAACCGTGGGAGCCTGCGGACTTTAACATCGCGGAGCTCACGGTCTCTGTTAGAGACCGACTTTGGGAACTCCAAGCTGCAGGAGCTTCGACCGCCGGCTGCGGGAGCTTCGATCGCCCCGACTGCGGATGGTTCGACTGCCCCGACCACAGAATAAAATAAAGAGGAAGAAGATTGGACTTTATTGCCTTCCATCACAGTGAGGAATGTGGGGAATCCGCTGTGGTGGATGTTTATGTTAACTTTTATGTAGTTGTGTGTCTTGTTGCTTTTTTCATAAAATATGGCTGCATGGTAATTCGAATTTCACTGTACCTTAATTGGTACCTTGATTTAGTTGTTTATTGGTATTCTTAATTTCTACAGGCCCTAAATTTTGTTAACTGTAGAAACAAAGAAGTGCAAATGCTGGTTAATACACAAAAGAACACCAATTGCTGGAGTAACTCAGTAGGTCTGACGACATCTCTAGAGAACATAGAAAGGTAATGTTTCGGGTCGGACCCTTCTTCAGACTGATCATTGGGGGGGAGAGGCAAGACAAACCGTGTCAGCAGTTAAGATACTTCATAATACCTTAAGGTTTAATTGCACTTGGTATTCAGTCCATGCCAGAGCAAGATCCACACTCTCACCACTCTCTAGTTAAATGCAATTGTTTTTGAATTCTCCATTAGACTTCTCCAAACTCAATTTATTTCAAACCCAAACCCTTAATCCAATAAATTTTGGATAGTATCTAACTGATTCACCACAGCCTCACCTAAGTTCGATGTTCCTTACACACGCCATCTGAATTCTTGATCAAAACACAAAGTGCTGGAGTAACTCAGCACATTTCAGATTGCCACCCTTCTTCAGACTGATTGGAGTGGAGGAAAGCTGGAAATGAAGTGGAGGCAGGACAGTCTGGCAAAGGATAGTGGACACAATGTGAGTCAGGCAGCATTCCTGGGGAACATGGATAGGTGACGTTTCAGGTCAAGACCCTTCTTCAGACTGATGGGGGAGGCGTGGGGTCAAAGAAAGTTCAAAGAGAGGAGGGACGGGACATAACATGGCAGGGGAAGCACGGTGGCGCAGCGGTAGAATTGCTGCCTTACAGCGCCAAAGACCCGGATTCGATTCTGATAGGCAGATGCTTGGACAAAGGCCTAGGATGGAAAAAAATGTGAGACAAAATGATAGCTGGATGCGTGAGGGGAGTTTGATTGGCAGATGGGTGGACTAAGACCAGAGATGAAAAGGAGACAAAAGGTGTGAGATAAGGAGGAAACAGAGGAGTGAAATGTGAAGCCAGAGGGAGGGATACAGGTGGAAGGTGACAAGGGAGAGGGGAGAGGGGGGGGGGGGAGAAAGAGGGACAGGACAGTGGAAGAAATGGGTGCACACTGGGGTGGGGTGGTGGTCACAGGAAAGATAGATGAGGAAAGTGTTCCCTTCTGTCAAATCCCTCCCTCTGGTTTTACATTTTCAAGTCATTATTTCAGCCTGTTACAAACTTTTTTTCTATCAGTAGAATTTGGCAACTGTGCATGTGTGAGTAATGCAAATAAGAATTTCACTGTGTGGTGCATATGTAACAGAACCATTGAACCTTCTACACAAGGGAGACACAAAATGCTGGAGTAACTCAGCGGGACAGGCAGCATCTCTGGAGAGAAGGAATGGGTGACGTTTCGGGTCGAGAACCTTCTACACATCTTGAAAACAATGTTGGCCTTAAAATCCATGTTTTTTTTTATGCTGAGCAACAGCGTTTGCACAACTTGACCAGAGCAATCTGGAGCATGGATAGCCCTGCAATCCTCACCCCACCAATTCACCCAGTTCCAGTACAAAGTACCTTGGAGCACTCTGCTCCCGCTGTAAGGGAGGTGCAGTGCCAGAAACATGACAGAAGTTGCAACTGTTCCAGTCTGCACAACCTTCTGCAATAATCTCCAACCTTCATCTCAAGGGGGTTACGCTCAAACATTCTTACCTTGGACCCACCTTTGAGGAAAGGACACAAGGGGGAAGACTCCATCCCACCCCATCATATGCTGTAAGGATTAGAAAATAGAACATCGAACAGTACAGCACAAGAACAGACTCTTCGGCTCACAATGCCTGTGCAGAACATGATGCCAAACATGATGCTGATCTTTTCTCACCTCCAACTCTTCACCTCTCCCCACCCCCAACCCCTACTTTCAGTCTGAAGGGTCCCGACTTGTGAAGTTTAACATACCTTTCTGAATTGAACTAACACTGATGAGCAAAACAGAAATAATTCTGTAGAACTATTGCCATTTCTTTAAGCTTCAAAGAAGAATGCCTGATGGTGAGTTGCTGATTAGTAGCTGGGTTTGTACAATGCCTTTCATTCTTGTTGCTGGGGAGTATGTTGCCGCTCTTGTACTTCATAAGAATAGATTTTCTTTGATGTTAGGTGTGGGGCCCAGCCACAGCAAAGCCTTCAATTAGTTTCTGTGCACCAATTCTTGAAGCGGTGTTGAAGCTGGTGACTTGCCCAACCTGTCTTCACCTCTTATTACGATTTATGTTGATGGCATCCAGCCCTCTGGTCGCTGTTGACAAGCTCCTGGCCACAAGCCACATCTCACTGGTCAGGGAGCAGACTGGCAGAGGAGAATATTAAACCATTGTATTACCTCCACTAACATCTAACCTGAAGAATTGGTTAATTGATTTGGGTTAAAAAAGACTCAGAGTGCAGGAGTAACTCAGCGGGTCAGATAGCATCTGTGGAGAATATGGACAGATGACGTTTCAGATCCTGAAAGAAAATGTCAGAATGATCTCCAGAGATGCTGCCCCACCTGCTGAGTTACTCCAGCACTCTGTGTCTTTCTTTGTAAACCAGCATCTGCAGTTCCTTGTATCTATATTTTATTTGATTAATTTACTTAATAGCTTAAAGGTGACGGCATAACACAAGTAATTTAGAAACTTAAAGTTCAAACACAGCAATGTTAGTAAAATTTGTTTCAATGAACAGATTCTTAATAAGTTAACACACAGAAAAATGATAAAATCTTCCATATTGTTGCAATAACTGATTACTTAAAATCTTTCAAGGAACAGATGGCACAGTTGTGCAGTGGTAGAGCTGCTGCCTGACAGAGCAGGAGATCCAGGTTCGATCCTGACAATGGGGGCTGTTGGTATGGAGTTTGTACGTTCTCCCCGTGACCCCGTGTGGGTTTCATCCGAGTAAACCTTCCATATTCCAGAGACGTACAGGTTTGTAGATTAATTGGCTTCGGTAAAACCTGTAAATTGTCCCTAGTGTGTAGAATAGTGCTAGTGTACAAAGATCAATGGTCGGCACAGACTCAGTAGACTGAAGAGCCTCTTCCCGTGCTGTCACTAAAAAAAAGAACTTGCTTCCCCTACCTAGTCTGGCCAACATATGACTCCATTGCTGTGACATGCAATTTTGCCAAAAGCCAGCAAGGTAATCATCTTTTCTCCATCCTCTTGTCCCCTTCCATTGATTTCCCTTCCTCTAGCTTTATTTTTCACTCCTTTTCTCATATCCTTCTGTTTTCCATTTCCATTTTCTTTCCATTTCTGACTATTGTCCATCCATCTGCCAATCAAACTCCCCTCACCTGTATCCAGCCATCACATGCCAGGCTTTGTCTCACCCCCCACATCTCTCCCCTCCTTCTACAATGTCAGATGAAGGGTCCCGACCCGAAACGTCACCTATCCATGTCCTCCAGGGACATGGACCTGTTGATTTACTCCAGCACTTTATGTCCTTTTTTGTAACCCAGCATCTGCAGTTTGTTGTATCTACTGTAAGTGAAATATGAGACAGAACTGATAGGAACAGAACTGAAGGTATCAGATCAGATAAAAACCTCAGTCTGGTCACTCTAATCAGAGTTCATCACCTGAAGACCTGGGTACCTGTCCCATTGACCAATTGTCCACACATAGTCCTATCTTTCAGCAAACATCCCGTGTCGTATCAAAGGATGAGACACAATAAAATGGAGACAGAAGGAAACGCAGATGCTGGAATATTGCATGGAACCACAAAGTGCTGCAGTAACTCAGAGGGTCAGGCAACATCTCTGAAGAACAAGGATGGGTGACATTTCAGGTTGGAACCCTGCTCCAAACATCAGCGTTCAAAGAAGGGTCCCAACCAAAAAACGTTAACCTTATATGTCCTCCAGAAATGCTCCCCAACCTCTGAGTTACTCCAGCACTTGGTGTTTATCGATGAGACACAGTAGTTTTATGTTTCTCACAATCTTCAACATTTACCCGAGACCCCATGATATTGTGGTTGCAATAGATTGAAAAAAGAAACACTTTGCCAATGAACATCTACTGTCCCCTCACTACTGTCAGTACTGTCCCAAGTTGAAGATTTGGCAGAAAGCAAAGTAAATGCACAGAGTATACTCTCGATAACAGACTTAAGAGGCCGCTAACTTGGGACTGGAAGGAAATATAAAATAACCAATTGCTACCCAGCAAATTGCACTGTAACATAGTTTTCTTCCCATCAGCTGCAAAAATCTGTACAACTGACATGGCCTCATAAAAGATAACAATTAAAAAAAACAATGTGCAGTGGGGTTTAAAAAAAATCCTAACTATGCGACCGTGAAAGTGAATTGAAGAATCTCAGAGCCCTCAGAATCCTGCCGTCATTTTCAAATGCATGGATTCCTCTGCAACACCTCTGATCAGGAGAGAGGCAGCTCCTTCACCTTCAGTCCCTGGGGGCTACTGACAAAAAAATATTTCTCCTGTTTTGACAGAGACACAGTCTATCAATGGCCAAACCACACATTTGAATATTGAGGACTAGAAATGTTTTTGAAGTTTGCATGAATGAGGGTATTATTTCAGAGCAGTTGATGCTTTGTTCTCCAGTAACGACCCTGCCAATACAACAACCAAGTCCAACAGATAAAAAGCGTGCAGAACCTCTCTGAATCAGCTCTCTGGGATCACACACACCACGCACATGCAGCTCCAGAACATAAGATTATCCGTGGAAATCCAGAGACAGCGCTTGGGATTTTCCAGAACTGCAAAACTGAACACAACTGAAAGCTTCAGCATCAACACAAGAAACGCCTTCAGAGAATTGAAAGAATTAACTTTAATTGTGAAGATTCAGACACAAAACGTCCAAACTTCACCACTACAGACCCTGACAAACAACTGGGAGCTGCAGAAACTGCATGGCAAAGAATGGTAAGGAAGGAATAGTCCAACATGTTTACAAAAGATCCGCATTCGTTTATCTCCTTTCGCAGCCATTTCAAAGCACTTTACGTCCAAAATATGTACTTTTGATGAGTTGCAATCGATTAGGAAATATGATAACATAAAGCAAGCTTCCACAATCGGCCCCGAAAGAACAACTAGATAATTGATTTACATCTGTGAAGTTGAAGGTCTATTTGTGCTGGCCAGAAAGAAAGTCTCATGAACAAAACCTACATAATAGCATTTATAAAAAGGGTCAATTTGCATTTCACATCTAAATGGTTAAAAATGCGGATTTTCGAATTTTATGTCCCACCACTCATAGCTGAGCCCTTTCCTGCTGAGCCCTAGTCTGTTATGCTTCCTTTCTCTCTCTTGTCCCTACCCATTTCTCTCTGTCTTCCGTTATCCCCGAGTTTCACCAAAGGCTGACCTTCACATTTGCTCAGTGATCATCAGTTTGAAGGAACCAACTGGGCCCTTGAGGTGGCCGGACCCTCTCCCTATCTGCTCCCACTTAATCTACCTTTTCCAGGAATAGGTTGTTTGCGATTTGTTGGCTCTCGGATGGGTTTGGAACTCCCTTCACGTTCTCCTCTGTAACTAGAGGCCATAGATTTAAGGCGAGGGGGTAAAGATTTAAAAAGGTGTATTCTATCACACAGAAGGTGGTGGGTAAATGGAATGAGCTGCCAGAAGAAGTGGTAGAGGGGTATACAGTTATGATATTTAAAAGACACTTGGACAGCTATGCGATGGATGCTGTTCATCCCTTTAAGTCTTTTGTTGGAGAGCTGTGAAATCTCTGAAAAATTGTTGATAGAATGGGTGTTTTTATATGTTATATACTTTCTATTATCTGGATTGTTATATAGTCCTCCTCTTTAAGAGTTACTCATATAAAACTACAATGCACAAATAGAGTTGGTTGGTGTAATGTAAAAATGAAGAAGTAGTTATAATTATGATTTTGTAAAAACTGCAATATTGCTGCAAGGTGACCTTATTTACCAAATAAAGAAAAGCCTGGATAGAGTGGATGTGGAGTGGATGTTCCCACTAGTAGGAGAGTCTAGGACCAGATGGCACAGCCTCAGAATAAAAGGATGTACTTTTAGAAAAGATACGAGGAGGAATTTCTTTAGCCAGAGGGCAGTGAATTTGTGGAATTTCATTGCCACAGACAGCTGTGGAGGTCAAGTCATTGGGTATTTTTAAAACGGAGATTGACAGGTTCTTGAGTAGTAAGTCAAAGGTTCAGGGTAGAAGGCAAGAAGGCAAGAAGAATGGGGTTGAGAGGGAAAAGCAGATCGCCCATTATCAAATGGTGGAGAAGCCTCGATGAGCTGAATGGCCTAATTCTGCTTCTATCACGTGATCGGGGTTGATTTCACTGCATCATTTATTATTTGGCTTTTTCCACAAGAAAAATAAGTGAACTCAAAAAATCAGTTTAACCGTGAACAGGAACAAAGCAAAGAATTGGTTAACCACTACCTTGTTCTTAGGTGCAGCTCAGTTCATATTAATGCAGTTTAACTCGGATAAATGTAAGGTGTTGTATTTTGGCAAGACAACCAGGACAGGACTTACACAGTAAATAGTGGGGCCCTGGGACGTTTGATAGAACAGAAAGTTCCAGAGTTACAGGGACAGATTTTCAAGACAGTGGTGACACAGGTAGACAAAACACAAAGTGATGGAGTGACTCAGCTGATCAGGCATGGAGGGAATGGACAGATGACGTTTTGGGGTGGGACCCTTCTTCAGACTCGGAATCTGTTGAATCTATTTGTGCTGGCCAGAAAGAAAGTCCCATGAACAAAAACTACATAATAGCATTTATAAAAAGATTCAATTTGCATTTCACGTTTAAATGGTTAACAATGTGGATTTTAGAATTATGTCCCACCACTCATATCTGACCCGAAAAGTCATCTATCCAGATGCTACCTGACTCGCTGAGTTCCTCCAGCACTTTGTATTTTGTTATAATTTCCAGCATCCACAGTTCCTTGTGTCTCCATGACACAAGTAGGTTGGTGAAGAAGGCTTTTGCATGCTTCGGTACATGCATCGATCAGCGTATTGAGTACAGGATTTGGGATCACACTAGATAAGATATCAGTAAGGCCATATTTGTGGTACTGAATATAGTTCTGGTTGCCCTGATATGGGAAGGATGTCATTAAATGAGCGAGATACAGAAGAGGGTTGGAATTGTAAGGAGAGGTTGGATAGGAGTCTTTTCCCCTGCAGAATTGGGCTGAGGGGGATAATCTTATTGAGGTTCATAAAATCACATGGTGCAGAGATGGGGTAAATAGCCACAGACTATTTGTCCCCAGGGTAAGGGGTCTAAAACAAGAGGATACAAATTTGAAAGGAACGCGAGGAACAACTTTTTCACACAGAGAGTGGTGCATTTGTGGAATGAGCCGCCAGAGGAAGCAGTGGGAACAGGCACAATTACGGCATTTAAAAGTCACTTGGACAGGTATGTGAATAGGAACGGTTTGAAGGGGTGCGGGCTTGGTGCAAGCAAGTGGGACTAACTTGGTCAAGTAACTTGGTCAGCATGGATGAGTGGGGCCAAAGAGCCTGTTTAGACTTTTTAGAGAAACAGCATGGAACAGACCCTTCTGCCCACTGAGTCTGCGCCAACCAGTGATCACCCTGTACACTAACACTATCTGACACACTAGAGACAATTTACAATTTTACAGAAGCCAATTAACCCACAAACCTGTATGTCTTTGGAGTGGGGGAGGAAACCAGAGCATCCAGAGAAAACCAACATGGTCACAGGGAGAACGTGCAAACTCTGTACAGGCAGCACCCGTAGTCAGGATCGAACCCAAGTCTCTGGTGCTGTAAGGCAGCAACTCTACCAATGTGCCACCTTAAATTGTGCTGTACTGTGCTGTATGGCTCTAACTAATTAGAGCAACCTGTTACACCTGCACAATCACCCTGTGCACTTACATGGCAAAGATTCAGAAAGCCTTGATGTTGATGTGGTTTGAATCCATGTAGTGTGAAACATGAGAGTTCTTTATAAATTCTGAGAATGTTTTTGATAGATTTTGAGAATTTTTTGTTAAATTCCAAGAATATTTTGTTAAAATCTGAGATACATCATTGCCCCTTGAATTGCATCCATGCTAGTCGGAAATTAAAAAGGTTTCGCTTGGCTCACTGTTTAGAAGGATTATTTAACTCTTTTTTTGCCACATCAAAATGCCATTAACATTGAAATAAATATTACCAGACACTTTCTGTCTAGTGTCTTCAAAAATGCTCTTAAAGGTTAAGCAACACTTTGTTAAACAAATTAATCCTCTGGCTTTCACTGTGGACTGCACTGTGGACTAGTGAACTATCAGTCATTGTCAAGAAGTGACACAATGTGCTGGAGGAAATTTGGGGTGGCACATTGGCTCAACAGTAAAGTTGCTGCCTTACAGCGCCAGAGACCCAGGTTCGACCCAGACTACGGGTGTTGTCTGTACAGAGTTTGTACATTCTCCCTGTGATATTGTGGGTTTCCTCCCACACTCCAAAGACGTACAGGTTTGTAGGTTGATTGGCTTTGGTAAATTGGTAAATTGTCCCTCGTATGTAAGTTAGTGTATGGAATGGTCGTTGGTCAGCCCGGACTCGGCAGGCCGAAGGGCCTGTTTCTGCGCTGTATCTCTAAAAGTAATGTAAAGAGACCGGAGCACCTGGAGGACACTCATACGGTCACAGGGAGAACATGCAAACTCCACACAGACAACATCTGAGGTTAGGATCAAACCTGGGTTTCTGGTGCTGTGAAGCAGCAACTCTACCAGCTGTGGCACTGTTGCTCCCTTGAGAACACTTGGTCTCACTGAGTTCTTGAGGGAAACCTTCCTAGTCTACCAGTGTCTTCCCTGATGTAGCAATGGGCTGTAAACTGGGATACACAGCAAAGACCAGCCACCAGAGTTAGTTCAGAGTGATTAGGCAGTGTGGTCCAGGCATGGATATGTGGCTGGAGCCCTGCTTCAAGTGGAGGATCTCTCTCACCTCCACACCATCACCACCTGAGGACACCTTTACAATAGTTATTTATGTTTTGCTTTGAACTGGGGGCCCCCCAAACACTCTTGGGGGGATGGAGTTTGTGACAAAGGGTTCTGCCTCCATGGGGTCCCGCATTCAATGCCAACCAGGTAGTCCCAGCACATCCAGTGTATCCAGAAGAAGCAGTCAACAAACACTTATTGTAAGGAAAAATGACAGTAGATGTACCTTCTTTAGGTGGTATTTCTTTAGTCAAAGGGTGGTGAATCTGTGGAATTCATTGCCACAGACAGCTGTGGAGGCCGAGTCATTTGGTATTTTTAAGACAGAGATTGACAAATTCTTGATTATTAAGGGTGTCATGGTTTATGGGGACAAGGTAGAAGAAAGTGGTTGAGAGGGAAAGATAGATTAGCCACAATGGGTTGAATGGAGGAATAGACTCAACTGCAGAATGGGCTGAATAGCCTAATTCTGCTGCTATGGCATGAACTAATGAACAGACCTCACCCAAAGTCGTGTGTTTAAGAAAGAACTGCAGATGCTGGAAAAATCGAAGGGTGACAAAAAAGCTGGAGAAACTCAGCGGGTGAGGCAGCATATATGGAGCGAAGGGATAGGCGACGTTTTGGGTCGAGACCCTTCTTCAGACTGATGTCGGGGGGGGGGGCGGGAAAAAGAAAGGAAGAGGCGGAGACAGTAGGCTGTGGGAGAGCTGGGAAGGGAAGGGGAAGGAGGGAGAAAGCAAGGACTACCTGAAATTGGAGGTCAATGTTCATTCCGCTGGGGTGTAAACTACCCAAGCGAAATATGAGGTGCTGCTCCTCCAATTTGCGGTGGGACTCACTCTGGCCATGGAGGATGCCCAGGACAGAAAGGTCGGATTCGGAATGGGAGGGGGAAATGAAATGCTGAGCCACCGGGAGATGAGGTTGGTTATTGCGAACAGTTCTGATGCTGCCTCACCCGCTGGGTTTCTCCAGCTTTTTTGTCACCCAAAGTCATTTTCAGTTTATGGTAGTGGCCAGCAGCCTCTAACAGTCACTACAGCAAACTGCAGCACTTGGTGGCAGGTAGCTGAGATGTCCTCTGATCAGTTCTTTGGTGGAGTGTTATCAAACACAACCACTCAATAATACAGGGAGATCTTAAAACAGTGCCCAGGAGTTCCACTGAAGATGTAGGTGTAGTTTCAAGCAGATTCAAAGAGTAAGATACGGAGATGGGATGAAGCTTAATTCGGGAGTCAGAACCTAGGCAGCTGAACAAGTGTGCTGATATAGGAGTGATGAAAATCAAGGATGCATAAGATGCCAGAATTTGAGGACAGAGATTTCATTGTGTCAAAAGCTGAAGAAGGCTACAAAGCAAATTTGACAAGACTATACCAATGGAAACTCATTTATGTCCAGCCAAGCATAGTTATAAAGTTAGAGAACATAATGTTCATCTACAAATCAAGTAGTGTTCCTATGTATATGGTGATACAAATAATCTCTTCAATCCCTAATTGTTTAAAATTATTCATTGATTTGCACAAGTTTCTCCTAATAATGCCTCGTTGAATTGTATTGGTGTGCAGAGTGCATGGGACCTTTCCTAACTTTGGTCCTCTCAATTATGGCCATCAAACATTTTAAGTACATTCCTTTTGATACCTGGATAACTTATATGTAAGATCCATTTCTTTTCCAGGTTTGAAATTCCTGGAATCTAAACAGAAGGTCAATTTTAGTAGTTTAATGCAGCATTCTGGCATTCTCACAAAGTTTGGTTTATTACCAAAATTTAAACACATACCTGTGCAAATAGTTAGCTAATCCTTTGATTGTCCCCCAGTTAAATACCTCAGTCAGCTAACCAAGCACTCTCACAATCCATTCAGTTTTGCTCCAACTCACGCAATGCATGGCACGAATCTCATGCATTAGTTACACCATGTGTTCCCACCCCTGCCCTGCTTTCTATGTACCCCACTCTCTGCAGATTCTCCCATCTCAAATCTGGGAGCACACCATTGCATCTAAAAATCCCACTATTTCTGCAACAATCTTCATGGTTTTCCAAACATTCAATTTGCCTCGTCAGACCCATTCTTGCCAGTATGAACATTTTGGCTATTTCCTGGCACTGTCCTTCCCTCTAACTTTTCAAATCTATATTTGCTCAAGTTACCTCAATTTGGTTTCTGGCATGCTAATGTCACTTTAATCAGGGTGGTCAATTAGTTAATCACCTGGATTAGAACTCTTTCCCTGTTCAAAATCTGTTCCCTGTTTCCTTGCTCTGGCTTCAAATAAAATTGATGGACTATAAAGCTTACAGTGCTACTTACAAGATCAGGTATAAGTTTGAAATGTCCTAATAGATTACCTAACAGGTTTGCCAATGTATTTCAAAACCATTGAACGATTAAGCACAGAAACAGAGCTTTCCACCCAACTCGTCCATGCTGACCAAGATGCCCCATCTACACTAATCTCACTCTCCTGCATTTAGCCTATGTCTCTCTAAAGCTTCCCTTTCCATGTACTTGTCAAAATGGCTTTTAAATGTTGTTATAGTACCTGCTTCAACTTCTTCCTCTGGCCCGTTCCATATACCTACCACCGTGTGTGAAAAAGTTGCCCCCTCAGGTTCCTATTAATCTTTCCCCTTAAACCTATGCCTCTAGCTCTTGATTCCACTACTTTGGGGAAAAGACTCTATACATTCATACTGTCTATTCCCCTCATGATTTTATACTCCTCTGCAAGATCACTACTCAGCCCCCTGTGCTCCAAGGAAAAAAGTCCTAGCCTGTCCAACCTCTCTCGCAAGACCTGCCAACATCCTTGTAATTTTTTTCTGCAGTCTTCCATGCTTAGTTGCATTGTTTCTCCAGCAGGTTGACCAAAATTGAACACAATACTCCAAGTGCAGCCTCACCAACCTCTTGTACACCTGTAACATAACATCTCAACTTCTTTACTCTGTTGTAGAAACAAAGAACTGCAGATGCTGGTTTGTACCAAAGATAGCCACAAAGTGCTGGAGTAACTCAGCGGGTTAGGAGCATCACTGGAGAAAAAGGATGGGTTGGGACCCTTCCGAAAAAGGGTCCTGACCCAAAACATCACATATCCTTTTTCTCCAGAGATGCTGCCTGACCTGCTGAGTTACTCCAGCACTTTGTCTTTCTTTACTCAGTTCCGTGACCGATGAAGGCCAGCATGTCAAAAGATTTCTGCATCACCCTATCTACCTGTGACACCACTTTCTGGGAACTATGTACCTCTACTTCTAGATGCCTCTGCCTTATAATATCCCCTAAGGCTCTACCATTCCCTGTGAAGATCCAGCCCTAGTTTGACTTCCCAAAGTGCAGCACCTCACACTTGTCTGAATTAAAATCCATTAGCCATTCCTCAGCACATTTGCCCAGCTGATCAAGATCCAGCTGTAATTCTTGATAACCATCTTCACTGTCTAGGATATCACTTATTTTGATGTCATCTGCAAACTTACTTATCATGTCATATGTAAGTGTGGAGAATATCAATGAGCAAGACGTTTGCTCACCCATTGTTATTTCAGTTATTCAATCCCATTAAGCCATTTTAATGTGCTAAAATATGCCATTGTATATTCAGTGAACAATCAGCGCATGGTGCTACTAACAGATTATTTTATCACTTGTAGGTACCAAACATTGGAATTCCCCAACTGCTGCTCCTGCTTAAATACCTGAGCTCCACTTTTACAGTAACGGAAATACAGCCCACAGCACGAGGTAAATGTTCTGAATTGCATGGTATTACTGACACACAGTCTCTGTGGAGAATTAAGAATCAACACTTCATCCAAGGTCACCCAGGTGCCATCAAAATAATGAAAAAACAACTTTGTCTCTCCTGAACACACTAAGAAATCTGCAATCAACCTAGAATCTGGATCCCAAAATGGTTTACTGCATGAGTGTTGAATTTATGACAACTGATAGATTTAGGAATATGGTTTACAGTGTTCCATTGCTACGTAGAAGTTTTCAATTTCTTCACCAATAGATGGATATTTATGTCAGTTGCAAGATGAAAGCCCCTATGAAAGTTAACCAATCTAAAAACAATTGATGTCAGTTTATTGACATATGTCCTTTGGCAGGGTAACCAGTATTGTACTTCAAATGTGCCCTTATCAACATCTTGTACAGTTGTAACATGACGTCCCATCTCCTGTAGCCAATACCCTTACTGATAAAGGCAATCGTGTGCGGACGTGGCGTTGAAGGACGAGAAGCCAAAGCAAAGAAATGGAAGTCAACTAACCGAACGGAAACGAAGCCAAAACGCCAAATAACCGAAAGCGTACAAAGCCGAAACGCCAACTAACCGAAAGGGTGGGACGCCTAAAAGCAAACTAACCGAAAGGGTGGGACGCCTAAAAGCCAACTAACTGAAAGGGTGGGACGCCTAAAAGCAAACTCACCGAAAGTCTGCTCTGCCGAAATGCCAACTCACCGAAAAACTGCGTCGCCTACAAGCCAACTCACCGAATGGCCGCTCTGCCGAAAAGTCAAATAGTGGACATGACGTCGCCGGGGGGGGGGCGGGACCGGTCAGTGATTGGTCCAGACCCCCGCGTCCATCCTATCACTGGCCGATGGAGACGGGAGGGTGGGGGTCATTTTCCCACACAAGCCATAGGTGACTGGGCACTCTGAACCCGAGCACCAAGTTGTAAGCGGCCGAAGGAGCGCTTCCCTCGGGACAGACTCCACTCTCCCACGGCCACTGCCGCCCTCCGCCTCATCTCCCCCGTGCGGCCGCACTGTGACGGGCTGTGTGTCGGCAGCGCCGGGTGAAGCAGAGGTGTGAGTCAGGCTGGTCCCTCCGCCCACCCAGAGTCACTGACTGCGATGCACCGCCATCGGACCCCAACCCCCACACCACGGTGATTCACCGCCCCCCGACCCCCGGACCCCGACCCACACATGGGGTGATTCATCCCCCGACACCCACACCGAGTGATTCACCCCCCCACCCCGGCCGCGGGGACAGACGGCTCGGGGCATTGGCAGCCAAGGTAAATCGCTTTTAAAACATGGGGGGGACACAAATTCCCTGGCAGGCCGATGACAAGTGTGCATGACAACGAACAACTTTATCTCCTCCCACCCCACCCCTTGACAACAAGAAGCACTTTTTATTTATTGTTTAAACACAATCATACCGTCTGGTTGCCTGCGTAACGCACATAAGCTCCCATGCTCAAAACACCAGATAATCTGTTTAAGAAGGAAGTGCAGATGCTGGAAAATTGAAGGTAGACAAAAGTGCTGGAGAAACTCAGCAGGTGCGACAGCATCTATGGAGCGAAGTAAATAGACAACGTTTAGGCCCGAAACGTTGCCTATTTCCTTCGCTCCATAGATGCTGCCGCACCCGCTGAGTTTCCCAAGCACTTTTGTCTACCAGATAATCTGTAATCTGTTTTAACCGAAGATGGACACAAAAAGCTGGAGTAACTCAGCGGAACAGGCAGCATCTCTGGAGAGAAGAAATGGGTGGCGTTTCGGGTCGAGACCATTCTTCAGACCTGAATGGTCTCAGCCTATGAAATGAGACAACTGTCACACCAAAGATGGACACAAAATGCTGGAGTGACTCAGTGGGACAGGCAGCATCTCTGGAGAGAAGGAATGGGTGGCGTTTTGGGTTGAGACCCTTCAGAATCAGTCTTCAGGTCTGAAGACTCAGTCTGAAGGGCCGCTTACAAGCTCCTTCGGCCACTTACAACTTGGTGCTCGGGTTCAGAGTGCCCAGTCACCTATGGCCTGTGTGGGAAATTGACCCCCACCCTCCCGTCTCCATCGGCCAGTGATGTGATGGACGCGGGGGTCTGGACCAATCGCTGACAAGTCCCGCCCGCCCCGGCGACGTCATGTCCGGTATTTGACTTTTCGGCAGAGCGGCCATTTGGTGAGTTGGCTTGTATGCGACGCAGCCTTTCGGTGAGTTGGCATTTCGGCAGAGCGGCCTTTCGGTGAGTTTGCTTTTAGATGTCCCACCCTTTCGGTTAATTGGCTTTTAGGCATCACGCCCTTTCGGTGAGTTAGCTTTTAAGCATTCCATCCTTTCAGTTAGTTGGCGTTTCGTACGCTTTCGGTTATTTGGCGTTTCGGCTTTGTTTCCGTTCGGTGATTTGGCTTCCACTTCTTTGCTTCGGCTTCTTGTCCTTCGACGCCACGTCCGGGTACCAAAGGCTATAGTGCTTTATGCACCATGCTGTCTATCTGTGTTACCAATTTCAAGAAACTATGTACCTGCACCCCTAGAACTCTCTGTTCTGCATCACTCCCAGGGGCCTACAGATTGTTGCTGCAGATGCAACTACGACTAGATCTGAATTTTCATTCGGGTAAAAACTGGCCGCACCTTCCTTTATCAATTTGAGTCTGGTTAACACTGTCACATATTTAGAGGAATACCCAGCCCAGGTACCAGTTCATTCGCATAAGCGTTGAGATGCAACTGAGATTAAGGAGAGGGAGGATTCAATTTACGTGCAAGTTCTACCCTTGTTTGTCTCACCAAAATACAAAACCTCGCTTTTATCCGAATTAAACTCCATCTGCCATTCCTCAGCCCATCGGCCCAGTTAATCAAGAGCCCATTGTGGTCTTGGAAACCTTCATTTTACACGATACCACCGATTTTAGAGTCATCTGCAAACTAAGAGTTATCAATCTTGGTCCTTTTCAAATAAAATGTAATCAAATTCATGAGACATAATCTCCCATGTACAAATCCAATTCAGTCTTTGCCTTTGTGGATTCTGTCTCTTAAAATCCCCCCCCAATAACTTTACTACAACAAATGTTAAGCTTACTGGTCGATACTTCCTGACTTTTCCATGCAGCCTTTCTCAAATAGAAGCACAACATTAACCACCATCCGGTCTTCCGTTACCTCCCACCCTCGGTTCTTGATGATACAAATCTGAAAAAGGCTCTCAACCCAAAACATCATTTATCCATGTTCTCCAGAGATGCTGCCTGACCCACTGAGTTCAGCAGTTTTTGTCCATACAAGTATCTCTGTCAGGGCCCTTACAATTTCTTCCCTAGCTTCCCAAATGTTTGAGAGTAATCAGGTCCTGGGGATTTATCCACCTTAATGAATTTTAGGTCCTCCAATACCTCCTCTTCTTTAATATGGACCTTCTTCGTGTGATCACTGTTACCATCCCCAAGTTTGCAAGCATCTATGTCTTTCTCCATGGTAAATATAAACATGCGATATTTAACACCTCACTCACCACACATGGGAACAAAAGGCTAGACTTCTATTGAGGCATTGCTGATGAGGTGAAATCACAACAGTTAGAAGAAGAAAACTTTGATGACAACTTCATCTCCATATAAGGATGAATAGCACTGTGTGGAAAATTTCCCACTGGTGGAATCAGGGTGGCAGGGTGGTGCAGCGGTAGAGTTGCTGCCTCAAAGCGCCAGAGACCCAGGATCAATTCCGACTATAGGTGCTGTCTGTACGGAGTTTGTATGTTCTCCCAGTGACTGCGTGGGTTTTCTCTGGGTGCCCCAGTTTCCTCCCACATTTCAAAGACGTGCCCAGATTTGTAGGTTAATTGGCTTCTGTAAAAATTGTCCCCAGTGTGTAGGATTGAACTAGTGTATGGGGTGACCGATGGTCAGGGTGGACTCGGTGGACCAAAGGGCCTGTTTCCATGTTGTATCTCAAAACAAAATGAAACTAAACCTGACATTTCTGGGAAAAGAGCAAGATATTAAATACAGAATATTAACATTTTTGTTACAATTGTACGTTCAATTATTATTTCATCTTTTCTTACAACCTTGCAGGATCTGTGACTCAGCGAGGGAGTTCATTTGTAGTTGAGACATTCCATCAAGCAGTTGATCTTGTCAATGCTGCCTACAAATCATCGAGAGGCAGGTATGAGTAGGAAACATTTTAATTTATAGAAAATTGTGCATTGTATAGAACGGTAGCAAGCTGAAAAAAATCAAGCAACATTGAGATAAATTACATGGAACATTGATTTCAATTTTTGGAGAAATATAAGAATAAAACGATTGAGGAAATTTAATCCAAGTTCCTGAGTAAGAGAAGTTTCAATTTCAGAACATGTGGAATAAAGGATTACGAACAATGCATCATACTGCAGATGTACACTTTAAGGAACCAAGCAGAAAAATTTAAGGACCATCAATGTGGCTGAAAAATTAAGAAAGACTTTGAGAGGGATTAAAGATTTGCACCAAATGCAGATGCAAGTTGGTGTTTAAGATTGGAACTAGGTAGAAGATCAGCTATGATCTTGCTGAATGGTGGAGTAGGGTAAGGAATTAGAAGGCCTTCTCTTGCTCCTATTTTTATGCTCTTATGTTTTTGTTTTTTATTGCTGCAGGTGCAACAATGACTAGATCAGAATATTAATTGGGGTAAAAGCAGGCCTTCCCTTCCTTGTCCATTAGGAGTCTGGCTAAGGCCATCCATGTATTTAGAGGAAGACCCAGCCCAGGTACCAGTTCTGTCGCATAAGCGATGAGATTCAACTGAGAATTAGGAGAAGGATTCTTCTCTTGCTGAACAACCTTCAATCGGACCTTCAATAGGCCAGCACAAAACATAGAATTTATCAGCTTTGACTTAAAATAATGCCTTGCATTGGTTCTGTGATGCAGCACAGTGACCCAGCTGGTAGTGCTGCTGCCCCACAGCACCAGAGACCAAGCTGACGGCTGTCTGTGTGGAGTTTGCATGTTCTGCCTGTGACCACATGGGTTTCCTCTGGTTGATCTGGCTGCCCTCCACATCCCAAAGACGTACAGGTTTGTAAGTTAATTGGCATCCGAGTGCAAGTGGATGAGATAGTGGGATGACATAGCACTAGTATGAACGATGGTCTGTGTGACCTGTTTCCATGCTGTATCACTAAAACTGAAATATAAAGATCCCGATGGATCACCATGGAGTTAAGGCATTCGCAAAGTCCACTTCAATGTCCACTTCACAAGCCACCAGCCACCTCCTGCACAATTTTTGGTAGTCTACAGTTCGCACATTGGCCTCAATGTATCTACAAAACCAGAGATGAATAAATAGTTCTTGGTGTCAAAGAACCACATAATAAAATGTAGACTAACTTGGAAAAATCACTGTATTAAGAGGCACTGATGAGGAGTAAATCTAGTTTTATTTTCATGTAACAATGCATTTAATTTGCCCGTGTAAGATTTATTTTACCAAAGTTAAACTATTCGCTGCAAAGCACAAAGACAGCATCTGGGGAGGGAACGGACAGGCGGCATTTCGGGTCCAGATCCCTCTTTAGATTTAAGCTGTTTGCCGGTGTTTGTTTCCCAGTAGTAAAGCAGCATTCCACAAAGGCTCTATTCGTGCAAATGATGTGCTCAGCTTTTTCAAACTTCCTGTGGCTGAGACTCGGAACGCAGTAAGAGCAGCTGAGCTCATGGAAACCACCATTGAACTTATTCGGCAGATGGTTTACACCCAGGAGAAAATGTTCAGGAATGCAACAGGTAATCAAGACAACTTATATTCTTTTACGTATTTAAAGTGAAGGTGCTTTGTGATTTTTCTTTTACAAAACAATAAATTCCCAGAAGGAAGGAAGCCAAGTGGAATCAGTGGAGTTTGTACAAACCATGGGAGCCTCAATGAATTAAGTAGATATTGGGAACAGGAAAAAACACTGTCATAGCTTGTAAAGATATTTATTGTAAATAAATGTGTTACTGATATTGGTGGGGTTATCAGGAGTATGTATGTGTTTAAAAGGCATTTGGATTGGTGCATGAATGAAAAGGATTAGGGGGATTTGGGCAAAATGCAGGTAAATTGGACTAGTGTGGGTAGACATCTTGGTCAGCATGAATGAGTTGGGCAGAAGGGCCTGTTTCCGTGCTGTATGTCTCTGTGCAGGCATCTAAACTGACGTAATTTGACTGGTAAAGAGACCTGGAAGATGACTCTCAAAAGATTCAGAGGGAATGATTGGGTTAACATATGATGAGCGTTTAACAGCTTTCGACCTGTACTTGCTGGAGTTTAGAGGATGAGGAGGGACTTCATTGAAACTTACCAAATAGTGAAAGGCCTGGTTAGAGTAGATGTGGAGAGGATGTTTCCACTAGTGGGTGAGTTTAGGACCAGTGGGCCTAGCCTCAGAAAAAAATAATGTACCTTTAGATAGAAGATAAGGAGGAATTTCTTCAGTCAGAGGGTGGTGAATGTGCCATTGCCACAGATGGTCGAGGAGGCCAAGTCACTGAGTATTTTTAAAGTGGAGATTGACAGGTTCTTGATTCGTAAGAGTGTCAAAGGTTACAGGGAAAAGGCAGGAGAATGGGGTTGAGAGGAAATGCCATGCTTGAATGGTGGAGTAGACTCAATGGGCCGAATGGCCTAATTATGCTCCTATGACTAATGAATAAAGAAATCTAAAGCATATTTCTGTTTCTGTGACTGAAATCATTTTAAATGGTTTCTGTATCTCACAGATCTGCTCAGCACACTGGATCTTCAGACACTGGCCAGGGTGACAGGTTGTACCACTCAGCTACAGGTCGTCCCTTGCTCCAATTCCTGTTTATTGGATAAATATCGAACCATTTCTGGCATCTGCAATAACAGGTACTACATCAGGAGAGGAAACAATACAGTAGTGATTTTGCCGTCAAGACACAGTAGCTTCTTTTTAAATCAATAAATTTGTCAAAAGCCAAGGCCACAGCACAAAGAAGTGAGAGAGAAACCAGTCACAACCAAGCTTCCATTTAAAAAACCTGTAAGAATATAAGAAATTAGCTTTTATTGAAAAAACACTTTTCAGAAGAAAAGCATTGAAAGCAGATGACATAATCCTTACAGTTTTAGTTTAAGAAGAATAGCCATCAACAATTTTGATTGGAAAGCATTGTCTTCAGATTATCGTTGTCTGTTGACTGCGGTACAGAGAAGATTAGTACCATAAGAGACTTCTTCCTTCAGTTCTGAAAATTGTCCCATGGACGCTTTCACCGGAAGAGTAAGGACTTCTCCTAGTCTCTTGCCAATATTCTTCCCTTTAGTAGCACCACTAAGGCAGATTCATTGCTTATACTTCTTGCTGCAATTATGTACAAATTATCAGACTATAGCTTTGCTTGACGAGGCCGACCCTGCAATGCCGCCAGGACAACGGGCCTTTATGGTCAGCTGCACTTAAAGCAACTTGGACTTTAAAAATGGTGCCAAAATCTGGCGACCCTTCTACATGGTCTCAGTGGACTAGTTTGATAAACTTTGTATTTAATCTAGGATTGTATTTATGTATCGTGATAATTTACTGAACTGTATGCAAAAAAAATAATTCCACTGTACCTCGGTACATGTGATGATAAAGAACCATTGAACCCATACTTCTGAAGTAATCTGGGCTGTTAACCAATTTCACACATATTGAAGACAGTACAAAAATACTAATTGCTTCCCTTCAGAGTCTTTTCACGACAGCATGTAATTAAAGGAACATTGAAAAGTTGCACAAAATGCTGGAGTAACTCAGTGTGTCGGGCAGCATCCCTGGAGAAGACAGATAGGTGAAGTTTCAGGTCGGGACTGGTTTCCAAGCCAAAACGTCACCTATCTGTGATCTCCAGTGATGCTGCCTGACCTGTTGAGTGACTCTAATGTTTTGTGTCTTTCCTTGGTAAACCAGCATCTGCAGTTCCTTGTTTTGATATTGAAAGGCTGCAAATGTGACAAAATATCCACTGGATAGAAAATGAGTTCAGTTTATTCTTCTTTACATGGTTCTAGAAAGAGATCATGATTGGTTCTTCAGAAATCAAAGGAAAAGCTACTTACTTGCGTTTGGATTACTTTAAAGAACACTGACATTTCATAATGTAGTGTGTTAGTTAAACACAAAATATAGGTTGATCCAAGCTAATGGAAATGGTTCCATTTTCGCTATTTTCGCTATTCATAGACCTCTCACGTAGTCATAGCCTCACTAGCCTCTTCATACAAACAAATGAATGAATCTATTTTATGTGCCTTTAGACAGCACACCCACTGGGGAGCAGCTAATGTCCCATACATTCGATGGTTGCCTCCAGACTATGATGATGGGTTTTCAATCCCCAAAGGATGGATGGAGTTGAAGAAATATAATGGATTCCCCCTACCACTGGTATGATGCACGGCTTGCTGGGGTTGAGGTTAAAGTATGTAGGTGGCAGTGAACCTCCTCAAACTTACTGACTCCAATGATAATTTTCAGGCCAGAATGGTGTCGACAGCCATCCTGCACACAGGCAACAGGAACATTTCTCTGGACAGCAGTTATGCCCACATCCTGGTGGAATGGGGTCAGTGGATTGACCACGATATGGACCTGACTCCACAGAGCGCCAGTACCTCTTCCTTTATCGACACCATTGATTGTTCGTCATCCTGCTATAACAGAAGCCCATGCTTCCCAATACAGGCAAGCATCTGTGCAGTACACGCCACTTGCAAATGCTGCTTTTGTGTTAGCAATGTCCACCCAGTCCATCACATAGACCATACTCTCCACCACTGACTCTATCTGCACTTCACACTACCTCGGGAAAGCAGCCAAAAACAATCAAAGACTTGTCCCATCCCGGCCGTTCCTTCTTCTCTCCGCTCCTGTTGGGTAGAAGGTACAGAAGTTTGAGAGCACACACCACCAGACTCAGGAACAGCTTCTTCGCCCCTGTGATCAGGGTTCCGAACAGTCCTTCCATAAGCTACGGTACTGTCTGATTCACCTCTACCCCATTGCAGACACTGGACTTTGTCTCTGGAACTAATGTGCTACAATGCTGAAAACTATATTCAGCACCAGACGACATAGGTTTAAGATGAGGAGGAAAAGATTTAATAGGTCCCTGAGGGGCAACTTATTTTTTTACACAAAGGGCAGTGGGTATATGGAACGAGCTGCCGGAGGTGGCAGTTTAGGCAGGTACTATCATAACATTGAAGAGGCATTTCTTCAGGTACATGGGTAGGATAGGTTTAGAGGGTTATGGGCCAAGTGTGGGCAGGTGGGATTTGGCATGGGCAAGTTGGTGCCGAAGGGCATCTTTCCATGCTGTGTGACACTACTTGAGTTTGGCTTGCTAGTATTTATATCTAGTATTATCTGATTTGATTGGATATAGCATGCAAAACACAGCTTTCCTGTGCCTCAGTACATGTGACAATCATAAACCTACTCCTCAGTGCATGCTTCATATGATGAGCGCATCTATTGTCTGATTATGTCAAATGTCTCACAGATCCCAGAGGATGACCCCCGTGCTTGTGAAAGTGAGAGGTGCATGCCCTTCTTCCGTTCAGCCCCAGCATGTGGGAGCGGCGAGTCTGGGGTCCTCACAGGACAGCTCCGACCCCGGGAGCAGCTGAACAGCATCACCTCCTTTGTGGATGCCAGCATGGTTTATGGAAGTACAGAGAGCCTGGCATGGAGACTGAGGAATCATACCAACGACCTGGGCTTCCTGGCTATCAACCAGCAGTACTCAGACCACGGCCTGGCCTACTTACCCTTCATGACCAAGAAGCTTCAAAATCCCTGCACGCTGACCAGAGACCAGTCCCACATTGGAAACAAGTCAGACATTCCATGTTTCTTGGCTGGTAAATGTATGGCAGAGAATGAGGACAATTCAGTATTGTAATATGGAAGGTTTTGGATGTTACCCGATTCAAATTAGGATGTAATTTGATATTCCACAATTAGCCATTGCATATGAGACCAAGAAGGGGGAAAAATGTTACCGTTTCTGATCATTGACCTTCTTTAGATGGGAGAATTTTGACCTTAAATTAGGAGTGCTAGACACACAATAATTCAACATCTGTGCATTAGACCATTTTTGAAATTCAGTTTCAATACAATTTTATAACAAGCGCTTAGGACCTCAGGGTGATTATTAAGGTATTTGGATATGCATGTTAAAATGCACATGACTGGATTTAGCTGTAAATAATGCCCTACTGCCTTCCCCCTTAAGTAGATCAATGCTTCCCTTTGCTTGTTGTCTGGGCACAATCATTAAGAAAGGCTGGTTAAACGAGGTACCAGAGTGCATTCACATGCACCATGCATTCAAGTAATAGGAAAAGATTAACATTAAACTAAAAGTCACTTGTGTAGTGGGGAAGCAACAACTATGTAGGGGATGGCACAAAAGTAAATCACGAGAGCAGCACTCTCATCAGGTCAGACTAGACTGGATTTGAGTTCTAAATATTTCTTTGTTAATTTGATAACTAATTAGCATCTCACATTCAGAAACGAATGTTTTGTTTCACTGATAACTATGGATTACCAAGTAAACACTTTGGCCATTTGTTTGAAAGTAAGAATAGAGAGAGGGAGAGGGAATCATACAGCGTGGAATGGGCCCTTCAGCCCAACTTGACCAATATATCTCATCTACACTAGCCCCACCTGGCTGCATTTGGCCCGTATCCCTCTAAACCTGTCCCATCCATGTACCTGTCTAAATGTTTCTTAAACGTTGCGATAGTACCTGCCTCAACTACCTCCTCCGGCAGCTCGTTCCACACACCCACACCCTTTGTGTGGAAAAATGTACCCCTCAGGTTCCTATTAAATCTTTCCCCCCTCATCTTAAACATATGTCCTGTAACAATTTATAACAATAACTACAACAAATTGATTTGTACCTTTAGAACGTTGTGGGTGAACATAATTGTTGGGGAATTTGAATATTTCCTGAGACTTGGACTGCACGGACCTCAGACCAAAGCACATCCACTCAGCAAAACAAAGACCTCTGGAACTTTTGTATCCTTTAGGCACAGTTTCTAAGCAAGCCTTTCCAAACTCTGCTCTCACAGATGGATATTCTGAAGCCTGCCTGATTCTGCAAGATTGACAAATGTTTATTTTACTATGCAGGAGATTCCCGAGCAAATGAACATTTAGGGATGCAAGCACTGCACACTATCTTCTTACGAGAACATAACAGAATAATATCAGAACTACATCAGCTAAACCCACACTGGAGTGGTGAGACCTTGTATCAGGAGGCACGGAAAATCATGGGAGCCTTCCACCAGGTGAGAAAGAGGATTGTGTTTAAAATACTCTTTTGATCACTTCCCTATGGATCATGGTCTCAAGCCATCATCATCGAATGTTCTTCCCATGCTTTTCTCTAAATTGTACTTCAGCCATTACCTGAGAGCTGTTTATTGTGCTCGTGTTCAGCAACAGTAAATATTACATGCACCACCTGCAGGATAGTGATTTTGAAAACACTGTGTTGCAAATATGTCTTTAAATAATTAACCACAGTTTCTGTTAATGAATAGGAGGTCATTGCACATAATTTGGAAAAAAATTGTGTCAAGCTAACTAAAATAACGTAACTGACCTAACATTTGCACACCTATGATAACATTCTGTGACTAGAAACAATAGGACACAAAATTCTGCAGTATTTGCAAATTGCTGGAGTAACTCAGCAGATCAGGCAGCATCCCTGGAGAACATGGATAGGGGAAATTTCCGGCTGAGACCATTATTCAGACCCAACTTGAAATGTCACCTATCCACGTGCTTCAGAAATGATGCCTGACCTGCTGAGTTACTCCAGCAATTTGTGCCCTTGTTGTGCATTAACCTGCATCTGCAGTTCCTTGTTGCTACTATTACAAACAATAGTATTGTGATGGGGTGAGACGTAATGATCCTTGAGAGATAATAAAAGTGAATAGTCTCCTTCCAATAAAGGTGTTTTCCGCATAAAGATGTATTCAATGAAGATATGATACTTGGAAAAGTGCCAGGAAATTCTCAGCCGATGCTTCTCAAACTAAGTTCATCACAGAAAATCGTATAGGTAGTGTCCAATATACCACAAATAGCAAGAGATTTGAGAAGCATGTGTTAATTTGAACATAGTTTCATAAGGTAAAACAAATCATTCCTTGCATATTTGAAAAAATCTATTCTTCTACGGCAGATCTAAAATGCATCCCCTAAAACGTAATATTTTCAATCATTCAGTAATTCAGAAACACTATAAACGAGTGTTCGGAGCTCAACAATAAACTAATGTGGAAACCAAATTCCACAGACATCTTGTGTTACAAAGTAGACTCTCATAACCATGATACTCCCTGTAATTTCCTTTCACTCATACTTGGCAAGATTATAAATGTTGAGTATATTAGAATATTGAAGAAAATAATATGTTTGTATCACTACCTCTCCTGTACAACAAAGGAATGGTATTTTTCCAGTCCAGTCTGAAGATATTTCTGGGCTGGTTTAACAAGCTGAATGGCAAGAGATTGTTATCTCTAGCTGGAGAATTTAGAACGGGGACAGTCTCAAGATAATTAGAGAGCCATATACAATTGAGATATGTGAATTTATTATTATTTAAATAAATTAAGATTTATATAATGTGGCACCAGTGATGACGCCAGGTTGACAATGACTATACCAACACTCGCAGCAGAGTCAACTCACGTGTTATGGGTTGATTTATAGTGAAGAACTATGGGGTCGCGAAGATCCAGGTCCACATGGGGCTGCAGTCCCTTGTCATCAGTGTGCATGTGAGGAGGCACTGACGATCCCTGTGGTTCACTCTTACCCAGAGAGAAGGTGCTGGCAGTCTCAGACTTGTCCCGGTAGCTCAGACTTGACCTCTAAGAGGAGGCACTGGTAGTCTTGAGTTTGTCCAAGCAGCTCAGTCTTTGCATCGAAGAGGAGGAGCTGGCAGTATTGGGTTTGTCCCAGTGGCTCAGTCTTTGCCTTGAAGAGGGGGTGAAGAGGCGCTGGCAGCCTCAGAATTGTCCTGGAGGTTCAATCTTGGGCCCAAAGGAGATAATGCTTTTTTTATTTTTTTTATTTTATTAGAAGTAAGTACAATTGTACACAATCATATTTTCATAATACCTTTCATGTACAGCTTCTTATTTTTTTAATTTTTTGAAATAAAGAAGAAAAAGAAAAAAGTTAGATAATGAAAAATAGAAAAATGTGAGATATATAGTGTGTGAAAAATAAAAATAAAGAATGAAATAAGAAAGTTGAGACATAGAAAATAGAAGAGAGAGAATAAAAGAAAAGATGAGAAGAAAAGAAAATAGAAGGAGATCATTTATAATCTTGACCATCCGCAGTCACGGATTAGCTTTTACTAAAGGAGGTAATGCTGGTGGTCTCAGACTTGCCCTGGCTGCTCAGCCTTGGCCTCAAAGAGGTTGCGTTGACTGTTCAGATTGTCCTGGTGTCTCAGGCCGTGCTCTCCATGAGGTGCGCAGTCCCTTGATGTCTGTGGGAAGGTGAGGAGGTGCTGGCGGTCTCAGGCTTGTTCCAGTGGCTCAGTCTTCCTCCAGGCCTGCTAAAGTGAAACACAGCTGGTAGGGAGATGTAAGGAGATACCGAAGATAGACACAATGAGCAGGAGTAACTCAGCAGGTCAGACAGCATGTCTGGAGAAAAAGGATGGATAACGATTCGGGTCGGAGCTTTTCTTCAGACTGAAAGTCTGGTGGGTGGATGGGACTAGAGGTAGGAAAAGGCCAGAACAAGTAATCAGGGCCGGCAACAGATGACCAAGGAAGGAATTGAGCCCATAACGGCCCATTGTTGGCTGGGGAAGAAGTGTTAATGAAGGGATACAAGGATGTGAACAGAGGAACCAGCAGGACAACTTTGGAAGGGGGGGGGGGAGGGGGGAGAGAGGAAATGCAGTGGTTACTTGCGATTAGATAAAATCAATGTTCATATCGCTGGGTTGAAGATGTCCAAGCAAAATATGGGAAAGGCTTTCTTTCTTTCTTTCATTCTTTCTTTCTTTCTTTCCCTCCCTTCCTTCCTTCCTTCCTTCCTTCCTTCTTCCCTCTCCCACCCCTTCAATTTTCCTCCTCCCCTGGCTAGCATTGCTGTGTTTTTTTAAAGAGGATGGTGATGGGAGGCCCAATCCAATCACAGCTAACTGGACACAGCTGTTGCTCCTGTGACTGTGGCCTCAACTCAGTCCAGATCTCTCCACCCAGTGCCGGTGACCCTGGTGCTGAGGGGAGGCTTCTCCTGGCCTGTCTGCCAGTGACAGGGATCAGAGTGGTACACGGGGGAACGGGCGCTGTCACAATAGGAATATAATTGGTGTCAATACCGACATGCAGCAACTCAAATTCAGGCCAGGCTTAATTTAAAAAAACAACAACATTGCTTTAATTTGGCAATTTACATTTGTGCTGGTAAATG
Organism: Malacoraja senta; assembly: GCA_038087875.1. Lineage (NCBI taxonomy): Eukaryota > Metazoa > Chordata > Chondrichthyes > Rajiformes > Rajidae > Malacoraja > Malacoraja senta. The sequence goes on from CM075979.1 coordinate 25,443,493, forward strand.
GATTAAGAAGAAAACATTTTCTTCCTCTCTGCACAGATTATAAACTGGAAGGATTATGTGCCTAAAATTCTTGGCCCGGATGCAACAAAGCAGCATCTACTCCCCTACAAGGGCTATGATGATACAGTTGATCCCCGGATTTCCAACGTGTTTGCCACAGCAGCATTTCGTTTTGCTCATGTTACCATCCATCCAATACTCTACCGGTTGGATGAGAATTACATGGAGAATCCAACCTACCCCAGCATCTCTCTGCACAAGTCATTTTTCTCCCCTTGGAGAATTATAGAAGAAGGTAAGGACAGTGGAAAGTATTCACTATAAGAAAACATTAAGTTTCTCTATGATTGAGCCAGTAAGCTTCCCCACTGACATCAGAAACTTGAACTGCCCTCTCACATGCTGGGGACCAATTTCACAGTCTTCCAAACCACCTCTTTGTGGACCTTCCACTTTTTTACCTGCACTTTCTCTGCTGCTGCAATGCTTTTCTGCACTCTGATTATTTTCCCTCTTTCACCACCTGAAGTACTCATGTATGGTATGATTTGCCTGGATAACATGCTAAAAAGGTTTTGCATTATCTTACTACATACTGCAATAAAATAGACCAATACCAATAAGCATTGATCAATTTACTAATATTTGTGAATTCTCTTACTCCCCTCCTCCTGCTCCCATACAACTCCAATTTGTATCAATTTTTTCAGAAATCTGAATGGTTCCGCATCTGGCTGACTCATTAGTATCAATAACCAAGTTTAGTCCATATTTGCTCTGTTGCCAAACGCAAATTAAATTGCCAGTTGTTTGTTTTACAACATCACACAGTCCATCACAGACCAGACTTCTCACCATTGACTCCATCTGCACTTCACGTTGCCTCAGGAAAGCAGCCAACAAATCAAAGACTTGCCCCACTACGTCATTCCTTCTTTGCCCCACTCCCGTCAGGCAGAAAATACAGAAGCTTGGAGGCATGCACTAGACTCGGGAACAGCATCTCCCCCACTGTTACCAGGCTTCTGAAGCTTAGGGTACTGTCTGATGCACCTCTACTCCATTGCAAATATTGGACTTTGTTTATGGAACTGGTGCGTTACAATGCTGAGAACTAAATTCTGCACTCTCTATCCTTCCCTTTGCTCTACCTATTATACTTGAGTTTGACTTGATTATATATAGTATTGTCTAATCTGATTGCATAGCTGTACCTCAATACATGTAACAATAATAAACCTAAACATACTTTTTTATCCCACTAAAAACGCCTCCGGGCCCAATTTTAAATACCCCCTTTAAACTCACCAGACCTTGTTTCCAGCGTTCCCTTTTAACTCACCAGTTTCACTGGAAAATTTGATCTGAAACATTGCCTGTTTCTCTTCCCACAGATGCTGCCTGCCCGGCTGAGTTTTTCCAGCATTTTCTGGGTTTTAAAAAAAAAATTCCAGCAACTGCTGTTTAAAAAAAAATGTTAATTAACCGGTAAATTTATTAAGTTACTGTGTGATGTTAAAAAATGTGAAATAAAAGTGCAATGGGATATTAATAGAAATAAAATCCAAGAGTTCAGAATATCTGCAAGTCCATCTCTCAAGTGCGCCAGATTATACTGTGCTTGGTTCCTCAAGTGCTGCCAATTTTATGGCTCTTGACTCAAGCTGCTAAGTTTCATCTGGAGCCCAGAAGCCAGTGTGTTATTAAATCAGGTTCACTCCACTCTGCAGCCAGCATTCAAAGTAATATTTTTATAGTAAGGGCACAAAGTACTGGAGTAATTCAACAGGTCATGCAAATGATTATGTTAATGTGTCACATGTACTACAGGAGGCATCGACCCCATCATCCGAGGTGTTATATTAAAGTCTGCCAAACTGCAAACGCAAACACAGATGATGCCAGAAGAGCTGACGGAAAAGTTGTTTCAGCCGAAGGAATCCTTAGCCTTGGATCTGGCAGCACTTAACCTACAACGAGGAAGGGATCATGGACTACCGAGTGAGTATCAAAATGAAGGATACACAGAGAATACTAACAAGTCCATTCCTAATGATATTACGAAGCAGTCAATAGTTATATTGATGTTATAATTTATTAATCAGAAAGAAGGTACACTAGGCAATTAGAAATGTAAATAAAGCCTTAATTGCAAAAAGGATGGAGTAGTGCTGTAAGAAATTTTTGCTAGAATCATTCAAGGCTGTGATGAAGTTAATACCCAAATAAAGGCATCTTGCATTTTACGTGGGAGTCATGTGCTTGAAAAGTAGTGATAAATCAAACATATGCCAGGTACATACAACTACACTGCCATCTGGTGCCAGACATAAATTTGAGCGATATCTGAAAATAGATGCACATAAATTAAACTTTGATAATAATTAAACGTGTTATTGTAAAAACACGTTAATCAAGCTCGTGTAAAACGTGAGGTGCCTGTACTGTGCGTGTTTGGTCTTTGTGTTTGGTCAGTAAAGTTAGAATCGCCTTCAAAACAATTCAGCTAGTTAGTGCAAGTAAAATGGGTTCCAAACCAGTAGTGGAAAAGGAAAGAGCTGTTCTATAAGGATAGATTTCATTTGAACTGTGTTGACACCACCATCCTGGCAATCATGTCATTGGGACTATGGACACAGCTTTCAACTAATTGGAAAGCATGAGGATTCAAATAATGGAAAGTTTAATAAATCAAAAGCAAGTTTAAGTGCAGTGGCACAGGTCAGTAAAGAGATGAATAAAAATCAAAGCATGACAGGAATGAGCAGAATTTATAAGCAAATGAGTACAGTATAAATTAGAAATTAATAGCTAATAAGTATAAAAGTCAAGGCATAAGGCTCTTTATCTGAATACACACAGCATTGGTAACAAGCTAGATCAGTTGATCACACAAATATAAGAAAATTAGTTAGATATAGTAGCTGTTATGTCAATGGGGTTGTGGAATGACCAGAACAGGGAAATCAAATTCCAGGGCTATTCAAAGTTCTAAAAGAATAGGCAAAAAGGGAAAAGAGATGTCTGGCATTGTTAATCAAGGAAGGGATCAATGTAGTACTGAGTAGAGGGAAAGCTGCTGTTGATTGCGATGCGGAATGAGTTTGGGAGGAAATAAAGAAAAACAAGGAACAGAAGACATGGATAAGACTGGTCTATAGGCCTCAGGATAGGACAAAGCATAAAAAGGAAAATAATATTACATGTGATAAGAAGGGAAGTGCAATTATCAGAGGTGATTTTAATTTGCATATCGATTGGACAAATTAAATTGGCGAGGCTAATGTGGAGGAGAAATTTGAGTGGTATTGGTGGTATTGAAATAAAGTTTAAATTCTAGGATAAGAAGATAGTATGTAAAAAAGCAGTCAAAAGGGTGGGTTAAAGGGAGATTTTTTAATAATATAAGAGGCACCATTTTTAAAAAACTTTTGTCCTACGCCTGCCACGATTCCTAATACTGATATTCATCATAACAACACATACAATTCCATGGGGCGGCACAGTGGCGCAGCAGTAGAGTTGCTGCCTTACAGCACCAGAAACCCGGATTCGAACTTAACCTCAGGTGCAGTGTACTGTATGTGGAGTTTGTACATTCTCTCTGTGACCACATGGGTTTTCTCTGGGTGCTCTGGTTTCAATGGACAATAAACAATAGGTACAGGAGCAGGCCATTCAGCCCTATGAGCCAGCCATTCAATGTGATCATTGAATCAGTACCCCGTTCCTGCCTTCTCCCCATATCCCCTGACTCCGCTATCTTTAAGAGTCCTATCTAGCTCTCGCTTGAAAGTATCCAGAGAACCGGCCTCCACCGCCCTCTGAGGCAGAGACTTCCACAGACTCACAACTCTCTGTGTGAAAAAGTGTTTCCTCATCTCCGTTCTAAATAGCTTACCCCTTATTCTTAAACTGTGGACCCTGGTTCTAGACTCCCCCAACATCGGGAACATGTTTCCTGCCTCTAGCGTGTCCAAACCCTTAATAATCTTATATGTTTCAATAAGATCCCTTCTCATCCTTCTAAATTCCAGAGAATACAAGCCCAGCCGCTCCATTCTCTCAGCATATGACAGTCCCGCCATCCCGGGAATTAACCTTGTATAACTACACTGCACTACCTCAATAGCAAGAATGTCCTTCCTCAAATTAGGGGACCAAAACTGCACACAATACTCCAGGTATGGTCTCACTAGGGCCCTGTACAACTGCAGAAGGACCTCTTTGCTCCTATACTCAACTCCTCTTGTTATGAAGGCCTACATGCCATTCGCTTTCTTCACTGCCTGCTGTACCTGCATGCTTACTTTCATTGACTGATGAACAAGGACCCCCAGATCCCGTTGTAGTTCCCCTTTTCCCAACTTGACACCATTTAGATAATAATCTGCCTTGTAAATTGTAAATAGCTGTGGTCCCCGCACCGAGCCTTGCGGTACCCCACTAGTCACTGCCTGCCATTCTGAAAGGGACCCATTAATCCCTACTCTTTGTTTCCTGTCTGCCAACCAATTTTCTATCCATGTCAGCACTCTACCCCCCAATACCATGTGCCCTAATTTTGCCCACTAATCTCCTATGTGGGACTTTATCAAATACTTTCTGAAAGTCCAGGTACACTACATCCACTGGCTTTCCCTTGTCCATTTTCCTAGTTACATCCTCAAAATATTCCAGAAGATTAGTGAAGCAAGATTTCCCCTTTGTAAGTCCATGTTGACTTGGATCGATCCTGTTACTGCTATCCAAATATGCCGCTATTTCATCTTTTATGATTGACTCCAGCATCTTCCCCACCAACGATATCAGGCTAACTGGTCTATAATTCCCCATTTTCTCTCTCCTGCCTTTCTTAAAAAGTGGGATAACATTAACTACCCTCCAATCCACAGGAACTGATCCTGAATCTATAGAACATTGGAAAATGATCACCAATGTGTTCACGATTTCTAGAGCCACTTCCTTAAGTACCAAGGGATGCAGACCATCAGGTCCTGGGGTTTTGTCAGCCTTCAGTCCCAACAGTCTACCCAACACCATTTCCTGCCTAATATGGATTTCCTTCAGTTCCTCTATCACCCCAGATCCTCTGGCCACTAGTACACCAGGAAGATTGTTTGTTTCCTCCTTAGTGAAGACGGATCCAAAGTACCTGTAAAGGAGCTAAGTCTGACTCACTTGTAGCTTTACTTAACGTTTAATAATAAGACAGGTTAAACACTTTCCAGCACTGACTGCACCCAGTCTGTCATCATGCTGGAACCAAGGGAGGCGCACACGGAAGATAGAGTTCTTATACTTGATAACTAAGGCGTGGTTAGTGGTACGGAGGTAGCTATATTATTGGTTGCATGCATAAACCATCTACAGTACCTGTTCAACTTACCTGCCATTTCCTTGTTCCCCATAATAAATTCACCTTTTTCAGTCTGCAAGGGTCCAAATTTGGTCTTAACTATTTTTTTCCTCTTCACATACCTAAAAATGCTTTTACTATCTTCCTTTATATTCTTGGCTAGCTTACCTTCGCACCTCATATTTTCTCCCCGTATTGCCTTTTTAATTGTCTTCTGTGCTCTTTAAACATTACCCAATTCTCTTGCCTCCCGCTCATCTTTGCTACGTTGTACTTCTTCTCTTTTATTTTTACTCTGTCCCAGACTTTCTTTGTCAGCCACAGTCGCCCCTTACTCCCCTTGGAATCTTTCTTCCTCTTTGGAATGAACTGATCCTGCACCTTCTGTATTATTCCCAGAAATACCTGCCATTGTTGTTCCATTGTCATCCCTGTTAGGGTATATTTCCAGTCAACTTTGGCCAACTCCTCCCTCATGGCTCCATAGTCCCCTTTGTTCAACTGATACTTCCGATTACCCTTCTCCCTATCAAATTGTAGATTAAAACTAACCATATTATGGGCACTACCTCCTAATGGCTCCTTAACCTCAAGTTCCCTTATCAAATCCGGTTCGTTACACAACACTAAATCCAGAATTGCCTTCTCCCTGCCTTTCTTCCCACATTCCAAAGACGTGCAGGTTTGTAAGTTAATTGGGCTCCGTAAATTGTTCCCAGTATGTTACTCTAAACTAAAATAGTATGCAAATTGTCTACCGATACTATTGATAATTGTGGAACTATCCAAAATTATATATAACTGCAATTTATTTTCACAGAATGCTTTGATCATCCTTTCTTTACCATGTAGGTTACAATGCCTGGAGGCAGTTCTGTGGACTGAAGCAAGCCAAAAACATCTCGGAATTAATACAAGTCTTTAACAGCACGTACTTGGCAAAAAAGATCCTCTCAGTGTACAAGACGCCTGACAATATAGATGTGTGGATTGGTGCAATTGCAGAACCGCTGCTGCCCAGAGCTCGTGTTGGGGAGCTCTTGGCCTGTCTTCTTGGAAAACAGTTTCAGGTCCTGAGGGATGGAGACAGGTGTGTATGGAAATTCACAGCTCACGAATGTGTCGGCTTATCTGATCCTGGATGGTTTGATATTAAGGGAATCAAGGGTTAAGGTTCTTGCACAGTTGCTATTATTTGTTTGTTGTTAGTAGGGTTGTTTTAGGACTTCTCACATACAAGGGCGGCACAGTGGCACAGCTATTAGAGCTGCTGGCTCAAAGTTCAATTGACCCAGGTTTAATACTGGCCTAGACACAAAAAATTGGAGTAACTCAGTGGGTCAGACAGCATCTCTGGAGAAAAGAAATAGGTGATGTTTCGGGCCAAGATCCTATTCAGACTGAGAATCAGGGGAGAGTGAAACTAGAGGTAAGAAAAGGTACAGAACAAATCAGAGCTGGCACCGATGGCCAAGGAGCCCACAATGGTCCATTGTTGGCAGTGGAGGTGGTAATGAAGAAATAAGAACTATGAAATTAGCAGGACGTCTAGAGTGGGAGAGAGATGGAGACAGAGGGAATGCAAAGGTTACTTGAAATTACATAAATCCATTTCATACCGCTGGATTGTAAGCTGACTAAGCAAAATATGAGGTGCTGTTCCGCCAATTTGCGTGCAGGTTCAAGTGCTTACCGTATAGAATTTGCATGTTCTCTCTGCAACTACACAAGTTTCCTCTATGCTCTGGTTTCCTCATGGGGTGAGTAGATAGGATATAGAGGGAATAAGACATAATGGATGCTAAATGATTTGGAGAAGCCTCTGTGTGCTGAAGGTTCCATTTCGGTAGTGCTGGACTCTATGACATTGTGATTAAAGCCCAAACCAAACTACAAATAAAGATTGGAAACGAGGAACTGCAGTTGCTGGTTTACAAAAAAAGACAAAGTGTTGGAAGTAAGTCAGCGGGTCAGGTAGCATCTCTGGAGAAAGTGGATAGGTGATGTTTCGTGTCGGGTCCCTACTTCAGTCAGAAGAAGTATATATTTTTTAAATAAATATAGTTCCAAGTATTGGCCCAGGATACATACACATTTCTTATTTCTCCAAAGCCAGGGAGCTAACACTGACTTGCTAAATTGGGTTATGAGTGTGTGAAAGGAATAAACAATTTATAGATTTCAAGGCTCTTGTGAAGAAGATAACATGTATGGATATGACCCAAACCCTTAGGATATATGAGTATGTGCAAAAGCACGGTTAGAGTACAACAGGATAAAATTCTGTACACCACATAGTTATCTTTTCATTTCTATGTTAATTAATTGCCGGTCTGGGCATGATGACAATTCAATGGTTTGGGGATTAGATGCAACCCTTGTAAGATGCAACCCTTGTAAGGTACATTTACAGTGCCTGTTCATCATGGTGAGACACATGGTGAGTCAGGCTCCATGAACAGCCATGTAAAATTCCCTGTAAGACCATGACAATACTAAACTGCTGCACACATTTTTTTAAACACTAACTACTTTCTTAGACAGTTTCCTCCCTAACTTACTTAAGTCGGCTGATTCTTGTGGTGTATTCCATGTGGTCCTACCATCCTCTGACATCTTGCATGTGGCCATTCCTCATCTGTTTGCACAAGAAATGAATTTTAGCAAGCTGTGACAACCTCAAATTATTTTTACCTAGTTTCTACTGCGAGGCAACAGGAAAGAGTGGTTTACTGGAGTAGAAGTCCTCATTGATTCCAGCATCCTATTAGAAATGTGGGAATCAAACCCATGTCATAGAGTAGAAACAAGGAACTGATGGCAATTGACACTAAAGGGCATAAATAGAGTCATAGTGTCATCCAGTGTGCAGACAGGCCCTGCAGCCCAACCTGCCCATGCCGACCAACATGTCCCATCTACACTAGTCCCACCTGCCTGCTTTTGATGTTTGACATAAAGCGCTGGAGTAACTCAGCATGTCAGTCAGTATCTCTAGAGAACATGGATAGGTGACCTTTCAGGTCGGGACCCTTCTTCAGACTGTTTATAGGGGGGTGTGATAGGAGAACCTCTTCAAAGTAAGAGAACTTGAGGCGATTTCGCAGTGGAAGTCAAAATGTAGAAGCAAGGAACTTCCCCCCCAGAAGGTTCCCGACCCAAAACGTCACCTATCCATGTTCTCTAGAGATGCAGCCTGTCCAACACATTCTAACCTAGGCTATAGTGATTGCTAAAGCACATGCAGGGAAGAACACATATTTTTCATAAACAATCCAAAGATCAATATCACATCTCGCAAAATGTCTTTATTAATTCCTAGATGTGACACTTGGTTTTCTTCCACCCAAAAGGTTTTGGTGGGAAAATGAAGGTGTGTTTACCAAGCAGCAGAGAGAAGAGCTGAGTAAAGTCACTCTGTCCAGAATCTTATGTGACAGCACCAGGATTCGGAAAATCCCCATGGATGTGTTTTCACGGAACCAATATCCTAATGATTTTGTACCTTGTAACAGCTCTGTAATCCCCTCACTCAGTCTGGCTCCCTGGAAAGAGAAGACCACAGGTGGGTTGCCACTACTTGCCAGCTTCTAAAACCAGTCAAGGAATATTTTAATAAGGTACAAAGATACAGCAGGGGAGGAGAAGGGGAAGATCAGCATGGAGAAAGAACTCGACAGAATGCAAGATGAGACAGAATCGGGGCAAAGGTAAGAAGTTGGGAGAGGATAAGGCAGAGGTTGGTTTAGAGATAGATAAGAACTAAGCCGAGGACAAGGCAGTGGGTGAAATATTGGCCTCTGCTCTGAATTTGTTTTCCAAATGATAAACATTCATCAGCCAAAATATTAGTAAGTACATACCAATAGGCATAGAAATAAGCAAAAACTTTTTTTAAAAATCTCATCTAGTTTTAAATATTTCTGGACAGCTTCCACAGAAGAGCAACAGTGCCATTCCTGGGGACAGCTATGAGGAGGAGTAAATATATTATTATATTTAATTTACCAATAATATTTCAACTATACAGTAAACTGGCAAAAGCAATGAGATTATTCCATCCTTTCAAAGGGAATTATCTGGAACCAGTTGCTAGATTATATAGAAAGATAATTTGTTGAATAAAATCCCATCAGAGTTCCTAACATCCTCTCATTCCCACATCTGGTATGTAAACTCATCAGCAATGAACACTTGCATCTCAAGCATACCTGAGCAGTAGATGGGATTGCTTTACATCAACAGCTGTCTAATAACAAAGCAAAGCCCCAAAGTGTACATTCTGAGGACAATTTCCATGTTTGCCCAGGCTGGCCTGCTGAGAGCACAATGAAAAATATTCAAGCATCATAGCAAATAATATACCCATTTTAGTGCACTCTTTTTCTCACCATAAGATTATGGGGTAGAAATCGGTCTTAGTCCAAACCACAAAAAATAGGTCATACAGCACCCAAAGCACACATAGCTATTCAGTACTATTGGGTTCAATAATTAAGAAAAGATACAACTGAGAATAAGCTCTCCAGATGTACTGATTTCAAAAGGAATTGATTTATGTTGTGAATCACCAAAAAAATAAACTCTGATAACTAAAGGTTGATATAATGTACTTCTAGAAACATAGAAACATAGAAAAATAGGTGCAGGAGTAGGCCATTTGGCCCTTCGAGCCTGCACAGCCATTCAATATGATCATGGCTGATCATCCATCTCAGTATCCTGTACCTGTTTTCTCTCCATACCCCCTGATCCCTTTAGCCACAAGGGACACATCTAACTCCCTCTTAAATATAGCCAATGAACTGGCCTCAACTACATTCTGTGGCAGAGAATTCCAGAGATTCACCACTCCCTGTGTAAAAAATGTTTTTACTGTTCTGATTCTGTTCACCAGAGCTTAACTTTGCTATTTTTCACAGAAACTTCTTGTGGGGAAGTTCCCAAGGTGGAAAGGGCACATTTCTTCTTTTGTAAAACATCCATCCATTTTGAATGTAACACTGGATTTCATCTCATTGGAGCTTCATCTATAACCTGCAATCCTTTCACTGGAGCATGGAGTTCGGCTGCACCCACATGTCAAGGTATCAAGGGGTCTACCTCCTGCCCATATTTTATCTGAACACTCACACAGTGGTGTAGTGGTAGAGTTGCTGCTTTACAGTGCCAGAGACCCGGTTTCTATCCTGACTATGGGTGCTGTCTTTACAGAGTTTGCATGTTTTTTCCTGTGACCGTGTGGTTTTCTCCGGGTGCTCCAATTTCCATCCACACTCCAAAGATGTACAGGTTTGTAGATTAATTGGCTTCTGTAAATTGTCCCTAGTGTGTAGATAGTGCTGGTGTATGGGTGATTACTGGTCGGCACAGTCTCAGTAGGTCGAAGGGCCAGTTTCAATGCTTTATCTCTAAAGTCAAAAGTCTTAATCCAGAATAATCAGGGTCCAATAATGGCTCCATAGAGGATGAAAACTATAAGGGTGGAGGAGGGTTAAGTAAAGGCAAACTTGCACACTTTAGGACGAGGAAGATAGAATTCCACACCTCTGTTTTGAGTAAGAATGAGTTTAAATTGCAAAATATTACATGTCAATGATGATTACGGAAGCAAGGGTCTAATAGGAATGGATTATTGATCAACCTTAGACAGAGGTGCAAGTGCACTAAGGTTTGTGGAAATGCCAGGTAGACTGACTGCCTGCCTTGTGATTTCTGAAATTGTTCTCCACCCATTCAGAACTTACCTTTGTTTAACAAAGACCTTTTCTGATGCAGAGCCTATTTTATTGTAATACCATATTGAACTTTGAGTACAAACACTCAATATTTTGAGGGTTTGTACTCATTCTCTGCTGTGTAGTCCTGTGGTCCTGTGATCATAGAAGCAATCTTTAATCCGCTTCACCATTCTTTCAAGAGTAGCTGAGAGTACTAGATATAAAGAAACCTATGGGACACAATATTATCTTGCCCATTGTGCTGAAACGCACACGTCTCTCACCAAACTTTCCCAAAAAATTGAGAAAACTTGAATCTACCTGACACTGAAAATCTAGTCCACAAAAAGCAGGACAAATTCAATCAAGTTCAATGCCACCCCATCAAACCTTCTCAAGTATGGTAAATGACAGAAGATGTCACAGACATTGTTAACAAGCAGCAACACTGATGCTCAATATAGGTTTTACCAAAACCACTGACCTTCAGCATTGACTGAAACATGAACAAGTGAGATACATTTCACAGGTGAAATGATACTGTGTGTGTAAAGAAACACAGCATTTGACCAAGTATCATCAAGGTTTCCCAAAAAAATTAATTTCCTGCAGTAACAGCACTTAATTATCGGTGCACAAATGCATATTTATAACAAATTTGTTTTTGTAATCTTCCACATAGAAAACATCTCAAAGAGTTCAAGCCTTCTCATCACAATGCTCGTAACTATCTGTGGCTGTGTTTTCATCGTCCTGCTGGCAGTTATTGGTTTTCAGAGGTAATATTTTATGCAATTAGCATTCAATGTTTTTAATGAATAGCTGATTGTGGGCGGAATTAAAATATTTCAGTGTTAATTTTGTTGGCACTTACATTATCCTTTAATTATCCCTCTTCTAAAATTGATTCTGGTAGGGAAATAAGCTCCTTGGTCCTATTGTCATTCAGTGGCATACCCAAGATGCAATTCTTCATAAATAAACTTACATGATGCGTAATATGGACATCACCAGGACCCAAGTGATTCATTCATTGTTTGGCATCTGCCCACATGTGCTTCTCAATGCCTATTATTAAGAAGTTTTATTACATGGAAACTTAGTTGGTTTTCTATTATTCACCACTAATAGAGTAATTAAGTCATACAGTACAGAAAGAGATGAAGAGGCCACAGCTTGAATCATTACTAAACATTCTGGTTGACGTAAGTCAACTTAATGCATACCAAAATGTGTTATAAATAAATTATTGTTATTGTGGTTTATATTTCATTTCTTTCTATCAAATTAATTAAAACAATTACAAAACTGCCTTCCACTTTGAAAATGGCTTACATTTCTCGAATGGGCTAGCATATATTAAAAAGAAAACATCAAAATAATTTCACTATAGGCATGATAGGATGAATGATCCTTTCTGTGCTTTATGTATGATTCTACAGCAATCTTGATTAAAATCATATCACCTGAGAATTCACTGCAAATAATTTTGACATCACTGATGTCCAGAACAATGCTTTACATAAATGTTTCATGAAAGTGATTGTTAATTAATCACGAAACAAGGTCTGATAGATCTTATTCGAAATAGTGAAACTGTATTCCAAAAACCTTCAGGGAATCACAATTTGATGCTTCAAACAGAATGAACAGTAATGAATTTGAACAAATCAAGACAGAATTCTTCAGGTAGAAATATTGGTACCAAGGAAGAAATAGCTTTTGGGGATCGCATGGTGACAGGCATCAGATGGCAACTAAACCATTACGAAGTGTAAAAAACAATTTTGCCAAAAAAGATCTTTCAAAAGCATGGTTTTAAGTTTTTTTTTAGACTGGTTTATTTCTTTAAACTTTTGGAAACTAGTTTAAAGCTGTGGTATCGTTAGAACTGGTTTGCTGCTGTAATAACTTATTTATGATATCTCCACAAAACCATAATCTATAAATGAACAGCAGTGATCAATTACCTTAAAATATTGCCACCCTGTCTATGCAGAGCATAAAGGATGCTGCTTCCTTTCATCTTTGGCTCTGTAACGGTGTTGGTGGTATCTCTCAAGAAGAAGAAAATTGTTCCAGGTTCTATCACCTCTGCTGCTCCACTATAGATAGACCAAATGCTACAAGTATTTAATAAGCTTTGTGACCGGAATTCAGACAGCATTGATATAAGCAGAAGAGAACCACTGTTAACTTTGGAAAGGGCCATCTGAATTTTAAAGATTCCTTAATAGAAATCCAGAGACACTAAACACAATGAAGGAAATTACTTTGTATACCCAAAATACAATGAAGGAAATTACTTTGTATAAGAATCATAAGAGTGAGAGCATTTACCTACTAGTAAGTAAGCACATTATATGGAGGAAAAAAAATCCATCAGTAATTATTCAGATTTAGAATCAGAAATATTTATCTTCCATGGGACTGAAATCCAGGCTGCTACCTATTTAACATATAGGTAATTTTTATATAGCAATACAAATAAAATAATCTGTTTTGTTTTATCTAGATATCAAAGGAAAGACAAAGGCATGAATAAGACCGTAATCAAATGTGGATTGTGTATTAAATAATTTATCATCTAAAAATGAAGCCTTTCAAGATGACAGGACTGACTGTAAAAACAGAAGCTAATTTATCATCTATGTGACTCAGCAACTCCATTTTCTGGGTTTCACTCTCTACAAAAGCCTTACCATTACTGCCAATTCATTCAGTCCCCATAATTTTGAAGTAATTCATGCTCCAGACTTGAATTCCATGCACCCATTTTATCCACTGCTAATTTCATAAACCGACTTCCAAATCCAAGTCAAAGATCCAAATCCTGCTCTTCCTCCACAATTTCTTTCTTCATCTTCCTTTTCCTCTCTAGGATATGACTTGAAGATAAAACCGTTGTCAAGTTTCCCATCATCAATACCACAGGGGCCACCACTGATCACCAATTTAATAGGACCAACTGGGTAAACACTGTGGCTACAAGAGTTGGTTACATATTAGGAATCCTGCAGTCATCTCTCAATTTCTCAAAGATTTACACCAATTCAAGGCTCAAGTCAGAATTGTGATGTAATGTTTCTCAGATTACAACTCAATTTCAGAATTTTAAGACTATCCAGGACAAAATTGTTCAAGTGCTTGGTATCCTTTTGATTTCATCAGAAGTATTCACTTCTTTCACTGCCATTGTGCAGCAAAGTACACCTGCTACAAAATAAACCAGCACTTTGCTGGATTTCAGTGACCTTCCTAAATCTACATAATCACATAACTGAGATCCCCTGCCTGACACCACTGTGGGAACACAAACACGCGCAGTGCACTGGTGCAAAGATATGATTCAACACCACTCTTGAGAATAATTATGGATTGGCAATATTGGTATTTCCAGTGATGCTGCATCTTCTAAATAAAAGGAAAAAATAATCAGCTATGCTTGTCCAATAACTTGAGTTGTTTAGAAATGCAGAATGTCTTTGTCTCCACTCCTATAGAATGTGCCAAATCTCTCAGAGACTCCCTTTCTATAAAGTTCAGACCGGTATTTACTAATATTTTATGTCAGCAAAGTGTGTTCGGACTTCTTTTCTAAAAAAAAAAGTGTATTTGTTGTAGCGTGCATTGGTAGTAAAGCATGCTTGGACTGCAAGAAGTATCTTCTTTCCACAAAATGTGTTTGGTTTCTAAGTTAATTTCTTTTTCTGTAAAGAAAAGCTGGAACATTTCTGTTTGTAGCATTTGTAGAAAATATAAGACATGAGAGATATCAGCAACAACATGGTTCTCAACTGTAGTTTTGCATTCATACTCATTGAGTGAACAAATATTTCAGCCATATTCTCACTTTTTAAACTGACTTAAATGAAAATGACTTAATTTCAAATTACTTACACAATAGCAGACAAAGTATACATTGCTTTAAAAAGGTGGTTGAACGTACTGCTGTAATTACAAAAAATAAATCATTCATCTCATTGAGTGCAACATAAAAATACTGCTCACCCTCAGATCATCTCAAACACCTTGCCATTTTGTAATTAGTTAGGTTTGGGATGCAATTATTGAAGCCCTTTGGTATGTTTGATTACTACATATCTGCACTTTTTTAATTGGCTGAAACTGAATTTGTTCAGGTTAATGAATTATGAATTCTCAAAGTTCAGTATTTTGCTTATACTCACGCTTTCAGCAAAGCTGGTAAATCTTGTTTGTACAGTGGCTTAAACATGTCCTGCAATGTGTTAAAAACGGAATAATGTATTATTGAAATGCAAAGTGGGTCATATGGAAGGAATGGATATGGGACATTTTCTATGACAGGCTATGTATGAAGAAGAGTCTCGACGTGAAACGTCATCTATCTATTCCCTCCACAGAAGCTGCCTAACCCCTTGAATTATTTCAGCACTTTGTTTTGCTCATGATTTCAGCACCTGCAGTTCCTTGTACCTCTAATGCATCATCAACTACAAATCAAAAAATTAATACAACATAAGTGAACCAGTAGTTCACAGAGATTCTGTAAAGAAAATAAGAATTCAATATAATGTTAGAATAGGAATAATATTGGTACATGGCAATCCAATATAATAAAAAAGAGATTGAGAAGATGGGTCCATGTAATTTTTAAAAATGGGAATGAATGTGGTTTCTTGTCATTGCTTGGTCTATTGGGTTTTACTAGAATGAAGATTGTATGTTTTAGTATTCAGCAAGAACAAGGATTAAGATTTTCTGATAATGGATGTCTTGATCAATAGCGGGTTGAAACAGTGTGTGGAAACTTTATGAATAATGCCATTTGGGCAGAATAAATTTAGCACCCAAAATAAACTTTAACACTGTAAAACCTGTACACTCCTATTCCAGACTTAGTTAACTTATCTGTTCAACAAGAGGCCTGAAATAAAGTTACTCAATGAATCTCAAAGTATTTAGAGTCCATTTTCAATGTTATTGTGCTTAATCTTGAATACATTTATTGTTTTCCTATAAAATGTTGGTTATTTTATGCAGCGTTTTGTATAGATTAATTTGTTTGATATAGAGATAAAGTAAGCCCGAAGAAAATGTCAACACTCCAACTGTGTCTATAAATTTAATCCATCGCTGGCCCACCGATAGATCAAAATTATAATCTCCATTAACTTGCAGTCTCTGCTCTGGTACAACTGTTTGATAGATGTTTGATAAATGTACCAGATGTTGGCGAAACCACGTGGAGTATTGCGTGCAGTTCTGGTCACCTAGATATAGGAAGGATGTTATTAAGCTGGAAAGGGTGGTGATTAGATTCACAAGGATGTTACCAGGTCTAGAAGGCATGAGTTACAAGGAGAGATTGGATAGTTTTAAGGCATTTTTCCCTGGAGGGAGAAGGCTGTTAATAAAAATAGAGGTATACAAAATCATGAGGTGTACAGATAAAGTGAATGGTCACAGTCTTTTCACCAGGGTAGGAATGTTTAATACTAGAGACATCGGCTTAAGGTGAGAATGGAAAGATTTAAAGGGGACCTGAAGAGCAACTTTTTCACATAGAATGTGGTTAGTATGTGGAACAAGCTGCCAGAGGAAGAGGTATAGGCAGATATAATTACAACAATCAAAAAATAATTGTGAACAGGTGCATAAATAGATAAAGTTTAGAAGGAAGTAGGCCAAATGCATGGAAATTGAGACAAACTCAGGTAGTCAATCTGGTTAACATGTACAAGTTGGCCCGGACCCTGTTTCCATCCTGTGTAGCTCTATGACTCTAAAAAGTTGCATTTGCCCTTATTTATATATTTTGTCAAGGTAAATGTTCCCACCAAATGTCTTCAAGCAGTTGCTAAAACTGTAATTCAACCATTTGCTCATAGTCCAGCCTTGGAATCTCAATATGGCTCTGCTTTTCAAAAGATGTTGGCAGTGCATCAGGTTTTCTCTCCTTGTACCAGATTCTGTAGATCCACCTGCTTTAAAGCTGCTGAGTGTGTGGAGAGAATGCAGCTTTTCCACAACAAATGCCTAGCTTGGATTGTATTCGAATTGTAACTGGAGTGTTGCAAAACTGGAGAAATCCCAAGCTGTGCATTCAATAATAATTCTGCCCATGTACAAAATCCAACCCAGCATTGATTATGTCCTGTATTTGTGTTTTCTAATGAAACATGGAACAGTAGGAACATATTAAAAGGCTCATCGGCCAATAATGCCAAATTAAGCTGGTCCCTTCAGCCTGCATTTCCATCCATTCCCTGTGTATTCATGCATATTCCCAACATAAACATCATTATTGTACCTGCTTCCACAACCAACCTGGCAGCACGTTCCAAGTATCTTCCATTCTGTGTGTCTCCTTTAAACTCTACCCCTTTCACCTTAAAATTGTGGCCTCGAGTACTTGAAATTTCCATCCTAAGAAATAGATTCTGACTATCTACCTTACCTATGCCTCTCATAATTTTATAAACCTGTCAGGTCGCCGCCCAACCGCCAATGCTTACAAGGAGCTGTGGACTTGGTCTTCTCGATCATTCTGCTATATTCCAAGTTGAATTATGGGTTGGTGGCAGGTTATTATTATGATATTTGATTTGTTGTAACAGATAGATTAGGATACCAAGGGTATGACCTTCAAGCCCTTGATGCTTGCATTCCTATTTCACTTCCATTATTAATGTGTGTAAAATATCCAAACCCCTTTAACAAATTCCAGTCTATAATTTATTAACATGCTAAAAATTCAACATTAATGCGCCCATCAAGTTCATTTGGTTTATTCAAAGGAGCATGTTTTCATTTTTTTATTACATTTTATATACACTGTACAATGTAGTAGACATTTATATAAATGTGCAGTCTATCCACACCAAGCTCAGAGAATGGTGAATTCCCTGCATCAAACAGGCATCACATTTGGCAAAAGGACACTTATTGCTCCAAAATAATAAAAACACTGGAATGAATTAATAACAATTGAAAAAATAGTCAACTGAGAAAAAGTTAAACATGCATCATGCAACTTAAAGGAGCTCTACCTTGCTGGAAAAGTGTTTGGCAAACTTTCTTTAGGAGATGGAGGTGGCAGGGCCTGGAGAATGCGATATAATTTTGCTATGTCACTACCTCAAATGCCATGCTATCACATAACAATGTGATTTATTCCTTGTTTCTAAACAAAGATTCCCTTGCTCAGTGTACCACTTGTTATGTCATTAAGCCATACTGAGAAAGTAAATTGTTTCCTGATCTGCATTCAAATTAATCTAGGTGTATCTCACGGGTGCTGTAATGAGTCCTATTGCACGGGGGAAAATAAGCCGGGAATCCTCGTGCCCAGTATCCCTTTATGAAATTCCAACTGTGATTATGAACTGAATATAGGACCAGAATTTGCTAAGTTATATCCTTTTTAAAATAATGTGTCTGCCCTCACTCACAAGGCTGAAGACTGACGATTTGGACCAGTCATTGGAGGACAGTAAGTGGTTGTTGATCTTAGCACCTTCTAAGACAGAAAGAGAGAAAGTTGCCATTAATTATTTTTCATTAAGGTTTGCCAAACATTTAACAGTGCTCATTTAATGGAAATGGGTGGATTATAAGGCATTCCTTAGTGATTATAATACTCTAATACATGTTAAACATGAAATGGAATGATACATTGAAACTCTTGGAAAATTATTGCCTCCCATTCTCAGGATGCTGTGCATCGTAGATAACGTCTATGCAAAATAGAGACATTTAGAAATCTAACAAATATGAAACATTTATTGTTCTGGAGCTGGTTACCAAGAAAATGGTACACCAAAAAAGTGGGCTGCAAGAAAAATCAAATGAACACAATGTTCTCCTGACTGACAGATTATGAAATAATTCTGTGAGAAATGGATAGAACGTGATAAATGTGTCTGGTCTCCACACTGTCTGAGCAAAATCACAAAAATATAGGTGAGGTACATCTTGAACAACAGAAAGGGAGAGAGACACTAACTTGGTCTTGCTAGGACAAAGTGACCCATATATGTTGGAGTGTTTTGTGGAGTGAACATTCCCAAGAAAGTGTCACTAATAACCCAGGATGGATATCAGTGAGGAACTGCAACATAGTATGACAATGATGAGAAAGTTGACAAATACAGAAAGTTGCAGGAGTTTGTAAAGATAAAGACAACAATTTATGGCATTTGTAGGCTGTTCAGTCAGTTAACTCTTGAAACAATTATGTAGCAGTATTATTGCAACCTTTCATTGGTGAATGCATCTGTATTTATTTATTTTTAATTCTGTTACTATCTATAACCTTTCGCCTCTACCAGCCCCAGTCCTACAACCCTCAGTCTCATGCCCTCAGCCACGTGAAGCTGTTCATTCTGCTGAGGCTCAGTTGCATGGACT
The DNA here is from genome assembly GCA_038087875.1 of Malacoraja senta. NCBI lineage: Eukaryota > Metazoa > Chordata > Chondrichthyes > Rajiformes > Rajidae > Malacoraja > Malacoraja senta. The sequence goes on from CM075979.1 coordinate 25,462,966, forward strand.
CTGGCAGTTTTCTGGTATATAGCCCACGTATTGATTATTATCAATGAGTACCTATTGGCTACTCAATTGTATAAGGCATGACTGACAGTTTGATCCTGTCTTCTTAATGACTTTAGTCCTTCACTTCACCAAATCCCATTTTCAGTAAGGATGGACAGAAACCCTTAAGATCTCAGCCTGCCTCTCCAGTACTATTGCACTGCCTTATATGTTACTTTTAACCTGCTATTGTTCACTGAAGGACTCCCAACATTTTCTAATACAGATTCAACACATAATATTCACCAAAAATACCTTGTGCACAATGTTAAACTCAGAATTACCTTGGAATCTATGCTGCACAAAGTTTCATAAAGATGGGATGCTGGGATATATTCCGCTCTTCTTTTCCTGAAAACTGGTTTTCCTAAGTTCCTTTTCAGAAAATGCTGGCTAGATAACAACTCTGCAATTTGGTAGCCCCCTAACATTCATCCAAGTGGCTATCGTTAGGAACTTAAAATATTCAATAATTGTGTGTGTTAGGAACTTAAAATATACAATAATTTGTACAAATCCTTTGCAGGTTGTGTCAGCCAAAATAGAAAATTCAGATTTCTGCTCGCTGACTGTCATTTTTTCAGATATTATTAAAAATATCTGCAAAACTTGCCTGGAAACCTATGCCTATTCAAAGGCTGAGGGAGCTCCACATTCCAAGCAGTTTCACTATTGGTAACTTTCTATCGGCCAAAGAGAAGGACGCAAAATTGGTCATCTGCTTGGGATCACAATACTTATTTGCTGCTACAGTTAATAACATTAATTACTCTGAATACAGCTCATTTATAGAGTGAAGGAATCAGTACATGAACAAAACTATTTGCAATGGAGTCGTTTTTCCCCCAGAATTGCAGGGAGTGGAGAATAATTATAAATAAATATTGTGCCTGAACTTAATCTTAATCTCTTGCAGCATTGCTATCTCCAGGTTTGATTGAACGTGGAACTAGCCAAACATTTGCAAAGTCTCCAAAGAGCATTGTAACTAAGCATAGCTAAATTGATAAAGTTAGATACTGCACATTTGTAGTGTATGTTTTGTGAATCTGTGGGCCATTTAAATGTGATAGACTCAGAGTCAACTCCTGTCCTGTCCACATTCAACACTCATAATATGAGTACTTTCGAGGAACCCTTGACCAGGAACTTCAGCTGAGTCCAGTAGGATCGCTTTATCCTCCACTGGCTCCGATAATCGAAGGCAGGAAAAAAATAGGCAATCAAACCTGGGACTTTCTTGACCAACAAGTGCATGCTGTGCAGTTTTCAACTATGGAAACCACTCTTGTTTTTAAAGAAAAATGTAGATTTGTGTCATTAATACAGATAGTCAGGCCTTTTGCTTTCAATTAGAAACAGTGAAGGGAAAGTCCAACATTAATTCAGAATAAACAAACAAATTTGGATCCTATTCACCGTTATACTAATGCATCCTTGCAAACAGAGGTTACAAAGCTTGTAGATGGCTCTGTTAAAGTTTGCCTCAGTGACAATTAAATGGGAAAAAGATGCATCTCAGCGGGTCAGGCAGCTTCCCTAGAGAACATGGATAGGTGACGTTTTGGGTTGGGACTCTTCTTCAGACTGATTGCTGAGGGTGGGGTGAAGAAAGCTAAAAGAGCTTTTCATAATTAATTGGGTTTACACAAACTTGAGCAGAGCAATATGAGAAAGATGCAGGATTTTTTTAAAGAAAAAAATGTTATAGTGCTGTAGCTACCGCAGACTTCGTAAGTCTAGAAAAAGCTTTCTATTAAATAATAATATCTGCTTTCTATGTGGGGCGCCAATCAGGGCTGATCCAAACAGTTAATCAAATAATAGGTGACATTCATATTGCTAATAAATTGAAGATACTTGTTCTTTAATAATTATCAGCATCCCTTCCTTACCTTTGCATCTGAGAGGATGTGAGGAAAAATTATTACTGTGTCATGCCAATGGACATGGGACATTCTTCATCAGTTGAAGATAAGGTGAAGGAAAGCAAACTTGCACTGCCACGACCAGGCTGAGAGAGCCCCCAATTGTGTAGGTATAATTGAGGAGAGCATCGAACCAACATAACGAGGTGGACAACGTATTTGTTAATGTAATGGAGAGATAGATCAAAGGGTCAGTGGAACAGATGGAGAGTGTTCATTGTTGTGCTGGGCTCAAAGCTACAGCTTGGATTATGTGTGAGAGCCACTTATAAGAAACATAATCAATGCACCTCAACCCAGTGCTTCATACGTTACATCAAATCTTGTGCTATTTGCTGCACAATTCTCTGCCATACCATCAATACTATTGTCTATTAGCATGAAATTGTAGAAATAGTGAATCCAGTTTTCTTCATTGCCCCTCATCCGGGTCGATTGATCTGCCGTTTAGCTCAACACTGGAGATAGTATCGGCCGATCACTATTCACGCCTGGGTCCAACATCCTGTCAGTAGGGAATCTACTACTATTTTTATAGTGAAGGGAATAAACATTTTCCTTCTGATGATTCACCTTTTAAACATTTGTCTCCACATTATGTTACATAATTAAGTCACGATGGTCTATTAGGGTTCAATACTGAGTTGTGGAGTCTTAAAATGTTTGATCGTTGTGAATACAGAGGGTTAGAAAATAATACAAAATTACTCTGTACATCATTCAGTCTTTCAGCATCGATGTTTTAAAACAAAATACAGCCCAGATCCAGGATGTGGGAGGTAATGAGTTCTGAATACTTTACCACACTTGCTCCTCTATTATTTTTTTTCAAGGAAGCAAAGTTTTGTGTTTGTAGAAGGCATTTTTTTCTCCATTGTTTAAATCCATCGTGTGAAATTTTTGCCTCTCAAAATAGAGTTGTGCAGCCTAGTCCTGAATCTGGGACACTAACTTAGAGACTATGATTCCTCAGTATAATATCCCAGTTTAGCGACTGACATCTCCTTCCTCAGCTTCATAACTTCCCAGTACATCTGTTCCACTGCAGAGAAAAGAAAACAAATTAGTCCACAATTCCAATATTACAGTAACAAAAAACATACAAGTACTGGAGTACCAGGTCAGGCAATATCTCTGGAGAACAATTGCTGGAGTTGTGTAGGAAGGAACTGCAGATGCTGGTTTAAACCGAAGATCGACACAAAAAGCTGGAGTAACTCAATGAGTTGGACAGCATCTCTGGAGAAAAATAATAGGTCACGTTTTGGGGTCGAGAATTAGGGGAAAGGGAAATGAGAGATATACTCAACAGGTCAGGCAACATCTCGGGAGAATAGAGATAGTTGATGTTTCAAATCAGGATACTTCTTCAGACACCACCACTTCATGTTTTTTTTTTTATAAACCAGCATCTGCAGTTCCTTGGGTCTCAAATATGATATTAGTTTTAGTTCTCACCTTATGCCCAGCATGCACCTAACACACAGGGCTTAGACAATCACAGTGCTCACCTCACTCATAGGCTACTGGAAGAATTCCACACGCTACTCAAACGTCTTATCATACTTCCCAATTTATTCCCACTCCTTATATAGTCCTTCTCAAATGCACAGTGGTCGAACAGGCCACTATGGACCTTGAACCTTTATTTTTAATTTTCCATGAGGGAAAAAAGTCAAGAATCTTACCATCTTGTCGAACCAGGCCTTGCTGTATATATCGGATATATGTGAGGAAGTTGCAAACAGCTGTAATCTGAGAAAGATATGGTACCAGTTACTAAAACAGAATTATACCCACTGCAAAGTCCCACATATGGATTAAAAAAATTCTGATCTAAAAATATTAAACAACTTACCCTAAAATATGAGAATTTGACCAATGGGCACTGAATTACAAATACAACCCTACCACCACAATAGATCAATGGGAGAAGCGATCCTGCCAGCTCCACAGTCTGCTCTGGACCACTTGGACAATAACACATTCACATGTTTTTCGTTGATAACAGTTCAACATCATAATTTCCTCCAAACTTGTTATCAAGTTCAGGTAACTGAGTCTCTGTTCATCCATATGCAACTAGATTGTCGACTACCTCATCAATAGACCACAGTCAGTACAAATTGGCAACACATCCTCATTGATAACCAACAGCACTGGGGCATCTCAGGGCTGTATGCTCAGTCCCCTGTTCTACCCACTCTATACCCATGACTGTGTAGCCAGAACACAATTCCAACACCATCTTTAAATTTGCCAACAACACCACTGTTTTTTGATCAATTTGGGGTAATGATAAGTCTGGGTATAGGAGGGAGATAGATACTATCATCTAATTGAATGGTGCCAAAACAACAACCTTGTTCTCAATGTCAGCAAGACCAGGAGCTGATTGTTTACTTTAGGAAGCAGAGGATCCACAAACCTGTCTTCATCACTGGGTCGACAGTGGGAAGAGTCAACAAATTGCACATTGAAGCAATCATAAACAAAGACCATCAATCCCCCTACTTCCTTTAAAGATTGAGGAGATTCAGTATTTTGATGAATACTCTTTTGAAGTTTTACAGGTGTACAGTAAAGAGCATATTTATTGGTTGCATCATGCTTATTTTATCAACTCAAACGCCCAGGAGTGAAGGAGATTACAAAAAATGGTAGGGAAGCTATTGGAGAGGATTCTTCAGGATTGAAGTTACACTCACGTGGAAAAGAATGGGTTAAATAGGAACAGTCAGCATGGTTTTGTACGCACCAGGTTGTGTCTTACTAACGAGCAAGTTTTTTGAGGTGACAAAGGTGATCAATGATGGTAGGGCGGTGGGTGTCATTTACATGAATTTTAATAAGGCATTTGATAAGGTCCCCATGCTAAACTGATCCAGAAGATTAAGATGCACGGGATTAACAGTGACTTGGTCACATGGACTCAAAACTGGCTTACTGATAGAAGACGTGAGGGTTGTGACAATATTCAGGCTGGAGGTCTATGACCAGTGGAGTTCCACAGGGATCTGTGCTGGGACCTCTGTTCTTTGCGATATATATATAAATGGCATGGACGTAAATGCAGACGGGATGATTAACAAGTATGCAGATGACAGCAAGGTTGCTGGGATCGCGCACTGTGAGGAAGGCTGTCAAAGTGTACAGCAGGATATAGATCAGCTACACACATAGGCGGAGAAAAGGAGAATGGAGTTTAACCCGGGCAGGTTTGAAATGCTGCACTTTGAGAGTCAAATGTAAGGGGAAAATATACAATTAATGGCAAGACCTTTAACGTCTTGGCATTGATGAACAGAGAGATCTTGGGGGCCAAGTCCATAACTCCCTGAGTGTGACAGCACAAGTGGAAAGAGTGGTAAAGAAGGCAGACACAAAAGGCTGGAGTAACTCAACGGGTCAGGCAGCATTTCTGGAGAAAAGGAATAGGTGACGTTACAGGTCGAGACCCTTCTTCAGGCCTTTGTCAGGCATATGGTGTGCTTACCTTCATTGGTCGGGCATTAAGCATAAGAGACAGGAAGTCATGATACAGCTTTATAAGACTTTGGTTAGGCCACATTTCGAGCATTGGTGCAGTTCGCGTAGCCCCATTACAGGAAGGATGCGGAGACTTTGGAAAGAGTGCAGAGGTTAACCAAAATGATACATGGATTAGGGAGTATTTGGGAAAGTGAGAGGTTGGACAGACTTGGATTGTTTTCTCTGGAAGGCCAGAGGTTGAGGGGATAACTGTTAGAGATAAGTAAAATTATGAGAGGCTTTGATAGGGCACAGTCCAACCTTTTCCCAGGATGGAAATATCAAATACTAGAGGCCATAGCTTAAAGGTGAGAGGAACAGAGTTTAAAGGAGATGTGCAGGCAAATTGTTTTACACAGAGGGTGGTGAGTACATGGAACGTATTGCCTAGGGTGATAGTAAAGGCAGATATAATTGCAGCATTTAAAAAACTTTTGGATATGCTCTTATTTCATTCCCTCCATCAGGAATTGGAAAACCGTGACCACCAGGTTCAAGAATAGCTTCTTCCCAACAAACATAATTCTCTTGAACACTACAAAACACTAAACTCTGGACTGTATTTGGTTGCACTAAGGACATTAGTTGCATAAGTATTAGGGTTATTAGTTTAGTTTTAGTTTGGAGATACATCACTGAAATTGGCTCCTCGGCCCACTGAGTCCCCATCGAACATCCATTCACACTATTTCTGTTAGCCCATTGTCTCATCCACTCCCTACACACTACGGGCAATTTACAGAGGCCATTTATCGTAGAAACCCGCATATCTTTAAGTTAGTGAATTTATTTACAGGACATAGACAGATTCCTAGATAGAAAAAGGCATCAAGAGGTATGAGACTGAAAGCAAGAATCTGGTATTAATTAAGAGAATCAGCCATCATTGCATTGAATAACTGAGCAGGCTCCATGAGCTAAATGGCCTCGATCTGCACATAGTATGAACATGTATGAACATAGAATGGAAAAAATATCGCACAGGAACAGTGTAGGAAGAAACTGCAAATGCTGGTTTAAACCAAAGATAGACACAAAAAGCTGGAGTAACTCAGCGGGATAGGCAGCATCTCTGGAGAGAAGGAATGGGTGATGTTTCAGGTTTCGGGTGAAGAAGGGTCTTGATGTAAGCATCGAGATGACATCGAGATGTCTCGATGAAAGTAAGCATGCAGGTACAGCAGGCAGTGAAGAAAGTGAATGGCATGTTAGCCTTCATAACAAGAGGAGTTGAGTATAGGAGCAAAGAGGTCCTTCAGCAGTTGTACAGGGCCCTTGTGAGACCACACCTGGAGTATTGTGTGCAGTTTTGGTCTCCAAATTTGAGGAAGGACATTCTTGCTATTGAGGGAGTGCAGCGTAGGTTCACGAGGTTAATTCCCGGGATGGCGGGACTGTCATATGTTGATAGAATGGAGCGGCTGGGCTTGTATATTCTGGAATTTAGAAGGATGAGAGGGAATCCTATTGAAACATATAAGATTATTAATGGTTTGGACATGCTAGAGGCAGGAAACATGTTCCCGATGTTGGGAGAGTCCAGAACCAGGGGCCACAGTTTAAGAATAAGGGGTATGCCATTTAGAACAGAGGTGAGAAAAAGCTTTTTCGCACAGAGGGTTGTGAATCTGTGGAATTCTCTGCCTCAGAAGGCAGTGGAGGCCAATTCTCTGGATGCTTTTATGAGAGTTAGATAGAGCTCTTAAAGATAGCAGAGTCAGGGGATATGGGAGAAGGCAGGAACTGGGTACTGATTGTGGATGATCAGCCATGATCACATTGAATGGCGGTGTGGCTCGAAGGGCCGAATGGCGTACTCCTGCACCTATTGTCTATTGACCCAAAACGTCACCCATTCCTTCTCTCCAGAGATGTTGCCTGTCCTGCTGAGTTATTCCAGCTTTTTGTGTCTATCTTAGCACAAGAACAGGTCCTTCGGTCAACAATGTCCATGCCAAACATGTGGCCAAGTTCATGCCATGTACCATGTTTCCATATTTTCTTTGTTGATCAAACAAAATGTATATTTCTCTTATCCTGAAGACAAAGATCTTTGTATCTTAAATCCCATTTGGTAAAGACAAGATTCATCATATTATAACTTCCCTCGCTCTTTTATCTTGTACGTACCCTGGACCTGCAGGATGGTGAAATATAGAAATAGCTTCCCGAATCTCCCAGCTTGATTCGATGTTTACAGGTTCTGGACAGACCACTTAGTGCACATTTCCTGTGAAGAAGGAACAAAAGAGTCAGGCAGGAAGGGACCACTCCTTGTTAAGTTTATATTGTCAGTGTCTGAATAAACATCCACTGCCTTAAATAAAAAAACAAGTAGTTTACCGATGTCCTTCAGGGAAAGGATGCTGGCAGACTTACATTTGACTTGATCCACCTAATGGCTAAATCTTACAGGCCTCTGGTGGCATTTTCTTTTCTGTGATTAAAAGATTTGGGATGATGATATTTTGCCACAAAATAATTAAAATTGACATGAAGTAATCGTATCAATATTAAACAAATTCCAGCAGCAAGATTTCTATTTATGATGGGCATGAAAAGTTAAAAATGGTTTATCTTATGTGGGGCAGAAGGTATTACAATGATATGAATACATCCCTCCCTCTCCTTTTTTTTCTTGTCTATTGCATATATTACACAGCACATATATCCAGACATTCCGTATAATCTGTGCCAGAGTTTATGTTCCACTTAAGTCTCCTCTATCCAAGAGATCGACCGAAGGGCATAACCTGCTAGATAACCAATGTTATCTAGCTTCCCCTTAAATGCATCTGTGCTCTTCTCCTCAATTTCCTCCGACTGATCGAGAAACTGCTTGTGAATTCCTTATTTGATTTCTTGTTGAATCTATCTATCTATATATAACTAAACCTCTGATCTTGTGCTCTTCCGGTTTGCGTGGTTTTTCTATTTGCGCAAAAATGGTACACGATAACGCTATGATTTTTCGCCACGTTACTCGCCATTCTCATGTGCTGCAAGTGCGACAAGTTTTGTTCCGATCGATGGTATATTTTAAATGTTATTAAGTTTTTTAAATCTTAAAAACCGCGCATGCGCAGATTGGTCTTTTCTCCTGTCCGTCAGCGCCACGCAGATTGGTCTCTTCTCCGCATCGCCACAAGGACAATTATAAATTAATCTTAATCATGTTTTAATGATTTTTGATAATATGTTCTTAAGGTCAACTGTTAGTCAAGATTGGTTTTGTTGTGACTTTAGCAGTTCACTGCGTTCTTGATTACATGACTTAAATCAGGATAGGAATTTACTTCAGGCCATAGGAAGAAAAGCTAGTTTGACCCACCAGAGTACTAAGAATCATTTGTCACAGCACCAGAAGCTATTTATGAAACATCAAATAAAATGGTAAATGCTGGCAATACCTCGGTTGTCAAGTAGCATCTACAGAAAAAGTGCAGGGCAAGTTTTTGTTTGCAGAGAATGGCGGGGGGCCTGGATTGAATTGCCATGGGTGGTGGTGGAAGCAAATATAAAAGTGGTATTTAAGAGGCTTTTAGATGGGCACGTGGAAGTGCAAGGAATAGAGGGATATAGATCATGTACAGGCAGATGAGTTCAGTTTAACTCAGCATCATGTTCGGCAGAAACTTAAGGCATGTTCTTATGCTGTACAGTTCTTGGTTCTATTTTAAAATAAACAAAGTTAATGCTTCAGGCCAAATACCCATTGCACTTTTAATGGAGGGTCTTCAACCTGAACTGTGGACCATATTCTTTCTATTTTAATAATGCTGCCTGTTCTGTGGAATGATTCCAGCATTGTTTTTCCAGATTTCCAGCATTATGATTTTTGAATTTCATTCACATGCCAAATACCCTTCCTTGTACATATATGGGAGGTTCCTGCAAATGAAATGATTCGTTGATTGCATTCATTTGAACTAGTGCTCCACTGCAAAAAACAATGGCACCACAATAGGAAAGCAAAACATCTTGCATGTTCGGTAATTGATTTGGTACCTTATCAATTTAATCATTTAATTTATGTCTCCGTGTGGTATATCTAACTTCATGGTATTGCAGTAAGCGGTGCTTTTGTTTTGTTAAGAATGAGGGGTGACCTTGTTCAAACTTATAAGACCCTAAGGGGGCTTGACAGTGTAGCTGTTGAAATGTTTCCACTAGTGGGAGAGACACAAACAAGCTACCAAATGAGTGATCAGTCATTTAAAACTGAGGTGTGGAGACATTTCTTCTTTTAGAGGGTCCAACATTTCTTGAATTCCCTGCTCCAGAGGTTGGTGGAAGCCAGATTATTAGACATATTTATGGAGGTGATAGATGAATATTCAAATGTTCTAGGAATTGAGGGCTTTGGGAAACAGGCACAGATGAGTTGAGGCCAGCTCAGATCAAACATTATCACATTGAATGGTGGGGCCGACTAGAGGGGCTGAGTGGCCTACTCCTGCTTCTATTTTCATGTGTTCCAGTAACAAACAATGAGAAGAGGCTTTGAATACTTACATCTAATATTCATGTCCTGTGTTAGATGAGTAGCACAACTACTGGCAAGCAAGAAATTCTCCTCTCAAATTTCATCGTGTTACTTTTACAAACAACCTCTACATTGCAGCCATTCAGGTTATGGAAATTTGCCCTTTGGTACTCACAAATCACTAGCCAAAAATCTGAGGTCAGGAATAAAATTCACTCTTCAGGAATTATGTAGCTGGAACGATGAATAAATAAATACAAATAGTCAACATGGTTTTATTCGTGGGAGGTCATCACACAAATCTAATTGTTATTGAAGATGTGACCAAAAGGTCAATGAAGGCAGAGCTGTTACAGTAGACGTATATATGGATTTTAGTAAGGCATTTGCAAAGGTTCCACATGGTAGGTTGCTCTAGAAGGTTAGATCCAGGCACGTGCCGTCAGGGTAGGCAAGGTAGGCCGTGTAGCCTACCTACCCTGACTAAAATTATAAAAAGGTAATTATTAAATAAAAATAGTAAATATTTCCAATTCATTTACTAAATTCAGTATTTATTATTAAATGTTTTTTTATTTTAATAATCGATCTTAAGTAGGCATAATTCTCCCGTGCCTTTCATCCCAAGTATGCTTAATACGTGTAACTATGTTCAACACATGTGCCATGGATGCTGCTTCAAGTCTTCACAGGCATTAAAGGCAGCTGAAATTCTGCCCTTGCATCGTGGACTGCGCGCAAGGTGCTGTGCATGCCCACAGGAGAGGAGACCAATCTGCGCATGCGCGGTTTTCAAAGATTTTTTAAAAAGTCAACTGATTGACTACAGGACCGATCTGCGCACGCGCGGTTTTCACGATTTATCTGCGCATGCGCGGATTTTTACGATTTTTAAAAGTCGACTGACTGCCTAGTGCCTACCCCGAATAATTACTCACGGCACGTGCCTGGTTAGATCCCATGGGATTCAAGGAGAGATAGCTGAATGGATTAAAAATTGGCTTCATGGACGGAAGCAGTGATGGAGGAGGGTTGTTTTTTGGACTGGAGGCCTGTGACTAATGGTGTGCCTCATGGTTCAGTGCTGGGCCCATTGCTGTTTGTCATCTGTATCAATGATTTAGATGAGAATGTACATGGCATGGTTAGCAGGTTTTCAGATAACACAAAAGTGGGTGGTATTGTCGATAGTGAAGATGGTTGTCAAAAATTGCAGCAGGATCTTGATCAGTTGGGCAGGTGCGCTGAGGAATAGTTGATGGAATTTAATACAGAGAAATGTGAGGTGTTGCATTTTGGGAGCACTAACATGGGCAAAACCTACACAGTGAATGGTAGGGCAGAGGGATCTAGGAGCATAAGTACATAGTTCGTTGAAAGTGGCATCACAGGTAGATAGGGTGGTCAAAAAGGTTTTTGCACATTTGGTCTTCACCAGTCAGAGTATTTAGTACAGATGTTAGGAGGTCATGTTGAGTTGTATAAGACGTTGATGAGGCCGCATTTAGATTATTGTATCCAGTTGTGGGCACCGTGTTACAGGAAAGATGTTGTAAAGCTGGAAAGGGTACAGAGAAGATTTAGGAGGATGTTGCCAGGACTGGAGAGGCCTGAACTATAGGAAGAGGCTGAGCAGGCTAGGACTCTTTTCCTTGGAACGCAGGAGGATGAGGGGTAATCTTATAGAAGTGTATAAAATCATGCGAGGAACAAATTGGGTAGATGCACAGAGTCGATTACCCAGAGGGGAATCGAGAACCAGAGGACATGGGTTTAAGGTGAGGGGGAAAAGATTTAATAGGAATCTGAGGGGTAACTTTTTCCACACAAAGTGTGGTAGGTGTATGGAACGAGCTGCCAGAGGAGGTAGTTGAGCCAGGTACTATCGCAACATTTAAGAAACATTTATTCAGGTACATGGATAGGATAGGTTCAGAGGGATATGGGCCAAACGCAGGCAGGTGGGACTAGTGCAGATGGGACATGTTGGCCGGTGTGGCCAAGTTGGGCCGAAGGTCCCTTTATATTGCTGTAAGACTCTATGACTCTATAATAAACAAATGAGATAAGAATATTTAACACCGGATTTGTGCGCAACATGGACCCTTCCCTGAGCACTTGTACACTGATGTTTTCCCTATCCCAGGAAAACACATTGTGTACAAATGAGTTGAATGCCAAGCCAACACAATTGTTGCCTCTAATTCTTTCCCGAATGATGCTGGAAGTGGCTCACTTGACTTGGAACAGGAATATTGTCCATAACTACTCTGGGAAGAAGGATGACATTTGAATAAAAGGTGGTGTTGAGTTATGAATAAGGGAAACTGGCTCATGCTTTAAAGTCTCTGTTAATTCATTAGATTTATGCATAGCATGCAGGTAGCAAGTCACTGATGAATTTGTATCGCAACACATTGTTTCCTTGCTCTCTCCTTATATGCCATCCAATGGTAAAGTCCTATTTATCCTGATTGAATCCAGATTTGGCATTTACCCAGGACCAAATCCTGAATGTGTTATTTACTGCAGATTCAAGACTGCCTCCATTTATTTAGGATTTAACCCGTCTATTATTATTATTAAACTTTTATTTCAGACTCAAGGTCCAGATAAAAGACGACATTACATAGAATACATTGCATATAAAAACACCATAAAATACATATAAAAGCTTAGTAAACTATTTAGCATCATAAATTATATACAAAACAATATATGGTTTAAAATCCAGATTAAAAAGAAAGATCAGTGTCCTACAACGAGACAACTATACCAATGTCTCCACAGCTGGGATTGGTAGCATGTAGTGCAAAACCTAATGTTTGATAAGACCAAGATAATTTCATTTTCAGAGTCATTAATCCTACAAATAAATGTATACATATGATTTCTTAGGATAGCTTGTAAAGTACGGACTCCTGCAGCCACAAACATTTCACTTGCACTACACCATCTAGATTTCTTTAGTAGTATTCTCATGGCATCATTATAAGCTACTTTAAGTCTCTGTAAACTTGTTTTTCTGTAGCTTGACCATAGGTGTAGGTGTGCAGTATAGAGTGGTGTACAATATGCTCTGAACAGAGACACCTTCACTACATCTGTACACGCAACAAACTTGCGTAAGAGAATATTTGCTTGTACATACAGCATACGGCGTTGCCTATAAATATCCTCATCATTTGTCATTTGTTCTGTAATAAAATGTCCAAGATATTTTACCTTATTACAAACACTAAGATTGTCAGAATTTAAAATCAGGAAATTTTAGACATTTATCCTCTTTGGTTCTACAGATCATAACAGCACTCTTGCCAGCATTATATTTGATATCATGTTCCACACCATACACAGAACATATAGTAAGGAGCTGCTGGGGATCAGTGCTAGATGGACTAAAGACCACAAGATCACCTGCATACATAATATGGTTCACTAAAGTATTACCAATCATGCACCCAGTATTAGAGGCTTTCAATTGCTTGGACAGATCATCAATATAAAGATTAAAAAGGACTGGGGACAAAATTCCCCCTTGTCTAACACCATTGCTAACCCCAAATGGGGCTGAGACCCTATTGCCCCATTTTACTTGCATAGTCTGGTGAGCATACCAGTAAGCCAGAATTCTCACAATGTATTTGGGCACCCCTCTTTGACTCAATTTAACAAACACAGTTTAATTAACACGATCAAAGGATTTGGAAGCATCAATAATGCACATAAGAATTGATGAGTTTTTACCTCTCTATTTGTTTACAATCTCCTTTAGGGCATATATACACAAGTCAGTGTCATGTTTAGCTTTAAAACCAAACTGGTTACCTGTGGAATTAACAAACTCATTTAATCTATCCAGCAGAATTCTTTCTAGGACTTTTGACAAAATGTTGGCTAAAGCTATGGGCCTGTAATTATTTAGGCTGCCTACTTTATTCATTACATTGAGAATAATGTAGATGCAGAGTGCAGAATATACTTCTCAGCATTGTAGCACACCATGGCATGAAGTTAGGAAAACACCTGTGTCTCCCCATCATTTTTATCACACCCTTGTGACAATACTAGTTTTTTTGCATGGGTTCTAACCAGAACCTCTAAATGAAAACATCAATTACTCAAAATAGAACACTGCAAAAAAAAAACTACACGTAAGACTACTCATATCGACGAGTACAAAAGTTCTAGGTAGATGGACAGAAATTGAATGTCTGAACTGATCTGTGAAATCCTTTGTTTAAGAAGGAACTGCAGATGCTGGAAAATCAAAGGTAGACAAAAATGCAGGAGAAACTCAGCGGGTGAGGCAGCATATATAGAGCGAAGGAAACAGGCGACGTTTTGGGTCGAGACAGTCTGAAGAAGGGTCTCGACCCGAAACGTCACCTGCTGATGCTGCCTCACCTGCTGAGTTTCTCCAGCATTTTTGTCTACCTGTGAAATCCTTTCATACACTTCATATGGTCCAGGAAGCAAATTCAAGTACAGGCACCACGCATTTTACATGTGTTTGATTTATGCTTTTTAAAAATAATGCACTTGTTTAATTAATACCAAAACTTAATTTACGAGCTATATTTCTGAAATAATGCACTCAACTTTAAGCCTGTTTAAATGTCTATTTTCAATGTATGCATTTTTGAGTTACGCACTGCTTTTCAGGAGCGTATCCCCGCGTAAAAGGAGAGGTGCTTGTATGATACCATTCCAAATCAATGAGATGCTTCATTCCAAAACAGAGTGCCCTCTACTGTGCTAATGTGGGATTTACTTCCTCCTCGTCCACCATCCCACAATTCTCTCAAGGCAGATAATGTGGTAAAATATAGTGTTGAAGGTCGACAGTCATTGGGGCCTTAATTCATCGTATCCTTTTCCTTTTACTTTGGATCTTTACAACCAGTAAGCAGGTTCATATTCACCGCATGAACTAGAATCCAATCTGGATCCAACACTTGGTGGAGTAGAGACTAACATGTAATCCATAATTTATATCATTGTGAGACATAAAAATATAATAAAGATGTGTTAATATTGTGAGTATGGGCTGGTTGTAAACAGCTGTTAGTTTGCATTAGGACTGTGAATATCTATATAAACACTTACGTCACTACTTCAGCCCGCCACCCGCTAGAAGAGAGAAAGAACATGAAATCATGAGGAGAACCAGACCAATTTATTAACAATTAGATCAAAGTTATGTAGAGTTTGCTCTTACTTTGGCCCTCCACACTCTATGGCTGAAGCCTTGACCACTGGTAACGCTTGGACAACTGCTGGCTCAATACTCAAAGTGTTGCTCTCAACAGCAGCCTGAACAGCTTCTGTCAGCTGACGAGTGTGAGAGATGGGAGAAAGTATTGAGACAGCGAGAGAGATGCACATAGGTAAATAGCAGAGGCAGACAATCAGAGAAAGAGGAGGAGAGATAACAAGAAGAAAGACAAAATATTAATCAACATATATTTAACATGGGGTTAATTTTACTCAAACATTGACTAAAAAGATTATGATTAAAATTAATTATATCTGGTTTGACCCCATCCAAATGTAATACTGACAGTGTTTTGGGAACAGGAAACAACAGCAGCCCTTGGCCCAGTTCCCTGAAGTTCCTTATAATTTAAGTAATCCACTTGGTTTGGCAGCCTTTTAAATTCCTTCACCATTGCAACAATGATGCATTCAACAAAAATTGCATTTAAAGTTATTTCAAAGTCAGAAGAAACATACTCAGGGGCAGTAACTCCTGCACTTTCAGTCAGAACTCAATAGTATGAAACAGGAAAAATCTTACACCAACTCTCTTGCTCACCATGCTACTCCCAGAAACAATATGGCACCACAGTGGGTGGACAGAGGGCCTGGTGACAAAGTGAGCCATTGTGTAGCTCTGGCCTGTCTCCCAGGTCATCACAAACCTTACCTTATCTAGCAGTTAGGAAAAGTGCATTTAATGGTGAAGAAGTGCAATCTGGAGAGGGAACACAGAGTAGGTAGAGTCGCTGCCTCATAGTGTTAAGGGCCTGTCCCACATGGGCCTCATTTGCGCATCACGCAGATGGCGCGCGAAGATTTTGTACATCCCAAAATCCTGGGGCAGCGCGTCACTGCCTACGTCACCACGCACCATGCGTGCGTAATGCGCACCATGCGCGCACCACGACACGCGCGTCGTGCGTCGTGATGCGTAAATGATGTCGCGTAAATAACGCGCAAATGCCGCCCAAGTGGGACAGGCCCTTAAGAGACCCTTGTTCGATCCTGACCTCGGGGTGCTGCTTGTGTGGAATTTGCACATTCTCCCTGTAACTGCGTGGATTTCCTCCGGGTGCTCCGATTACCTCCCACATCCCAAAGACGTGCGGATTTGTAAGTCAATTGGCCTCTGTAAAATGCCCCTAGTGTTTAGGGAGTGTAAGCGAAAGTGGGATAACATACAACTAGTGTGAATGGGTGATTGATGGTCGGCATGGACTCAATGGGCCGAAGGACCCGTTTCCATGCTGTAATTTTAAACTAAATATGAGACTCATGGACATTTAAAAACATGAATATTAATCTCCAAAATATTCATCCTGGCACCAGGAATTTACTGGGCCTTGTCTGCTTCATGTCATTCTAAGTCCACACTGGCATGCAAAAACTCACCTCATGCTTGGCAAAAGAGAGACATGGACCAATGTCCTCTTGGTAAATCCTTTCTAAGAATGGGCAAACCTTATCCAAAGTTGGTTCTTCTTTCCATGCCAGGAACTCATCATATAAAATCAAGTTGATCTATAATAGGAAGACGGCAACATTACTAACAGCAGGTGTGTGTGTGTGTGTGTGCGCGCGTGCGTGCGTGTGTGTGCGCGCGCGCGCGCGCAAGGATTTCCATTGTTTGCCAGTTTATTGTCAAGCTACTGATCTTACAAATACTGGCCCACCCCAGGGTACAAATCCATGCACATCAAATATTAATTTGTATCCTGCTCAAGTCACTATTTTAAGCAAGTGCTATGGAAGGCCGAAAACCACGCAGCATCCTGTCTTTGCTGAATGTACACGCATTTACAGATTCTCAAATTTGGTGGTGACAGGTGGGATGAAGGAAGTTATTAGATAGTAATCCTGATCTTTCTTTTCCCCCTTCCCTATGCTAAGGACACTGAGAACAGTTATATGATTCTATCATCTAACTTTGTGTAGAACAGGGTTGATTTCTATAGTCTGCTAGTCCATCAGTTGTGCACAATGCCACAAAATGTCTTTCCTCAGTATAGATTCCCACACAATTCCTGCAATCATTACCCCAAAATTCAACGAGGAATATTTTAAAAAGGAACTGGAATAAAATGAATGAATTTAATTCTATTAATTTCATTCCAGTTTTCTTCATATTTATGTTTATTTTAGCTCCAAAAGCTTAGCAGCAAGATAAGGTGCATATAGGTTTAAGGTGAGAGGGGAAAGATTTAACAATAACCTAACTTTTTCACACAGAGGGTAGTGGGTATCTGGAATGAGCAGCCAGAGGAGGTAGTTGAGGCAAGTACTATAACAACATTTAAAAGTAATTTGGACAGTTACTGGATAGGAAAGGTTTAGAGGGATATGGATCAAACGTGGCCAGGTAGGACTGGTGTAGATGGTGCATATTGGTCGGCATGGGCAAGTTGGGCCGAAGGACCATCTTCTGTGCTGTATGACTCTAATTAACAGACTAGCATAAAGGAGTTCTCCCAATTCATTCATCCATGGAAGAAGGAGGAGTTTGACCTAATTATTTTTTAGTTCCTGAGGAAGAGTTGAGCCACAGTCATTCATTGATTCTATTTGTTTGTGCAAGAACAGCCCATCACCTGCATAAGTGAGGGATGACAGACAGCCCTACTTGCGACTGCGGACATCCAGAGCAGCCCAACCCACACATCGTGATAGACTGCTCACTGAGGCTTTTCCCAGGTGGCATCAAAGCCATTCATCCAGTAACTGATGCTGTCCAGGCCTGGATGTCTACCCTTGATCTACAACTTTAGGCTGTGCACGCCATACACAAGAAGAGGATTCATTGATTAAATAACCCAATCAATAACTGGATCTTAAGATCATTAATGGGTTTAAGAGATTGATTTATCCCAGTTCTTGTTCTTAGTAGTCAAGTGAGAGAGCCAAATTCAGCAATTATGTATCATGCCTACGAGAAGTGGATTTAGAAAGTCCGATTCAATTTTTCATACCCTTATACCCAGGCCATGAAATTTGGGACATGTTGCATCTTTTTAGCATCTTAAAAATCAATAATCAAAAATCAATATTTTTACCCATTTTTGAGAAACACTATTGAAATTTGACCAGATAATTCTAGTTGTATTTCCACACATCCAATAACCAATGGCATCTCTCCTGAAATGTTATTTGCACAACAGCACAGTGGTGCAACTGCCTCCTCACAGCACCAGAGCCCGGGTTCAATCCTGACCTCGGGTTCTGTCGATGTGGAGATTTGCGCATTCTCCCTGTGACCACATCGGCTATCTGTGGACGCTCCGATTTCCTCCATTTTCCCAAAGATGTCCAGGTTTGTACGTTAATTTGCCTCTGTAAAATTGTCCCATGTGTAAGGAGTGAAGGAGAAAGTGGGATAATACAAACAAGTGATCGTTGGTCAGTACGGATTCAGTGGCCCGAAGGCAGTAATTTCAAGGAAATTAATCCAACAATTAGTGCTCCATCAGCTTTTGGTCAGCTTCCACCACCATCACCTTATCATGAGCCCTAGCAACCCCTTATCCAGCCACCCCATTATTTCAGGCCTCGCTGTATCAATTTCTGGAACTGGATATTAGATGCAGCAAGCAAAGGAAAATGTACAATGACTGTTCAATGTGCACAAGACTCTTTAGTGTTGCTGGGGAAATTAGTTCACAAAACGAGGGTGCCTTGTGCAACAGTCCTATAATGCATTTTGTTGGTTTACATTAATTGCTCGCCCACACTTTATTTGACTGGGATGTAGATGAATGATCAAATTCACCACAGCAGCAGTTCCCTCCTATAAATTATTTCAATGCAGATTAGATGACGAAGGAAAAACAGCCAGACTTAAGTAGTAGTATTATGAATGAATGAATGAATGAATGAATAGTTTATTATATTAGACAGGGCAGAGCAAAAGGTGGCAACAGTACCTGATGCTCCTGCATCGATGATGATTTGGAAAGATGCTCAAATGGCTCAGATGTGACATAAATCGCCCTCCCAGGTACGATACAAAGGAGCAGAGAGAGAAGAGTAGGCAACCCTGCCTTCAGGAGCACCATGAAAAATTAATGTTAGTAGAATTTGAGTATTTTACAAGACAGACAGGAATAATCACCAATATGGACAAAAGTATTACCAAGCCACAGTCTCAAGAATAATAATAGAATCATTTTAATGTTATTTCAGCTCCCAATGGTATAGCTAGGTGTGGGAGAGCATAATAAAAACAAAGGGAGTCGCTGAGTCTAAAAGATAGATATACATACATAGAAAAAAACGGAGAGACACCCCACATACACATTGCTTCCACCTCCCCTCCCCACAAGGAGAAGGAAAGAAGGGGAGCAAAGAGAAAATGGAGCAGAATGTAAGGGTGGGAATTTGAGAGGGGTAGGAGTGAAAGGGAGCAATGGTGAAAAAGAAAGGGAAAGAAGGAATATGAAGAGAACAGCAAACTAGGACCAGCAAATACCTGGAAAAGAGATCATCGAGCTCATATTGTTGGGCTACTTCAGTTTTTAAATATTATTAACCCACTCAAGGTCAGTCCAATGTTATTCTTTCAAGGAGAAAGTACCAAATGTCTTTTCACATAATTTTTTTTCAAAACAATACTCCTGTTATTATTTACCAAAAAAGTACAAATATGAATTTAAGTTTGCATCCTTGTTACCTCTTGAATATGAGCATTGCCAAGACTTTTCAACCAACAATTTTTCTGGGTATGATCAGAAATTAATTTGATTAATTACAATGATGCCCATCTAATGTAATTAGTGATGTGCCTGTGGGTTCAGATTTTGTTAATTTCAGATCACCCCAAACTGTGTCATAGAATCATAGTGTTATACACCTCAAGCCCTTTGGCCCAACTCACCCACAGCAACCAAAATATTTACCTAAACTAAATGCATTTCCCTGTATTTGACCCATATACCCCCAAACCTATATTATCCACGTACTGAATGTCCTTTATACATTGTATCTGCCTCTAGAATTCTGCTGGCAGCTTGTTTCATATGCCCACCATCCTCCGTGTGAAAATGTACCCCCCGCCCTGGGTCCCTTTTAGATCTTTCTCTTCTCTCCTTAAATCTATACATTCTAGTTTCAGACTCCCCACCCTAGGAAAAAGGCAGTGACCAATGACCTTATCTGTACCTCTCATGATTTTATATTCCTTGATAAAGTCACATCTCAACCTCCTTTGCTCCAGGAAAATAAGTCAGCCTATTCAGACCCTCAAAAATTCAAGCCCTCCTGTCCCAATAATATGCTTGTGAATCCTTTCTGCATCCTTTCCAGATTAATGACATCCTTCCTATAGCAGGGCAACTGTACACAGTGCAGATTCACCAACAACTTATACAGTTGTAAAACGTCATCCTACCTTCTGTACTCAGCACCCAGAATGACGACGACAAGTGTGCCACACTCCTTCTTCACCACCTTGTCACTTTTTAGGGAACTACGTACCCCCACCACTCGGTCTCTCTGTTCTACAACACTCTCCGAGCGTCTACCATTTGCTCTGCATGTCCGGCCTTGGTTTAACTTACCAAATTGCAACACCTTGCACTTGCCTGAGATAAATTCTATCTGCCATCCCATAGCCAATTTCCCAGTTATCTTGATCTTGTTGCAATCTTAGATAATCTTTTCCACTGTGCACTATATCACCAAATTTGGTGTAAACTATAATGGTACTAACCATTATAGCAATAACACATCAGTTCTCTTAAATTCGATAAAGCTGAAGTAGTTAAACATAGTCCGGCGCTTGGTGATAAACTAGGATTTGTTCCCACAGAGTTGAATTCTCAGTGAGACTCAAGGATTGATACAAATTCTAGCACCAGTCCACTGAGCTGTTGCTGCCCTTGGAACAATGTACTGCTGTGAAGGATACAAAATGTCACAGATCACAGTGGAGAATATCGGCTGAAATTTAGGAGCCCCAGGAACTGTGTTGCTAGAAGCTAAAAGAGTCAAGAATTTACAAAGATTGGCTTGCGCAATGCAGAAATAATTAGTAAATTGTTTTGCTTATTAAGTGTACAAACTTCATATTAACACACACTCCCCAACTTTCATAATAGGTGACTCATGTAAACTTGCACATCTGTAAACAATTCTGTACTCAATCTCTGGTGCAATCAAGGCAGTTTATAATTTCCATGACATTTACGATCATTCAAGTTTACATCGGATACAAGCCGGCAACGGAGGTGATGCTTAGCCAGAAAGTTGCGAACCGCAGAAAGTGCCCAACAGCAAGACGGAACTCAAGCAAGCAATGAGTGATTTTGAGCAGGGGATGGAGACGATGATTCCCGACTTACGTGAAATCTGACTTGCATAAGGGTTCACAGACATAACAGAACACTGAATCACTATACCATTCTGAGGGAGACACAGTTTTACTCACTTGACAAGTACATAAGGAAACAGAGAATTTGGAGGCAAACAAAGAAATGGGCAGAGGAGCAGGCAGGTAGAAAATGGAGACTGTTGGGTTTATAGATAGGAAGGTAAGCAAAAGAAACAGATAAAACAGGAAGCAGGCAAGAGATACGGATTGACTTCAATACATTTAACATCTACACTTACCTCTCTACCATCCTTATTAATTGGCTGCAACTGTGAATTCTGTGTAGTTGCTGTGACGATGGCATTGCTCATGCTTTTGTTGCGACTATGGCCCTTCTTAAAGACAGCTTTTGAGGGAATCTGGAGCTGTGGGTGCAGCTCCCTATTGGGAGATGACGGTGTAGATGTGATTACAAGTGTCTTCAATGCTGTTACCTCTGCCAGTAGGACATCAATCTAAATTGGGCGGAAGAGTAACCATGCAACATTCAGTCATCATCAATATCACAGAAAATTGCTAAAAACAAAAAAATATTTTTTTGTAAATTTCAGTCACCCAAAAGTTAATTTTATACATGCCCATCTGCAAAAAAGATTTAATTTTATCTCCCGGGATATCCAAAGAACTTCAGCATTGAAGTTTATTAAGTGTTGTCACTGTTGCAATGTAAGAAATGCAGCAGTAAATCCTTCACGCTTTTAAAATTGAGAAAAGCAGTGAACTCAAATCTCACCTCAAGTGGCACAATTTGACACTTTTGTCCAGTCTGAAAAATATGTTGCCAAATGTTTGGCTGCCTTAGCCACGGGTATCAATTTTGTGAGTAGGTTCTTTAACTCGTGGAACTTTATCAAGTTCCTATTTGCAATCCTATAAATGGAATCAACCACCTTGAACAAAACACTGTGCCAGTAATCAAAATGTAATCAATCCATCAAACATGGATTAACACAAATTTCCTGTTATCTTTCATTTATTAACTTGTAACTTTTCAAGTGACGATTAACTTGGTCCCAATTAGTGTGGTATAAAGGCAGCAAGATTTACGGGGACTGCACATAAAGGTCATGCGGAGAAAGTGCTCTCATCATTCTCGACTCGATTTGAACGTAGAAATATCCTGACTGGTTGCATCATGGTCTGGAATGGCAATTCCATTGCACAGGGCTATAAGAGGCTGCAGAATGTGGTGGGCTTAGCCTGGTTCATTTTGGTCACAACCCACTCCATGATTGAAACCACCTACATAAGGTGCATCTCAAGAAGGTGGTATCTCTCATCAAGGATCACCTTCACCTGGCTAATGCCCTCTTCTCGCTGTTCCTAGCAGGTCCACAGGATTCGGAAGTCCTACACCATCAGGTTCTCGAATAGCTACTTTCTTACAACTATCAGGGTCTTGAATCGACCCACACAACCCGAATTCTACTTTGACAATAGAACACTATGATGATGATGGATTTTATTTACGGGCGCCTTATACCGAGGTCTCAAGGACACCATACAGAGATTTATAGAAAACATATAATCAGAATTTAAAAAAAATAGGTTATAAAGACCAATACATAAATCAGGGACAGAATTCCTTCCAAAAACACAAAAAAAAAGAAAATCAGAAGCACAATTTGAGGAGAGAGCAGCGGCAATTTAACGCCAGCGTCCACTCTCCCCTCCGACCGCCATCTTGAACACAGACTAACAAATACAATTACAAACAATTACATACAAAAATCATCCCCCCACAATGATTTCCACTGTGAGGGAAGGCACAATGTCCAGTCCCCAGCCCCAGTTCACCCAAAAAAGTCAGGCCAAATGAAGCCCCCGCTATTGCCTCTACGAAGGCCCGATGATCCTGGCCGTTCTCGCCGGGTGATGTAGCCCCGGCGTCGGGAGAGTCCTCCAGCAGCTGGGCCACCTGGAACGGCCGCATCCCTCACCGGAGGCCGCAACTACGGCTGGAACGGCCGATTTCCCGCAGGCGTCCGCAGCACCTGAAGCCGACAAGGCCTCGCCGACTTGGAGCTCAAGGCTCCCGGTGTTGGAGTCGGCGCCGCCGCCCACGAATGGTCGCTCCAGTCCTGGAGGTGTTGAGCTCGGCGGTCCAGCTCACCGGAGCTCCAGCGCGTCGATCCAGCGCGGCGACCCAGGCAAGGCATCGCCCGCTCCGCTGCACAGTAGCGCTCCAGCGCCGTGCCGCCACCGAAGCTGAGGGTGCTGTGCGGTTCCCGCCAGGAAACGCCGCTCCACGCCGCTCCACGCCCGCTGGTAGGCCGCGAGGACGGGTCGACTGGGCAGCCGGAGAGAAGGCTGCCTCACCGACCAGGTAGGGACCGGGAAGTGATTTCCCCTTGTTCCCCCCACATCAAAAGGCAAAATAAATAAAAACAAAGACTTAAAGAAAACTAAAAACTTGGTAAAAAAGTACAATTAACGGACGGCTGCTGTTTTGCAGCCGTTCCTCAAGATGGCCTAAGGACCTATGGACCACTTCTTGTACTACCATGGAGTTTTCTTTCCCAATTGTGTTTTTGGTACAAATATCTTGTATTTTTTGTGTAGTCTTTTCCTTCTTATCTTTGAGAATTTATATATCTATATTACTAAAAGTCTGATCTTGACCACTTCCTGTTGTTCTGCATATTGATTTAAAAAAAACGCTGCCACTTATTGCTGTGATTTTTGGCCATCTTACTCAGAGTCCCCCTCCGCTGCACAGGACAACAGGATTTTTCCCATCGAGTTATTAGTGTTTAAAAAATGTTGAGATTCTCTCTCCTGAAGGCCACGCCCCTTCCGGAGGGACTATAAAACCCGGAAGTGTTGAGTGCCTCAGTCAGTCTCTGCAAGATGGGGGAAAGTGAGAGGGTCTTGTCTCTCTGAGCTGTGAATAACACTGAACACATGTCTACTAAACAGTGAGTGTGGTTTTACTGACCTTGAGTGCTCTTAATGTGGTTTGAAAATGAAAATGTGGTTGGTTTGAAAAAGCACAGCAAATGGTTGCTGGTGGTGGTTGGTTTGAACTAAAGCACAGCAAATGGTTGCTGTGGCCTTGCACCCTGCTTGAAGTGGTATGAAACTGCACTTGAATTTGGTGGCCTTGCACCCTGCTTGAAGTGGTCGGAAACTGCACTTGAATTCGGTGGTCTTACACCCTGCTTGAAGTGGTAGGAAACTGCACTTGAATTTGGTGGCCTTGCACCCTGCTTGAAGTGGTAGGAAAATGCACCTGAATTTGGTGGCCTTGCACCCTGCTTGAAGAGGTATGAAACTGCACTTGAATTTGGTGGCCTTGCAACCTGCTTGAAGTGGTAAGAAACTGCACTTGAATTTGGTGGCCTTGCACCCTGCTTGAAATGGAATTTCAAGGAATAGCCGTGAGTCAACTGCCAGCCAACCAGCCGTGAGTGAGCTGCCAGCACATCAGGCTTGAGTGATTGAGCTGCCACCCCAAGAATCTATTTGGCCCACAATGTCCATACTAGCCCTCTGGAAACCAGTCCCTTCAGCCCACAACACCCATACTAGCGCTCCAGAAATGTAGAATATATCATTGTTAGTTGGGGGAAGGTAACAACAGAGCAAACAGAGATAAATGTAGTTGGAGACAATAAGACTGGTTGGAGAACTGTGAAGGGGGAGGGGATGGAGAGTAACGGCTACTTTAAGTTACAGAAGTCAATGTTCATACCACTGGGGTGTAAGCTACCCAAGCTAAATGTGAGGTACTGTTCGTCCAATTTGCTCTGGGCCTCACTCTGACAATGGAGGAGGCCCAGGGCAGAAAGGTCAGTGTGGGAATGGGAAGGCGAGAAGAGACGAGTTGACAAGGGAGTTGCGGAGGGAACGGTCTCTGCGGAAAGCGGAAAGGGGTGGAGATGGGAAGATATAGGTAGTAGTGGGATCCCGTTGGAGGTGGCGAAAATGACAATAGACAATAGGTGCAGGAGTAGGCCATTTGGCCCTTCGAGCCAGCACCGCCATTCAATGTGATCATGGCTGATCATCCCCAATCAGTACCCCGTTCCTGCCTTCTCCCCATATCCCATGACTCCGCTATTTTTAAGAGCCCTATCTAGCTCTCTCTTGAAAGCATCCAGAGAACCTGCCTCCACCGCCCTCTGAGGCAGAGAATTCCACAGACGCAACACTCTCTGTGAGAAAAAGTGTTTCCTCGTCTCCGTTCTAAATGGCTTACTCCTTATTCTTAAACTGTGGCCCCTGGTTCTGGACTCCCCCAACATCGGGAACATGTTTCCTGCCTCTAGCGTGTCCAAGCCCTTAACAATCTTATATGTTTCAATGAAATCCCCTCTCACCCTTCTAAACTCCAGAGTGTACAAGCCCAGCTGCTCCATTCTCTCAGCATATGACAGTCCCGCCATCCCGGGAATTAACCTTGTAAACCTACGCTGCACTCCCTCAATAGCAAGAATGCCCTTCCTCAAATTAGGGGACCAAAACTGCACACAATACTCCAGGTGTGGTCTCACTGGGGCTCTGGACAACTGCAGAAGGACCTCTTTGCTCTTATATTCAATTCCTCTTGTTATAAAGGCCAACATGCCATTCGCTTTCTTCACTGCCTGCTGTACCTGCATGCCTACTTTCATAGACTGATGTACAAGGACCCCCAGATCCCGTTGCACTTACCCTTTTCCCAACTTGACGCCATTTTAGATAGTAATCTGCCTTCCTGTTTTTGCTACCAAAGTGGATAGCCTCACATTTATCCACATTAAACTTCATCTGCCATGCATCTGCCCACTCACCCAACCTGTCCAAGTCACCCTGCATTCTCATAGCATCCTCCTCACAGTTCGAAATGAAAAATAAAATGAAATGCCTTTATTTGTCGTTGTAAGCACTGCATACAACAAAATTGTTGTTGCCACTCCATTGGTGCATAATATACAAACATAAAAACACAGGACACAATTTAAAAACAATGTATTAAAATAAGTAAGTAATCAGTACTGTACATGGTGATAGTAAAAGTTCAAGGTGGGTAGCAGCATGGAAGAGTGCAGCATGAATAATACTCAGTGTTTTTTCATGTTGAGTGTGAAGATTGCTTCACACTGCCACCCAGCTTTGTGTCATCTGCAAATTTGCTAATGTTACTTTGAATTCCTTCATCCAAATCATTGATGTATATTGTAAATAGCTGCAGTCCCAGCACCAAGCCTTGCGGTACCCCACTAGTCACTGCCTGCCATTCTGAAAGGGACCCGTTAATCCCTACTCTTTGTTTCCTGTCTGCCAACCACTTCTCTATCCATGTCAGCATTCTACCCCCAATACCATGTGCCCTAATTTTGCCCACTAATCTCCTATGTCAGAGGATTATGTGCTGCATGCGACGGCTGATGGGGTGGAGAGTGAGGACAAGGGGGGCTCTGTCCCTGTTATGAATGGGGAGAGGCGGAGCAAGGGCAGAGCTGCGGGATATCGAGGAGATCCTAGTGAGGGCATCATCTATAATGGAAGAGGGGAATCCCCGTTCCCTAAAGAATGAGAACATCTCCGATGACCTGGTATGGAACACCTCATCTTGGGCGCAGATGCGGCATAGATAGAGGAATTGGGATTGTGGGATATAGTCTTTACAGAAAGCAGGGTGGGAAGAAGTGAAGTCTAGATAGCTGTGGTAGTCAGTAGGTTTATAATAGATGTCAGTCAATAGTCTGTCTCCTGGGATTGAGACGGTGAGATCAAGAAACGGTAGGGAGATATCGGAGATGGTCAAAGTGAATTTGAATGCATGATGGAAATTAGTAATAAAGTTAATGAAATCAGTAAGTACTGCATTGGTGCAGGAGGTAGCATTAATGCAGTCGTCAATGTAGCGTAGGTAGAGTTCGGCGATAGGGCCAGTGTATGTCTGGAACAGTGATTGTTCGACGTACCCTACAAAGAAGCAGGCATAGCTGGGGCCCATGCGAGTGCCTGTAGCTACGCCTTGGATTTGGAGGAAGTGGAAGGAGTCAAAGGGGAAGTTGACTGCCAGGGCAGTTCCGTTTGTGGACTTGGGGAAGAAGATAAAATCGGGCCGTGCGGGGCTGGGGAACGATAAGGTTGGAGGCTTTCGGGGGCAGACAGCTGGAAGTAATTACATCTGAAATGGTGTGTGATATTAAAGCCTGGTGCCCGTCTGTGAGATCATGGTCCAAGGATAAGTAGGAGGTGTCTGAGAGTTGTGATCTGGCCTCAACCCGGTAGAGGTCAGTGCGCCAGACTACCACGACACCTCCCTTGTCGGCGGGTTTGATTACAATGTCGGGGTTGCTGCAGATTGAGCGGAGGGCTGTACGTTCAGAGGGGGAGAGGTTAGATTGGGTAAGGTGAGTGGAAATGTTGAGACGGTTGATGTCACGCTAGCAGTTGGAAATAAAAAGGTCTAAAGAGGGTAAAAGGCCATCCGGGGGAGTCCAAGAGGAGGGGGACCAGTGGAGATAGAAGAAGGGGTCATCACTGCATAGGAGGCGGAGGCGATGGAAGAAAAGCTCTACGTCGTGGCGGGCCCGGAACTCGTTGAGGTTGGGAACAAAGGTGAGGCCTCTGTTGAGGACTGACCATTCCGTATCAGGAAGGTAGAGGTCGGGTGGGGGGGGGGGGGGGGAGATGGTGAGCACACGGCAAGGGTAGAGGTTGGGGTCGGAGGACAGGTGAATAGACTCAGGCGAGGTCTGGTGGGGGGGATGGTGGGTGTTCGGAGAGGAGGGGGGCAAGAGGACTATTGTATGGGTGGTAACAGCTGGGGCCACCTGGTTAAAAGAAGGGGAAGCAGAAGAACCAGTGGAACCCCCACTGAGGTTCCCTGTAGGTGGGGGGGGAGGAGCAGTAGGACCCAGCAGAGTCAGTCCACGTGCTGTTGTAGTCTGCATCATGGAGGCTGTGGACCCGGTGCTGAGCCTGGAACTCGGGTAAGGCGCTGGTGGGTGGTGGAGTGGCGAGGGTCGGTGGAGTCGCTGGTGGAGGCCCGCAGGGGGCTGGAGTTTGGGTCAGCGGACAAAGCGTCGGTAGCCCCAGTCAGCAGATGGCTAGGGAGGCTGTGAAGGTCGGCGGCAGCGGCCCCAGGGAGCCGGTGAGAGTCGGCGGCAGCAGCGGTTGTGGCCCTAGGGAAGTGGTGAAGGCCATCCGCGGTGGCACCAGGGAGGCGGCATGAGTTGGCGGAAGCAGCGGTTTAGTGCACCAGGGAGGCGGCAAGAGTTGGCGGCAGCAGCGGTTTAGTGCACCGGGGAGGCGGTGAAGGTCGGTGGCAGCGGCGGTGTACTATTTTCGCCACTTCCAACGGGATCCCACTACTGGCCACATCTTCCCATCTCCACCCCTTTCTGCTTTCCACAGAGATGGTTCCCTCCGCAACTCCCTGGTCAACCCGTCCCTTCCCACACAAACCACTCCTCCCCAGGTACTTTCCCTGCAACCGCAGGAGATGCATCACCTGTCCCTATACCTCCCCCTTGACTCCGTCCAAGGACCCCAACAATCTTTTCAGGTGAGGCCGAAGTTCACTTGTACCTCCTCCAACCTAATCTACTATATCTGCTGTTCCAGACATGGATTCCTGTATATCGGCAAGACCAAGCGCAGATTCGGCATGTGTTGTCTGACCTCTGCTCAGTCCGCCTAAACCTACCTGATCTCCCAGTTGCTCAACACTTTAACTCCCCCTCCCATTCCCACACTGACCTTTCTGTCCTGGGCCGCCTCCATTGTCAGAGTGAGGCCCAGCGCAAATTGTAGGAGTAGCACCTCATATTTCGCTTGGGCAGCTTACACCCCAGTGGTATGAACATTGACTTCTCTAACTTCAAGTAGCTCTTGCTTTCCCTCTCACTACATCCCCTCCCCCTTCCCAGTTCTCCGACCAGTCTTACTGTCTCCGACTACATTTTATGTTTGCTTTGTTGTTACCTTCTCCCAACTAACAAAGATCAATTCATTTTCCTTGATTTCATTCCCTTCGTCCTGTTTTCCACACCTTACACTTCCTTATCTATACACTTCCTTAGATATTCAGAAAACCGTCCCCACCGACTAAATATTAACCGTTCACACTAGTTCTATGCTATTCCACTTTCTCATCTACTCCCACACAGCAGAGTCTATTTTACAGAGTCCAATTAACCTATAAACCCGCAAGTCTTTGGGATGTTTCGGTTCGGGAGATGCAAGGCGTACGAACGGCACCAACTAGACAGGATTGTGAAGACCGCCAGCAGGATTATTGGTGCTCCACTCCCTTTCCTGCTGGACATATACAGGAAGAGATGTATCAGCAGAGCCATCTCCATCTTCAAAGACCCCTACCACCCATCGCATCACATATTCTCCATCCTGCCATCTGGGAAGAGGTACCGGAGCATTAGGTGCAAAACCAGCAGGATGCTCCTCAGCTTCTTCCCGCAGGTTATAAGACTGATAAACGGACTTTGCCCCCTGCCAAAGTATCGTGCACCAACACCAACCTGGACACACTGCAGCAGAGCCACTGTCGTGCCGCTGCCGACCGGAACGCCTGTTGATGTTTAGTAGAGTGTTAATTTGTTCATGATATATGTATTTTTACTTCTATTTATTTTTTACTGCACACTGAAATGGACACTGGTTGAGGAACGTTTTTTTGTTTCCTCTGGGTATGCGAATACTCAGGAAATGACAATAAAGATATACAATACAATACAATGTTGGTGGAAACTGATACACCTGAAGGAAACCAACACGGTCACAGGGAGAACGTGCAAACTCTACACAGGCAGTACTTGAGGTCAGAATCAAACCTAGGTCTCTAATGCTGTGAGGCAACAGTTCTTCTAGCTGCGCCACTGTGTCATAATCAATATTAGATGATGTGCAAGGAGTAATTAATAGAAGGCAAGTACCTGACACATTAGAGAAACGTATCTTACTGGGCAGGCTGACATGTATCTGCCACTTCATGGCCAAGTGATAATATCTATATGTAGGGCCATCTCTTCCTGGGAAAATGTAGGCCAGCACACCCTGAACATTCCATGGTACTTATCTTTCCGAACCGCCCTACAGAATGCAAATCAATTTGCGGGTCATCTGAAAGGAGGTCACCTACCTTCCCCTGAGCTTCTTTAAGCTTCTTCTCAGCGGTAGCTTGTTTAGTGTTTGCTTCTCTCACCATCTTGTGTGCTTCCTGTTTAGAAGAAAAATTGAAATTAAAGAATGGTAACAGTGGCTGTTGTGTTTCAATAGTTCTCAATTTTAGTAGGGAAGATGTACACCGTCAACCTCACCTTCATTAGTGGAACTATTCACACACTGAATCACTGACCAAGAAAAGGGTCTGTCAGCCACGTCCGACAGGGGGACACACGGATGGGGGGGGGGGACCTCATGCATCAATTGATGAGGGAAACATGGACCTCAGGCATCACTAAACTGGCAAGAGACTGTATTGCTAGCAGTACCTCAAAGAGACTGGCTGTCAACTCTTCCAGCTCCTGCTCCAACTGTTCCCGCACCTTAGACAGCTTCTCACATTCTTCATCCTTCAACTTCAACTCCTGACAAAAGAACAAGATAAAGACATGTCACACGATGGCGCAGCAGTAGAGTTGCTGCCTACAGCGCCAGAGACCCGGGTTTCAATTCTGACTATGGGTGCTGTCTGTACGGAGTTTATATGTCCTCCCTGTGACTACGTGGATTTTCTCCCGATGCTCCGGTTTCCTTCCACACTCCAAAGACGTACAGGTATGTAGGTTAATTGGCTTTGGTAAAAACTGTAAATTGTCCCTAGTGCATAGTCTGCGATAGTGTAAAGGAGGTCGCTGGGCAGTGCAAACTTGGTGGGCTGAAGGGCTATATCTCCCAATGAAAATATACTAAATGGCGATAACATGTACTCCATCATTGGCCGATTTATTAAATGGCTGGGATGTAAATTCACCTTCTAAATATTCCTGAGCTACAAAAACAAGGAACATCCACGGCTCAAACTTAAATAATCAAGCATGACTGCATGTAGGTATTTGGCCTTTGCACCATTGCCTGATGGGGTAAGTAGAATGGAACAGTTAGCCCTTACACATGCTCCAAACACTTATCTTTCAACACATTCTGGTTAAAAGTCCATGTCTGTGGGCACGAAGTGAAAACAGGAACAGGTGCTGCTGCAATGTCAAAATATCTGGCAGCAATCATTGTCTAAACCACTTCTGCCAACTGACCATTTTTGACGGCATCAGTGAATTGTGACCCAGTATCACTTGGTACCCAAATAGGAATGGGAACATAAAGAGAGGAAGAGAAAAAACAACAACATTACAGCATTCTCATTTTGTAACAGGAGTATCTTCCATATCTAAGTTATATTAGATTACACAATACACTGTTTTAAATGGCTGGGAGCAGTATACACTAACACACAATGTACTGTTCTGTTTTACTAGATCTACACTGCAATAGACTACCACATTATAGCTGCAATGACTAGTTCCTGTATTAGAGCTTTTTTTTAGCTCAATACAAGCTAACTTCTGCAATCAACTATATTGGTTGATAGATTGGCAGCAGTATGTAAGTCCTCACTTCTTCCCATAAAGAATTGATATTAGTAAGTTTTGAATTTAAAAAATGCTGGGTATGGATACAATGGGCTGAATGTCCGCCACCGGTGCCAAGAACTTCTCAGATTCAAAAGTTTAATTGTTTTCTTTACATTAACTGTTGAAAGATGACCATTGATGCATTACAAATTTGTGGTCGGTAGCAGTGCTATTGTTTGGCACTTTCAAATCAGATGTGCACATCTACATAGGAGAGTCACAAAATACTAGAGCAACTCAGTGGGGTTAGGCAGCGTCGCTGGGAAACATGGGCAGGTGATGTTTCGGGTTCCAGCATTAATCCAGCATGTAGTATTTCTTGGTTAACCAGCATCTGAATTTCCTTGTTTATACATCTGCATAGGATTTCATTACATGGACAACCAGACACAACATCTAGCTGGGCATCTATAAATTCAGCAAAGATAGACACAAAATGCTGGAGTAACTCAGCGTGTCAAGCAGCATCTCTAGAAAAAAGGAATAGGTGAAGTTTCGGGTCGAGACCATTCTTCAGACTGAGCTCAGTCATTTCCAGTCAAATTCAACAGTTTGTTAAAGCTAATAGATTGTTGGAGACAGACATTCTCCCTGCCCTGATATAGAGAGTCCCTGCCCAACTTGAGATTCGATTCATTTCACAATGGACTTTAATGATGCGTGATTATGTAAGGTGGTAAACTAAACAGACACATTTCCCAATTATCTCCTATTTGATGTTTGTCACATCTAGAATGTGAAAATTCTCTCACCAAACTGCTTCTGAGAGGTCAGCTGCAAAGATGGATTTGTATTTCAAAACATCTTGCTGCCCACATCGCAGACATTTCTGGCACCGGTGGAGTAGTACACTATGAATTTATATAATGACACAAATGCCTACACAGTTTGCCAAAGGTTTTTGTTCAATATAAAGTCGTTCATCTCACAAAGCCATCTGGTGGCTGATTTAATGTTATGGTCCTCTGGGTATAGTACAACTGGAGAATCAGTAATTCAAAGAATTACAGAAAACACTTTCATGAGCAGGGTAATTATTAATTACATCTCATCTAATTACATCTCAGATACTGACATTTCTAATACAGCAACTGCATTTCTGTCAAATCTTATGAGATACTGCTCTTTGGAGTTTTATGGAGATAAAACGTAAATCTTAGTGCAAATCATATTGGTAAACCAGGTTTTAAATAATAGAGTATTTAACGAATTAATACAATATTAGGAAGCCAAAGTTCTCAAGAGTTTCACAATGGCTTCAGTGGACTACTTTCGGTCTGGCATTTTCACTTTTTAGACTTCCCACAATGCCACCAACATCCCAACTGTTGCTTCACTCAAAACTTGGACCCTCACAATCCCTCTTCATCCCGCCCCCTCCCCCCCTCCACAATAAACCTTCAGATAAGGATTTCTGCTATACCCCAATCTCCTACAATGCTGTCAGATAATGAACCTCAGATTATCACACACACCCCCAACCCTTATTCCTTCATACTGCCTTAAAGACCTGACCAATATGACCTACACTGGGGGGAGAGAGGGGGGAGAGAGGGGGTGGAGAGAGAGGGGGGGAGAGAGAGGGGGAGAGGGAGGGGGTGGGGGGGGAGGGAGGGGGAAGAGAGGGAAAAGTGATGAAAGTGAATGAGAGAACAGGTAAAAAAAATATGAAAAGAGAGATAGGAAGGAGAGAGATTTTTCATTGCCTCGATAGTGTCTCTCCAACTCCCTCACCAGCCCTCTGCCAGGCTTCCCTCTCTCTCTCTCTCTTTCTAATGTTTTGGTGAGTCAAAAGATTGACACACAAAACTTTAATGAAAATGTTCAAAATCACATCAGGATAAATAAATCATATGGTATAATATAATGACACAATACAGCTGTCCGTACAATTTCACTTACCACTTCCTAAAAAACATAAAAGACAAAACTACACAAAATAATTTACAGGCAGTAAGCTTTCAGTTATGTAACTTTACATATGTGATTTCAACAGTGTGTTCCCTAATATGCCAACCGGTGTTAAAATAGTTTATTTTTCACCAATATAACCAAATAGGCGTTAAAGTTCAGCTCCATCCAGAGAGGGATGCACTGCTACCATGTGAGGGTCGCAATAAAACCAGTCAGTGCGGTGAACCAAATAGTTGAAGAAACTCCTTTGCCACCTGGGGGGCTGTGCCCACTTACCCTTTGTGCCTTTGCCAGCTCCTCTTTCAGCCGTTCAGACCCTTTCTCCCGTATTTCTACTGAAGAGCTCCGTAGCCGGGAAAGGTGATATGCATTGCGAAGCATCTCCTCACTCATGGGCTCTGAGTTCTGTTCCGCATCTGCTGTGTGCAGCTCAGAGCCAGCTTCATCATCCATTGGCATAGCTTCCTTCCAGGTGCTGAGTGTTCGGTTACTGACCAAACATTGGTTCCCAACAGATTGCTTCTGCTCCCTGGTGGAAAGATAGAAAGGAATATCTGTGATGCATCCAGACCAGTGGGACAAACCACTCCAATTTTAGTAATCGCCCATTCAGCCCATTGAGTCCACTCCACCATTTGATCGTGGCTGATCTATTTCTCCCTCTCAAGCCCATTCTCCTGCTTTCTCCCTGTAATCATTGACACCCTTACTAATTAAAAATCTATCAATTTCCTCTTTAAAAATGGTCAATGTCGGTCTCCACAGCTGTCTAAGGTAATGAATTCCACAGATTCTCCACCCTCTTGCTAAATAAATTTCTCCTCTCTTCCTCAAGTAAAGAATCTGACAGAGAAAAGACGGTAGACAAGAATTGAGGAGTGGGGGAAATAATGAAGCTTAGAAAACAAGGTATCATATCCAGAAGAGAAAAAACATGGGACATAAATGAGAAGGACCAAGATCGAGAGAGAGCAAAGAATAGAAATAGATATCTCTAATGTTAGGGAACAAGGAACAATGGGATAAGAGAGGAATACAAGAGAAATAGGTTGAAAATTATACCGAAATATATTTAAAGAGGGATATCACTGGTATATTGGATGCCTCGGAGACAGAGTCATAGGGGGTATAGAACCTAGGTACCTTCACCACAGTGACAGGTGTGACAACCTCCTCCACAAGTGGAAAATGGAAGAATTGTCTTGCTCAGTATATTGTGAAGTATAACAATTGTCAAATAATCAACCAATACATTTACACAGGAGCTGCTAAGCAGTATCTGATACAATTGAATAGATTGTCATCTTACCATTCAACTATAACTAGGCTGAGTTTTTTTTTGTTATTTATCTTTCATTCAATTTAGTTGTGTATTTCCCCCCAGTTTTTATTAGTGTTTGGCAAAATCTGGTATCGTCCATTGAATAAAATCTTCAGTCAGGTTTCAATTTCTAATAAACACACCTAAATTAAAACTAAATTAAAGTTATCAACAATAAAATTCAGTCATCTTAACATTAAAATGTACCGCAATCTACCTGGTCACTGATCTCATACCTATGCATAAATATAGAGCAATTATAGCCCGCAGAGATTTTATCAGATAAAAAAATCTAAAAGACAAATTTTCTCAAGACCTTTGGGATTGTTTACTCATTTATTTCAAATCAATTAAGATCAATAAAGAAATCAAGACACTCTTGCAGCTCATTTCATCACATGTTCACATAGGCAGTGAGTTTGGGCAAGCTGTTCTATCATTAGGACATCACGGCCTTGTGTAATATTCATCCAATTGTCCTCTCCACCCACACCTATCACTACCATTCCTTTGAATATCATACTTTTAGTTACCATGGAGACCACACTACATATTCATGTTTTCAATACATGTTGTACAATGGTACCCCAAAATAATGGTATTTTTCTTGATACTTTCCAGAAGCATAAGATTAATAATTCACATATTATGCAAACACCTACTGCCAATTTTATTGCACACATACAATTCAGCTACAGTATTTATACAAAATCTACCCTCCATTTTGTTCTCCTTACATCTACGTTTTGACAAAACCTAGGATAACAACAATGTAATCTATTCATATGCATTATTTTCTTTAATCTCAAAACTAGCAAGTTTCTTATTTAATATTGTTCAATCATACTACAACCTGCAGACCTTTCAAACCCAAATGGTGTCACCTGATTTCCATTTTTTATGGTCTTCTTATCTCCTACTTCATAAAACTTCTACATTGATATATTATTCAACATTGAGATGTTATTCAGTGAGCAATTGAGTCCAACCTATCCTTGAACCCACCTCAATTCATCCACCCAAAAAAATACTTCATCCCACTATCATATCTAAGAGTTTCTTGAATGATTCTGTAGATTTTACCACAACAGCCTGGGATAAACACCATCTAACCCAGAGATTTATTTATTTTGAGACCTTTAAATATGTCCTGCATGCTTACACATTTATCAGTTGTTCACCAGTCATAACTTTATATTTTTAACTTAGGGGCGGCACAGTGGCGCAGCTGTAGAGCTGCTGCTTTACAGCACCAGTAACCTAGGTTCGATCTTGACTATGAATGATGTCTGTACAGATTTTGGACTTTCTCCCTGTGACGGCATTGGCTTTCTCTGGGTGCTTCAGTTTCCTCCCATATTCCAATTCGTGCAATTTTGTAGCTTAATTAGCTTTGGTAAAATTGTAAATTGTCCCTCGTGCTAGTGTATGTGGTGATCGCTGGTCGGTGTGGATTTGGTGGGCCTAGGGGCTTGTCTTCATGCTGTATCTCAAAAGTTTAAATTCTAAAACTTGCAGGTTTAGAAGGAAAGTAAAATGTCCAGTTAGGACAGAACTAATCTTTTTGATATCTCTACTGTATATTAATTTTCAATCCTTGTTCTTTCATTATCTAAGTTGAAACACGTGATAAATGGTTTGTTGCTTGAGGTTGATGCAGAAGAAATGTCAGCACATATGGAAGTCCATAACAAAGAGTCAGTGCCCAGAAAATGGAAGCCAGGAAGATAGCCAAATAAAAATCCACACTTTAACAGGCAGTCTTTCCAGTGAGCTGTGTGCTGCAACCCACAGGAATGTGATGATCTGAATCATACTAAAGAACCAACATTTTAGAGATCACCACACTCCCCAGACATCTGAGCCGGGAGAAGTGCCAGTGTCAGCATTAACAGCTCCAACTCCACTGCAGTGCAAAGAGGCCCTGGCCTGTAGACCTGTTCTATACTTGAGACTAATAGTATCTAATAGTATCTTATTTTGATTTTGGTGCCACAGTTGCCCAGCAGTAAAGGAACATATTCTACACTTGATCCAACACTATACTGTTATTGTGCTGCACATACCCAAGCTGGTCACTATTCTTATTCCTGCTAACTGCACAATCAATTGTAATGCAAATAAGTTATTGAAATCTACAGAACACCTGTAAACTGAACAGAGACAACCGACATGGAAAATTCGCATTTCATTGGGGCAGCGCAAACTCTCACAATGGAATAGGGTCAATGTATAAAAAAGGGTCTTGTATACAAAATGTTAATTCAAAAGATAGGTAACTTAGTCAATTATGCAAAATTGTGTACCTTTTATTTCAAAATGCATGTTAAATTTTTCTGTACATATATGATTTATTTGTTTTACGTCACCATAATCGGATGGTGAGATCCTTGGCATGTTTTGTGGATAAGGGAAAACTTGTGTGGGTTTAGGGGAAACAGATCAATAATTAAATTGATCAATAAATAGGTTTTCAAATTAATTGCTTGCATATTAACAAAATCTAAACAAATGGAAAATAATTGTTGAAATAGGGTAGAATTGGGATTTCTTAGGAGTAATCTCTTAGGAGTCTTGGTTGTTCATTGCACAGCCTGTACTCGCATGCTGGGCACATATTCAAGCTTCAATTTATAACTGACAGCTCCATATACTCATATCTACCTTGTAATTCAGAGAGTAAAGAACACTGCTAACACAACCTACTTGCATAATACTTGATGATTCGCTGAAATACAAATGAACTTGCTGAGGTGTTATCACTAGCTCATAAACTGCAGTTTTACTCTGCTTGGTGCTACCATTTAACCGGGAGAAAAAAAATCTGTCATATTGGCCAGTCCAATGGGAAATTGCTTAATGGAGATGGGGACAAAGTCTGAAACTGCAGAATACTCCTTAACTAGCCTAGAATGAGACAGAGGAAAATTGGGGGATGAGGCAATCTTAACTGCCAACCTACATTAGTTCTAAGAAGGGTTCTAACCCAAAGTGTCATCTGTCCATTGCCTCCACTGATGCTGTCTGACCCACTGAGTTCCCCCAGTAGTTTGAGTTTTTCCTCACGATTCCAGCGCCTGCAGCATCTTGTGCTTCCATATCATACCCCTTGAACTCAATGTAAACCCCACAGAAGACTCAGGAAATTCGGCATGTCTTCAAGGACACTGACCAATATCTACAGATATGTCATAGAAAACATCCTATCCCGATTCATCACAACATAGTATGACAATTGCTCTGTCAAGACAGCAAGAAATTGAAAAGAGTTGCAAACAAACTCCATCATACGAAGCAGCCAATACCAACCCACAACCCCCACCCCCAACATCAACTCCTTCTAGACTTCATGCTGCCTCGGGTAAGCAGCTAATATAACCAAGAACCACTCGCACCCCGATCATCCTCTCTTCTCCATTCTCTCATCTTGTCTAAACAGTTTGTTTTGGGAATTCTTTAGTTTTTCTATGTGGGGGAGGGGGATAGGGTAAGAGGGGAACCATTTCCCAGTCGCTTCCTGGCGAGGATGCGGCTATTTCTCTGAGTCGCGTCCTCGCCCCCTCCTCGCGGCCTACCAACTGGATCGGAGCGGCCTTTCCTACCGGAGACCGTGGACCGGACCATAGCTTCGGCAGCGGCGGCGCGGCGCTGGATTCACCACGGAACGGCCGATACCTACCTGGATCGCCGTTTGAAGCTCCGGAGCTT
The DNA here is from genome assembly GCA_038087875.1 of Malacoraja senta. Lineage (NCBI taxonomy): Eukaryota > Metazoa > Chordata > Chondrichthyes > Rajiformes > Rajidae > Malacoraja > Malacoraja senta. The sequence continues at coordinate 25,502,105 of CM075979.1, forward strand.
TGGGCCCGCTGCTCCAACATCGCGCAGTTCTGGTTCGCGGAGCTCCCAATGCAGGCGGCGCTGACTCCAACATCGCGGAGTCCCTGGGGCCCTTTGCCGAGGGCCGCCAGAGTGAATCTCCGCCCGGCGCGGCCTGGGGACGTCAGGAGCCGCGGATTCCAGTGGGAAGCGGCCAATTCGGAGGTCCAAGCCGCCGAGGATGTCCTCCAGTCCCGATGTCGGAGTTCCAACATCCCGGCGAGTGGGCCTGAGCGGCGGGCCACACGTAGCGGCGACTGCGGAGGGCTCCGGAGGCCCCAACCACGGGTGAACATCAGGAACATCAGAGGAAGATGACTGACTTTGGTGCCTTCCCTCACAGTGAGAAACTTTTTGATTCTGCTGTGTGGGGATGTTTTATGTTGGACTCACAATAGTGTTGTGTTCTTTTCTTTATTTTATTGTTTGGATGTATGTAAAAACAAATTTCAGACCTCGGTCTGACAATAAAGTGCCATCGTATCGTATCAGTATAAGATACAAAAGCTTAAAAGCACATGCCAGCACATTCAAGAATGTCTTCTTCCTCGCAGTTATCAGACTCATGAGCAGACCTCTCACATACAAGAGATACATTTTCTGATCTTTCAAACAATCTCGTTGCAGACCTTGAGCATTATCTACACTTTCTCTGCAGTTGTAACATTATATTCTGTACTCTGTTTTGCACTACCTGATGTACTCGTCTATGGTATGAATTCCCTGGATAACACTCAAAACAAAGCTATTCACTGTATCTCGGCACACATGACAGTAATAAACCAATGGCAATACCAAATGTCTCATGACAAAATATCACATGATCATATCTCCTGCATGATGTCCAGTCAGTTATTAACTTCAACCTATGACCAGTACTTTACTGGATTGTTCATTTACCTGGAATTCATTTCCTTGATGTGCAGAATCATAAAATGTTTCAAAACATAGGGTCTTAGAAATGTATTAATAATTGAAGGGAAACCATTTGCAGGGTCATGGGGAACAAGTAAAATGGTTGAGACTAGTCCCACCTCTATCAAAGAATTAGCAAAGGTGCAATGTGCCACATTGCTTCTGCTGCATTAAGTCATGTTATGATACCATCACACTTGGACACATTCCCAAAATATACACATACACATAGATCATGGTTTAGATTCAGACAAAAGTTGATCTTGATTATTTTCTCCCACCAAGCACATCAATTAAAGTTAATGTATTTCATTTTCATTACAGTAATTCAGTGGCATCCATGTCAAATAACTTGGAAAAGCAACATGTTTAAATCCATTTGGTTTTTTTTAATGTCTGTGGTGAAACTAGGAAGCTAATACTGAGATCACAGGAAGCTTGAATGGATATGGATGTCTTGAGTTTGACAACCTGTTCAGTTGGAGCATTAGCATATTCTGCAAACATTAAGAATGAGATGTAAAGATCAGAAGAAAGTAGCCAAACCATAAAAGTTACTTTTCCACATAGTGGTTGGTGGGTATATGGAACGAGCTGCCAGAAGACGTAGTTGAGGAAGGTACTAGAACAACATTTAAACATAATTTGGTCAGGAACATAGATAGGAAAGGTTTAGAGGGATATAGGCCAAATACAGGCTGATGGGGATTTTGTTGATGGGGGCAGCTTGGTCAGGATGTTCAAGGTGGGCTGAAGGGCCTATTTCCGTGCTGTATCAGTCTTTCACTCCATTGGCCGTAGATATAGACAGCACTGAAGAAGATGTGAAGAAGGCAATTGGAGACTAATTATGTCAACCCTTTGGGAGTTATTTGCAAGAGGAGCTAACTTATCATGAATGAAGTGCAAGCCTACAAACTGCAGGAAGGTGCAAATATTAGCCTCCATTGTTTGGATAGATTCAGTAGCTTAAGAAATTTGGGATTTGGTACAATAACCTTCAACTCCAAGGGCAGAACTGTCTCCACAGAGATGGTGAACTTCTGCTTGCTGGCAGACCTCAGTGACCACATCCTTGGACACAGCAAAAGGTGTGTTATTCTTCAAATGACACGTTGGAGACTGGCCAATCCTCTTCTTTCACTCCTCCTTCAACTACCTTTGGCAATTACCCTCTCCTACCACTCTTATTAAACTGAATTCCCAGGGTGATCGCTTTCAATTTTAATGTAATATCAAATATTTAAGCAGCCCTCACAATACTATTTGGAATAATACCAGGGATCACAGAAGTCCAAAGTGTTGTTAAGCTGTCCTATAAATGAAAATCCCAACAAACCTGCCAGAAATCTAGGATCTCTGTACACAGATCTGAGGCAGCTCTTCATCCTATTGTTTTGAATGCATAATCCACACTCTACTAGACAGAGTATCAAATAAATGTAGGACCAGGTACAACATCAGTTCATACTTGGAATGAGAGTCATAGAGTCATGCACAACCGAAACAGGCCCTTCAGCCCAACTTGCCCATACTGACCAAGATGCCCCATCTACGCTAGTCCCACCTGCCCGCATATCCCTCTTAAACCTTTCCTATCCCTGCACACGTCCAAATGAACTGTACTATTTAAGAAAACAAATAATACAAATTACACGACAATATAGTTAAAACAATTCACAATCAAAACTGCAAATAGAAACATTAAAAATCTGTACCAAGCAATCAAGTTTGCTCTCCAAATTTCTAACCACTCTAGACTTGCCAAAGGTGCACACATAGAACAGTATTGCACAGGAACAGGCCCCTCTCCCCATAATGTCCGAGCCAAACATGAAGCCACAACCAAGTCTTATCTGCCTGCACATAATCCATACCCCCCCCCCATTCCCAGCATATCCAAGTGCCTATCAAAAAGCCTCATATATTCCTTCAGATGTATCATATTCAGAATGAATAGCTCTTCCCAAACATTCCCAGTGCTGTAAGCTGTACCTCCTTAGCCTCCATGAACAAGTACACTTTCTATGATTGGAAGTGATTCTTTTTCATCAAAATTAACTTTCATTGCTGTATGATGTGAAATGGGCAAACAGAAGAAAAATAAACACCGAAAAGTATGGGTAGACACAAAATGCTGGAGTAACTCAGCGGGTGAGGCAGCATCTCTGGAGAGAAGGAATGGGTGACGTTTCAGGTCGAGACCCTTCTTCAGACCCTTGATTTTAACCAGCATCTGCAGTTCTTTCTTACCGAAAAGTATGCTTATGTTTCATTCAGATCTAAGGATATGGTGAGAGCAGATTAAACTTGAGAAAATAAAACAAGATCAGATTCTATAAGGTCAACTTGAAATAATATTTTGTTCTGTGGCCAGAAAAGGAGAGATTTCTCTCTAGTACACAGAGATGATCCCATCAAAACTATTAATTTAGCTGCACTACAAGGTGAGGCCAGCGAATTACAAGTGTAAAATAACTGTGGACATTAACCCAGTTTGGTGTCTACAACATTTATTGCTTTTCACTTTTCTACTAATCAGTTCTTCCAGACACTTGCTCTATTCTGCAAAGCTTTTTCTATCTTGTCATACATGATAACAATGTAGGAGCGCACTGTCGCAGCAGTAGAATTGCTGCCTTAGAGTGCCAGAGACTTGTGTTCGATCTTGACTGCAGGTGCTACCTGTACGGGGTTTGAACCTTCTCCCTGTGACCATATGGGTTTCTCCGGATGCTCCAGTTTCCTCCCACATTCTATAGACATACAGATTGTAGGGTAATTGGTCTTGGTAGAAATATTGTAAATTGTCCCCAGTATATGGGATGTTGCTAGTGTATAGGTGGATTGCTGGTCAGCACAGACTCGGTGGGCCAAAAGGCCTGTTTCCATGCTGTATTTTTTAAGTCTAAACTGATAAATGATTGTTCTCCTTTGAACCACAGAGTTACGGACACAGTTGGTAATTAGTTTACAGCTACTATTTTACATATGGAAAGTGGAAAACCCTGTCGTGCTTTAAACCTCCCAGGTCTCCAGTTGTAAGTAAATTGTTAAATGATCCAGCCTTTCCCTCCTCTACATTCAATCTGTACAACAAGCTGATTTCCCAAGGTGATACTTATGCTGAGTCAGATAATTCAATGTTTTATTACAAAAAGATGTTTGTCTGAGGAACATTGAGAATTTTGTTGATACAGCAAATGGAGGTTTGAATTCCACGTCTGCCATTATTCTGTGAAAATCATAAAATGTAATTTCTCTGATTCCTTTATTTATATATTTAGACAATAGACAATAGGTGCAGGACTAGGCCATTCGGCCCTTCGAGCCAGCATCGCCATTCAATGTGATCATGGCTGATCATCCACAATCTGTACCCCATTCTTGCCTTCTTTCCATATTGCTTAACTCCGCTATCCCTAAGAGCTCTATCTAACTCTCTCTTGAAAACACCCAGAGAACCAGCCTCCACCGCCCTCTGAGGCAGAGAATTCCACACACTCACAACTTTCCGTGTGAAAAAGTTTTTCCTCATCTCCATTCTAAATGGCTTACCACTTATTCTCAAACTATGGCCCCTGGTTCTGGATTCCCCCAACATTGGGAACATGTTTCCTGCCACTAGCATGTCCAAACCCTTAATAATCTTATACGCTTTAATAAGAATCCCTCTCATCCTTCCAGAGTATACAAATCCAGCCACTGCAATCTATCAACATATGATGATCCCCCCCCAACCCGGGAAAAAACCTTGTGGACCTATGCTGCACTCCCTCAATAGCAAGAATGCCCTTCCTCAAGTTTGGAGACCAAAACTGCACACAATACTTCAGGTGTGGACTCACTAGGGTCCTGTACAAATGTGGGAGGACCTCTTTGCTCCTATACTCAATTCCTCTTGTTATGAAGGCCAACATGCCATTTGCTTTCTTCACTACCTGCAGTACCTGCATGCTAACTTTCAGTGACTGATGAACAAGGACCCCCAGATCCCGTTGTACTTCCCCTTTTCCCAACTTGACACCATTTAGATAATAATCTGCCTTCCTGCTTTTGCCACCAAAGTGGATAACCTCACATTTCACATTAAACTGCATCTGCGATGTATCTGCCCACTCACCCAACCTGTCCAAGTCACCCTGCATCCTCATAGCATCCTCCTCACAGTTCACACTGCCACCCAGCTTTGTGTCATCTGCAAATTTGCTAATGTTACTTTTAATCCCATCATCCAAATCATTGATGTATATTGTACATAGCTGCAGTCCCAGCACCGAGCCTTGCCGGTACCCAACTAGTCACTGCCTGCCATTCTGAAAGGGACCCGTTAATTCCTACCATTTGTTTCCTGTCTGCAAACCAATTTTCTATCCATGTCAGCACCAATACCATGTGCCCTAATTTTGCCCACTAATCTCCTATATGGGACCTTATCAAATGTTTTCTGAAAGTCCAGGTACACTACATCCACTGGCTCTTCCTTGTCCATTATCCTGGTTACATCCTCAAAAAATTCCAGAAGATTAGTCGAGCATGATTTCCCCTTCATAAATCCTTCGTTTCACTTTTAATTCTTACCAAACTTAAAGCAAAGAATAAAACAAAATGCAAAACGTACCTGTTATTTAAACAAGAACAATCTATAACCTTCATGGAGAATTTCAGGCAAGACATATTTGCCTTTTATAATCATCAACAAAACACATATTGAGCAGCAAAAAAACATTGACACGTCCATTGCATTACAAATCTTTTCTAAGTAGTTTTATTGCCAACAATTAATATAAAAATGAATGGCACAAAAGCACGTTATAGGGCGGCACAGTGGAGTAGCTGGTAGAGCTGCTGCCTCACAGTGCAAGAAAACCAGGTTTGATCCTGACCTCAGGTGCTGTGTGGTGTTTGCACCTTCTCCCTATTACTGCATGGGTTTCCTTCGAGTACTCCAGTTTCCTAAGAGTGGTCCAGTTTCCTCCTATATCCCCAAAACATGCGGTTTTGGAATTAATTGGCCTCTATAAATTGCCCCTTGTGCAAAGGGAACGGATGCGAACGGAAGATAACATAGAACTAGTGTGAAGGGGTGATCGGTGGTTGGCATGGACTCAGTGGGCCGAAAGGCCTGGTTCCATGCTGTATCTTTCATCAATAGGGGTGCAAATTGGAAAAAGGAGACTAGATGATACATTAAACAACCAGCTGATTAAAGAAGTAGATTAGTAGGTTCCACAGTGGCATCTGTTTTTTTCTTCCTCATCCAGATGGTCTTTTCCATTACCATGTAATTCCAAAATCTTGTTCCCCTTTTAGATTTCCGGCATTGTTAATCTTTTTTCTAATTTTGTGTCTTGTGTTTGTGTTCTCCAATGTGGATGTCAAATGAAAGAGCTTGACAGTAATTACTACATTTAGGGAGGTTAAGACGTGAACTAAAGATGTTTGTAGATGCTGAAGAGGTTATAATAGTTTAAATGGGAGTAATATTGAACAGTTCAGGGTAAGTCATTCAGTGTAAGAAGCTGCCGTAATGCATGTTGCTCAGTTACTGGCATGTCAAAATGGCCATTCCACGCTTCACTTCAGCACAAGTATAGGACTGCGAATGATAGCAGGCAAAATAATGCAAAAAACGCAACAAATCCTTCCCTTAAGTGAGACCCGAAGACCCAGTTTTTGAGTTAAGCATCACAGTCCCCTCTTTAGACTTTGCAGTTCTCTTTTCAAGATCAGCAAACAGCCCAGACTGAGAACAGGATCCCAAATTTTGGGCAATATAGTTTGGCACCAAACTAGCCACAGCATTTACCAGCAGTCATTAGCTCAGCAATGAAATAACTGAATTTGCTGACAGGAGTACCAAGTCGTGGGTGGTATGTAATTATTCCCAGTTGTGAAAACAGACCAAAAGCATTTTTTAAATTCTGCTGGAGTTTGAAAATCTAATCCATACAATACTCACTGACCTTTCAATTTTGTTGTAACAATGTCAACCTGCAGCACATCATCTCACCAGCTAACAGAGAAATTATCAGTGCAGTTTACAGAGAGACATCTGATCCCCTGTAGTCGTTGGTATGACGTGCGTGTTGAACTTGGCTCGTGTTTAAAAAAGTTAACCCAGGCAAAGCCTGCTCTTCATTTAAATATTTCTGGGGATCTGACATTGTAAACTCTGTGCAGATGAATGCAGTCAGCAGAATAGGCTGGAACTGCACTTCCTCTTCCAAATCCCTAACCACATTCAGAAATAACACTGGGCTCAGCAGGACACAATGTGGTTGCATTTGAAATCTCAACTCGTGTCCTTTTCTCAAAGAGCAAAGAAAAACAGAGAATTTGGATTTCTGTATCATCGCTTTTAATGGAAAAATTTGTCTTTCACACATAATAAATTAGCTTCACTTGCAGTGACTGTTGCAGCAGGCAAATACACTTCGAACTCACATCGACAAGATTTCAACACTTTGAATCTCAGAATCTAGAAAGTCACCTCTCGTAACGTATTTTCTACTCCCAAGTACTGTACAGTCTTTAGTCCTTTGCCATTCATCATGTGGATCTGAGATACCAAGGCTGTTGAAAGCCATGGAGGCTATCTCTGCAGAATGTGATTTTTCACCGATTCTAGTGAAGTGCAGTCAGAATAGAAGCAGGAAAAGCATCGTCCATCTTATGAAAATAAGTCTATAAATCCCATTTGATTATTCGTGTAAGAAGGAACAGCAGATGCTGGTTTAAAGATTGACACAAAAAGCTGGAGAAAAGAAATGGGTGATGCTATGGGAGAGTCTCGACCCGAAACGTCACCCATTCCTTCTCTCCAGTAATGCTGCCTGTCCCGCTGAGTTACTCCAGCATTTTGTTTCTATCTCCCCCACTTGATTATTCATTCATTTATATTCCGATCATACACATTTCACATACTGCAAGTCATTTTTGGAAGAAAGTACCAAGATTACCGTACTTAAATGCAACTTTATACTATAAAAACAAGAGAAAAGCAGCAACACACCAAGCTATTCCTTACTCTACGAGTGGAATTCTGTTTTGATGTATATATCACAATGTATCAGTGACGAGTGCAATGACAAGCTGCCTCTGCCTTTCCTTGTTCTTTCAAATGCAATTAGATCACATAGTAAAGACACTAAGAGTACAGAGGTGACATTAATGCATGCATATGCGTATGATCAGGAAAAGACTCCCTGGAAAAGCACAATGTTTTGCTGCTTCCACGAGCACAGTCACAAGCCACAAATGAACAGAATGAATGGATTGGTCTGTGGGTCACAAAGGTGTTATTCAACAGGGAATGTGTTATTCCCTCCTTCCTCCCCACTTTAAACTAAATCTGACAAATTTATTCCCATGCTTTCTTTACCCCTATGAAAGACGAATGATAGAGATCTATCAGGTGCCCGTACAGTGTACGTTGGATTCTCAACTTCTCCTGAATGAAAGGGGCTTCATGGGCCTGGGAATCCCACTCGCCGGACCCTCAGCTCCTCCTGGATGATGGAAGCATTTCAGAAATGCTTATTAGGCCCACTGGATCCTCAGCTTTTACACAGATCTTTGACCACCAGGAGAAACTGAGGATCCGGCTGGCCCTGCACCTGTGCCTAAAAGGTCCGTGGTTGTCTTCTCCTAATTGAAAACCATCTTTCTTTCAGGCACAGATATGGGCACAAACTTTCAGTCCAAGTCATCCAGCACACTGATCATTTAATCAAATGACTACCAGAGCAGAGGGGTCGGGGTGATGTTAAAACTGCTGATGGCCAGTGTATAAGTGTTTGGAAGGATGATCAGTTGGTTGCTTGCAGTGGCAAACTGATCCATCACTGGCTGGCAGGTTCATCAAACAGGCTTTGGCAGTGTTAATAACTGTGAGAGGAGTCGTTGATGAGTGCACAGCAATTCTGTTCGCCCAATTTTTTTTGCTCTTTCCTCATGTTACTTTTCATCCAATGCCATCCAATTTTATTTAAAAAACGCGGACTAGTTTTTAGAGATACAGAATGGAAACAGGATCTTCAATCCACCGAGTCCACGCCGACCATCAATCACCCATTCACACTTGTTCCATGTTATCCCACTTTCTCATCCACACTCTGCACACAGGGGACAATTTTACAGAGGCCAATTAACCAGCAAACTGCATGTCTTTGAGATGTGGGGAGAAACTGGAGTATCCACAGGAAACCCACATGATCATAGGGAGGGCATGCAAACTCCACACAGACAGCACCCAAGGTCAGGATCGAACCCGGGTCTCCGGTGCTGTGAGGCAGCAGGTCTACCAGCTGCACCATTGTGCCGCTCCTGACTACACTATTTCGACAACTTTTACAGGCAGCAAGTTGCAGATTGTAACCACTCATTGGAAAGTGATTCACAATAAAAAAAATGATTGGTAATTTTTTGCTGAAAAGGTAACGAACACCTGGTTTGACCCACAAGAGTTTCTGACAGTGGCCCAGCAAACCACATAAGCGTAAAAGCAAACACTCAAGCAATCAATCACTAATTCCTAGATCAACTGGGAATGGGGAATTAAAACTACTTGCCAAAGTTGTCCATGTCAAGAATAAATTCAGAAGAAAGCCTTCTTGATTTTATCCACTTCTTAAAATTGTTTAAGCCATTTATTTCTATTGCTGTATTAAAAATCCCAATTAATTTTCAAATAACAATATCACTGATTTTTTTTATTGAATCAAACAATTCTCCAAATCTAGCACTCGCTAAAACAGCAGACATTGAGATAAATCCAAAATACAACATATTGAATGTTATAGGAAGAATTGAAAATGTATTTAATGAATCCCTGGCCATCTTGTTAGTGCATGCTAAATTAAGTCACTATGTTACTTAGTTCATTACAGAGTCAATACATAGCTGCAGCTAGTACATTTCTATTATATTCCACATCAAAAATGTATTTTACTTTTTCTGGATCGGGTTGAATATTTGCTGTGTGTTTGAGCTGTACTACAATCAGAATATGAGCTGGAGGAAATGTGCATTCAATATCATTTCAGTTGGATTGTTCGTCCTTGTGACTTGAGTCACAGGAGAGTTGAATGAATGACCTTCATTTCCCATAGTAAACTGCATCATGGAAGTATGGTTAGGATTGCAAGGTCAAGAGTAGTATTATTCCACCAAAATAATTACAATCTGGAATATTCCAAAATTTGTGATTTAAGGGAGCATCTTGTTTTTCAGAGCAGATGGCTGCAAGAAAAGGCTTCTGTGATTTATGGAATCATAGTTACTGCATAGGTGGCCGTTCAGCCTATCATGTCTTTGTCAGCTCCACCAGAATAATTCACTAGTTTCACACTATATATTCACCATTTATTCAAACCATTCTCACTTGAAGGCACTGAAGTCTACTTCAACATCTGCAGGCAGTGCATTGCAGATTTCAACCGCATGCAGTGTATAGAAGATTTTCCTTATGTCACTCTTGATTCTTTTCCTTTTTTATTTTATTCCCATAATATCTCCAATGTTTCTCCCTTCGCTTTCCCTTTCTAAAAATATTGATGTTCTGTGGTGCAGATTCAAGGGCCATTCTTTGTATTTGAGCCTGCAGAGACAGCACAACTCAGAAAGTTATTAATTCCTGAATGACCCAGTCAAGCTCTAGCCTGTACCCACCAAGCATCTACCTACTACATTTTGCACACAGTCAATGAAGAGGAATAGAAGCTAAAGTTATTATTTTCCCTTCCAGCTTTTCATTGCTGACCATGGACTTTACTATGTATAAATTAACTGCAGTGTTTCCCTGCAACAATCACCATTATGCAAAAACAATTCAGTAGTTGAGAAGCTGGTGAGATGCCCTGTCAAATGGAAAGGTGCTATATTGATGTATGAGTTGAAAGCAGAGTAAGGCTCCCATCTATATACCACATAAAGCACTCCCATACCAAGTAAAGTGTTGATCAGTTGCCGTATAACCTTCTCTTTACCTCCAACCCAACCTCTGGCCTCAACTGACTCTTGGAAATACATCTCCTCTATTTGTCACACCTATCATAATGTGATCTCAAATACAGATTCCTAAGTACTGTAAGTTAGAGCCTGTTTATGAAGAAGGATCGCTGATAACTGTGTTTGGACTGTGCAAAGCTTTATATCAGACACTGAACTTTCAATTTGTGGTCAGAGCTGTTTAAAAACCTGGATCACAGATGTGAAAGATCCAAACATTCTGTGATCCAGATTCTGTTACACATTTTACACCCACACTAATTTTCTCTCTTCCCCTCCTCCCCTGAATATACAGATTATTTGTGGAAATACAGTTCTGCACCTATTGGTCTCAAGTGGCCGTCTCAAGCCACCACTCAAACTATTCCCATTCCTGAAGATCTTCTCTTGCTGGGTTAACTGGATAATGACCAATCTTAGAATTCAGACTTGGGTAAGGGATGGGTCAAACTTTAAACATTCCTTGAGGCACAAGAGATCGGGGTGGCAGTGGCACAGCAGTAGAGTTGCTGCCTTACAGCACCAAAGATACAGGTTCGATCCTGACTATGGGTGCTGTCTGTACGGAGTTTGTACGTTCTCTCTGTGACAACCTGAGTTTTCGCTGAGTGCTTTGGTTTCCCCCCCACACTCCCAAGAAGTTTGTAGGTTCATTAGCTTCTGTAAATTGTCCCCAGTGTGTAAGATAGAACTAGTGTACGGGTTATCATTGGTCGGCGCGGGCTCAGTTGGCCAAAAGGCCCGTTTCCACTCTGTATCTCTAAACTAAACTACAGATTGCAAATGCTGGAATCTTGCGTAGAACACAAAGTGTTGGAGTAACTCAGCAGGTCAGGCAGCATCTCTGGAAAACATGGATGGGTGATGTTTCGGGTCAGAACTCTTTGGTCTAAAATCAGTTCCAGAACTGTTGAAAGAGATACGTGACCCTAAAGACACATTTCAATATAGTGAAAATATACACAAAGTGCTGGAATAACTCAACGGGTCAGGCAGCTTTGCTGGAGAAAAAGGATGGGTGATGCTTCAGGTCAGAACCCTTCTTCATACTCAGTCCAACCCAAAATGTCACCCATCCTTTTTCTCCAGAAATCCTGCATGACCCGCTGAGTTACTCCTGCACTTTGTGTCAATCTTCGGTATAAACCACCATCCACAGTTCCTTTCTACACATTTCAATATAGTGACTGCTTATCGTACTTGGAAATAAAAGTTGAGGTTTGCTGTCTTTACAAGGAGCGCACTCATTCAAAAATCATATTTGCATTAACAGTTTAAAAAGTATTTGTGGATCTTCTTAGCATTATAACAAACCATAGGATGAAGAACAATCTAAATAATGACACATGCCACAAGAATAACTGAGGTAGGAGGTGTCCTATCCTTTGATCAGGGAACGCTTTACAAGATGCAGTGCAGGGACAAGAAGGTCTTAGGTTTGGTCCTTAGGCAATGGTGAACTGGCTGATCTCAGAGAGGGTAACATCAGTAATTCTAAATCGATATCTGGCTGGTTTAAAAAGGAGAAAAATAATTTTGTCTTTCTGCCCCTGATCACCTTCTACTCTGGAAGATGAAAACAAATGAAGGCAGGAAGGGGCTCAGCGACAATGCTTTTATAATTTAAAAAAGAACTGCAGATGCTGGAAAAATCGAAGGTAGACAAAAATGCTGGAGAAACTCAGCGGGTGAGGCAGCATCTATGGAGCATATGCTCTATATCTATGGAGCATATGGATCTATGCTCCATAGATGCTGCCTCACCCGCTGAGTTTCTCCATGCTTTTATAGTTGGATAGTCTGCTAAGCCTCATTGTCTGGACTCACGCATGAAGGATGACCCTTTTCCCAAGATACAGGATGGTATTTGTTGGTCCCGAATCTGCATCCTTGCAGTAAGCAATGACATCAAGGAGGAAGAGGAGAAAATGGAGGAAAGAAAGTATACCCCAACATAAACTATAAGCATGCTAAGTGCAGAGACTGATGAGCAGTGCACTGTTCATTGTATGAGAGCAACGAGTTCTCCTTCTCCTTTAAACAAGGAACAGTCAAATCAACACTATCTGGCATTAGACAAGATCAGTGTTCCTCTGTTGAGAGGGAATGCATTCAACGTCTGAATGTCCTTTTCTCCCTTGAGTTTTTTAACGTTCAAATCTTTACTCTTCATATCTCTGTGTGAGGTTATGCACATCACCAGGCACGAGAAGAACAACTTTTCATTAGAAGTCACAAATTAGCATCTAATTTATACTTTCACTCTGCAGTGAATCACTAAATAGTAATTTACAATCACTACTAACATTAACAACAGGGTACAACATAAGGATTTTGAGTATTTAATAAAACATAAATACAGGCACAGCACAGCAGGCTAGTTTCTCATCCTACTTGTTTTAAGCTCTCTGAAAGCCTGAGCCCCCTCGATGCCTGCTCTCTCCCCCCTAATAGATTTCCTGTCAGAGACCGTGCGAGTCTGCATTAGAACTAGTGACGGCATTAGCTTCCCTGCTGCCAGCACAGGAAAGAAGCTGCAAGTTGAAAAGGCTCTGACTTACCGTTTCCACATGCCAGCAGCGATCCCCTCACTCCTGCTTACCTAACTATCCACTGCTATGGGTTGCAGCTGTGATTCCATTACACAAAAAGGGCCGAGATGCCAACTCCTGGCATTAAAATACTGGGGAACCTTACCCAGCTGTGCTATTAGGATTCTCTCTCTCCACTTCACTGCATTCTACAGCACAAGGCACGAACAGCTCAGCAGCCGAGACTCAGTATCACGTGACCACATGCAGCTAATTTACTCGCTCTCTCTTGAATAAGTACAACATGTGACCCTCCCTCTAGCATCATATGACAAACAGGCAGACAAGCAATTCCAGCTGACTGAGAGCAATGATAGAAAACATCTGATTGAAAACTGCTTACTTTCAGCCAGGATGCCCGAGAGAGGAGGCTTTCCTTTCCAAATAAAACTGACACCATCTTCCGGCTGTCTGAAAAATACTGGGAGGTGCCCAGCCAGTGTCTCTAGAGCTTCAAACTTTATCAAACTTTTAGCCTGTCAACATTTTCGGACTCATTTAATAGTTTACTTCAGACATTTGGCACCAGATCAATTCAGCAGGAAAGAGAAAAACAGAAATGGAAACCCTTTTATTTCACTTTAGAGACCAGAAGTAATTCATTCCAAGAATCACCCATTTTCACCATCTCTCTTGAAGGCACTATAGCTCGCAGCTACATGTAATGGTACAGGCACTCCGAGGGCAATTACTCAAACCTCGGTGATAGTATCTTTGCTGCAGAGAGTGCTTGCGTTTGCATGTGCCCTAAGACATCGTCGCCTCTTTTGCTGAAGGACACAAATGGGTGGAACACTTCCCTCTCAATGAAAGCGGGCATTCATGATTAAAGTCACCGTCACCTTTAATTCACCAGCATAATCCATGGTTAGATAAAGAAAACACTATTTAAACACCAAGACCTCAGACCTCTGTCTGAGACTGCAAGAAATTGCAGAGTTGTGTATGTAATCCAGTCCATCACACAGACCAGATTGCCCACAATTGACTATCTACACTCATGCTACCTTGGGAAAGCAGCTAACATAATCAAAGACCTTTCCCACCCTGCTCATTCCTTTTCCCTACTCCTATCGGACAGAAGATACAGAAGCTTGAATATGCACAGCACCAGACTCAGAAACAACTTCTTCTTCTCCGTTATCAGTTTACACCCCAGCGGTATGAGCATTGGAACGGGAGGAGCTACATCCGGGCGGTGAGTTTAAAATCCGATTGCGGGGCTTTGATTCACAGAGGCCCAGGAGCCGTTGGAACAGGAGGAGCAACGTCTGGGCGGTGAGTTTAAAACACGATCACGGGGCTTTGATTCACAGAGGCCCAGGAGCCGTTAGAACGGGAGGAACCCAACTCTGCAACGTTCCAACGTTCCATTCACATTTCAAAATTAGTGGACTTGAGGAAGCCGCTGATTGGTGGAAGCGGACTAGAGGAAACAGCTGATTGGGGGTCAGATCCCTGCTGATTTCTTCCAGCACTTATCCATGTATTGTATCCAGGGTAAGGGGGGAGTTTGAGGGCCAGGGCAGTTTACCGTTCTGGATGTCAGATGTGGGAGGTCAAGGAGTCTGATAGCCTTCCAGACGTCCACATCTGCGCCAGGTGTGTCGAGATGGGGCTCCTAAGGGACCGTGTTAGGAACCTGGAGCAGCAGCTCGATGACAAAGTCAGCATGGATTTATGAAAGGTAAATCATGTCTGACGAATCTTATAGAATTTTTCGAGGATGTAACTAGTAGAGTGGATAAGGGAGAACCAGTGGATGTGTTATATCTGGACTTTCACAAGGCTTTCGACAAGGTCCCACATAAGAGATTAGTATACAAACTTAAAGCACACGGTATTGGGGGTTCAGTATTGATGTGGATAGAGAACTGGCTGGCAAACAGGAAGCAAAGAGTAGGAGTAAACGGGTCCTTTTCAGAATGGCAGGCAGTGACTAGTACCGCAAGGCTCAGTGTTGGGACCCCAGCTATTTACAATATATATTAATGATTTGGACGAGGGAATTGAATGCAGCATCTCCAAGTTTGCGGATGACACAAAGCTGGGGGGCAGTGTTAGCTGTGAGGAGGATGCTAGGACGCTGCAAGGTGACTTGGATAGGTTGGGTGAGTGGGCAAATGCATGGTAGATGCAGTATAATGTGGATAAATGTGAGGTTATCCACTTTGGTGGCAAAAACAGGAAAGTAGACTATTATCTGAATGGTGGCCGATTAGGAAAAGGGGAGATGCAACGAGACCTGGGTGTCATGGTGCACCAGTCATTGAAAGTAGGCATGCAGGTGCAGCAGGCAGTGAAGAAAGCAAATGGTATGTTAGCATTCATAGCAAAAGGATTTGAGTATAGGAGCAGGGAGGTTCTACTGCAGTTGTACAGAGTCTTGGTGAGACCACACCTGGAGTATTGCGTAGTTTTGGTCTCCTAATCTGAGGAAAGACATTATTGCCATAGAGGGAGTACAGAGAAGGTTCACCAGACTGATTCCTGGGATGTCAGGACTTTCATATGAAGAAAGACTGGATAGACTCGGCTTGTACTCGCTAGAATTTAGAAGATTGAGGGGGGATCTTATAGAATCAGGCTAGATGCAGGAAGATTTTTCCCAATGTTGGGGAAGTCCAGAACTAGGGGTCACAGTTTAAGGATAAGGGGGAAGTCTTTTAGGACCGAGATGAGAAAAACATTTTTCACACAGAGAGTGGTGAACCTCTGGAATTCTCTGCCACAGAAGGTAGTTGAGGCCAGCTCATTGGCTATATTTAAGAGGGAGTTAGATGTGGCCCTTGTGGCTAAAGGGATCAGGGGGTATAGAGAGAAGGCAGGCACGGGATACTGAGTTGGATGATCAGCCATGATCATATTGAATGGCGGTGCAGGCTCGAAGGGCCAAATGGCCTACTCCTGCATCTATTTTCTATGTTTTTATGTTTTCTATGTTTCTTCTCCAATTTCAGGTAGCCCTAGCTTTCTCCCTCCTTCCCCTCCCCAGCTCTCCCACAGCCTACTGTCTGCGCCTCTTCCTTTCTTCTTCCCGCCCCCCACCCTATAGTATCTTTGACCCCCACATCAGTCTGAAGAAGGGTCTCAACCCAAAACGTTACCTATTCCTTCGCTCCATAGATGCTGCCTCACCTGCTGAGTTTCTCCAGCATTTTTGTCTACCTTCAGGCTTTTGAATGGTCCTTTCATAAGCTGGGGTAGTGTCCAATTTACCTTTACCCAGAGACATTGGACGTTGTCTCTGAACTGTTGCACTATAATGCTGAGAACTATATTCAGCACTCTGTATCTTTCCCTTTGCTCTACCTTTGGAATTAAGTTTGGCTTGATTATATTTACTTATAGTATAATTTTATTGGATAGTATGCAAAACAAATCTTTTCATAATATTTCAATATATGTTACAATAATAAATCTAAACCGAGCACAAAATTC
The DNA here is from genome assembly GCA_038087875.1 of Malacoraja senta. Taxonomy (NCBI): domain Eukaryota; kingdom Metazoa; phylum Chordata; class Chondrichthyes; order Rajiformes; family Rajidae; genus Malacoraja; species Malacoraja senta. Next base: position 25,519,081 of record CM075979.1, read on the forward strand.
ATCATCTGGCAGGCAACAATTATTGCTTCTGATACCTAAATTGCTTGTGCCAAACGCTGCAAGACACTGGAAAGATACCAACAACACTGGCTTCACAAATTCCTCCAAATTTATTTAAACCAACATCAATATCCTCTCCAAGGCCAACATATCCATCATTAAGGTCAGTGTAAACAAGCACCAGAGACAGTGTATGATTTAAACACATCCTTAATCAGCACTGAAACTTAGCAGCGTTGAGGACAATAGGTTGTCAGTACATCCTAGCTGCTCAGACTGGCAGTGCCGGGAACAAGCGTTAGTATAAGTGTTATAGTGGGGCGGAGTTAGTGATGCTGGTTTATGTGTGATTGGTTCACATGCATCATCAATCTACAGTCAGAGTTACACTTGATTGGCTTCTTAGGCAGGTCATATTATTTGCACCCCTGACACCAGATTCCCCAACACATTCTTCTCCAAGTTCTAATAGGGAACAAATTGTTTGATGGATGAGGAAGAAAAGAATCCAAAGATGTACCCATGCCTGGAATCGGAAGCACACAGAGGACCTGCATCAGCAAAAGAAGTCGCATATCTCCTCATAACTTATCTATCCACTCCCTCCATCAGGCATCTCCTGCTCCATCCGTAAAGGAGTCTGTGACTTCTACATTGACCTCATCAGTTACCTCAGAAATGGATGGAAACAAAGCACCCTTGATCAAGGATATCTGCCCAGACTGCCCATTCGACCCGTGGCCAAACTTTACGGAAAGTTTTAGCACATTATTTAATTGAGGCTGAATCTTATTTCCTCCCAACATCCACATCATCAATCTATATCCTTCCCCCTAAAGATTAAATGTGGAAAGGGCACCCATACCATGAACTTAAACATACTCGCCATATCTGTCTGGTGGTCTACTAACACGGCCCGAGCTCATGCGGACCCAACCATCCCCTCTATCACCTGAAGGATGAGACGGAGAGCCTGGAGGCGAGAATGGCATGGGAGAGGCTTGTGGTGACCGAAAGGGGAAACATGCGGTAGGTGAAACCCCGTGGTTAGTGGATACCGAGGGACGTGGGGGGGGGGGGGTGCAAGGCATGCGGGGACGGGCGGGAGACATTGCAAAAGGTGGCTGGAACTGGAGCGGCGGAGTATAGGGATCAGCAGGCGGTTGTCGGGGCTCTCTCACAGCAAGCAGGTGTTGTCGACTTCTCCGGTATACCGCTCCCTCACAGTCCACAAGGTAGGATCGCGGCTCGTCGGTCGGGCATACAACAGTGCCCAGATGGGAATGTCCAGTGGAAGTTCGTAGACGGACGACCTGGCCCAGCAGTAGAGGCTTGAGTGGTCTGCTGGAACTGTCGTATGACCGTTTCTGGATGTCATGCTTCTCCTGGAGACGTTTCTGGATAGTTGCAGGTTTCAGCACCCGAGGGACCAGCTGCTGTTGTGCGATGGGGACCGGAAACCTCGTCACTCTCGACAGTAGACGCTGTGCCGGCGATCCCATGGTTCCGTCTCTGGCGATATTTCTGAGATTCAGGAGATCGAGATAGACGTCTGACTTTGTAATGCGCGCTCCCTCCAGCAAGTGCTTTGCGCTTCTGACAGTGCGTTCAGCGAGTCCATTACTCTGTGGATACTCGGGACTGCTCGTGACGTGCTGGAAGTTCCATCGGTCTGCGAAAAGCTTGAACATGTGGCTGGTGAACTGCCGACCGTTGTCGATTCTCAGGATGACAGGAGCGCCATAGGCTGAGAAGTGTCTTTTCAGCTTCTTGATGACCATCTCAGATGTGAGGGAGGTCAGTTGGTCTAGTTCAAACCAGTTAGAAAAGGAGTCGACCAGAACGAGGTAGTGCTTTCTGCACCATTCGAAAATGTCCGCCGCCAGCGACATCCAAGGCAGCGCTGGTGGAGGTTGTTGCAGAAGGGGTTGCCGCTGCTGATGAGGCGCAAGATTGTTGCAAGTGGGGCAGGAGGCTATGCGGTCACGGATGTACGTGGCCATTCCCGGCCAGTAGAACAGACCACGAGCGCATACCAGTGTGGAGTCGGCTCCTGGGTGACCGCTGTGTGCCTCTTTGAAGTATTCGTCTCGTAGCGATGAGGGTATCACTACCTTGTGACCCTTAACAACAACACCATCCTTAACCACCAGCTCATCACGGACCAAGAAGAACGGCTGCACCTCTGTGGGCGTGTCGGATTGTTTGTCTGGCCAGCCTGTTTTGATGATGGATGAGAGGGTTTGAAGCGTATCGTCAGTGGCAGTATGCGCAGCCAGGGTGCGCAGTTGCTTACTGGAGAGGAGATCGACACCGAGGACCATGAAATTCTCCTGTTCATGGGGGTGTATATTCACAGGATGCTCGAGGTGCACGAGAGAGTGTGTCAGCGACATGCATGTCCTTACCCTTTGTGTAGGTAATAGAGAAGTCATACCGCTGCAGCTGCATCATCATGCGCTGCAAGCGAGCTGGCGCGGCATGGATGGGCTTGTTCAGGATTGTCACCAGTGGTTGGTGGTCCGTCTCGACCGTGAACGTGTTGCCAAAAACGAAGTCGTGGGAATTTGGAGCAGGCAAAGACGACAGCCAGCAATTCCTTTTCGATTTGCGCGTAGTGCTGCTCCGTGTTCGGTCATGGTGCGAGAGGCATACGCGA